>JARYHS010013630.1:53693249-54084071 GCA_031002005.1 Vandiemenella viatica | reverse complement strand
TGAAAAGTGACATATGCGGAGACAGTCGAAATACGAAAATATCTTTGGTCGGCCACTTACAACCACCAAATCTACCACAGTACCACAGTTTCTAAAATTCGGCCGCTGTTGTGATCGAAAGGTGACTCTGTGCTACTAATACACACAAACGCCAGTTATCTGTGATCTATATTTTTTGCTGAAAAGTGATACACCATGACACTTTTGTCTTTGGCAGAAGTATGAAATTGCCACAGGTTGATCACTTTCAACCCCCATTTCTCCCACACCCCCATAGCTACCGACATCTAACAACCATAGTGCACTACATGAGATACGATTCTACTTCCAAACACAAACACCAATGCTCTATGCTATGTAGTTGTGGCTGAAAAGTGACATATGTGGAGATAGTCGAAATACGAAAATATCTTTGGTCGGCCACTTACAACCACCATATCTACCACAGTACCACAGTTTCTAAAATTCGGCCGCTGTTGTGATCGAAAGGTGACTCTGTGCTACTACTACACACAAACGCCAGTTATCTGTGATCTATAGTTTTCGCTGAAAAGTGATACACCATGACACTTTTGTCTTTGGCAGAAGTATGAAATTGCCACAGGTTGATCACTTTCAACCCCCATTTCTCCCACACCCCCATAGCTACCGACATCTAACAACCATAGTGCACTACATAAGATACGATTCTACTTCCAAACACAAACACCAATGCTCTATGCTATGTAGTTGTGGCAGAAAAGTGACATATGTGGAGACAGTCGAAATACGAAAATATCTTTGGTCGGCCACTTACAACCACCATATCTACCACAGTAATACAGTTTCTAAAATTCGGCCGCTGTTGTGATCGAAAGGTGACTCTGTGCTACTAATACACACAAACGCCAGTTAATCTGTGATCTATAGTTTTCGCTGAAAAGTGATACACCATGACACTTTTGTCTTTGGCAGAAGTATGAAATTGCCACAGGTCGACCACTTTCAACCCCCATTTCTCCCACACCCCCATAGCTACCGACATCTAACAACCATAGTGCACTACATGAGATACGATTCTACTACCACACACAAACACCAATGCTCTATGCTATGTACTTTGTGGCAGAAAAGTGACATATGCGGAGACAGTCGAAATACGAAAATATCTTGGTCGGCCACTTACAACCACCATATCTACCACAGGACCACAGTTTCTAAAATTCGGCCGCTGTTGTGATCGAAAGGTGACTCTGTGCTACTAATACACACAAACGCCAGTTATCTGTGATCTATAGTTTTCGCTGAAAAGTGATACACCATGACACTTTTGTCTTTGGCAGAAGTATGAAATTGTCACAGGTCGACCACTTTCAACCCCCATATCTCCCACATCGCCATAGCTACCGACATCTAAAAACCATAGAGCACGACAGGAAAGACGATTCTACTACCACACACAATCACCAAAAGTCTATGTTATGTAGTTGTGGCAGGAAAGAGAAGTATACGGAGATACGAATTTTTGGTCGAAATATGAAAACGCCCTGCACTGACCAACTTTAATCGTTATATCTCCCACATCCCCAGAGCTATCGGCATTCGGCCAACGTTGTGCGCGACAGGAAACTCCATGCTACTTCCACCCACAAACATCAGTGATCTGTGCTAGGTAGTGGTGGCTGAAAAGTGAAATATAAGAAAAAACACGTCTATTTTTATATATATATAAGATTACGCTCACTTATGTGAGTTTATAGCTTATATTTTACTTGAAACTTCTTATTTATGGTTGCTATGTGCTATTGATTTGCTTTACTGTACTAGAAGTGTTGTTATCTCGATTTTAACTGTGGTATCGTGTACTGAAGTTAACCTCAAACTAGGCCGGATTTTAACAGAATCTCGAAAATAGAGCGAAGGATACCTTACATGCCCCCCGAAGATTGAAGTCATTTTTGAAACAAAAAATGGCTGAACATCTTGAAGAGAAAAAGAAAAACCCAAAAAGAAAGTTAAAATCCCCAATAATTACTGAAAACTTCCCCGAAATTTGGGAAAATTCCCAGAACTAAACAATCCCTAAACCTAAACTCTCCCTAAACCTAAGCGGTCGCTCTGTTTCCTCATTCATACCAAAATTATCACAAAAATATTGAAGTATTTGCTCATTCACACTTTAAATTATTATCAGTATGAAAATATGTAAAATGAAAAAATTATGAATGTGCAAGTATTATCAACGAACTCAAAATTTATCAAAAGTTCTACATATGGAACAGAACTTCAGTTCAAAATATGAAACAAAATTAATCAATATCAAATTGAACTTTCAAACATTGAAGAACAAAATATTCGAGAAAAATAATGAATCTTAAATCTAAACATTCACAAAATTACAAAAAAAAAGGAAAAATATCTTTTACAAAAATCAGATATGTTGTACAAAAATAATCGTGTGTTCACAAATTATGAGTGTATTTCACAGAAAATATAAGGCTTTGCCTATTTCTGTCTTTCGTTTCATGAACGTCTTTCTTATTTCTACTTTCTCACACACACTTTGCTCAAAATGGGTTAAATGCCCAAGTCCTGTTCGGTCGCAGATCGTAGTGCTAGAAGATTATACAAAACAAAAGATCCCTATCACTGCCGAGAAATGTTCATGTCCCGGGTTCCTGACACAGCAGTCGCCCCAGGGACCTCGGTCAGTCAGACCGTCTCCGAACAATCAAAACAAAAGAAACGACTTGTGTGAGCAAAGCCATAAGGTTCAACTTAATCTAAAAATACAAGAAGACCTATTAACTAAACAGTAATAAACAAATAGCAAAGTATACATATAAATGACCAATTAGATATAAGAAACAGAAAATTCTACTTATTGCCAAAATCCAAAGATAGGCAGGTTACGAGAAAAATAAAAATTGTACATAAGATAGAGAACACAAAGAAATCCTAAATTAAGAATGATAAGTCAGTCCACAGAATGTCTCTACAAATGTGACCGTACTTAACATCTAGAAAAAAAAACCCTTGAAATAAACTGGGAAACTAAACACTAGAAATATCTGCAAAATTTCAATCTTAAAACTAATACAATATATAAATAGGGTCTTATCAACTAGTGGAAAAGCAGTTTCCTTTCAGCAGTACACTGCTGCGACAAAATCAGGGTAGTTAGTGGCAACAAAGTTGCGAGGAACCAGTACACTGGTTCATAGTGACAATAATATAGGGAAACATATTCTAAATATAGGGGAATATTAAATCGCATCATACGATGTAAATGGGTACCACTTGTAAACCCCTGTAGGTGTATATCTTCATGAATGTAATGTATTATTGTAATGCAGTGTATGGAGTAAACTTTTACCTCCTATAATCCTCCATTTCTAAGAAGGGGGCACAAAATTCAAAATCATATCCGGTGTAAGGAATATATATATAATAAATGTTGGGTATTACTGTTACAAGGAGTAAGGAGTATATGTATGCCTCCTATCATCATAAACGTCTAATAATCCTCTAGGCGCAAGGAATAATCATCTCGCTCTATCCAAGTCTTCCCAATGTTACATCTTATCATAAACACAAGGGTAAATATCTACACAAACAAGTTCTCAGATTAATCCTCCACAATGAAAAACAAAACTAACATCTACCTTAAAATCTCATCTCAGAAAGTACATTACCTGCAAATAATTCAGTTATGTCAGCGCTAATCTCGTTAGAGTATGTTGATGTACTGTGTGTTCTATGTTTTTCTTAATCCTAATTGTTTGTGTGAACAACGACAGTGGCGCCTATTGGGGAAATGTGGGGTGTCGTGCTGTTCCTGTACAGTCACTCTCAAAGTGTGGGGAATGGGGAAATGTGTCACGCCCATCTATGGGATGTAACAGGTATGTCCTCTGACTATCCTACCGCACCCCCTCTATGGTCATGCACAAAATGAGGTCGCCCTGCGTGTTCCAATGTAATATCAGTAAGGTCATCTCCTCTCTGGGTCGATGCCTAAAATGCCATAATAATAATATAGTGGGAAAATAATAATATTGTGGGATAATAATAATATTGTGGGATCCGCAGGCAAGTCTTCGCTTCCTGGCCCAAGGGTAATAATAATAATAATGGGAATGGGTAAGAATGCCAATAATAATAATAAGGATCGCAGGTTAGTCTTTGCTATATGTTTCCTGGTCCTGAAATAAGGTAGCATTCCCCCCTTTTTGGTACTTCTTCTCTTCTAGCCTACCCCCTCCTTTTTTGTAAACATAGAAACACAGGTATAATCTCCACCCCTTATTCAACAAGCACATCAACTTCTACATTATCACAAACAAATTCCCTTCCTTAACAGTCCTTCTCAGCATCTCTCAGCTTCATCTCCAATGTATTAGACCTCTCATCAAACCCAGCCTGGCAAATAACTTCCCTAGGTAGCTGGTTTCTAATTAACATTTGGATGTACACAAAAGAAAAAATAAGGTCAAGCAAAAGGTCAGGCTCCATTACAACCTTAAAAACTACTATCAGCTTCATGACGAAGTCAACAAAACATATATGAAACATGGCAAAAGGGAAAAAGTAAACAAAATCTCTGGCAATATTAATTGTCTTACAATGAAAGTGGTTGCCTATTTGTGAAAAATCTGAAAAAACATCAATTAACCTATACACCATAACATGAATTAATGGTTGTGGACCTCCCTGTATATCAAGGGCAAATATTTTTAGTTTGAGGACGTTCCTTCTGTCACCAAATAATGCATTTTCATTAGGTGGGAAAGGGTTGAAGTTGCTTTTCATCTTAGCTCCCCTCCCAAAACAAACTGTTTTCAGAATAAATCTTTTCCTCCCAACCTTCCTGTGTTGAGAGCCCAATGAAAAAGTGGAATTTGAAATCATTTCAATGACAACTGTAGTCTGTGAACAATGTATGAAATGATTAGAAGTGTGGTTACTGGGTGGCTTGCCCCTGGAAAATCTGGCATCCCAGCAATGTATACTTTCCAAAAGGAGCAAAGAAATCAAAATGTCAGTCTCATGCTGACTTGAATACTTTTGAAAAAGAATAGTGGCCATTGTATGTTTTTGAATGTGCAAAATATGTGCTGGTTGGTTGTAAAACAGTGGCCAATTTCGGGTAGTAGAGGTAGGGAACATCTGTTCGTGGAGTTTCGACTTTAGTTTATACACAAATGTAGGCTTGTATCGCCTTGCAAGCTGTTCAGATTTGGAAATATTAGGTTCATATGAGCAAACAGCCTGTGGTATGGGATCAGCTGAATGCATTTTATCAGTCTGATTCTCAACTTGTCCAGTAGTGAAATCAATTAAATCCTCACTGTTCCCTAAGGTTTCAAATATGGGAATGTTATCCCCAAGAATATCAGAAATCAATTGTTCTGCTGGGGTGTTTACCAAATCAAAACAAATGTCTACTTCAGGTGAAGCCTGTGTTTCAAAATCAATAAGTGGAGGTACCATGGGTCGTTCCTCAGAGGGCTGAGGTATATTAGTAGTTGCAAGTGCCCCTGTGGCTACTATTAGATCTACTATGTGTGATGAATCTACAGTAGGTTCCAAAATATCTACTGTAGCTGCTTCTGGCTGAAGTGTACTAACAGGGGTAGGGGGTGTATGACCATTAATTTGTATAACTTTAGTAGTGGCATTATCAGAAATTTGGTCCATTAACTGCCAATGGTTGGTGTCGCATTTCTTCTGCAAATCTAGGAATTGTTTGTCACCCCTCTGTGTGTTGCTTGCGTAGAGTTGGCAAGTGTAGTCTGAAGGTCACCTTTAAGTTTTTGTAATTTAATATTAAAGTCCCGAGAATGCTTATTTAATCCAGTCTTAAGTGTTTCTTCAAATTTATGTTTAAAATGATCAAGCGTAGTACTGATGTATTGGTTTTGCTGATCTAACTTAGTGTTGAATTCTGATTAATTTCCTGTATTTGCTGATCTATCTTAGTCGTTTGGTGTTCTAACTTAATATCAAAGTTTTGATTGATTTCCTGTTTAAATTTTTTATTCTCTTGACTAAAATTCTGATTGAATTCCTGTGTAAACTGGCGGAAAAGTGACTGTATATCCGCAATAGGTATTGTGGGTGTGGGTTGATCCACTTGAACCTGACCTAACATGGTTGCCACTATTTGTGTATTGTCTTGGTCCAAAGTTGTCTGGGATCTGGCTACTGTAACCGGGTTCCCATGTTCAACATATCCTACTAGTGGGCTGCTATCAGAACTACCAAGTGAATGGTCCCCCGAATTTCGGCGTTCCCCATTAGCTAATGGTAAATCTAGCCTTTGCACGCCTTGTACATTTACTTCAGGTTCAAGATCAGAGTCAGTGTCACTAACTTGTGGGATTTTTTCTGCCATATGGGCAAGTTTGAATTGACTAGGTTGTTGTGCAGTTTCCAAGTTTTCCTGAACTGGGATGGTATCATTACTATCATCAGATGAAGTATCTGGTGGGTTGGCAGAACCAAGATGCTGTGAATTAACAGCTGAAAAATTCTGATCAAGGGTTTCCTCAGTCTGTGAAGCAGGCTGAGGCATATTAGCTTCAATGGGTTGGTCAAGGTTGCCTAAGCTGCAAGATCTGGTGGTCATCGCATGTGGATTATTATCAGTTTCCTCACTAGTACTGGCTGTGGCTTCAGGAAAAACTTCATTGGAAGCCATGATGAATTTAACAATATTAAACCAGCAAAAAACTTTTTTAAATAGAAGGAACAAAAATCCAAAACTGAAACTTAATGTTAATATCACCCTACTATTTACCACAATTGGCAAAAATATATGATGAGATACCAAGGAAAACACAAAAAAAAACACAATCCCAAAACAAAAATGCATGAACAGAAAACTCACAGCCAGAACGGCTGTTCTCAAAATTTTTGAAAATGTTGGTACAATATACACAAAAATCCAAAATCCCCCAAAATACACACACAAAATAGTATAAGAATAATTTGGAAGCAAGCACACGTAAACCTGAAAAAAAAATTGACAAAGGAGAAATTTTTTTTTTTTGAAGTTGCAAACGTAAACAGTCCAGCGATGCTAACACACGGTATAGACTTCAGCAGGCACTCGGCAAAGAATCGTTGACTTTGAAAAGTTGCACCTCTGTGGCATGAAACTCGTTGGCTTACCCACAGCTGATTGTGAGAAAGTAAACATGAAAAGAAAACAATGTCCCGAAGTAGACGTATCTACAAAAATATTAAAACCCACAAATATCTCGACGAACGAAAAGGAAACAATACAAAATATAACCCGGTATACTTGGGTTGGTGATATCATATCACAGGGTTGCTGCCGTAATAGCTAAAAAATAGTAAAATGTCCGTTGCTGTGGTTGCAACGTTGTAGACATCGAATGATGTTAGGGTCAACTATTATTGGAAGAGAACATTGACGCACAGTGGCAAAAATGCCTGTGAAGAAATCCACTGTGCCGATAGAACAGATTCCTCTGGCAACCCGAATTCCACCAATGTTCGGGGTGAGGGGCCCTTAAACGATTTTAAAATAGTAAGAAAACTTATCTTTGTTGCTAGCCGGTAGGCTAGTTGGTCGAAAGCAGTTGTCGCTGGCGATAGTGCTGTGTCGTGGTGGCAGCGCACACAGCTGGTCCCCCGGACGCATGCGTCAACACCTCAAAGATGAAGGGAGAATCGAAGAATCAGCTCGGTGTTGGCAACTTCAGCAGCGAGGCGACCTTCCGGGCATGAAGTAGTCCCCCACACTCTGCTGTGTTGTCCTCACGACTGCAGCTAGCAGTTGGCGGCAGTCAGGAAGTTCGACGAAAATATCCAAAATTGGGACTGTTTGTAGAAATTCACTGCGCGGTTTGCTTCTGAATCACTGCTCTACTTCAGCACGCGTCACTACGAGTCCCATGTCAGGGTCGAAGCGCGTATACGGGGTTGGGTATCGGCTTCATCACCTGAACTCGAAGTCTTCCAAAAGTCATCAAAGTTCTGAAAAGTTCTATTACCATGTTAAACCATATAGGATGCTAACTGTTAAAATGACCACAGTCGCCACTTACAGCTTTAACCTCCTGTAAGAAAGGTGCTATTGTAGAAATGAAAGTCAAAAGTTGATTAACTGGATTATATTCTTGAGATTCTCACATTAATTACAAAAGTTCACAGTTAGCAAAGGCAATCGGATATAAATCGTTCACCGAAAATCACAGATTATGAAACAGAGCAAAACACGCACTACCCCAAGAATGAAAATGAAAGTTAGAAAGTCACATGTCGAGAACTGTTAGTCTGAATGTAGGTGGTGCCAAACTTTGAAAATGGCGCCGATAAGGCATGGTTCTTGGCGGCCATACTGCATCACTTCCCCCCACCTAAGCTGCGTCCAAGCTCATCACAACGCGGCAGCACCCGCACGGAGCGGGTGTACTCCTGCACGTTTGACGAAATACTGAATATCACCGGCCTTTCTCCCGATAACATTAAAGTTCACATCCCAAACACTTTACTCTGCAACTGAAAAATTCTAAGATGGCGGCTATCGGGCATTGTGCCAAATAAGTTGAAGACTCGCTCCACGCCTAAGCCACCCGAGGCTCGCTCGCCTCAATCTAGCCAGCACACGTCTTGCTCCTCCATGATCCAGACCAGACTGGCCCGTCATGGCGGCGCAACTTCCTATATTGAATCAGGACTAATGTGGTCAAAATAAACATAGAAATTTTTGATTTATCTCCCGATGTTTACCAGAAATTCATGGTGGGTAGATCACGCAAAAATACGTATTTAGTGTCTCTTTATAATAATGTTTTAAATGCTTCAGAACGGAGTTATAGATTTATTTAGTTGGTGGAGTGTTACTACATTGGACTATGCTGTTATTTCAAATTTTGTGACAAAAAAACGTATTGTCAAAAATTTTAGATTTCGGGCTTCAAACTATGTTAGATGTGCTCTCCCGTTTCTGCTGATTATGCTGGTGTATAAATTATCCAAATCTGTTAATTCTATCGGAAGTTATGGAATTTCTAAATTTTCCTGTTTTTTCCGTTGTTCAACCAAATATTCTGCTTTTTCTTTATAGCCGGTTGCGTCCTGAAACTAAATTTAAATTGAACGTTTATTTATTTTAAGCACTCTGGAGAAGTTTTTAGTCTATTAAACATGTTAGTTTATGAGTTATTAATTTTTAAAGTTTCGATTTTACGGCGTCATTACCGGTTGGCTGTTATTTATCTATATTTTCAATTTATTGGTTGATGGTTACCGGAAACTTAAAGAATATTAGCTGGCTGGTTATTTTACTTGGTTATATTTACTTTTAAAGCTTTGAAGTTGTTTAGATGCGGTGGAATTAATGATGAACTAGCTCCCATGTGGAGATGCATTAAATTCCATATTTAGTACTTTAAATTGGTCTGGAGCTGCGAGTTATTAGTGAATTTAATATCAAATGGTGAAATTCTAATTATGAAAGTGCTTTACAGTGTTTAATTCAGTGGAATATTAGTGCTATAATAGTGTAAACAAACTTGTGTTTTCTGCTTCATGGATTATTACGGATTACGCTCATTTATGTGAGTTTATGGCTTATATTTTACTTGAAACTTCTTATTTATGGTTGCTATGTGCTATTGATTTGCTTTACTGTACTAGAAGTGTTGTTATCTCGATTTTATCTGTGGTATCGTGTACTGAAGTTAACCTCAAACTTGGCCGGATTTTAACAGAATCTCGAAAATAGAGCGAAGGATACCTTACATTGGGCATAACAATCAACTAAAAGTTGCTCTTCAAAGAACACATAATTGACAGGAGAAGAAAAGGACTGGCAGTAGCACAAAACCTGGCCCCAGTACTCCGTAGCAACGACCTCGGAACAAGCACCAAGATACGGCTATACAAATCAGTAATACAACCATTCTTATTATATGGTATGTCAAATATGGGGGACAGCAAGCTCAACACACAGGGGCGCCGACTCTGTGGGTGCTCGGGGGCTCTGGCACCCATGAGAGGTAAATAGTGGGTGGGGAGCACCCATGAGCATAGACGTCAACAGTAATCAGTAATGAACTTCCAGCGGCACCTGTATTACGTACGTCATGCGCCGCCTGGAGGGGCAAGACGTCTCAACGAGATCGCAAGTAAGTGTGCACGTCATGCCCAAGAATATAAACACTACGTTAGGTAACACTATCTGCTGTGTGGTAAGTGTAGGTTTGATTCGTAAAGAACCGCACACAAGCAAATCGAGTAGCTCGATCCCGCTCAAATTCTAGCCCGCCGTCCGTCGCGTCGCCGCTGCTCGCAGGCTGTCTCAGGTATCTCGCTCGTTCTTAGTCGAGTTGCTAAACAAAACATGTGCTTTAAGAGCACACTACGCTTGATGTTATCATGTGTATTTCTGAAAATTATTAGTTTCGATAGATAAATTCGTCCTTCGAAGTCGTAACCAGAAGAACGGCTCTTATGAGCTTAGCACAGCTCAACAAATCCAACCAGAAGATGTTATTTCTGCAAATTCAGCTGAACAGAAGAAAAGGTACAATTTTCAAAGTGGCAGACAATTATTTCATGGCTGCTAAAATCAGTGGCGTAGCTAGCGTTGGTGACACCCGGGGCGGATATCGATGGTGTCACCCCTTGAAAACTTAAATCCAAAATTGAGTATATTATATCATCTTAGGTATAAAATATGATATTAATAAAACATAATTAAATAAAAATTATTGTTATTTAAAAATAATCTTTATATATAAAGATGAATGTGTGTTTGTTGGTTTGTTTGTTCTTCATACAAATCCACAGTTTTCATCCGATCTCGATGAAACTTTGCACACTTATCCTTTGAAACAAGGAGAAAAATACTGTCTACATTTGGTTGAAAAATTATCTGTATAAATAACACATGTTGTCTCATAACTTCGAAATACGTCGATAGACAGAAAAGTTGGATGTGGACGTCTCCAGACCGTGTTTCCATGTAGTGAACTGAAAGCTCAGTGGCTAAAGAGCTTGCTTACGAACGTAGTGGTCTCCGGTTCAAATCTCCGTTGAGGCTAAGATTTTTAAAAATTGTTTTTCATCGTAAGAGTCAGGCCTGGGCAGTAGGTTATTCGGATTGAACGTTAAACTGTAGATATTTGAAAGTTAGGGGTGCAATGCGAGGCAAATCGTAGGTAGTCTTGCAATTTTGTAAGTGTACATTTTTTTACGTTATAATGATCCCTCAGGTGTTGTTCGCAGTTAGTGTGTGAGTGAGAACCACAGTAATACTAATATAAATACGGAAGTAAGTCTCTGTCTTTTTGTTACGTTTTGACGACTAAATGGCTATATCGTTGTGATGGAATTTTGTAAGGAAAGCTGTATGGATATTTTTTCCAGTATGATTAACAGTTGTAGTCACGAAATTTTGAGATCTTATCGAATAGTGACAGAAATATGTTGGAAATTGATTCTCTTCAAGAGGCAGGTTCGACGGTAGAATGATATAGTGATAGCTTCCCTGTCATATTATGCCGACTCGATATTGTTTGGGACCAATCCTTCGTTATCTACAACTTTCTATATTTAATTCTGGCAAAAAAATTCTTAATCCACGCGTTCGAAGTCCCGGGTACGAGCCTAGTAGTTAATAAAATTGTAAGATTAACAACATTTAAAAGATATACAAATAAAATAAAAACAATTGCTTTCACAATCCCCTCTTTCTAGCTTTAACAACTGCAAACCCGTAAATCACATTTTTTCGAAATTAAAAATTTGATTTACTTCATTTTCAATAATCAATATGGCAAGATTTTAGCCACGTGTTGATCACTGGTAATCGAAAGTGGTTTTAGATCAATTTTAACTCCTCTGAAGATCGGGCCTCACTTGCCTGATACTGTTCCGCACCGTCACCGCACCGACAGATTTCTTAGTATTGGCGCTCACTCGGTCGAAGTTTGTCCAAAGGACACGGCATGTCGTCCTACACTCGGCCGATACCCGGCCATCATTGGATTGGTTTATGTTTTGACGGTGTGGACCAGTGTCGGTCTGCTGGATGTGGAGAACGCTTAGAGAGAGTTCGGAAATTTCCCTTCCCTTACGACCAAATGTTGTTTTCATGTTACTGTTGGTATTAAAACAAGTGTCTTTTTTTTTCATCCATGTTCATAAGGTGTTCTTAACATGTAGGAATTGTTCTAGCATCTTCGCATTAATAAATCAAAACATTGCCAGAGTTTAAGATCAATTTTAAGACCCACAAAAATTGCAGCCGAGACCTGCATTTGTAACAGGGACCTTCCACACCCGAATCGCACGCCGTAACCATACGCCAGACTAATCTAGAAGTACTGAAAAATATGTATTCAAACACATAAAAGTTGATTTGTGTTTTTTGATAGCAAAAATAGATGGTATAGAAAAAAATATATTCATTGTATCATGTTTGCAAACTTATTTTTCATTACACCTACATTCGGACTGGTGACTCAAATGACTGCGTGCGGTTTGGATACTGAAGGTCCCGGTTCAAATCCCGGACTCGACTGTAATTTTTGCGGGCCTAAAAATTGACATTTACCTCTGGCAATGCTTTTATCTGTTAATACGAGGATTCTAGTACGCTCCGTGTTCGAATTTCACGTAAATCTGTAGGTCTCCTTTCGAAGTTAGGTGACTACGATATAGGTGCACTGCGAGTTTCCTAATAAGAAACTCTGACTAGAACTTTGAGATAACATGAAGTTATTATATTTATTATACAAAATCTTTACGACCTAAATTTAAATTAAAATATGTTATAACCTCATTAAACCTGAATGAATCGAAAAGAATCTCAAGCAAAACAAACACGTCAAGTGGGAAGTGATTGACATTTCATTGCGATAGCGTTGAAATATGCGAGAATCTTTCATTCCGGTACATTGTGGTAATGATTTGTTAATACTGCGCTGCAGGGCCGGATTAAGACAGCGCGGGGCCCGTAGCAAATGTGAAGAAGAGGCCCTTGATTTTTGCCGTCTTGGGGAAAATTGTGGAGCTAAAAACAAAAAAGGTCGCCCATCTAGCCTAGGTACGTGGCCCCCCTAGGAGGCGCGAGGCCCCCTAGAAGGCGCGAGGCCCGTGGCATTTGCTACCTCCTGCTACGTGGTTAATCCGGTACTGCTGCGCTGGGATACTATTTTTGTACATAAAAGATCAACCAGATCGGTGATTACATGAGTCAGATAAAAAAGTATTTTAATGTACTTTCGTACCAAAACTGTGCAAAATAAAGTAAAGGTATCAAACCTACCTGTCATCCCCAACACTGATTCCCTGTAACAATCACTTGAAAACGTTAGATGAGACTAAAGACCGGTAGGAACACGGGCGAGCTATGGAAAAGTGTGGACGCGAGGGGGCGAGCTGCCACTCGGACGACTGTCGGTCGTTGCGGTGACGGTACAGACCAGTATTGGCAAAATAGAGCTCGACCTTTACACGTAGCAACTGATACACACACTGGCGCAAATTAAAATCCCAACACCCATACAATGTTGTGATAAATGAATGAAATTTGGCCCCAAGTATGCCCACATGATTTAAAATTAAAAGTTTTACATATAATAATATGAGAATTACGGTGCTATCTATTATGTAAATTGCTATTTTTTTATATTCTTTTAACGTACTAGTGGCGTACAGTGTGGTGTAACATGACACTTTGTTGTCCACGAGTTCTTGTTGGCTAAGTATGCCGAGGCGAAGAGTGACAACTCTATACACTCAAATGTGTAACTGTGAGAGAAGTCGGAGAATTGACGTGTTTTAAAAAGGTGCATCATATCGTGAAATCTCCCAAAGGATTGGCCGTAGTGCATTGTCAGTATACAGACTTGTTACACAGTGATGAAAGAAAGCTCTAATACTCCAGGTCTATTTGAAGACCGCCAAATTGTGTGGGTGGCTGCTGCTGGCAAATGGTTGACTGCAGGCCAGATCGAAACAGTGATTACAGAGAGAGTCACCCCCCTCCCAGGACGATTGAAAACCAATTGCTTGAAGCTGGAGTACGCTCTCTGAACCCTATGCAATGTGTCCCATTAATCTGATTTCATTGCCAGCATCATCTAACCTGGCGTAATGCAAAACATAAAAGGACATGTGAATGGCGTACATTTGTGTTCACAGACGAGTCTCGATTCTGTCTGTGGCAAAGTGATAATTCACGAAATGTTCGGAGGCGTATTGAAAAACGGCTTACCTGTTGTGATTTCAGAACATCACACAAATGCAGTCACCGGTGTCATTTTTTGGCGGCAATCAGTTTCGACAGCATGACTGAGTCGGCTGTTGTTGAAGGCACAATGACAGCCCACCACTATGTGGACAGGGTACTGCATCTTATTGTGATACCCTTCATGTTCACCATTCAAATCGCATCTTACAACAAGATAATGCCCGTCCTCATATTGCGGCCATCGTTACACAAGCCTTGCAAGGAGTTTCGATCACAATTTGAACATCACAGTCCCCAGATTTGTCCCCAATAGAGCATGTCTGGGATACCAGGAGTAGCACAAACTGCGCAATAACTGACTACAAAAGACATGCAGGCGTAAAGAGAAATACCCCAAGAAGACATTCGAAACACTTGTTGATTCAATGTCGGCAAGAATCCACGAATGTATTGGTGCTCAAGTTGGACACATTTCTTACTGAAAACTGTATCTAAAGGTAATAACTTATCCTGATCCATTTCCTATCATTTCTTCTGGGTATGGCCCTGGATATATCTTCAAAGTTTCCTAAAATTCTACCATTCCTGTATGCATGGTGAGATTCTAATTTTTGCCAGTGTAACTATAGGGCGACCATAATATTTCGCTATAAATTTTTTAAAAAATCGAAAACTACCCAATCATTTGTTGTTGAAACGTTAACATAGGTTGTATTTAAATGTCTTCGCAAGGGATATCGAGAGGAAAGTTAACAGAAGTGGCTTGGTCCAAGTAGAAGCAATTCCAGATCCAGATGGGGTTCCATCGGCGCAAACCCAGAATCCGGGTCCCACAAGTCGTGAGACCCTGGGAGAGACTGTATAGTCAGAGAAGCAACTCTACATTAAGTTCCTTCATAAAAATAGAACAATAAATGCAAGATAAAAACAACGAATTTAAAAAACAAAACAAAAAAAATGGCTTAGGTAATATAAGAACATGCCTTTGCGATATCTGCCGTCTTTACATGAAATACTTCACAAGTGAAGTATTTTACTATCCCCCTAAGATACACGTAGCTACAGATTTCTAAATATGACATTGTATGTACTGAAGACCGTCTTCACGTGTTAATTTTACATTTCTAGCGCCGCTCTGTAGCATATAAATAAAAATGTTGTAAACGGCTTGAAGGTTCGCTCAGTTTGATCAGGAACAAAAGTTCGACATCCCTGTCGATTTAAGGAATACACCTGTATTCGACAGAGGGGTTACCCATGGTGTTGTAAAAAATCGTTTTTTTTTTCTGGCTTGAAAAAAAAATGAAAAAAACTTTGAAAAAAAACATGTTTTTTTCTGGAACATGTTTTTTTCACATCCACTAAATCTCAAATTTGTAAGGCAGTTATCGTTTAAAATGACTGTTTTAGAGTTTATTGTAAGTACTTATCTTAGTTTAAAATCTACTATATTTTTCTGGTTCAGTAGGGAAAAAAAATTACGAAAAATTGGCAAAATTGACTGAAATTTTCTTTATGAACGGGGATTTCCCGAAGAGACTAGGTTGCGCGAGAAGGAATCCCCATTCCCCATTGTTTGCAGGGGCGTAGCTACTATGGGGCTAGGCGGTGCAGTGCACCGGGGCCCCTACGCTCAGGGGGCCCCCAAGCATACCTCAGGGGCCATTTCAGAGGGCCCACGGGCCTTCACGGCAAACTGGCGACCTTTTTTTTTTTTAGCTCTACCGTCGTCTAAGGGAGCCCCTCACTGCTCAGAGGGCCCCTACCAGAAAAAAAAGTCGCCCATCTGGCCTGAGGGCCCAAAATAATTTTTACACCGGGGCCCTTGTTGACCTAGCTACGCCACTGATTGTTTGGATTGATACTTGCTATTTGAAATAGTGCTGCCAGCCCTACAAAATTACCTACAGATCTTTTTAAAAAAATAGGAATTTAAAATTTATTCACGGTTTTTTGCCTTATTGGGCTTTCCTTATATTCCTATACTTGTTAACTCTCAGAGTATAGTGGTACTGACTCATTAAATTGTCAGTAAGGGAGCGTGCATGAACCACGTAGCTCCATTTTGGCCTCCTGTGAACCCCCACGTAGCCCTACGTGGCTTTTGCATCCCCCCCCCCCACCCCGCTCACGAAACACGTAGCTTTCTTCCGTTTTGATTCCAGAAGACATTTTGTACTGTTTTCTCTTGTCAGACTATTGTAAATTACATACGGATATAATTAACTGAGGGAAATAAATACTCACATGCTGTTGTGAGTTCAGTTCCTCATTTTAACTGTGAAAAATGTTACGAAAGGAAAGTAACGTGGCCCGGCTCGGAACCCTCCCCCCCCCTCTCCCCACGTAGCCCAGCGTAGCCTTCCAGCTAACCCCTCCTCCCTCTGGACCGAGTCACGTAGTTTGTGCACGGTCCCTTATTATGAATCGTTTCCTTGCAACCGTTGGTGTAAACAAACGATTGAAAAGAAGTAAAGCTCCTATGTTGTATGATAATAGATTTTAATTCAAACTTAAAAGACCGTACGTAATACAGAACTATCGCGCAGTCTATATGCACAGTGTGTACTTTGCTCACAATTTAAAATTACAATCTCAAAATCTTTTGCGTACAATACAAGAACAACCAGTAAAAGAAAATTTAACTATTTCTGAAGTTATGGATCTAGACGAGACAGAAGAAGAGACAGAAAATTCCGACACCGACCGAACTAGTGTTGGTAGTGCTGATACTAGTGAATGTGGTACTGACATAGAGGATGAATAAAATTATGTTACCTATATAGATACACTTATGAATCATTATGTGAGACATTATATGATTCAGTAAGACTTAAAACACACTTGTAAAATGGAAGTTCCTTAAAAAAATATATAATTTATCAAATATATTGTTTTTCTGAAAAAAAAATTAGAAAAAAACACGGGTGCTAGGTTTTTTTTCATGTTTTTTTTTTTTCACAAAGCTGAAAAAAAAAAACATTTTGTTTTTAACAGTTTGCAACACTAGTTACCCATAATACAAATTTTCTTCTTCTCTAAATTTATCATGGAAAATTCATAGAGAATCAAACGCTTATTTATTTCATCGCGATCATATTTGCATATTCTCGATCAGAAGAAAGAATAGCAAACTTACATGAACCTAGAATTTAAGTGCTTACTAATGTTACGATTAGTTACTATAACGAATGAGCACAGCCGCCTGGATCGCATTTGAAAAAGCTCTAGATTAGCCAAAAACAAATATTCATAACAATAAAAGTAGACATGTTTCGACACCAAAGGATAAAAGAAGTTTATTATTTTTTTTTGTGTCACACTAATTTCGATTACTATTTTCGAAATGTGGGTGTCACCCCCAAACGGGTGACACCCGGGGCGGACCGCCCCCACCGCCCCCCCCCCTAGCTACGCCACTGGCTAAAATGATGAAGATGTAGATAAGGGATTTGCCAAACCTGTAAAGAAACCATCTCTAGTGGCGTTTCTGCGCCGAAAACATCATCAAGAGGACACGAGTACATTAAGGCACTCACTCTAGGTGGTTTATCATCATGAAATAAAGCTTTAAAAAGCATGCAAAGTCTAAAATTCACTGTTGTTGTGTACTGCAGAAAGCCAATTTAGAACGCTGCGTCAATGTGCACTGAATGCTATCAAAAAGTAAACGATATGATACGAAAACAAATTGATTTTTATTGACCGGGAGCCTAGCAATAAGGGACCAAGTAGACGAATATTCATATTGCATTCGATGTTGAAGCTGTGAGCACAAGATATTTTAGAGTTAAACACGTGGCAACAAATATTTGCGGTTATCATACGATATCACTAACGAAACGTGTGCAATTCTGAGTGACGAAATGCTGCATGAAATAATAAAAGTAGTGAAAAATGCGGTCTACTATTCAGTTTCGGTTGATAAAACTAGCGATATTTCCAGTCATGAACAAGTCACACTCTTCTATCATCACGTCGATGCAAAGTGTCATATACACGAATTTTTAATCGGCCTCTATGAAACGGTATCAACAATATCTGTCAAAATTTGTTTGAAATTTTGAATGACTACAGTACTAAGAAGATTCGACATAAATATCAAGATGTGTAGGGGCCTGTAAACAGATGGTGCTTCTGATCTTGAAGAGCATACTTACTTTCAATTGTGGATTAAAGTTATCGAAGCGAGGGCAATTCATGTGCATTTAATTTAATTGCAATGGAGCACAGGCTCCGGTGGCAATTTCCCTACACACCCAACTTCCCGCCTATCCTACACTCACCTACATTTGCCCTCTACAAATTTTCACTTTAAATTCTTTTAACGTTTTCGGTAGGTTATTCATCATTCCCCTTGGTAACTCATTCCAATCCCTGACACCCTTACCTAAAAAAGAAAATCTCCCCACACCCTTCTGCCTGAAATCGAGTGCCAGCTTGTGGTCATGGTCATCTTTTCCCTTCCATGAACTACTTTTCATACCTACTGCAATATCTTTCCATGCCTCATCGCCAGTATATGCCCTGTACACTCCCATGACCCTCCTCATCCTCCTCCTGTCTTCCAATGAATCCCATTCCAGCTCCTTTATCATATCTGTCACTGATTGCATTCTGCGATAATTTCCAGAAACAAATCTAGCAGCCCTTCTTTGCACCTTCTCCATCTCCTGTATTTGATACTCAAAATGTGGGTCCCATACTACACTACCATATTCGAGCAATGGTCTTACCAAAGTTTTGTAACCCAATTCCTTTACTTCTCTCGTGCATCCCCTCACCACTCTCTCCAACAAGTGCAAAATTTTGAAACCATTTCCTACCACCTGTCCAATGTGTCCTGCCCAGTTAAGCTTGTTATCAAATGTAATGCCAAGATATTAACATTTCAAGTCTTCAGCAAGCAATTCTTTCCCCACCTTATATTCATAATTAACCTTTTGTTTTTTAATTGTGAATCTAATTAGCTGACTCTTCTTTGCATTTATCTTCATCCCATGTTTACCAACCCAACTAGATATCCTGTCTAGATCACCCTGCAACTGTTTACAGTCCTCTATCGTTTTGACCCTTTTATACAGCATTATGTCATCTGCAAACAATCTAATTTCAGATAGTAAACAATCAACACAATTATTCATTAGAATAATGAATAGCAATGGTCCCAATACGCTACCCTGCATCGCTCACTCGTTAAACTTGTTGTTCAAGAGACTATAGAAGATGTAGGTACATGTTCAAAGAGATTTTTTGTGTTGTTTTCGTGCGTTGTTCATCGAAACACCAGGCTTTTGAATCACTACATGTAGCTAGCGGTGAACCTCTCTTTGCGGCAATTTTAACCAACAAGATAGTGTCTATTCTAGACAATTATAGTGTGCTGCTATGTTTTCTAAACGACACAAAAAGCCAGGAAGGTAATACCTGCCCGAAAGCAAAATGGTTTTTAAAAAGTCTTCAATCTTTTCAATCTCTTTTTATTATCATTTCTGATAGAAATTCTCGTTCGTTTCGAAGCTATAAACGCAAATTTCATAAGATTTCTTTCCATCTGCAAAAATCTGTAGATAATACAGTCAAGCATGTTGTATCATCCCAACGAACTGGCGAAAAAATTTCAAAACCTTTGGAAATGGACTCTTGACTCAGTTTTTATATTGGATGATCAACAAATCAATATTAATAGCTCCAAAAGTAAAGAGGATAAATAGACATATAGACGAGTCATGAACTGAACCGCATCAATTTTCCTCTCGCGCTGACTGAAAAATATATCTTGTAGTTTTAGATAAAGTCATTGGCCGTAGCGACCAGCACTAAAAATGCTATGACACATTTGAGTAAGGTGGAACTATTTCTTACTGATTAATATGATGCAAGCAACAGTTACGTGAAAGAGTTCCACGAAGATCTCAATGATGTGGATCGTTTGGTTCCTCATCGTGCTATTAGTAATTGCATTAAATAAAGTTGTAAAAAAGCACACATTGTGCAAAGCTCGTAAAAAGAAATCCAAGAAGGTGTTATTGCTTGGAAGTAGTCACGGTAGGGGATTAAGTGCAATGTTACAGTCAAGCCTGGGCTCTGATGTTGAGGTGTGTAGTATATTTAAGCCTAATGCAGAACTTGGTAATGTTGTGGATGAAATTTCAAACCTGGGGAAAGATTTTACTAAAGAGGATCATATAATTATAGTTGGGGGTCCTGGAAATAGTCTGTCCAGAAATCTCAATTATTGTGTTGAAACAGACATTGACAACATTGCTAAAAACACCACTCACACCAATGTTGGTTTTGTTGACCTCTTCAAGCATTATGATCAACCCTGGATGCGTGGTCATGTACAGCGTACACAGGCAGATCTGAAGCGTGCATTGTGTCAGGCTGAGCGAACACACATTGGTCTGATAGATGTTTCTGGCATAACACGGAGTGACCATACCTCCCATGGACTCCACCTGAATGTTCGGGGCAAGCAGAAGATTACACAAATGATTGCCAGTAGCATCAGGAGAGGCAGGTTGGATGTGAACTCCTTCCCAGTGGTAATTGGTAGTAGGACTCAGTCTTTTTTAGGCCAAATATCAAGAGTAGGAAGAGTTATTTAAGAAATGTACATAATGATATTACAGTCAAAAATAAAGAATGCCAGTCTAAAATAGCTTTGTTCCATCAGAACATTAGGGGTCTCTCAAGCATACTTGATGAGTTGATAATATCTATAGAAGAAACCCAAAAATCATTGAATCTTAGCATAAATGTCATATGTCTGACAGAACATCATCTAAAGAATTCTGAAATATGTTTCCTCCCTTTTATTGGATATAGATTAGCTTCATGTTATTGCAGGTCAGAGATGAGAATGGGTGGTGCAGCAATATATGTAAGAGAAAATACTGAGACAAAATACTGAGACAAAATACTGAGACAAAATTGTTAGATGAAAGTAAATACTGTATAGAACAAGATTTTGAATGCTGTGCAATACAGTTAGAATTAGAAAACAAATATCTTATAGTGCTGACATTTTTATAGGGCTCCCACAGGAGACTTCAGTAAATTTTGTAATAAACTTGAAGCGGTTCTAATAAATTTATCACGAACTAAAAGGGAAATTATCCTCTGTGGAGACTTCAACATAAATTTTGCTGTAGAATGTAACCAGACAGATTATCTTCTAGGAATGCTTAGATCATTCAATCTCTATCAAACTGTAAATTTACCAACTAGAACACAAAAAATAGTAGTACCATTATTGATAACATTTTTGTAGAGCACAATAAATTAGAAATACATGGAACAATTCCAATGGAAAATGGTTTGTCAGACCATAATGCTCAAATAATTACTTTGGATGTTGTGGGAAATGAAAATAACAAAAAGAAAGGATTTGTCAGAGTTAGGCCATTAAAGAAGAATTCGATAAAAACATTAAATGATGAACTTCTCAATGAGGACTGGAGCACTGTTTATAAATTACTTTCACCAAAGGTTTTTGGAAATTTACGAAAGGTGTCTCCCTACAAAACTAGCTCCAATTGGTCAAAAACGAGTAAACAAAAATTGGGTTACAGCTGGTATTAAAACATCTTGCAGACATAAAAGGGAATTATATGTAAAAGTTAGGAATAATGATAATATGCTTCTCAAACAACATTACAAAACTTACTGTAGAATTTTAACCAAAGTAATAAAAGAATCTAAATGTTTGGCCATAAACGATGAGATTAGTAGTTCAGATAATAAGATAAAAAGTGTTTGGAACATTATTAAAAGAGAAACAACTGTATCATCCCCTGAACATAAACCTATATCTATAAACGTTAATGATAAACTTGTAAATGACCCCTCTTATGTAGGAAGTGCTTTCAATAACTACTTCTTAACAGTTACTGAAAAAAATAAAAGGAAAATATAATGGGAATATGGATGCTATAGCAATACTTAAATCCTTGTCACCAAAAACAGCACCTACCGGTATGTCTCTATTTCCCACCAGTCAAAATGAAATTGAAAAAATTATTAAATCCCTCAAAAATAAAAAGTCATTTGGTTATGATGAGGTTTCAACCCATGTAGTGAAACAATGTAACACCAGCATTAGTAGAGTTATTAGTCATATTTGTAATAGTTCTTTTGAAGAAGGTATCTTCCCTGACTCACTCAAGAAGTCAATAATCAAACCGCTTTATAAAAAGGGTGATACCTCAAAAATTGAGAATTACAGACCTATTTCACTTCTACCAGCATTTTCAAAAATCTTTGAAAAAGCAATGTACAAAAGGGTGTATGCACATGTACAAAAGAATGACCTACTCAGTAAAGTACAGTTTGGTTTTAGACAAGGCGTTTCAACAGATTCAGCAATTTTTGCTTTTGTAAACAACATACTGGAATCAATGCATAAAAAATTAAATTCCCTAGGTATATTCTGTGATCTTGCTAAGGCTTTTGACTGTGTTGATCATGAGATTCTACTAGGTAGATTAGACCACTATGGAGTTAGTGATAAGCCAGGACTTTGGTTTAAATCTTACCTGGAAAATAGAAAGCAATGTGTATCACTGAAAGATGCTAATACAGGAAATGTTATAAACTCAGAATGGGGTATAGTTAAATGTGGTGTGCCTCAGGGCTCAATTCTTGGCCCTCTGCTGTTCTTAATCTATATAAATGATCTCCCACATATACTAGGTGATAATGAACACATGGTGCTCTTTGCAGATGATACCAGCATATCGTTGAAAGACCCATCAGCACAAAACCTCGAAAACACAGCAAATGATGCTATAAAGAAAATTAACAGGTGGTTTAATGCCAAAAAACTAATACTTAATGTAGAAAAGACACAGTTACTTCAGTTTGTTACAAAAAATAAAACAAAGGACAGCTATAATGTGATATCAGAAGGACAAGCAATCAATGAAAGTAATTTCACAAAATTCCTGGGTGTATGTATAGATAACAAATTGAACTGGAAACAGCATATTCAACAACTTCTTAAAAAACTGAATTCTGCAACATTTTCACTTAGGGTAATATCTAGAATAGCTAATATAGAAACCAGAAAGTTAGTGTATTTTGCATATTTTCATTCCCTGCTCACTTATGGCATCTCATTCTGGGGAAACTCGTCACAAGCACAGATGGTATTTAAATTGCAAAAACGTGCTATAAGAACTATTTGTGGAGCAAGCCCACAGACGTCGTGCAGAAATCTGTTTAAAAACCTGGGTGTCCTAACAATGCCAGCACAATATGTATACTCTGTACTATCATTTGTAGTGGACAATCCTGAACACTTCAATCTTAATGCTGACATACATAGCCATAATACTAGGAATAAATATAATATTCACAAGGATTACAAATCACTGTCAGTTGTACAGAAAGGGTTAACATTTACTGGAGCTTCCTTATTCAATGTCTTACCAACAGAAATTAAATGTTATCTACAAAAACCCAACTACTTTAAGTCCAAAATGAAAGAGTTTCTGCTTCAGAATCAATTTTACTCTGTAAAAGAATTTTCTTCTTGGAATTTGGTAACTAAGAATGACTGATAAAATAGTATATATGGTGTATGGAAGGGGAAGGTGACAAAGTTGTCCACAATTACTAAAATGATATATGGTTTTTCTTTCTGTTGAAACTTTTGACAAATGAAGTAATTACACTGTTTACAAAATTTCACTCATAAATAGTAACTAACATGGGATAGCATGCACTCAAAAACTGCTGTAAAAAATTATGATACTAACAGGTTTTTAAGTAATTGACTGCTTATGAGTTGTGGTAACTGGTTGGTAAGACATTAACTGGTTGTTAGATGCCGGTAACAAATTTATACACTGTTCCACATAATAAGTATTAACTAACTCGGGATTGTATTTGTAGATTACAGGAAATATTGGTTATACTAATGGGTCGTAACTAACTTCTTGTCAATATATAATATTATCAATTATATAGTAATATTGACATTACTAATAAGTGTATGTACTGTTCCACATCCCCGAGATTATTCTCACATGGGATCAAAGTGAACATATCTATCTATCTATTAACAAAACATGTCAGACTGAACAATGTGAAAAACTGTTATATATATATAATTTGGTATTGCGAATCTACCCAACATATGATGCCTGAAATCATCAAATTGTTAAAAATCGTTTGAACTATTCCAGTATTGGCATGCACCGGAAAACGATCATTTTCAGCATTATAGAGAAGAAAAACTTATTTGAGGAGTACCATGGCTCAGGAAAGATTGAATGATCGCATGGTAGTACGCGTAAACCGAGAAATAATGTATGATGTGGACCTATCAGATTTTGCAGATACATTTATAAATAGAGCTGTAGTTTGCATTGAAAAAAATTGATATTATATAAATTAAAAATGTAGCGTCTTATAAAGGCTTATTAATGTTGATTATACAATTCTTAGTAAAACTGTGTACATAAGTAAGTGCTATTACGTATATCCAGCTAATAAAAATTATGCTACACACTGTTGATTTAATTTTTATTATTATGATAGGTATCCGTTCATTATTGTTCAATCTAGTATTTTTTTACACATCTCTTTTTCTATCTCCTCTGTATAATAATTACTAGCTGTGCTGCGACTTCATTCACGTAAGCGATCCTTGCGGACACAAATCAAATACAATAATGAACTCCTGATTTCTAATAGGAAGACTCAAAGTATTGGTTATCAATCCAATAAAGTTGAAAATCTATAACTTTGTAACTCAATCACGATAAAAAGACCGAACCCATTTTAATGAAATTTAGTGGGTTTTTTGGCCTGGAACAGAATTTAGAAAATGCAGTATCTTTCTTTCCTACTCTGCCTCTCTGTTCGCTTATTACTAGGAATCTACTGGATGGATTTAGATGCGATTTTCACTAGTATGTAACACTATTTGGTGCCTGCGACTTCGTTCATGTTTGTCAAGGATTTTGAAGGTTTTTAAAATATCGAGATAGAGAATACTTTATAAATTATATAAGAATCAAGTGGCTAAGTAGAGAACCATGAGAGACATGCATCAATTAAAAAGTGTGTGAGACAAGATTTTAGTCTATCCCCTTTTAATATTCAACTTGTATGTAGAAGAAGCAATAAGGAAAGCAAAAGAAAAATTTACATGTGGCATAAGTGTTCATGGAGAAAAAATCAGTATGCTACGATTTACTGATGACATGAACAGGCTGAGGATATTGAGAAGTTACTGAATGGCTTGAACAAAATACTGAAGGAAGATTTGGGACTGAATATAAATCAAAGCAAGACAAAAGTGATGAAACATAGCAGAAATGATACCAATACTAGTAGAAAATATAAAAATAGGATCGGATCAATAGGAGAATTCTGTTAATTGGGAAGCAAAATTACAACCGATGACCGAAGCAGGAATGATGCTAAAAGCAGAATAGCACTAGCAAAAAGAGCCTTCATGAAAAAGAGAAATCTTTTAGTTTCAAACATTGATCTAGGAATTAAAAAAAACTTTCTAAAAATTTATGTGTGCAGCACAGCACTTTATGGTAGCGAACCAAGGACTTTAGGAATATCAGAAAGAAAGAAAATTGAAGCATTTGAAATGTGGTACTACAGAAGGATGCTGAAAATTAAGTATACAGACAAAGTACGAAATGAACGAGTATTGGAAATGATGGGTGAGGAAAGAAGTTTATGGAAGAAGCTTACAGAAAGAAGAGACAAGCTAGATTGGTTAATTTACTAGTGGAGGGAACAGTCGAAGGTAAGAACTGTAGAGGAAGACAGATTTGAAGCAGATGATTGAGGACGTGTGTTGTAAGGGATATGTAGAGATGATGAGGTTAGCACAAGATAGGAAGGGATGGAGGACTGCATCAAACCAGCCGAAGGACTGATGACAGAAAAAAAATATAATTTGTATGAAACCCTAAATGTATTATGGATAAAAAGTAGCGTAAGTTATTCCCTGTCAATTCAGCAACCCGCCAGTAATAGTCTCGTCGAAACTAGTTCACACTCTTTTCTGGTTTTAAAAAAAAAAAGTATCAAGTAGGCATGAGCACCCACGAGGTTTTCTAAAACTCGGCGCTCCTGCCAACAAACATAATGAACATTCAGAGGATACAGAACTGATGCCTCAGAATGATTCTAAATGAATCACAATTTACTTCAATAGACCGCCTACATCGAGAAGCAAACAGAGAGTATATAAATACAGAAATAGTCAGGTAAAGCACTAAATACTTAGAAAATATAAAAGCAAAAAGACAAAATACAGATAGACTGGCAACTCTGGGTACAGTAATGCCAAGAACATGGCACAAATATAAGGTGCCTCTTAGCATTGTATACAACCCAGTATAATTTAGTACACGAAAAATACACCATTAAGGTCATCCTAGATGACCATAGCCCTGGTTTTCCCCCTATAAGAGCATAATAAATAGTGTCCCCAAAACATCTCGAACCTTACACTAAATAGCAAAGCCACCTAAGGTAGCAGGGCTATACACACAGCCGCTGAGGCAACAGGGGTGGGGGGAGGAGGCGGTACCACATGGCAGTTGGACAGACACCACACCATTGTATTGTGTATGGGCGCGCTTAGTTAGGTTGGCAGCAACAAGCAATACGATGACAATGATTTCTGGTGGCTATCTTAAAAATTTTCAGCTCGTGTGTGAAATTGTTGCTGTTGTTGCTTTAGGGCGCGTCAACAGCGGGGTCATTAGCGCCCTAACAATTACCAGCCTAAACTGTGGCTTAAGTACTAAAATTAGTGTTGCAAACTGAAAAAAAAAATGGTTTTTTTTTCAGATTTGTGAAATAAAACATGAAAAAAAAAACCTAGCACCCTTGTTTTTTTTTTCTAAATTTGGTGTTTTTTTTTTCAGAAAACAATATATTTGATAAATTATAGTTTTATTTATGGAACTCACATTTAACATGTGTGTTTTAAACCTTACTAAATCATATAATATCTTACATAATGATTCATAAATGTATCTATATAGGTAATCTGGTATCCCGTCCCGACATCGCCGCATGCCCGGCAGAGGGCATGGATATCGACTTCATATAGACGGCGCTGGCATCGGAGCATCCAGCGCCACCACATCATAGTTTTCCGCCACGGCCAATCGGAGCCGACCCGCCGCGCATATAAATAAAGCCCGCGCAGCTCCACTCCTCAGTTCAGTTTTCACTGCGCTTTCGGTACTCTCTCTTACTGTGAATCGCCTATTGGACTTCAGACAGTGCTCGTTCTTGGCTACGTTTTGGTATTCTCTTCGGACTCTGTGAACCTCACGCCGGACTCTGACAGTGCTCGTTCTTGGCTACGTCTTGGTACTCTCTTCGGACTCTGTGAACCTCACGCCGGACTCTGCCAGTGCGCGTTTTTTGGATTACGCTTCGGCCTGCTCCTGGGACTTGTTCGGGTTGCTCGTGACCGTCTCCGTGAACCGCCTTCTGACGTGTGACGTTCGGGCCGTCGTAAGGACATAGCAGGTAACATAATTTTTTATTCATCTTGTATGTCGGTACCACATTCACTAGTATCAGTACTACCAACACTAGTTCAGTCGGAGTTGGAATTTTCTGTTTCTTCTTCTGTCCCCTCTAGATCCATAACTTCAGAAATAGTTACATTTTCTTTTACTGGTTGTATTGCATGCCAAAGCTTTTGAAATTGCAATTTTAAATTGTGAGCAAAGTACACACTGTGAATGAAGACTGCGCCGATAGTTCTGTATTACGGTCTTTTAAGTTTGAATCTAAATCTATTATCATACAAAATAGGAGCTTTATTTGTTTTCAATCGTTGGTAAACGCCAACGGTTGCAAGGAAATTATTCATAATTACTGACAATGACTCAGTATTATCACTATATGCTGCGAGTTTAACAAGTATACAAATATAAGGAAAGCACAACAAGTAATAAAAAGAGGCAAAAAACCGTAGTTAAATTTCCTAATTTTTTGAAAAGATCCGTAGGTCTACAGATAAATTTGTAGGGCTGGCAGCACTAGTTCAAATAGTAAGTATCAATCCAAACAACGGTGAACGGGGATTCCTTCTCACACAACCTAGCCTTTTCGGGAAGTCCCCATTCGTAAAAGAAAACTTCAGTCAATGTTACCAATATTTTTGTAATTTTTTTTCCTACTGAACCAGAAAGATACAGTAGATTTAAAAGTAAGGTAAGTACTTAGCATAAACTCTAAAACAGTCGTATTAAACGATAAATGCCTTAAAAATCTGAAATTTATTAGTTATGGAAAAAAACATGTCCCAGAAAAAAAACACGTTTTTTTTTCATGTTTTTTTTCACGTCAAAAAAAAACTGTTGTTTTTTTTACAACACTAACTAAAATACTGTCTCCACGGTCGACTGTAAAGGGGTCGGCCATACAGACAGCAAATAAAATAATTCACAAATATAAAACGTGGCTTAGAAAGGGGGCCACCAGAAATCAAGACCGTACACCACCTGAATGGCTGTAAAGGGGCCATACAGGGTAACAAAATAATTAAAAATACTACATCTCTCGCCAGCTGTATAGAAGCCAGTGAAAAGGAATTTAAAAATATAAAAATTAAAAACACTGCACATGGATGGGTGGCTGTATAGGGGCCACCCGTCCATCTAACAACTAGGCCAATCTGCCTAAAATTTTAAGCACTAGACCGGCCAATATGCAAAATTTTAAAACACTCGGCACACTGCTGGTCTCATTGTTTAAAATAAGGGCCAGATCGTTGGCCAGGCCAAATTCTGCCCTCAAGTCTATAAACGAAACACAATCAACTAAAGTGTGGCGCACCGTCATAGGTACGCCACAGTTATCACATTCCGGTGGGTCCTCCCGGCGGAGAAGAAAGCTATGTGTCAGAGGACAGTGCCCTATACAGAGGCGAGTAAGGAGAACATCATCCCTCCTCGCCCGCTGGAAGGAGCTGCTCCACAACTGAACGGTTGGTTTGACCAGCTGGAGCTTATTATGCTCTACCTCCAGCCACTGCCTCTGCCAAATGTCAAAAACAAATCTTTTCCCCCCCGAGGCAAGGTCAGACTTTGGGACCGGATCAAAGTCAACTCTGACCTTGTTACAGGCTAACTTGGCAGCTTCATCAGCTGCCTTGTTCCCCCTGATTCCCACATGACCGGGTACCCAGCAGAATACGACCTCCTTTCCAGAAGATTGAAGGGATTGGAGGCTGTCCTGTACAGTATATCCTGGACAAGACGATCTACTGGGTACATACATCCTATAGCCTGGATGCAACTAAGGAAATCAAAGCATATGATGTACTTCGTGGCACAACTTACTTCATATGCTGGAGCGACTTTAACAAAGCGTAGCACTCTGCAGTGTACACGCTACAACAGCTATTCAGGGTAAACAAATGAAAATCTGTGACACAGTTACTTTTGCTGCTTTAATTTATTTTGTGCATGACACGTTTCGGGAATTTATTCCCATTTTCAAATGCATTAAAAGTAGGTTTACATGTTTTTATTTATAGAAATATGAGGAGTCATTTTGTTTGTTTCTGCTGGATGTTTGTACAGTTTTCATGTGATTTCTGGAAAAGATTTTTGGGATGCTGTAATATGGTATAAAGACTATATAATAAAACATGGATGGAAACATTTTCCTTATCACTTACGTTTTTGAAGGCTTCTGACGAAACTGGCACGACAGAAACAGAAACACATACAAATACATTCTTAAATTACACAAACGTTATCGAATGATGTACACAGATTGAAAGTTTGTGTATTTAATTTAATTGCAATGGAGCACAGGCTCCGGTGGCAATTTCCCTACACGCCCATCTTCCCCCTATCCTGCACCTACCTACATTTGCCCTCTACAAATTCTATCTTTAAATTCTTTCAAAGTTTTCAGGTAAATTATTCATCATTTCTCTTGGTAACTCATTCCAATCCCTGATACCCTTACCTAAAAAAGAGAATCTCCCCACACCCTTCTGCCTGAAATCGAGTGCCAGCTTGTGGTTATGGTCATCTTTTCCCTGCCATGCACTACTTTTCATACCTATTGCAATATCTTTCCATGCCTCATCACCAGTATATGCCCTGTACACTCCCATGACCCTCCTCCTGTCTTGCAATGAATCCCATTCCAGCTCCTTTATCATATCCGTCACTGATTGCATTCTGCGATAATTTCCAGAAACAAATCTAGCAACCCTTTTTTGCACCCTCTCCAACTCCTGTATTTGATACGTAAAATGAGGGTCCCATACTACACTACCATATTCCAGCAATGGTCTGACCAAAGTTTTGTAACCCAATTCCTTGATTTCTCTTGTACATCCCCTCATCACTCTCTCCAACAAGTGCAGAACTTTGAAACCTTTTCCTACCACCTGTCCTATGTGTCCTGCCCAGTTAATTTTGTTATCAAAAGTAATTCCAAGATATTTACATTTCAAGTCTTCAGCAAGCAATTCTTTCCCCACCTGATATTCATAATTAACCTTGTGTTTTTTATTTGTGTATCTAATAAGCTGACTCTTCTTTGCATTTATCTTCATCCCATGTTTACCAATCCAATTAGATATCCTGTCCAGATCACCCTGCAACTGTTCACAATCCTCTATCGTTTTGATTCTTTTATACAGCATTATGTCATCTGCAAACAATCTAATTTCAGATAGTAAACAATCCATACAATTATTCATTAGAATAATGAATAGCAATGGTCCCAATATGCTACCCTGTGGCACACCCATTTTTACTTCCACTTCTTTTGATACTACATTTCCTACCATAACTTTCTGTTTTCTACCTTTTAAAAATTCTTCTACCCAGCAAATGACTTTCTCATCCACTCCAATGGTTTTTACCTTATTTACTACCATTTTATGGCTTACTCTGTCAAACGCCTTAGACAGACCTAGTGCTACACTATCAATTTGACCTCCCTTGTCCATTTCACCTGAAATATCTTGCATATATCCCACCAACTGAGATTTGCATGAATATACTTGCCTGAAACCATGTTGCCTGCTTGAAAACCACTTACGTTCCTCACATATATTTCTGATGTGGTTGCATATCAATCTTTCCATTAATTTACCTACCACTGATGTCAAACTGATTGGCCTGTAATTCTCAACTCTATTTCTCACCCCTCCCTTATGTACCGGTACTACTATTGCACTTTTCCAGTCCTGTGGTAAGCAGCAATTGTCTAGACTCAATTTAAATAATATTTAAAGATAAGGTATAATGTAACATCCGGCTATCTTTAAGATATCTGTAGTAATACTATCTTCACCAGCCCGTTTATTATTTTTTTTTCAGCTTTCTTATTTCCTTCAGGATTTCCTCAGGATGGATATCAAATTTTTTACTATCGTCATTTCTAATTGTTTTGTTAAGCTCGTTCTCCGAATTAGACCCTCCTGTTTTTGATTCATTGTCCCTAATGCTTTCACTGAACTAGTTACTTAAAATCTCTGCCTTTTTCAAATCCTCAGTAACTTCTTCTCCATCCTTATCTATAAGTGTCTCTACACCCTCCCTTCCCCTTAGTTTCCTGATATAGCCATAGAAATTTCTAGATGCATCAGTCAATGGTCCTCCTGCACTGACAATACTCTTCATAAACCCTTCTTTAGCCATTTTCTTTGCTGTTATTAAGTCCTTGTTTAGTTGTTTTAAATATTCCCTACTACCCTGCTGTCTCTTAACTCTGTTATATTCTTTTCTTACCAACCTCTTTAACCTACTCACTTCCCTATTATAGTACATAGGTTCTCTACTTCTCTTTATTTTCTGCTTTGGAATAAATTTTTCTTCCCCCTTTCTTATTATCTCCTTGAACTCTTCCCACCTTGACTCTACTGTACCTGAGCCTTCCTTTTACACAAGGCAAAGATGATTTAAAGAATTAACATTTATACAATTCAAAGATGAAATGCTTGAAGCCTTGACATACTTTAGGTTATGTCAAGGCTTCAAGCATATCATCTTTGAATTGTATAAATGTTAATTCTTTAAATCATCTTTGCCTTGTGTCAAATACACAAACTTTCAATCTGTGTACATCATTCAATAACGTTTGTGTAATTTAAGAATGTATTTGTGCGTGTTTCTGTTTATGTGGTGCCATTTTTGACAGAAACCTTCAAAAACGTAAGTGATAAGAAAAATGTTTCCATCCATGTTTTATTATATAGACTTTATACCATATTACAGCATCCCAAAATTCTTTTCCAGAAATCACATGAAAACTGTACAAACGTCCAGCAGAAACAAACACGACGACTCCTCATATTTCTATAAATAAAAACATGTAAACCTACTTTTAATGTGTTTGAAAATGGGAATAAATTCCCTAAACGTCATGCACAAAATAAATTAAAGCAACAAAAGTAACTGTGTTGCAGATTTTTATTTGTTTACCCTCAATTTGAAACAGTTGCAGACTTTCACTAATCCATTTTGTTATGGATAAAGTTAAGATAACAGCTATTCAGTTTGTAGTTATAAGTCGCTCGATGGAATACCACAGAGCAGCCAACTTCCTTAGCCTGCTTAGACGCATCCGTGTATACCGGGGTAAAATCGTGAAACTGATTTAAAACATCGCTAAAAGTTCAGATAGAAACATTGTCGGCGGTACACAGCTTGTTGTACTGTGACAATTCTAAAACTGTTCTGGGCCTCTTTAAAAGCCAGGGAGGAGATTTACTCCAACCCTGGTGATAAAAAGGGGGCATCTGGAACCCATATTCCTCTAATATAGCCTTTGTACGGTAGCTGAACGGTTTTGTTGCCCTTTGGCGGTTGGTATAAAGCCGTTCAAAGTTAGGGTGAAGAACTACGTCGTACACGGGACTGCCAGGAGTTGCGGCAATATGTATATAGTGTCGCACCATGAGCAGACGCCGGCGGATGGAAAGCGGCGGCTCGCCAGACTCAGCACAAATGCTGGGTATTGGGCTAGTGCGATAGGCACCCATGGCGAGTCGAATTCCAGCATGGTGGACACTATCCAACATCCGAAGATAACTGTCACGTGCCGAACTGTAAATAATGCACCCGTATTCCAACCGCGACCATACAAAGGCTCGATAAAACTGTAGCAGGCAGGAGCGGTCGGCACGCCACGACCTGCCACAGAGGCATTTTAAAACGTTTAAAGCTTTCTAGGCTCTGGCTTTTACATCTTTAAGATGTGGCAGCCAGCTGAGCCTTGCGTCTAGAATGAAGCCCAGAAAACGAACAGTATCAGTAAAATGTAAAACGGTGTTCCTCAGGGTAAGGTGAAGTTCTGCTACGAGTAAAAAGTACACACCGTGTTTTCTCAGTAGAGAAACGAAAACCGGTGTGCACTGATCATTCATCCAGCCTGTTCAGCGCGAGTTGCAGTTGCCGCTCAGCGCTTCTCAGGCTGGATGATGCAATAAAAATTAAGAAGTTGTCCACATATAAGGAGTACCTTATGGGACTCCTTATAATGGCTGCAATGCTATTAATAGCAATGGCAAAAACATAACGCTTAAAACTGATCCCTGAGGGACACCGTTTTTCTGAATAAAAAGATCTGACACTTCACTACCGACTCGGTACCGGAAGCAACGACCAGATAAAAATTACTTTAAAAAACGGTGTAGGTTACCTCTAAAACCTCATTCGTGCAACTGTTTTAAAATAACATGCCGCCAGGTAGTATCGTAGGCCTTTTCGAGATCGAAAAAGACACCCACAAGGTGTTGGCTGCGGATAAACGCATCCTGTATTGCCGCCTCCAAGAGGATCAAGTTGTCCAAGGTGGAATAGAATTTCCTGAATCCACACTGGAAGTGGCTCAGCAGATTACGGGATTCAAGACACCAGATGAGGCGGCAATTGACCATCCTGTCCAGTGTCTTCCCCAAGCAGCTTGTTGGGGCAATACTACGATAGCTATCTGGCAACAATTCGTCTTTCCCTGGTTTTAAAATGGGAATTAATATGTAAATGGAGACTTTCCCGGCGTATTGATTCAATAAAAGTTTCTCGGGAGTCCAGCCGGATGGTGTCATAAAACGACGACGTTTCGACAACCTGCTCGGTTGTCTTCATCATGTCTATTTTGGTGCAAGTAGAAAAGTCCGCAATAGCCGAACATGCGTTCGATGAACAACATAAAATAGTGTTTGATGAAACGGTGGTGCTGGCCAGAGTCTCTTCGTTCTGGGACTCGGTAATTCGGGAAGCATTAGAAATTAAACTTAACGATAATAACATCAATAGGTACAGTGGACTGTATTTAAGTGAAGCATGGAGACAAATTATTAAGGATCTATGTCTTAAAAAAACAAAAATCTTCCCAACAAGGCCAAATAGAAGCAAACTGACGCCATGGACATAGTTTGCCAGCACTTATGTCTACAGGTTAAGCAACGTTAAACGTGGCGAGTGCTTGGATGGGTGACCACGCATGGCTCAATACGCAGTCCGCAACAACTGATACCCTTGGCTTGCGGTAAAACCGAAAACCGGTTAAGCAACGGTTGCGGACCTTGCTCGTATTCGGCCATCTGAGCCCGCTTCTTATTGGTCGACCCTGCAAACGCCTACAGCATGGGTAGGAGACAGCGGCGAGCAGCCTCGACCCATTCACCGCTACGCAGTGATGGCGAGAGGACTTCCACGAACCCGCACTCGATGATAGAAGACATGATGCGACAAGTGGAGACATTAACAAGACTAACTCAAGATCCAAACTGGCTTGCTAACGAAGTAAGAAGAGGCTTCTACGGCAATCAAGAAAAGAAGTCGCAAGAAGAACTTACGCCGACGTCGCAGCCTTCGTTGCCAGCCACTACGGAATCTCCAGTTGGGGGCACATCCACCTCGCCCCCACCAGAAGACATGACCATTGACCAACAAGAAGACGTCAATGAACCACCAGAAGATGAAGACGAAGACGTCGAATCGCAAGAAAAAGAAGGACCAGTCCTTCCTATAACCGCCTTCTACGAAGGCAGTTATACTATTCTGGCTGGTGAACTAATGCAAGAAGCAAACGACTACATCTTATACTTTCCTGTGAAGGAGGGGTTGCGTCTCTTACCGCAGCATCCTTCACAGTTACGTCGCCTAACGGCCTATTTGGATGGGCGTGGCATCCGCCACACCCCACAGATCCCTAGACGACCAATCAAGATGGTCGTACGGGGCTTGCCTGCAGATGTACCGGAGGAAGTGGTAGCGGCCGAACTCTCCAGCGGCGGCATCGTCACCTCTGCAGTACATCAAATGCGACGCCCTGGCACCGAGGAGCGTCTACCGCTGTACACGTTCCAACCTGTGGATCGCGTACCGCGGCAGCAACGTACCAGAACTATGCTCGGACGGAAGGTCCATCTCGAACCCAAGAAGAGACCACCACTAGCCCTGGCGCAGTGTTTCCGCTGCCAGGGCCACGGGCACTTGGCCCGTGACTGCACCGCTGAAGAACGCTGTGTCAGGTGTGCCGGACATCACAGAGTTGCCGAATGCATCGTCCCACGAGATGGGGCGACCACCTGCTCCAACTGTTCCGGCCCTCACCCAGCGTGCTACAGCGGCTGCCCTACCAAGCAGAATCTACGCAGCAGCACGAAGGCAACAAGCACCAACGAGCAGGAGCCACCTTCTACTGCAGATCCGCCCAGCCGATATCCAGCTGTAACTGGAACTAAGCGACGCGTCGCGATGAAGAAGCAGTCCGCATCATACCATCCTCCTCATCACGCTGACTGCAACCGACATGACAACACCAACGTCATCATCCAGCTGCTACAGCAGCAATCCTTGCTAATGGCGCAAGTCTTAGCAAATGCAGCCACCCCGGGAATGTTACACCCGAAGACGACACACGATCATGGAGCTGACTACTCCCATTATGCTACAGCCATAATGAAACATCAATATAATTAAACTGGAAGGTGATATGATAAATCGTAAGAACTTCCCCACACTCCGGGATCTAGGCCACCCGGATAATTTCAGTCTGAGGCCGGTTAAGCAACGGTGAGCGTGGATGTGGCTGCTACCGGTTAAGCAACGGTGAGCGTGGTCAGCACTTGGATGGGATGACCATTTTGGCTCCATACGCAGTCCGCAACACTGATACCCTCAGTTCCAGCGCGCTGATTGGGCGTCCTGGCAACCCTCTATACACGACATTCGAATTTCGGAGCCAGTCTGTTTTTGTGATTTTGAGAAGAAATAACCAAAATAGACCTGATGAAAACAACGGAGCAGGTTGTCGAAACGTCGTCGTTTTATGACACCATCCGGCTGGACTACCGAGAAACTTTTATTGAATGGGAATTAATGTTGCTTCTTTCCACGAGTCGGGAAGTGTCCTCCGGTCCATATATCGTTAAAAATATCCAGAAGGTACTCCTTAGCATCTTTACTTAGATGCCTCAGCATCTAGTACTGGATCAAATCCGGCCCTGGGGCAGTGTCGTTAGCGCTATTGAATGCTGACTCCAACTCTCAAAATGTAAATGGGTAGTTGTAGGACTTTGTATTCAACGAATCGAAGCACAGCACGCGCCTCTCGGCAGCAATGTTGCGTTTCTGGAACCGAGGGTCAAAGTTGGTGGACGAAGTGATAACGGCTAAGTTCTCCGCCATCAGCTGCGCTATGCTTCGTTCATCGGTGACTATACGTCCGCGATCCAGTAAACCTTCCAGATATACGGCAGATAGACTCCCATACTTTCGACGAAGGTGTGGAACGATTTATAGTGCTCACAAAGTTCTGCCATGACCTTTTCTTGCTCTCCTTAATAACTCGACGCGCCTTAGCTCTGGCAATACGGAACTCTGCCAGGTTGTCGGATGTTAGCTGCAACCTAAATCGACGCAACGCCCGTCTACGACCCTGAATGGCGGATCGACATTCGTCGTTCCACCAGGGGACGCGCGTCCTACGCAGCGTTCTGGAGCTTTTCGGCATGGATACGTCAGCTGCCTGGTGAATCACTTAGGTAAAGTGATTCACCCTCTCCTCAACGTTGTTATACTCTTTAAGAGTGATGGAGCGGCGGTAGAGTTGCCAGTCGACTTTGCTGACGTTCAATTTGCGTCGGTTAATGCCTCCTCCATGCTCAAACTCTACGTGGATCCATATTGGGAAGTGGTCGCTTCCATGAAGGTCACGATCCACCTCCCAATGCACGGAGTCCGCAATTGAGGGGGAGCACAGTGAAAGGTCAATGGCAGAGGACGATCCGAAAGCAATGGTAAAATGTGTCATTGCACCAGTATTGAGGACACATATTTCCTCTTGCTCTATTAATCTACCAACCATTCAGCCTCGGGGGCAATCGGCGTTTGAGCCCCACAGCGCAATATGTGCGTTGAAATCTCCTAGGAGGAGGAATGGCCGAGTAAGCTGCCGCAAGATGTTAAACATGCCGTCATAACTGATGGGTGTGTTAGGTGGTAGATAAATAGAGCATACTGTCAGTTGAGTGGGACCATTAATCCTCACTGCCACTGCTTGTACATCAGAGGTGAGAGCTACAGGTTCAGAGTGGACAGTGTTTCGGACAAACACCGCCACTCCACCCTTCGCTCGATCACCCTCGGTATCGCCCTTACGGTACACGTCATATCCTCTTAGCACAGGTTGGAGTGATGGTCTGAAATGTGTCTCTTGTAGACAGAGACACGAAGGATCAGACCGTGCTAAGAGGTGTAACTCCTCTTTGTGAGCTGTAAAACCATTGATGTTCCACTGGAGTATTGGAGCCATCCTTACCTATTTAACCTCACCCACCCCGGTTCGGGTGGGTCTTCAGGCACTTCCTGCTGAGGAATGGGACCAGACTCGTCCACCAGCATCTCAGTTTCTTCCTGCCCGGAAGCGGAGACAGACATCTCCGACCCAGAGGACTCCTCAAATTCCTCTTCATTATTTTTCTTCTTCTTTCTCTTCCCCTTACTCTCCCTACTGCTGGACAGTCTGGGAGGGGACAAAGAAGGGGACTTGACAAACTGGGTCGGATCAGTCTAAGCTTGGGACCTCTGATCTTCTGGTCACCTCTATTTCCACCGGTACCTAATGGTATCGCTACCATTTCAATAGCACGCGGTGGAATAGGAGGTGCTGTTAACTTCATTGCTGGTGGAGTCTTTGTTACTGCTGCTGGATTGGTCGAGGTTGCAAGCGACATCAGCGGTCTTAGGTGTTATGACCTTGGTGGATTTTGCACCACACTTGCATTGACATGAGCACATAGTGCTTGTGCCCATATCTACAAAGGATGTCTGCGTAGCAACACTTCCTTTCCTGACGGGCGTAGAGACCATCTTGGCAAAGCTTGTTCCAAATATTGGAGTGGCGAGCGCTTTCGCCTTCTTTGCCTCTACATAGGGTATCCGCTCTTTGGTCTTCAACTCCTGTATCTTGCGCTCTTCAAGATACACTTGACACACTCTACTCCAGTCAGGGTGCGACCCAGAGCAGTTGACGCACATCTGTGTGAGCATGCAACTGACACCCGGCTCATGTGCCCCCTTGCCGTATCTACCACAAGTAGGGTTGCCCTTGCATGACGCCGTCGTATGTTCGAACCTCTGGCACTGGAAGCAGCGCATTGGGTCCGGAACATACGGACGGACGTTCAAGTTGATGTAGCCAGCTTTCATACACTTGGGAAACACTGGAGTGTCAAACGTCAGGACGAAGGTGGCAGTCTTTTCAAGACTGCCATTTACCCTCCGTGTAATCTGACGCACCTCGACCACTTGCTGATCTTTCCACTCCTTAACGAGTTCCTCGGTTGCTAAATCCATAATATCCCGGCAGGTCACTACGCCTTTTGAACGATTCAAGGATTTGTGGAGTTCACTTTTAACGGCGAACTCCCCGAGCTTCTCGCAGTTAAGTAGCTGGGAAGCCTGCCTACTGGTGGATGTTTCCAGCAGCAGTGTCCCGTTCCTCAGCTTTTTAATTGATTTCAGGGTACCAACTAACCCTTCTAAACCCTTATTAATATAAAACTGGGACACCTTTTCAAATGTCCCCTCCACCCTCTGCACGACAACGAAAGCGTTCGAAATCGAACATTCTTTCCTGTTACGTTGGCTCTCCGAAGCGGGAGGGCTATCAACCCTGACCCGCTTCTTCGTATTGGGTGAATTTTTATTTTCCTGCGGCACAACCAGACCGCAGGTGTTTTGTTTTTGCTTGTGAGGAGGAATTTTGGTCCCATGAGTAAAAACATGTTATGAGGAAATGCTGATACAACAGGGGTGCACAGGTGCCCCTCAGGTTGCACATTAACGAGTGATTTCCCTTATCACCCATTCACCTCCTTGGCACATGGCTGACCTTGAGTTTGAGGTTTTTTTTTTTTTCTATAGAGGTTTGTACCATCCTCACGATCCGGGCGATGAAGCCAAGATCCCCGTTCTCCTAGGCACACAACGTTCCACCGCCACGCCCTACGGTGGTCGTTGAAGCATGGTAGCTTGCGTACCAGGCCCCTGTGGGGGAAATTGTTGCTCATCCTCCATAACCAGTTAGGTGTTAGTGAGGTCGGCCTGACTCGACTCAGTTACTAGTATTTGCAATCAGTTTGATTTGGAAAAGGAGTTTGATGCCTATGTTTTGGCTTTGTAAAAATTTTCTAAAGAATATAGTGAAGGTTTAGTTTTTCAATAGCAGCATTGACTTTGATTTGAACATATTTTTCCTGATTGAGGTAATCCAATATGGTCGTGACTGATCTTCAATCACAAACGAATTATCCAAAGGCTACACATCACGGTTAAAGTTGGGATCTACGCTGTTAAGTACTAATCCCCACTTTAAGCTTTCCCCTCATACACTGAAAGAGCTCAAAGCTTCCCAAAGATAAGAGTCCCAGAAGCATTTTGGGAATTGGAAGAAGTTCTGGCATAAGTGTTTAATATGTAATGGGGACTATTTTGAAGGGGATAACATCAATGTAGACAAAGAAATAAAAATTTGTTATTTTTTGAACACACCCCATACAATCAAAATTATCTGACACATATAGAAATTTGATTTTAACAGTAATTTGTATAAATAGTAAGATCATGTACAAACCTTCATGTTTTCTTTTTCTTTATCTGCTTTACATCTCTCTAACAGCGAGGTCTTTAGAGACGGGAAAGGATGGGGGGCAAGGAATGGGAAGGAATTCGGCCATGGCCTTTTGAAGGAAGCATCCCGGCATTTGCCTGGAGTTATTTGGGAAACCATGGAAAACCCAAATCTGTATGCCCGGACGGGGATTCGAACCGTCGTCCTCCCGAATGCGAGGCCAGAATGCTAGCCGTTACACCACCATGCTCGGTCTCATTTTTTTTTCTCTCTCCCCCCTCTCCCATTGTCTAGTCCCACTACCTAACCCACCACTAACCAGAGGTGATGTATAAATTTACATTTTTCTGATTTCTGTTTTATATTTTAGTTTTAATTCTGTTCCTTTTCCCCTGCATGTGGCTAAATTTTATTATACACTTACTATCTTTGCAATGCTCTGGTATTATCTTTAATTTATTACCTGTACTCTCTGTCATCTGTTTGAACTTACCACACTATGTGCTTCACTTGACTGTCACTATTTCAGGCAGTTGCCTTCAGTATCCACCCTTGAACTTGTTTTATCGCTATTGAAGATCCAAGACTTGAAAACAGCAATGTGTCCTATGTTTGTGCCTGCTATGTCTAAACTGCCATCCTCTAAGCCGAGTGGTGGTTCATTTCCCTGTCCTAATTTGTAATTCTACTTATAAGCATGCAAAACTGTTAAATCATATCATACCACCAATCTTGATGGCAATATTCTGTTTTAAAACTAATTACTGATCTTTCAGTTATTTCTAATGTATGAAAGTTGCTAAGAAATGAGGTTTGATTCAAGTTGAATTTAAAGTATTATTTTTTAACGTAAAAATGAATACAAATACCAGCTAAAATATACTAGTAGTTTACATGACAATTTAAAGTTTTAAATCAAATTATCAAACAACACTTGGCCAGTTATAGAACAAATTGGTGAAACATTGGAGAACCAATTGGCTAGAACACTTTAATCCAAGTTCACCAGTTGAAAGCCACAACAATTTAAAAGTATGATTATCTATGCAAGTTACTTGTCAATGATTACATAAATGTTGTGCTTCTACAAGACACTCATACTTCCTTTAGAAGAATGACTACAAGAGAAAGGAAGAACCTGTAGCTATTATGAAGCCAGAAGTACTTATCATTATGCCCGCATTATCTTTAAAAGTTTTAGAACTGACACTGAGCACACTTCTTTCTGTCAAAACAGAAAATGATACTAATTTGGCAGCTAGAAAATTATATTAAATGGCAACGATAAAATTTATAAACCACCACATCAACTTTGGTTAGTGGAAATGTTTCTAACTGCTCAACACTTTATACAAGGGATTTTAGCAGCTATCATGAAATATTGAAGAATGTTTAAAGTAATAAATGTGGCAAAAATCTCATGTACTTGTCAACACTTCATTTTCAATTCCAAATAAAAATTCTTTCAGAATTGCAACCAATACCTCTGTTATGTTACTGCTGATAAGAAGAAATCTTTACCTGCTAACATTCCCCACAACCAGCACAGTCCAACTATTTTTTATTTAGCCTCCCTGTAAAAATCACGTGCTAGTAATAAAAAAATAACAGACTTACCAATTAAAGTGACATATATAAGTTTTTTTAGCTGCACATATAACCTGCTGAAAAGACCAACAAAAGAGATAATCAGTAACATTCAGGAGTGCCTACCACTAGAATAAACAGGTTCTCAATATTGGTAGGTTTGATACAAGAATTTAAGAAAAATACAACAAACGCGGTGTTGCCTGTTCAGACAGATATTCTGTCACTATGATCTGTATGGATGAATATCTAAATGACAATTAAAATCTATAGAACATGAGTGGGTACTTTCAAGGAACTCCCAGTTACAAAGCTATACTAAGACTTATAACTGTGACAAACCTGGAAATAATCTGAGCTGTAAAATATGGATTGCACTGAAAAATGACAGAGCATGGTAAATGTATGGAACCCATGCATAGATGGGACAAAATAACATCTACATAGAATGACCGTGGCACTCCAAACGATCCAAATGATTACTACATAGGTTCTTAAGTTTATATTCACGCTGTCAAAATGTCTTTCTATAATCATCTTTGGTATTAGATTACATAAATGTACTGGAAATAAATGTATAACTTATGCTTGTATATGTCTGTTTTTCTCTCCTTTGCCACTTATTTGAATTTTTGCCTAAACTTTTGTTTCTCTTTAAAACATTTAAAGACACATCAAACCTGCAACACGTTATGTAAATAAATAATTATTAATCTCATCTAAGTTATGCAACAGTAACAATATAATTTATCATTGCATAACAATTTTCACTGTGCAAGTAAAAAATCCGCAGTAAAATCTTCGATCGATATCCTGTAAGATGGGAAAATAAACAGAAAACCACTTGGCTAACTTTTACTGAAAGGGATTCATGCTTTTGAAATAACTTAAAGTCACTACACATAAAGTTACAATGCAATTTACTCAGAATTTTCAAACCTTTAGAACCTAATGGAACTTCAATCCGAATCATGATTGAAGGGTTATAATTAGAAACATTACATCATTTGATCCCGTTTGTCACAACACACATCCCTCTAGACATTCAGTTAATAATGAGGACTTCCTGGTCTCTATTCACCACTCTTGTGTAAATTATCCACAGATATAGATACAGCTCAATGGCCCAATGGCGGCTACTACTCACCCAGTTACTACACACTTCCAGCCCATACGTTCCCTGTGAAAAACTGGCTTAGTCAAACATGGCCACTTCACCCCCAGTTCACTTCAGCCAATAGTAAACATCCTTTGACATCGCGTGACCTTTTCTGGCCTATCATGAATTTCCATTTAAATTCATATGGCAAAGATTCCTTCTTACACCAGCCTCTCCACTACCTATCTTACTTCTTATACTATACTGACTTGTACTGCCCATCTTCTAGTTCAACAACCCTCTGCCCAGTCACTACCTGGACAAAAAAAATTTATCGTTCCTCAATCACCTCGAGTTTCAACACTCACATTACACATCCTCGCACCTCTCTTACAATAACAAGTGTCTTTCATTGATATTAAATGTAGAAAAATGAAACGACAGTCACATCCAAAATATAGTTTTAATACATGATACCTAGATTCCTGAGAATTCATACATGTGAAACTTTTTTTATCAGTTGCAGAAAACATTCTATCAGTTTTTATGACTGACATTTCATAAAGCCATTGAAATTTACTAACAACTTTTGAGTTCTTATAAATAGCCAAATTACTGTGTGTATCATACCATTACTGCAGTTAAGTTAATTTTTTTTTGGTTGCATAGGAGCATTATTCGCTTCCCATAGTAATAACACAATCAAAGAGCAATTAGCTTATGGCACTAAGAACAAGAAAAGACCACAAATTAGAAACATATATGGATTTATTCACAATCAAAATTAAGTGTTAAGTAGCACAGCATTCACACCAACAAACACATGTCAACAAAGTTGGTATTTAATAAAATAATTTAATGTAAAAAATATTTACAAACTGAGAAAGCTGGTTTATAATCATAGAAATATATTTTAAAACAATCTATCTTCAAAAATCAAACCAAACAATCACCTAAAGATCTCTTCAGTCTCACAAACCACTTGTTTGATAGCAATTGGGGTTAGTAATTCTTATTCATTACTATGGAGCCACAAAAAAGGACAATCGGAAAGAAGTTTGGATGACTGCAACTTCATGTCAGTTCCACGATACATCGAAGTGAAGAATTTTGCCTTTGAAATGAATATTGATAATAAAACAAGCAGGAAAAATAAACTGCTTTGAAATAAAAAAAAAATACTGATGATTTAAAGCAGTTATAAAAGTTAAAATCACATGCAGGTGTTGTCAATAAACATAAATAACTAAAAATTCTTGAACCTTATGTAGATAAAGATATTCACTGCAATTGTTATATTAACCTTTAGTGAGAAATGGGCACCTAATGAGAGAAGAATAAATTATCTTATGCAAAAATCCTGTACAGCTAGGGATTTCGACCATAATGTTAGAGAAATAGAATTGGTCCTCGTTAGTGTAGGCAGCTCTGCATATAACATCTCTCTTACATTAAACGGAGCATATAGAATCAAATACACAGAATTTTTTTTTTAATTCCTTGCAAATATCACACTCTTCATTTTACTAAAACAAGTAATTTACAATGTTATCATCAAAGTTTTGAATGGTCTTGAATGCTAATGTTCAAAAAATCAAAAATGTCAAGAGAAAAATTCAAGATGGATAAAATTTTTGTTCTATTTTATTTCAAGTCATTCAAGCCACATATACACTCCTTTGGACATTATTCAAGACAAAAATACTTTTGATACAACTCACCATAATTAACATTTTTTTTTGGAATACTCATTTAATACTGAAATGTCAGTTTGAGTATATAAAAGCAGACAACTATATACAATGATTTGTTACTACTATCTGGAACACTACTACTGCCTGTTCTTCTGTTTTAATAAAATAATATTTTGATGAAAGTTTATCAATCATTTACAATGAAATAAAATTTCCATAGCATAATAAATAACTACAAAATGAGTCAAAATAACAACAAACATGTACAAATCAGCCTGTACAGCTAATGTATTTATGAACTGAAACCAGTAGAGTATTACTGATGGTTGAAATTCCAAAAGACTTTTAAGGTATCAAAAACTAACCTGAAAAAAAAATATAATAAATGTAATGACAAAAGCAATATTTACAGGGAATTTTCCGTCTCGTAAATTACCAAAGATTAGTTAGCACAAAGTGGAATAGAAATCATAATTGTCTGGCAAATATGCATACGAAGGGAAGAAAAAAACCCAGCAAATTTTCATTTTTTTAAAAAAATAAAGTTATTTCAATTAAATTTCAATAAGTAACAACTGGGCTGATAGTAATTTAAAAGACAACAATTCTGCAAGATTATCCTGTTCTCCCTCTTATATAATAATAATAAAAAAAACTTCCTATTGAAAAGACTAACAGACATTTAAACAGAAGCTAAAAATACAATTAGTAAACGAAATACACCCGTTTCATGTTAAAAGTCACCTTTATACCTCAAATATGATTCAATACATTTCAAAATAATTATCACCGATACGATAGTACCAGCCCATTTACAATAATTTCTTCCACTAATGCAGCACTTTCAGTCACTAACGAAAGAAAAAACATTCATTTCTCCATACGTGAAGTTTGATCACTGTTAACGATAACTTGCACAACATATCCTGGCTGAATTTTGGCTTCCTCAATTCGCAACTTGTCACCTAGAAGTTTCCCACCAAAGAACCATCGCTGTCGTGATGGTTCAAGGCCTTCCTGTAGCTGAAAAGTAATGACATGATTATTAGTAATTTTTTGGAATCCATAAATTTTAAAAATTAAATTCAATGTATATTATGTTCTACCAAGCCTGACTCAATCTTTCCCTGTGACAGAAGGAAATTATACAAATATATACATCTAATAAGACTGTAATCAGAAAAAAGTCTGTACATTTAGATATTTTAGAAAAAGAAAAAAGTTTGGGGGACCTATAGAAAAGAAATCAACCATTTTTAAAATTTGTGTCCGTTTGGGAGACTCGGATTCACACAAAAATCACTGCTCTGATTTTGATGGGGTTTTGAATATTGTACAGCAACTAATCCTGGGGGAAAATAGGTTATGTTCAATTTCAAGATTAAGTCAGAAAGCTGAGGAAGTAAACACTGAAGTCTCTGCAAATTAGTATCCATTTTTTGTTGAATATAATTCACACAAGAAATACTGGTCAGATTGAGTTAATTCTTGTAGTCTAAATGCTTAGTGTGATTTCAGTATATGAATGACATCGTATTATTTGGAAGAATTAAGTGGCACCTCCCCCCTCCCTCGTTTCTGGCAATGAGTTAACGGTTACAAAGGTTTAACTTTTAAAATATCAGTTTGCATAAATGAAGTTGCAAACAACAGCCAGTAACAAGTATATCAATTTGCAACTTATTTTATGCATAGCCAGTTTTAGCTGATAGACATCACTGGAAAGAAAGTTTACTAAATGAAAACAAAAAAACCTCCATATTTACCATATTTTGTTCATGATACAGAAGCCAAAACTATCAAATTTGTAGTTTTTGTATGTGTGTGCACAGATCAAGTAAAAACCAACCATTTATATGAAACTGTATTAGGTGATAGCTTACATTATCTTTTGATATGTCATCAATATGGTAAAAAATAAAAGTCGGCTAATTTAATTGTTTCATAATAGAATCAATCTATTATATTGCCTGGTGGTCGTATTCTTGATTAGCTCTGTAGATACAATGGTAGTGTGTTTATTTCAAGCAAACAATAACAGATATTAGTAATTCAAGTATGGATTTATATCATAGTTTTAAATCTGTTTGTATACACACCAGTGATGCTCACTTCAAATACTGCTAGCAGAGAAGCAGTGGCTCAAGCTCTATTGATCTTTTAAGGGTGGCATAACTATGAAGCCTACCCCTGCCTTACTCAAAGCCCTCACCCCCAAACCAAAATCCTGGATCCACCACTGCAGAAAATTCATTTGAACAATACTGACATGTGCCTTTGGGTATTCCAAATTAGTGACAGTTTCCAGGAGTGACAGAAACTGTTTCCATGACATTTGCATACAATCTAAAATTAAGAGAAGAGGAGATCAAAGAGGAAAAGTCATGGCTGCTCTTCTACTTTTTCATATCCAGTCAACATTTCTTTGGCAGTATATTGGTGACTTAACAGAACAAAACTCAAATTCAAAGTGGCAGAAGCTGCAGGCACAGCTAGGAAACAACATTTAGAAAATCCCTTTGTCACTAAAGATAGTATGTGAAAAATGCATGTCTAAAATGGGCACCTGTAAGGAAGGCTACTAATTTATCATTCTAGACTTTTGTAAGGTATCCTTTAGCTTGCCAAAAGCATTCTCACTAGCTACCCTCAGTTGTGATATACTCTATAGATTGATTTTGAAGTCGCTTGTGTAGAACAGAGAAATTTCATGTAAAGTAATTGTCAACTTCAATGGATTTTCCTGCATTCATTTCCACAGTGAAAACTTGTTATAAGAGTCATTTTTGTGTGTATTTATTATGTCCAGAAAAATTTAATTTAAGAGATAATTTGGTTTGTTTATGTTTTAACCCATGCAGTGAGAAAAGCAAATATTTAAGACTTGAAATAACTTTAAATTGCGTAAAGTCACAGTTGAGCTTTTATCACCAGCTATAGTCAGCACTGTATAGCATATTTTAAAAGTAAAATTAACAAATTTGGCAAAGTTTAATTAGTGGTTTTAATTAAGAGAAAAAATGAAGTTTTTAACTAAAAGGAATACAATTGAGAAATTTATATCAGTAGATAAATTGCGAGTTTAGGCAAAGTATTGCAACCTCCCAAACACACAGCTAGCGCCAAACACTTTGCTGTAAGTATCTGCATTTTTAATATTGTGGGTCTCATGTACACGCTCAAATGATTAAAAAGGTCGCACAACTTCAGTTTAAGAAACTATCCAAACTGTTTTCTTTTTAATGAAATTAAGAGCTAGCTACCTGACTGAATTCAGGGGAAAGAAAACAAAGAATTATTTAGTAAAAAGTAAGTAATATGTGACCATAATCATGAAATGAAAGATTTGCCATTGATTATCACAAAAATATCGTAAATTTACTAACTGTCACCAATCGTAAAACAAACAGAAGAAAAAGACTAGTGAAAAAAGATACATGACAGAAACTAGTTATAACTGTAAAATAACACTGAACTGTTAAGCAGGAAATAATTAAAAGTTTTACTGTTTCAGTTTCCAACAAACACAAGCGAGAATATCAAGGCAGTAGTAAAAACACTACACTGATCCACCCTCAGAGGTGCAATTCCTTATGTGTAGGAATATGGTAAGCCAGTAAGTATAGAAGACTAAAACTGAAATAAGAGAAAGCAAATGTAAAGAAATTAAGTCAAACTGCTGCTCTTAGCAGTCCAAATACTTTTGATACAAGATGCAAACAATGAAACAATAATGCAGTTACCAAAATACTTTCTCCTTATTACAGATTTCACCAGTTTTTATAGACAAATTTTCTATTTTAATTAATGATAAGAATGTAATCTCTGCAAATATAAACATTTGGCACCTATCACTATTCTCTGTTTTAATTCCATGGCCGATTTATAGTCAGATTTACTGATGTTATACAATACAACTAAAATGAAATGATTGTGAAAAACTACAAAATGATCTGGACAGAATATCTTATTGGGCAAGTCAACACTGAAAGGATATAAATGTAAAATGGCCAGATTATTACGTACACAGATAGAAAACAAATATTTTATAAGATTATAGTCATCAAATGTGTAAAATGTAAAGACCTTTGAATATTGCACAATAGTAATCATGATTGGGCAATGTAATACTCCTAAGATCCAGTTCTTATTGATTAATAATGTTTTAACTAACTAATTTCGTGTCTGAGAGAGACAGAGTGATTGACTGTAAATATGTACAACTAATCCTTTCATACCTGAAGATACAAAATTGTACTGCAATCTATCACCAAATAATTCAACAATATGATTGTGTACTATAATGTTCTCAAGAAGGGTTAAATCTATGACATATTGTCTATAACAAAATTTGTGGAGAATTTTATGCTCTACAACTTTTCTAATAACTCAAAATAACATTTAGAGTAAATGAAACAAGATATTTATATAAAAAAATCTTTTGTGACCTTTGACCTTGAATATCTTAACTAGAGTACACTAGATTCTATGACACTTTTGAGCCAACTTATAAAATCTCAAAACAAAGGTTTATGCAAATTTACAGCTTGTCATCTTTCAATCCAAGGTTTGCCCGTTTTTTCACCTCATATGACTGTATTAACTAGAAACTATTCTAAACATAGCTTAGCATGCACCTATACATGAAACAGGTGATGGAGAATAGTGAGCATCAAATCTGGTAACTTCCACTCCTCAAAAAGTATTATAATTTTTCTTGCTTATGGCTTTACACCTAACTGACACTGAGGCCATTTGAGGTGGGAAAGGAATGGAGGCAAGGAATGGGAAGGAATTCAGCCATCACCCTTTGAAAGAACCATGTCATCATTCTCCTGGAAAGATTTGGAGTAACTATGGAAAATTTCACTGGCTAGCTGGGATATGAACCTGCATCCTACCAAATTCCAGAGCTGGAGCTGGGGAAAAGGGATTGGGGGGGGGGGAGGAGGACAAACTGGGGTGCTTGCCCCTGGGTGGCTACTTAAAGGGTGCAGCAAAATTGTGTTTGAGGAGGCGACAGACACTGTGTGGCAACAATGGGGGTGGAAAATAATATTTGAAGGGGCTCACTAACCATGCTGTGTGTCTCCCAATTCCTTTTAAAATTGATTCAAAGCGGTCTCAACTAATTTTGTATAAGATTTAATTGTTTTTATACAATTTGTTTGTGCTCCAGAAAGGATAGTTGGTGCCTTTGTTTTCCAGAAAATTATATACTGTGCAAGCACACTCAGGATGGTGCTACGACAAACTATACATCATTTAATTTAATGTGTTCTTTTTTTAATCTTTGAAAACTAAGTCTGATGTAAATTTTTGTGTTTCTACAAAATAAAATGTTTAACAACAGCATGGTTATTTGAGAAGTCACTTGTTATTCAGAAGACATTAAGTAACACATTTTAGTGAATGTATTTCTGGTGAGAAATCTATAAGTCGTCATAAACCAGTTAAAAATCCCTATATTCACAGTTACTTATCAGCAAGATGTGTTAGGAAGGTGCATCTACTGGCAGGAGCTGTACCAAAGAAGCGGAGGAATTTGAATAAAAAAAATCACGGTTATGAGAGAATAATATGAAGTATGGGACAAACATTAGTGGTATCAAATACAAGGATTGGTGTAATGGAAAACAGCTACATTTTTACTATTTTTTTTATATATAAAAAAATGGGTAACTACAGAGCAGGAAGAAAAACTATAAGTCATATTGATATGGAAAGAAATGATCAAGCAGACTCCTCATTTACGATTGTTGAAGGGCTGCAGCATCAAAAAATACAGGAACACAAAAAACAACAATATTGTAGACTATGGCCTTGCTCACAAAAATAGAAGATGAAGCATACAACTAAGTATACAAGAACACCTGTGGTATACCCATAAGTAATTTTTTAACATTATGTTTATACCGTAAGTGGTAGAAGGATGACAAAACCAATATCATTTGAGATGTTACAAGTGGGAGATTAATTATGGGATGATAATAAAAATATATCTTCCCATGCATTAATGATGTCAAGGTTGTTAGAGGCAGGAAAGGACTGGGGATAAGGAACAGGAAGAATTCGGTCATGGCTTTTCAAAGGAACCATTCCAGCATTCGCCTAAAATAATTTGGGTAAACCGTTATAAAATCAATTAAAAAAAATAATAAGATAGCATTGTGGAAGGTGGGTGTTGTCGGAGGGAATCTGTTGGGCTGGAACATAGTGGGGGTAAATTCAGAGGACAAATAGAGGGGAAGTGATTTAAAGCTAATATCTGAGCACTGTCAGCATTCTCAAATATCAACACTGATGTCATGTTGGTGAAAAGAGCTAAATAACACAATAAAATGTAAATAAATAAAATTAAATAAAAAATAACAAATAACAAATTAAACTGGAAATCATGAAGTTAAAGTAGTTATTGTTGAGCATCAGGTGAGCCAATCTAATGAGGAAAAACGTTATAAGGAGGCTGTTGGTAGGGCGCTGATCCAGAAAATGTTCCGAGGCACTGAGGCCTTGCCAGTGTGGAGGCAATGCCATGGGCACCTATATGGCCACCTCATACACTAGCTAACCTGTTCATGGGCCACCTGGAGCATACATTTTTTGGAGAAAGTCTTTCTCAAACCTCATATATGGTTCAGATTCATTCATGACATTTTTATGATCTGGACACATGGGGAAAACAACCTTTTAAATTCCCTAGACAATCTGACTACCTATAAAATGCTGAAATTCACATGGACCAACTCTCACACCCAGACCACATTATTGGATGTGGATTTGTCCCTTTTCACCTGAACTCCTCTGCCCACACCAAACCCACCAACAGTATCTCCATTTTGCCAGTTGCCATCTGTATCATACCAAACATTCTCTCTACTACAGTTTTGGCAGTCATGGTATCATATGCTCCAACCAACAGGCTCTCATGCAGTATTTAAACAAAATTTCACAAACATTGATATCTCACAATTAACCTCAGGCTTTGGTTCAACAGCAGCTTTTACGGGTCACATTACAACCTGCTCAGCCCATCAACTATCATAAACTCCTCTAAACCAACCAGAATCCTTCGGCAGGGTTATGATTTCCTGAAATCTTGTCCAGAAATGAGGTATAGTCTTCAAAAAATCCTCCCTTCCCCTCCCAGAACTTGTTTCAGCAGTTGTCCTAACCTCATCGAACTCCTACAGTTTCCTCATCTCAACAGACAGCCCCATGCAATAGACCCTGCTGCAAGATTGCAAGATGTGCAACATAAACTATCCCACCATCACTTTCACCAATCATGTCACTGGGGAAAGCTTTCCATTCACAGGATATGGCACTTGCGAAAACTCCCATGTAATATACCAATTTATGTACAACCACTATATGGCTTCATATATAGGTTTCACCACTAATCCACTAGCCATAAAAATGAATGGCCATTGACAGATAGTATTCGCATGACACCGAAGGTATCTCCCATGACACAAATAATTTCAACTCTTGTTTCACAGTCCATGCTATTAGAGACCTCCCAAATAGCAGGAGGTCCTCTGAACTCAGAAGGTGGGAACTTGCCCACCAATACAAATTGGGCACAAGGCAACCTATTGCTCTCAATTTAAGATAGTATCGTGTATGTGTATACACACACGCATAAAAGGAAGGATAGGGACATTGACTCAATACTTACCACAGATGAAGGTGGCTGGAAACGAAGAACACAATTAAGAACAAACACAAGAAATGTGCAATATTTCAGCATATAACCTTATTCTTGCAGAAATGAGACGCCAGGCAGAGCCAGACATGTATACGATGATGGCCATCTGGCGAATGGCATGGACGGCAAATATGGTGGTGTAGAGGGGGTGGGAGGGGAGTACAAACACTCGACTACTAGAGCGATCCAATATTTGAGCTCCCCCCGCCCCCTCCTACACTACCATCCGCACTGGCGACGCCATTCAGCAGACAGTAGTCTCCACGTACACATCTGACTCCTCCTGGTGTCTCACTTTTGCACTAATAAGTCTGTATGCCAAAATATTGCGCTTCTCTTGTGTTTTTTTGCTTGTTCGTCGTCCCCGCCTTCATCTGTGGTAAGTGTTGGGTCATATTTCCCTATCCTTCCTTAGTTTTATATATATACACATTTCATTCAACATTCATTAAATATTTATACATATTCTGTGAGACTGTCTCCTACACCACCCTCCATCCATGATGTTCTCCTGTTGACGAAGGGCCAAGTCCCAAAATATTCATTGCTTATCCTATTCTTGTGCTTTTTTGTGTGTTCACCCCACGAAATCATCTGGTTCAATTCGCTATCCTTTTTTTAAAAATCCATTCGCTACTTAGCTCCTATTATTTCCTGTTCCTGGTTACTATAAATATGGTGAATGTTTTCCTCTTGATAAAGGTATAGACCTGAAAATTACTTTATCATGTCTGTTTTTGTCTTTTCTGTGTGTTCACGCTCCACATCCATCATCTAAAGATAAATGATGGCTCATTTCCATACCCAAATTTGTTATTCTTTTTCACTACTTAACGCCTTTCATTTCATTGTCATATAAATAGAGTAACCAGGAAATAATAAGTGCTAAGTAGTGAATAGGAACTACAAAATAGTTACCTTAGATGATGGTTGCTTGGCATGAACACACACACATAAAAGGAAAACATGAATAATATTCAATAATTCGGGTCTTGGCCCTTTGTCAACTGGAGAACATTATGGAGTTTGGATGCTGTAGGGACTGTCTCATAGAATGATCGTTAGTCAGGAACAAGGTGAGGGGTAAATTTAAACAGAGGACAGTGAGAGGAGGATACATTAAAATCTTCACAACATAAATCTGAGTAAGCAAAAATGAATAAGTAAAAAAAAAAAAAAAAAAAAATTTGAATAATAATAATAATAATAAAAGAATCTATGCAGTTAACGTCACCTTTGGTATGTAGTGGCTCAATTTAGACAGTGGGGAAAGAGGCAAGGGGAGGATAGGGGAAGGAAAAGTACTGACTGCATATTATCTCAAATTGAGACCAGGAGGTTGCCTTGTGCCCAGTTTGTATTGTGTAACGTAAACCCTTGCGTTTTTGTATTTTCTTTCACCCCAGATAGGCTGTATTTCCTGAGCCATAAGCAACACCTCAACAAATTACTACAAAGGGAGCCAATCTTGGATTTTGTCAAACCATTTGGCCATGGTATCTCAGACAATAGCTCACGTTACAAATAAGGTTTAATAGGAAAATGAAAATTCAATGCTGATGCAAACAGTTTGAAAATGATCTAACAAATTCACATTCAATATTTTTTTACTAGATATATTCTGCAGTTAGTTTTCACTCTACCTATTACAGTGTTAGCTTTTCAGTAAACCAGTACATTTCACACTATTTTAAATCACAATAACAAAAATACTACTACTTTTTTGGGAGTCGCCTTTTAAGAAATGGTATACACCAACATAATATAATCCTGCGGCCATCTCACTTACACCTTCTTGCCGCCTTAGTCTGTGTGCCATGGAGGCAGTGTTGCCAACCACTAACATTAAAATTGTATGCTACCAACTATTTAGTCTCTAATTTACAAAATACTCACCGTGGAACCTCATTTACAAAACATTGGATACATAAAATACAAAGATATAACAATATATCATTGTAATTGGTAAGCAAATTCCCACCTTCTGAGTTCAGAGGAGCTACTGTTTAGGAGGACTCTGATAGCACAGACACTGAAACAAGAATTAAAATTATTGGTATCATGGGAGATGCTATGGACAGCTGCTGGATGTTTTGGATTCTGAGTTAATACTGTCTGTTGGTGGCCATTCATTCTTATGGCTAATGGTTTGGTAGGCAAACCCTTATAGGAAGCCTGTCTGTCAGTGGCCATTCATTCTTATGGCTAATGGTTTGGTAGACAAACCCATATACCAAGCCAAGCAGTTAGCTGATATATTCCTATGGTAGGAAAGCTCTCACCAGTGATAGTAGTGGAGGCATGGTGCATATTGCACATCTTACAGCGAGGTCTACTGGATGGGAAAGAGCCTTGAGGCTGTCTGATGGGATGAGGAAGACTATGTTTGTGGACTAGCAGTTGGCTGAGGTTGAGAGGCCTGCTGAAACAAGGTCTGGGAGGGCCAGAAAGGATTTCTGGAATAATGGATCTCATTTCTGGGCAAGTTAGTAGGAAACCATACCCCTGCCGAAGGATTGTACGGATGATTCAAAACCAGGGAAGTATTGTGTACCCAGGACTAGACTATGATTGGTTTTTGGGAGTTTGGTGTAGTCAATAGGCTGAGCAGGTTGTAATGTGGTAAGTTGCTTGTGAACCATAGCTGGGGGATAGTTTCAGGATACCAATGCTTGTGAGATGATGTTTGAATACTACAGAGGGATTTCTGGTTGGAGCATATACGACTGCCTCGAATGCCAATACTGTATGGGAGGGTACGTTTGGAATGATACAGATAGTAACTGTCAAAATGGAGGTACTGCTGTAAGTTGGTGCATCTGGTGTGGACCGGGGAGCTGAGGTGGCCATTGGAGAGGGACAGAGCAACATCCAAGAAGGCGGGCTGGGTGTGAGAGTAGGTCCATGTGAAATTCAGCGAGTTTTATTATTATTCTCGTATCAAAAACATCAAAATACACAGTTAAATACATTTTATAAATCAACAACTTTAAACACACTTGGCCCAGAACTTCGCAACCTCAATCGCATTGTGTGTTGCTTGAAACAGGTCTTCGTTGTTGCAGGATGATGGGCACATAGGGCACTCGAGCATATGATTCATAGTTTGGTCTTCTCCACATTCGCAGTTAAAGGTATTAACAGCATCCAGAAAATTTAAAAGGGTGTTTTCTCCATGTGTTCAGATCATAAAACTATCATCTATGAACCAAAGCCACAGCAGGGGTCTGAGAGGTACGTTTCCAAAAATGTCTGTTCCAGGCGGCCCATAGACACTGACAATTATATAGGACAAAATTATATTATATTAAATAGAAATATATATGTGAATATTACCTAGCATCATGGATATAATTACAATTTTTTTTGCTTTTACCAAAAGAAATTGCTAGGCAAATAAGAAAAGTTTAAAAAAATTAAAAGATTGGTATTGAAAATAAGATAGCCTCTAAATGTAAAAATGTGTTTAATAAATCATTTATTTGTTCCAATTGTGAAATTTAAAATGTTGTAGCTGATTAATTTGTGTTCTATTTGTTCCTATAATTATTTCCTGCGAGAAAGTTTGTAGGAAAAAACCCATCTGATTTGTTTCTTAATTTGAGTGAATGTAGGCAAAAAGTGTGCTGTATTTATAACTATGTCATTGTATTTCTTAATTGTTTTTGGTTGCCTGAGGAGCCAAGGCATGTTCAATTCATTTTGAACTTGAATTTACATATTAAGGAATTTAGAGGTTTATATTTGAATAACTTCAAACTTTAATGTTCCTTTTCTTATTCATTCAAAATACATTCAAGAAATAAGGTCTCCAAAGATTATAAGGCCCAACTGATTTTCTATGACTGATTGAACAGTAGCGGCCTGTACATACACTAGCATTATGAATTGCTCTTGCCTTGAAACTCCTTGACCCCATCTTATCTTAGAGTAACTGACATTGTTTTATTTTCTCCTTGGAACCTGTTATTTTATAAGTGCCTGCATCCAATAAACAAAATATTTTCCCACATGAAATATTATATTTGGAACTAATCTAAGAACTACCGGTACTCTTATAACCACAAGCTGTATCACATAGTCCATTGGGAACCCCAAAAAGCAATAAAAGAAGATAAAAATAAATGAAACAACATACAACAGTATGAAAAAAAATTCTATAAGGCATTTCATCAGGTGTAGATGTAGGCAGCAGAAAAAGCGTAATGCCCCATGAAAAAATCTTATGTAATTTTAAAAAAATAATATGTTTAAAACTTGACTGAAAACAGTTAGTGCTTAATTCAAGGTATTCTGTCATATTACTGCTGTCACTATCTTCCCCAGTGGCTGAAAAGGAGATATGTCATGTTTAAGCACCATTATTCCCTTTACGACTTTAATCTTACTTGTATAAAAAATGCTGTATCGTAAAAAACTAGTAATATTACTGATCAAAGATGCACAACCACTTGCCACATCATTTTCAGTACAATTAGTATAAACAAAGACTGTAAACATGCTTGGTCAAAGTTGTCCTCGATTATCTGCTTCATAAACATTCACCCCAGATTTGTTGTACTAAAGATTATGATAAACCGAGGTGAAAATAACAAAAGCAATCAGATTAATTGCACTCTTTGGCATAATAAGTTTCTTGTAATATTTCCAAATTTTTAAGCTGTGAATACATTAGCAACAAATACATGATTTATTTCAGAATCAACTTGCTTATCTTTTTACACTGAGGCAATAAAATGCAAGTTATGGAAAGACACTTAGTTCTGAGAGAGATTTTACGTCTACTCTCAGAAAAACAGTCAGGAATCTTCATTTGTCGCCGAACTTTCTAAATTTAAAGCCAAGGCCTTCAAGAATGCAAAGAACAGATGTTAACAAGCTCGAATAGTTAAATTTATAGCCAAGATCAGATTAGATTTTAATAGCCATGAGGTACTTTCCTTTGGCGTCATATTCTAGAAGAGTTCTATGAACCTCTTTAATACAATTGTGTGTATTTCTTCCTTTGGTGAAAAGGTGTATATTTCTTCCTTTGAAATACAAAAACAGTGCTCATACCTTTCGTCTCTGCTGAACATAATATACTGGTATCGTATTACTCAGGAATGCCAAAAGCCATGGGTGTCAATGCTTGCAAGTTATATTTTTCCAGTCTTCTTTGTTACGGACAAGACTCATTAAATGCTTATAAAAATTGCTATTGAGACTTTGCTTTCTAATGTTTTCACCAGGCACAAAAGCTGATATTACTCCCGTCCAGTTACACATTGCATTTATAAGAATTAAAACTAGTCAAACAAACTGATTTCTTGCAAAGCTATGAATCAAGTGACCAGCACAATAGTGCAATGCGAAGAGGGAAGGGAGCTGGTACTGCCTGACCTTGAGTAGATTAATTTCACAAATGCAGCTACAGATATTTTCACTAGCACCGCTTATGAGGATATGAGGAAGGAAATGATACAAACCTGCAGTTTCCGTTTAGCTATACCGACTGTATCTTTACTCGATACTGTCAGTTTCACATCAGCACAAGTAGATGACAGTCTGAGTTTCAGAACCATATCTAATCCTCCATCTACTGGTTCTATGGAAAAATCAGAAAGAACACTGTTAAAATACATGTTCTCTGTGAATCATAGTAAAAGACAAATCCTTGCGGAACTGGATAGTAATATTTAAAAAAAATAAAAGTGTAGAATACTGTCATAATGGTTCTGAGGACATGTTTCAATAATGCTTATTACAGGAATATTTTATTAATATTATTTAACAGCAATATAACTTAAATTTGTTTGGCACACAACTCACGAAGAATATATTTAGAGAAATCTCAGCAACAATGGAGTAGGAAGAGATACTATGTGACCATATTTATATGGAAATGAAAGAAACTATGCCCTTCAATCACCAACCATGAAGGGAGGAGGGCAGCAGCAAAATAATAATAATAATAATAATATATATATATATATATATATATATATATATATAAACACACACACACACACAAATAATATTCAGGCCCACGCCTTTTTTCCCCCCTAGAAAATAGAAACATGTCACCGAGCTCTCACAAGTGCCAGCGGTCAACACTGTCATGTATATGATGGTTTTGACTGTTGGAGGTGATGGAAGAGCAGCAATCACACCATCAGAAACAATGATTGTGGGAAAGAAATGAACCAAAGAAGATAAAAAGGGGACATTTTTTACACTAAAAATGATAAAAAATAATAATCAAATAAAAAATGAAACAACATTTATTATATGCGAATGCAGGCTTTCCCGGCGAATAAATGACAACAAATCTTCTACAATCGACCTGAAGGTGGCTACTGAGCTAGTAGCCGAAAGCTTGTCGCTTTATAATAAAATCCGGCTGCAAACCCTAGAAGATTTGTTAACATTTATTATAATTATACTTTCAAATGATAGGTATATCATGGTGAGAAAGGCAGGTATTATCTGAGACTGAAGCTCGGGATGTGTTGGTAGGCCAATTCCAACCTACAGAGTTTGGATTGGGAAATGGTATAAGGGAATACTCGGATGGTTCTGAATAAGAAACAGTTATTGAGATCTTGAGATTTGTGATGGCTGGCATGGAAAGCAATAGGGTGATCTAGATTTCTGTTCATTTGTGAAACATTCATTCTGATGGATAATATGTTTGAGGTATGGGATATTTGAGAACTCGGACAATGGAAGCAGATGAGCTGGCAAATGAGATAGGATGTGGTACACATGGTAGGACCTATGATGCAACAGGTTTCTCCAGTGGTAGGGTTACCATAAGTTATGCTGATGGAGGCATATTGAACATTCTGTTATGAGGCCTGTTGTATCAAGGTGTGATTCTGGTTACTGGAGTGAGGGAATGAATTCAGGAAAAAAGGCCTACATTTAATGACCCACTCCAATAGCATGTATCAAACTGAATTGTGGACCCTGAGAGAACTTTTTAAAAATTTATTTAGTTATTTTTTTAAACATTATTCTTCCAGCCAATAAGGGCTTGATTATATCGCAGAGGTCCTTAGGCATTATTTTAACACCTTAGCATACTGATTTCACACCAAATAACCCACTAACTCAATCTACCAAAAATCTACTTCTTTTATCACTCCATTCCCCTTCTGACTCATAAGACTGACTGCATCTTCTGGCCAAAATACACCAGGTGGGCAGCCCTGGACACCACTTATTCGCTGGCCATTAGTCTCCCACAGTGGGCATTTTTGTATTCATTGACCAACACACAATCATTCACCCACGACCATCCTTCGTAATGTTAGACACATTCTCCACGTATTAGAGCATCTGTCAACAGTTCCGACACCTCTCCCAGCAGATTCCTTCCTGGTTGCCCTACATGAAATGACATGAAAGTTAGGAAATGGGAAAATGGTACATACTCGGGGGGGGGGGGGGGGGGGGTCTTGAGAACTATAGCTCTGGCCAGATTAATTGGCGGGTGGCGTCAAATGCGCCGTTGCCAAGCGGTGCGCGTAACAGTTGTATTCACCTCTTTACTTGTAGTAATGGTTTGTAACATGTTTTAAGTAATTTATGATAACTATTCTGTCATAAAATTTTGATGCATGTCATTTCGTTAAGAAAGTTATGCATTGCAGATGCGTTTAATATAATTGGAGGTTTCAAAGACCTGTTATTTATTATTCTATTATCTGCGCAGAAAAATAAAATTCTCGACAGACTAAGGAAACTTATGGAAATACTCTTCTTTTATTTGTGGCTAAAAGTCCACGTGTTACATTTTATTTTCAGTTTGTATATTTATAACTAAAATCAAAATTTTATTTTGTCATCCTCTGCACTGAAAAACTTGCATAATTAACGACAAAATTATCTGTTTATATATTACCACTCATCACTGTCGTAAAATTCGTGTACTGTCCTCCTTACAAAGGACTGTCAAAGTCGCTAAGCTTTGTTAGAGTGCTGTATTGTTTCATATTTTTCTTTCGAGAAACAAACGTAGGTTATTTTCCCTCACGACACACGCGCTGGACAGTTCTCAAACCGACAACCACAAGCTGCAGCGCAAATAGCCTGTCCATTCCCTAATTTTTTCGCAATATGGTTGTTTTTTGCGGTAACAAATCACTACAGTTTTTTATTTCGTCAATATCAAGTACGTCCATATTTTTCAAGTCTTTTCCTACTAGCGTACATGTAGAAGACAAAATTTCTCGATCATTGTCCACAAGAAATTTGAAATATTTATAAACATTGTGAATGATAGATTTACTGTGTTGTCTGCTTCAGCCGCGGTGGTTCTGCTGTCGATGACTTGCGTCTTGTTGGGAGTCGTTAGTTCGGAAACACCTGGAATAGGAGAATAAGTCTCTTCCTAAGTATCCATTTTTAGTAGCAAGATTCTCTTGCTAAATTTCCCTAATTATAAGTTACTGCACTTTTTGTTCGGTAAAATTATTACACTAAATTACTATAATTAATAAATAACCAAAAGGAATTATTTAAATCGCACGTAAAAATCGTAAATCGCTAAAAATCAAAATATCCTCTCTCGAGCCAGTTCACACTCACACTGACACTTTCTAATTCCGATTCTCAGGTTCACACATTTTTAGTGAAAGGGAGGTGGAAGGTTTGGGGGTGGGTAGCGAGTTGAAGCTTGGACTAGGCAACACAGGCCGCACAGCGTTGCAAATTTCAGGTGATAGAAAGAGAGCGCATCGCGAGTTTGTCCCCAAGTACGGCAACAGCGCGTTCACACTGACCCGCCAATTAATCTGTCCACAGCTATAGACAAAGGGCCTAATTGCATAGAAATAGTTTTAGACAAAACAGGCAGGGAAAGTAATAAATGCCCACAACGCCAACAGAAGGATATTGAAATTGTTAATTGTGGTAAATGGAGAGATAGTAGATATAATCCATGTTCCAAAGTTGGGTGCTCAGAAGAAGAGAAAGAATTTATACAAGACCTGGAAGCACAAATCATGACAGAATAGGTTATCATAATAGATTTAAAAGACAGAACAGGTTATCATAAGAATAGATTTAAATGACAGAACAGTGTACAAAGATATCATGGGAAGTAATCTACATCTACATACATACTCTGCAACTCACAAAATTATAGGTGGCATAGGATGCTCAGCACCAAAGGTAATCTCTTTGTTGTGCATTCCAATCCCTAATGGTACGAGGGAAAAAAGAATTCATATAAGAATCAGTGCGGCACCATATTTCTTTAATTTTATCTTTCCTGTCATTCCGACTCAAACAGGTTGGTGGACGAAGTATTTCGCTACACTCGTAAGTGAAAGTTGTAAGCTATCTGTTAAATTTTGTAACTACGTAACAAAATTTTATTCCCAGAACCACGAGTTAGATTGAATAATAGTACTGCATTTAATTTCCTAAAATTAGTTTCTTTAATAATTCAAGAGAGGAATCAGATTTTTATAGCTTTCAAGATAGTATTTTCTGTTACATCAGTTTTCGGCATTCGCCTGGAATGAGATTTTAAAAGTTCATATCTAAATTAATTATTTTTGGCTAAATTATTGAAGTTATGATATTTTTCATAATAATGAAAGTTAACATTTATTTCAAGATCTAGCTATTTGTAAAATTTCAGAAAGACTGAATTATTTTTATAGTCAAGGTAAAATTAGATGATGCAAGGTTTGTATGACATGCGATTTGATATCTGATCAGCCTCCCAGGATCTATCCACAATAATGAAGAAAAGAGCTTGTTCTCACAGTTTGTGAGAGAACAGGAGCCAGGAATCTCCGAGAAGTGGAGAGCATGAAGTGATATAGACCAGTACATTCAGTTGGTCAGTCTCAGTCGTACAGAAGCAGTCGGCGCGACACCACGTTAGGCTCAGTCGGCTAGGAACAGTGCGAGCGATAACATGTAGCTCAGTTTACAGAAGCAGTCAGCGCAACATCACATTAGGCTCAGTCGGCTAGGAACAGTGCGAGCGACAAGATGTAGTCTCTAGAAATTAGCTCTGAAAACCTTAGCCTCGCTAACACGCAGCTTAGATCACTCAGTTTTATTATAATGTGGAGTTAAAATAGTATTTTCACCAAGTGGGGCCACGGGATTGATTGAATTTACAAAAAGGTGGAACAATGGGAGCGTGTGATTTACTTTAACTGCTTAATGTCTCTTAACAGTAAGGTCTTTAGAGACGGGAAAGGATGGGGGGAAGAGGAATATGAAGGAATTCGGCCTTGGCCTTTTGAAGGAAGCATCCCAGCATTTACCTGGAGTGATTTGGGAAACCCAAATCTGGATGCCCGGATGGGGATTCGAACCGCCGTCCTCCCGAATGTGAGGCCAGAACGCTAACTGTTACACCACCAAGCTCGGTGATTTACTTTTATTAGATTTCCAACTAAAGGTTTGAACTGTGAAATATGGGGTGTGGTCTGGCTTGAACGGTTAATCGAATCTGCAAGAATTTCTTTGGTAAATTTGTCTGATTGCCTGTACAGTTGGTGACTTTGAAAATTCTGAAGAATATAGTTATTTAAATGACAATGAACTCTTTAACATCATTGAACTTATACCTTTCCGTAGCTTTTGGGTTTAAATAAGCTATGTGGTGACCTGGTCATTATATTTTAGTCAGAACTGTAACATCCTAGGCTACGCACAGTCAGAGCTAAGATTCAAGCTTATGCTGAACCCCACTGCATGCTCGGCTCTTAAAAAGTGGGAGTACACATGTTTATCAATAAGTTTAAACGAAACGTGCATCGTCTATCTACCAGAGACTCCCAACCAAGTCTACTAATCACTTCTGTGATGCTTTCATAAGGACTGTAGCAAAAGGTCACAAATCGAGTGGCTCTTCTCTGTACTTTCTCCATACTGTCAATCAACCCCTTACGAAATGGATCCCAGATGCCACAACAGTAATCCAAATGTGGATGCACAAGAGATTTGCATTTTATCTTCTTTGTTTGTTCATTACAGTTTTTCAAGATTCGACCTAGGAATCGCAGCCTAGAATTAGCTCTACCTATTAACGAATTAATGTGTAAGTCCCATTTCATGTTCCTTTGTGCTGTTACTCCCAAATATTTCATGGAATCGACCATATCAATAACTGAACTGTTTACCTCGTACATCTCAACAATCAGATTCTTTTTGTTAGTTATTCTCATTGTCTTGCACCTTTTACAATTTAGTGTTAGTTTCCACTCAGCGCACCATGCCAAAATAACGTCCAGATCACGCTGAATTTCTAAGCAATCGGCCAAATACCTTACTTCCCTATAAATAACTATCATCAGTAAACAATCTAAAAATGCTTTTAACTCAGAGATCGTTTATAAAAATTAAAAAAGGAAGTGGCCCTATTACACTTCCTTGAAGGTTCACCCGATGTAACATCTAGATTAGAAGAACATTCTCCTTCAACGACGACATACTGTGACCGACCAGTCACAAAATCCTTAATTCATTCACAAAGCTGATCCGATATACCGTACGCTTGAAGCTTTGCTAAAAGGTGGTTGTGTGGCACAGAGTCAAATGATTTAAGAAAATCTAAAAAAATTGTATCTACTTGTGAACCTGCATCATTAACTTTCATTATGTCATGTGTAAATAGGGCCAGCCGTGTTTCACATGATCTTTTCTTCTGAAATCAGTGTTGATTTGTTGTAAGCAAATTATTTTCATCTAGAAAATTGATAATGTTTGATAATATAATAAGCTCCATAACTCTACCACAAACAGACATTATACATGTTGTAGATATGGGACGATAGTTTCCAGGATCACTACGATCACCTTTTTTGAAAATCGGAGTTACTTGCGCGATTTTCCAGTCTGAAGGTACTTTTTGCTCGTCTAAGGATTTTTGAATATATCAGACAGAAATGGCGCGATTTATGCCACATACTCTGAAAATAATCTTCTTACTGGAATTCCATCCAGGCCCGCTTTCCCCCCACTTCAGGTGTTCTAATTGCTTTACGATACTTGCAGTATCTATTTGTAATGATTCCATCACCAACTCAACAAGGCATGGGAAAACGGGAATAGTATCCTTATTTTCATCAGCAAATGAATTTTTTAATACAGTATTTAGTATGTTAGCATTAATGCGGCTTTCATTAACCTCAGAACCTTCACGAATTAGTGCTAAAATATTGATGTTGGTTCAATTGACTTTTAGTACATATCACCAAATTTTTTTTAGGTTTTCTGTGAGACTCTTAGAGACAGAGCTGGAATGAAAATCGCTGAAGGCCTCACGCATCACATTCTTAACACATCCTCTTAACTCAGCTAATGTTTCTAAATCGCTGCGACACCCACTCCTTCTTAAGCGGGCGTGTATCCTCCTTTGCTTTTTGAATAATCTTTTGACTTTGCATGTGTACCACGGTGGATCATTCTCACCCTTTATTGTCCACTTCGGTATATGTATTTCCTTACCTTCCCTGACTATACGTATAAATCGATGCCACATCTCTTCAACAGTGTCCTTTGTTAACTTTAAGTAATGGTAATTATTCCTCAGGTAGGTTCTAAAACACTCCTTTGAGGCCTTACTGAATCTGTATACAATCCGTCCTTTCCCCCTTTTTCGCTTGGTCATTAATTTGATAGTCGCAATTACCTCCTTGTGATCGCTTATTCCTGTGGTCGTTGAAATGTCGGTGAATAATTCAGGCCTGTTGGTAACCAGCAGATCTAAAATGTTATTGCTACCATTATGACACCACGTAGGTTCATTAACTAGCTGCTCGAGATGATTATCTGAGAACAAATCAAGAATTACTTCAGAAGCTGCCTTATCCCTGCTACCAGTAATGTGAACGTAATTACGCCAGTCGATATAAGGCAGTTTGAAGTTGCCTCCCAGAATCATGGCATGATCCTGAAAACAGCTAGATATACTATTTAAATTATTTCTTAATTCCTCGGCGATAGCTATGTCAGAATCGGGTGGACGGTAGAAGGTGCCTATGACGGGTTTTGATCCAGCAACATTAAGTTTAATCCATATGATTTCACAGATTGTATCAACGTCCATTTCATTACATGGGAGGCATTTACTCACAGCTATAAATATCCCACCTCCATGAGAATGTAATCTGTCATTACGAAAAACGTTCATGCTATCTTTAAAAGTTTCTGCGGAACTTTTTTCCGGTTTTAGCCAACTTTCTGTACCGACAACTATATCCGCTTCTGTGGTGCAAATAATGCTTTCAAGTTCCAGTTGTTTGTTACAAATGCTTTTACAGTTAATTACGAGAACTTTTAACTGTCAAGATTCTTTTACGTTCCTCCTACATTCCGGCGTTGCATCTTATTGGGTTGCCCGTGACTGTATTTCGTGTTTCGGGTCTCCCACCCAGTGCATTACACATGGCCCCTGCCACCCATGTAGCCGATTCATGTGTGTAGTGCACACCTGACCTATTCAGGGGAACCCTACATGACTCAACCCTATGGCGAAGATCGAGAGATCTGCAGCCAATATCATCACAGAAACATAAGTCTCTGATTCAGCGGCTCAATACAGCTCTGAACCAGAGGTCCACAATCAACTCTGTTTACGATGCTACAGATGGTTAGTTCTGCCGATATCTTACGGCCACTAGCCACAGAGTTCACCCTTCAGCCAGCCGCCTGAAGGAAGAAAGGATAACCTCCGACCCAAGGCGACAAGCATCGTTGGTGCCGACATGAGCCACAATATGCAGTTGGCTGCACACCGTCCATTCTTTGGCATCCGGGATGGCCTGTTCCACATCTCAGATCAGGCCACCCGGAATACACACTGAATGGACGTTGGATTTCTGCCCCGAGTCATCCGCCATTTCCATAAAGGGCTCTATAAACCGCCTAACATTAGAGCTCCCAACTACCAGAATACCCTTCTACGATTGGCCAGACCTAGCAAGCTGGGGGGGGGGGGGCATCAACTCGCAGGATGGCAATTGTGGGACTGAGTCAGCCTCCGACAATACATCATACCGGTTGGACAGTCAAACTAGTTTAGCGTCTTGGCCTTTAAGCCCATTCGACTGCCCCCGTGTGCGGCTTCGAAGTCTAGAAGCCATATGCGAGCCACCGAAAGGTGGCCAAGGAACAGCCTCCAGCTCTTCAACCTAGGTTGCAGGTACAACGCTTGACATAGGAGAATCTGTGAGCAGCATGGCAACATCAGGTTCCCCAATATCACATCTGCTGCAACCTTTTACGGCAGCTTCCAGCTGTGTAACTTTCGCTAACACAATTGCAAGCACCTCAGCTCGCAGTCCAAGGAATAAATAAGATGATTTATCAGATTTACGACCACAGAACTTATCAGTTGTTGGCAATAACTGCCATGCAGAAAGAGATGGTCACAGATTTACCCAATACAATTGGGGTAGCCAAAGTAGAAGCCTAACTGACTACACATTTATTGTTCAGCAAATGTCTTCAACCAAAATCAACAGATATAAAAGTTACACCAAGTGTGAACCTAAGAGGAGATCACAGGTTGTTTGTAACAGATTTCAAGACTCAGCCTGGGTAAAGCATTAAGCAAAAGGACCATGTATTGGAAGATGACAGATAGGGGTACAAAGTAAGCATTTCAAGATGAGGTGAAGACCAATTTGCCCAAGGATGAAATAAGAACAATATTACAGGCAGCAGGAAAGACACATGGAAGAACATCAAATAAGAGAAAGGAGAAGGAAACCGCATTGTGGAATGAGCGTATTGCAGAAGCTGTAAAAAGGAAGCATGGGGAAAGTTGTTTCAAGACAGAATAGAAAAAGAGATAGATGGAAAAGATTAGCTAAAGCCTCAGAAAAATTATAAAAGCAAAGATAAAATCTTGGGATAAATTCCCAGAGAAACTGAAGACAAGCTACAAAGGAAATAAAATACTGCATGGGATGGTAAAAAACAAAACAAAAGCTAGAGATATGCTGACTATAGTTCCAGACAAAGCGGGTGAAGTTCTATGAAATACAAAATACGAAATTGCCAGAAATAGATGAACTGACAGCAGAAATGGTAAAAGCAGCAGGGGCAATGGGAATTAAATGGTTGTATAGAATTATGCATAAAGTTGTGAAAGAAAAGAAAATACCAGAGGATTGAAGGAAATGAGTCATCTATTCATAAGAAAGGGAGTAAATCAAAATGCAAGAATTATAGGTATTATTATGTATTGATAAACCACTGCCTAAAAATATGTGGAAAAAAATTATTCTAAATCAAATCAAACAAAGAATAGAGGAAACAGATAGAGAAGAACAGTATGATTTCAAGTGAGGAAGATCAACAGTTTGCAGTTTGCAATTGCAAGTTTTATACTCAGAAAAATCATAGAGAAAAGGTGGTAATATGGAGAGGACAAAATAATAGCTTTTATTGACAGAGGTCCATTATAAAGTACTAAGAGAAAGTATATGATAAAAATTCTTCCCAGGTGTTCTGCTGGATAAGTTGTTCTGCCATATAGCTTCCACAGCTGTCTTCATAAGGTGAACTGAAAGCAGAAGTTGCTAATGTAACGAAACATCGCTGACTGTATATGCCTCGCAATTCTGGCTTGTATAAATAGCCTGCAGTGACGCATATGAAACCTGCTACAGGCTATGGGCCTAAACTCCCATAACTTCTTTATCAAATATCTCCACTAAATCATCTAGAGCGATTTTTGAAAACAGTATTGTGAAATCAAAACTTTAAGATGTCAGTATTAATTAACTTGATCTTCTATATTTTTTTTAATAAATTGCATGGATTTTTGTATGATTTTCTGTGTTGTGGAATCTATGAAGTGGCTTGTGATTGCAGCAATGTTTTCTTAGGTGAAATAGGATGGACTATTGCCATGAGAGTGTGGAACAACATTTTAATCACACCCACTACAAGCATCTCACAAAGCCAACTATTGCAGAACACCTGTTGGAGGAGGAGTATAAGTTAGAATAGGAAACTCAAGTAACTTTTTCTCAATTCCTAAGTAAAATTAATGGGAGCTACATGATTATTCTGTGGAAACTATTGCCACCATCTTCCTCCATATCTATTCTAAAGCACTTCACCAATGGAATAAAAAATAAAAATAAATGGTACCGACATTAATTATGTCAGTTTCATAACTACAGGCATACTATAACATAATATGCACTGTGACAATGCCTCTGAGCTTTGAAGCCATCTATAAAACAAGCTGATGAAGCAAAAAAGATGTAGTCCAATATGAAGAGTGTTAAAGTCATTTATAAGACAGCTTCCAAAGATTTGAAGATTAATAACACACAATTTAATAGTTCAGGAACTTTAAGAGACATACAAACTACAAATATTTATAGGACTGCAACCTTGCTTAATGGAAGATGTGGTAGAAAATTAGATATATACTAACAGTTTATTGTGTGTGCTGTGGAGATAGAGAAGGAATTGGTGAAGAAATATTCAAATTGGTTAGCAAAGACTTGCACTATTGTTCAATTCACTCCTCTGTCATGCACTTTCTTCTCTAATCTTTTATTACATTTGTCGCACGTTTTCTTCAAATTTCGAATAATACAGTTTCTATGGCATTTTCCCATCACTCAGCTTTTTTATTTGTCCGTACAATTTGAATCTTAATCTTTCAACTCTATCCTTTGCATCTACAACTCCTAAATCTTCTGCCAATATCCAATCAAAACTTATTACCAATATACATCTCGCACACTCAGATAGGTATTTTGTTTCTTAGGAAGGGGGGGGGGGGGGAAGTCCGAGGTATCAATTTACTTTTCTGTGCACCTATCACTGAAATTACACATGCATTGTCTCCAAAGATACTGATAATATTTAATTAAATTGCAATGGAGCGCACACTCCAGTGGCAATTTCCCTACTACCCATCTTCCCCATTTCCCTGCACCCACCTACATTTGCCCTAGGCAAATTTTAACTTTAAATTCTTTCAACATTTTTAGTAAATTATTCGTTATTTCTCTTGGTAACATATTCCAATCCCTGACACCCCTGCCCAAAAAGTGAATCTTCCTACACCCTTATGCCTGAAATAAAGTGCAGCTTGTGGTCATGGTCATCTTTTCCCTCCCATGCATTAATTTTAATTCTTACACCAATATCTTTCCATACCTCATCACCAATATAAGATTTGTAGACTTCCATGACCCTCTTATCCGTACTCCTGTCTTGCAATGAATCCCATTCCAGCTTTTTTTTTTTTTTTTTTTTTTTTTTTTTTTTTTTTTTTTTTTTTTTTTTTTTTTTACATATCTGTAACTGATTGCATTCTGCGGAAATTTCCAGAAACAAATCTAGCAGCCCTTTTTTGCACCCTCTCCAACAACAGTATTTGATACGCAAAATGTGGACCCCATACTACACTACCATATTCAAGCAATAGTCTGACCAAAGTTTTGTAACCCAATTCCTTTACTTCTCTCATACATCCCATCATCACTATCTCCAACAAGTGCAGAATTATGAAACCTTTTACTACTACCTGACCAGTGTGTCCTGCCCAGTTAAGTTTGTAATGCCTAGACATTTACATTTCAAGTCTTCAACAAGCAATTCTTTCTCCATCTTATAATCATAATCAATCTTTAGTTTTTTTTTATTTGTGTATCTAATAAGCTGACTCTTCTTTGTATTTATCTTCATCCCATGTTTACCAACCCAACTAGATATCCTGTCCAGATCACCCTGCAGCTGTTTACTGTCCTCTACCGTGTTGATCCTTTTATATCGTGTTATATCATCTGCAAACAATCTAATTTCTGACAGTAAACAAGCAACACACATATTAATTAGAATAATGAATAGCAATGGTCCCAATTCACTACCCTGTGGCACTACAATTTTTACTTCCGCTCCTTTTGATACTGCATTTCCTATCCTAACTTTGTTTTCTACCTTTTAAAAATTCTTCTACCCAGCAAATCACTTTCTTATCCACACCAATAGGGTTTACCTTATTACCATTTTATAGCTCACTCTGTCAAAAGCCTTTGAAAGATCTAGTGCTATTTGGCCTCCCCTGTCTATTTCATCTGAAATATCTTGCATGTATCCCACCAACTGAGATTCGCATGAGTATCATTGTCTAAAGCCATGTTACCAACTTGGGACTGTGACTGCTGTGTGCAGACGCGAGCTGAGGTGGCTGATCTTCGCGCTCAGCTTGCAGCTTTGATAACGAAAGTTACGAGGCTGGAAGCTGCCATAGGTGACTGCAGCAGATGTGGAAGGGGTGACCCTGACGAAGCTAGTGTTCTCACAGGTTCTCCCCTGCCAAATATCGAACTTGCAGCCCAGGCTGAGACTTCTGAGCCTGTGCGGCAGTCACCTGATGGTGTCTGGCGCGTGGTTTCCGGACGTTGACGCCGCATGGAGGGGGAAGGCGAACGGGTCTGAATCCCAGGAGGGCAAGCCTGTACCCCTGTCCAATAGGTTTGATGTGTTGTCTGGATCTGATTCAGATCCACAATCGTCAATCGGCGAGTTGCCAGCCCCCCGCCCGCTAGGTCTGGGCGATCACAGAAGGGGAATCTGGTGATAGGTAGCTCACCGTTTGGTGTTTCATTGAGCCCCTTAGGGACATGGCGAACAGATCTGGGATGAAGTCCAATGTCCATTCATTGTGCATTCCGGGAGGTCTGATCCATGATGTGGAACAGGCCATCCCGGATGCCATTGAGCGGACGAGGTGTAGCCAGCTGCAGATTGTAGCTCATGTCGGCACCAATGATGCTTGCCACCTTGGGTCGGAGGGTATCCTCTCTTCCTTCTGGCGGCTTGCTCATACGGTGAGCTCTGTGGTTGATGACCGCAAGATTTCGGCTGAGCTAACCACATGCAGCATTGTCGATCGAAATGACTGTGGACCTCTGGTTCAGAGCCGAGTCGAGGGTCTGAACCAGAGACTGTGTCGTTTCTGCGATAATCATGGCTGCAGATTCCTTGATCTTCACCCTGGGGTCGAGTCGTGTAGGGTTCCCTTGGATAGATCAGGTGTGCACTGCACACGTGAATTGGCTACACGGGTGGCAGGGGCCGTGTGGAGTGAATTGGGGGATTTTTTAGGCTGAGGGAGGAAGACCCGAAACTGGGATTACAGTCACGGGCAGCCCAATTAAATTCGGCACCATATGTCAGGAGTAGCGAAAATCAATCTCGACCGTTAAAAGTACTCGTTATAAACTGTAGAAGTGATTGTAATAAGCAGCTTGAGCTTGAAAGCGTTATTAGTAGCACAGAAGCTGATATTGTATTAGGTACTGCAAGCTGGTTAAAACCGGATATAAGTTCAGCAGAAATTTTTAACAATAGCATGAATGTTTTCCGTAAGGATAGGTTACATTCAAATGGAGGTGGTGTATTTATAGCTGTTCGTAAACATCTGTCGTGTAACGAAATAAATATTGATACGGTCTGTGAAATCCTATGGATTCGACTAAAAGTAGCTAGGACAAAACTTGTAATAGGGTCTTTCTATCGTCCACCAGATGCAGATGTAGGTGTTGCTGAGGCCTTAAGAAATAACGTAAGTAATATAGAAAGTCAATTTCCGGATCATGGAATAATACTAGGAGGCGACTTCAACTTGCCATATATTGACTGGAGTAATTACGCCCACATTACTGGTGGCAGGGATAAAATATCCTGTGAGATTATTCTCGACCTTTTCTCAGATCTTAATCTTGAGCAGCTCGTCACTGAACCAACGCAGTGCGACGATAACGAAAACATTTTAGGTATTCTCGTTACAAATAGGCCTGAATTATTTACGGACATTTCTACCACCACGGGAATAAGTGATGATAAAGTTGTAATTGCTACAGTAAAATTAACAGTCGAGTGCAAAAAGAAAAAAGAAAGGGTCGTTTACAGGTTCGAAAAGGCCCCAAAGGAGAGTTTAAGAACGTTTTTGAGGGATAAATACATTACCTTTAAAGGAGGAAGAGGCTCGGTTGAAGAGATGTGGCTTCGATTCATAAATATAGTCAGGGAAGGTATGGACTTACATATACCGAAAAGAACAATCAGGGACGGGAACGATCCCCCGTTGTATACGCGTGAAGTTAAAAGGTTACTTAAATAGAAAAGGAAGATTCATGTACGCTCAAGAAGGACGATGTATAGGAGTGATTTAGAAAAGCTAGCTGAGACAGGAGGACAGGTCAAGAATGTGATGCGCGAGGCCTTTAATGACTTTCGACGCAATTCACTTTCCAAGAGTCTCATTGAAAATCCAAAGAAATTTTAGTCGTATGTAAAAAAAATAAGTGGTTGTGACAACAATATGCCAGTTCTACTACAAGACGGTCGGGAAGTTGACAGCCGCGACAAGGCTACTGTATTTAACGCCGAATTTAAAAATTCCTTCACTCACCAAAACATGGAAAACATTCCCGTTTTTCCACGGCGTGTTGAATTTGAGATGGATCCAGTACAAATTGATAGTGTAGGTATCATAAAGCAATTAAAGCTTCTGAAGTGGGGGAAAGTGCCGGGTCCCGATGGTATACCAGTAAGAGTATTTTCGGAATACGCGGAAGAAATAGAACCATTTCTGTCAGATATATTTCGTAAATCTTTAGAGGAAAGAAAAGTACCTTCTGACTGGAAAATTGCGCAGGTGATTCCCGTTTTCAAGAAAGGAGATTGGAGAGATCCTAGGAATTATCGACCCATATCGCTAACATCTGTTTGCAGTAAAATTCTGGAGCATGTCATTTGCTCTAACGTTATGAAGTTTATAGATGATTTTTTTTTAATTTTTTTTTTTAAACTGCTTTACGTCTCTTTTTAACATCGAGGTCTTTAGAGGCGGAAAAGGATGGGGGGCAAGGATGGGGGCAAGGAATGGGAAGGAATTCGGCCATGGCCTTTTGAAGGAAGCATCCCGGCATTTGCCTGGAGTGATTTGGGAAACCATGGAAAACCCAAATCTGGATGCCCGGACGGGGATTCGAACCGCCGTCCTCCCGAATGCGAGGCGAGAACGCTAACCGTTACACCGCCCCGCTCGGTCTAGATGAAAAAGAGCTACTTACAGCATACCAACACGGATTTCGGAAGAACCGATCATGTGAAATGCAACTGGCTTCATTTTCGCATGATGTAATAAAAGTTATTGATGCAGGATCACAAGTTGATGCTATTTTCATGGATTTTCAGAAAGCTTTTAACTCTGTACCACACAACCGACTTTTAGCGAAGATCCGAGCGTACGGTATATCTGATCAAATTTGTGAATGGATACACGATTTTCTAACTGGTCGGTCACAGTATGTCGTTGCAGACGGGGAAGCCTCTTCTAAACTAGATGTTACTTCGGGCGTTCCTCAAGGAAGTGTAATAGGACCACTTCTCTTCTTAATTTTTATAAACGATCTCGGTGACAACGTTAATTGCAGGATGCGATTTTTTGCTGATGATGCACTTATTTATAGGGAAGTGAGGTGCTCCGACGATTGCTTAGAAATTCAGCACAATCTGGATGTTATTTCGGAATGGTGCCGTGAATGGCAGCTTACACTTAACTGTAAAAAGTGCAAGGCAATGCACATAAGTAATAAAAAGACCCCGCTTGCTCAGGAGTACAAAGTTAACAATTCAGTTGTTGACACTGTGGATTCCCTGAAGTATCTAGGAGTAACAGTACAAAGCAACATGAAATGGGACTTGCACATAACTTCCGTTGTAGGCAATGCTAATTCCAAACTACGATTCATAGGACATATTTTGAGAAGTTGTAATGCTCATACAAAGGAAATAGCGTACAAAACACTAGTGCATCTGCATTTGGAATACTGTTGTGGAATTTGGGATATGTATTGCAAGGGATTGATTGACACGTTAGAGAAAGTACAGAGAAGAGCCGCTCGATTCGTGACTGCTAGTTACAGTCCTTATGTAAGTGTCACAGAGCTAATACTTGGGTTGGACTGGGATTGTTTGGCGGACAGACAACGTCGTTTTCATTTGAATTTGCTGGAGAATATGCCAAAATCTTTAAGTTACGAGTGCAACGAAATACTTCTTCCGCCAACCTATTTAGGTCGCAATGACAGGAGGGATAAGATTAGAGAAATAAGATGCCATACTGATTCTTTTATGTATTCCTTCTTTCCTCGATCTGTTCGGGATTGGAATGCGCAGAATTAGGATTGGTGCTTAGAACCCTCTGCCACCCACAGTATTTGTGATTTGCAGAGTATAGATGTAGATGTAGAAAACCACTTACACTCCTCACATATATTACTGATGTGGTTGCGTACCAATCTGTCCATCAATTTACCTACCACTGATGTCAAACTGATCGGCTTATAATTTTCGACTATTTCTCACCCCTATTTTATGTACCAGCAGTACTATCGCACTTTTCCAGTCCTCTGGTAAGGAACAAGTATCCAGACTTAATTTGAATAGTATTTCAAGATAAGGTACAATGCCACATCTGGCTATCTTTAAAACATCTGTAGTAATATTATCAACACCAACCCCTTTATGTTATTTCAGCTTTCTTATTTCCGTCATGATACCCCCCAGGAAGAATTTCAAATTTTTTGGTCTGCTCATTTCTAATTCAGTAAAGCTCGCTATCCAATTTAGACCCTCGTATTTCTGATTTATTGTCTGTAATGCTCTCATGAAACCAGTTATTTAAAACTTTGCCCTTTTCAAATCCTCATTAACTTCTTCTCTATCTTTATCTATAAATGTCTCAACACCCTCCCTTCCTCTCAGTTTTCTAACATGGCCATAGAAATTCCTAGATGCATCAGTCAATGGTCCCCCTGTTACTGACAATACTCTTCACAAACCCCTTTTTAGCCACCTTCTTGGTGATTATTAAGTCCTTGTTTAGTTGTTTTAAATATTCCCTACCACCCTTCAGTCTATTAACTCTTATGTTCTCTTCTTACCAACATCTTTATCTTTAACCTCCTAACCTCCCTATTATAGTACACATGTTCTTTACTTCTCTTTATTTTCTGTTTTGGAATAAAATTTTCTTCCCCCTTTTTTATGTCCTTGAACTAGTCCCATCTTGACTCTACTGTACTTGTGCCTTCCTTCCATTTGCAGAAATCTCACTTCAAATTCGAAATTTGTGCCTTTTTATAACTGTACCTATTTCCCCCTTTAATTTAGGCTGCTGGTTTACTGAATCCTCTAATATCCGTCAGAACTGCTTCATGATCATGTATTCCATATGTTACTAGACACCCCACAAGGTTATCATCGGGCTTTATTAGGATTATATCCAAAATATTTTGTCCACTAGTGTTCTGCTCTACCACTTGTGAAAATCCTCCTTCCCTTATTAGGGTAATTGCAAATCTCTGTTCCCTTGTGTTATTAATATATTTCCTACTCAGTTTATACCTGGTAAATTTAAATCCCCACCAATAATGACCATTTTATTCTCTTCCTGAAATCTGAGTATGAATTCAATTTCTCCCCAAGATGTTGTTGTTGTTACTGTGGTTTAAGGGCACGTCGACAGCGGGGTCATTAGCGCCCTAAAAACGACCGGCTTAGCAATGTGGCTTAAAATCTAAGTTTTACAGTCAGTATGGCCGACTGTAGAGGGGTTGGCCACACAGACGGCAAATCTAGTAAAATGCTAAAATGTTGGCTGTAAAGGGGCCATAAAAATACGAACATCACAGCACATGTCTGGCTGGCTGAAAAGAGGCCAGTCAGACATTAAAACTTAATTCTAATAGTAAAACGAAAACAAATAAGACAAAACAAAACAAGAGCTATGTACATGGATGAGTGGCTGTAAAATGGCCACTCATCCACCTTAAAAGATTAGGCCGGTCTTCCCAAAAATTTTGGGATGAGACCGCCCTGTACACAGAATTTTAAAACTTTAGCCACATTGCTAGCTTCATTATTTAAAATAAGGGACAGATCGTTAGCTAGGCCAACGTCTGCCCTTAAGTCAAAAAATAAAACACAATCGGTTAAAATGTGGCGTACCGTCAGAGGTACGCCACAAGCATCACATTCCGGTGGGTCCTCCCGGCGGGGAAGAAAGCTGTGCGTTAAAGGACAGTGCCCTATACGGAGGCGAGTAAGGAGAACCTCATCCCTCCTCGCCCGCTGGAAGGAGCTGTTCCACGGCTGAACGGTCAGTTTGACCTGCCGGAGCTTATTATGCTCAACTTCCAGCCACTGCCTCTGCCAAACATCAAAAACAAATCTCTTCGCCGCCGAGGCAAGGTCAGACTTTGGGACTGGATCAAAGTCAATTCTGACCTTGTCGCAGGCTAACTTGGCAGCTTCATCAGCTGCCTCGTTCCCCGATTCCCACATGGCCGGGTACCCAGCAGAATGCAACCTCCTTCCCACAGGACTGGAGGGAAAGGAGGGCGTCCTGGATGTCCTGGACTGGACACTCTGCTGGGTACATAGTTGTTAACGCCTGAATACAACTGAGGGAATCACAGCATATGAGGTACTTCATATCAGGGCGTGCCTTCATATGCTGGAACGACTTTAGCAGGGCATAGCACTCCGCAGTGCACCTGCTATCCAGCTTGTATTTGTAAGTCGCCCGAGGGAACACTACTGAACACCCTACACTGTTAGTCTGCTTAGACCCATCCATATACACCGGGGTAAAAGTGTGATATTGATTTAAAATATCAGTAAAAATATTAATAAAAACACTGTCAGCGGTTAACAGTTTGTTATGCCGGGACAGATCTAAAATTGTTCTGGGCCTCTTTAAAAGCCAGGGAGGAGATTTACTCCAACCATGGTGATAAAAAGAGGGAAGCTCGAATCCGTATTGTTCTAAAATAGCCTTTGTACAGTAGCTGAACGGTTTAGTGGCTCTATGCCCGTTGGTATGGAGCCACTCGTAGTTGGGATGGAGCACTATGTCGTGCACGGGACTGCCAGGTGTTATGGCAACCTGCAGGTAGTGTCGCACCATGAGGAGTTGCCGGCGGATGGTAAGCGGTGGCTCGCCCGAGTCAGCGCAAATGCTGACAATAGGACTGGTGCGATATGCACCCGTGGCGAGCCGAATTCCAGCATGGTGGACACTATCCAGTATACGCAGGTAGCTGTCCCGTGCCGAACCATACACGATACAACCGTATTCCAGTCGCTACCGTACAAAGGCTCTGTAAAATTGTAGCAGGCAGGAGCGATCAGCGCCCCATGACCTGCCACACAGGCATTTTAAAATATTAAGAGCTTTTGAGGCCCTGGCTTTCACATCTTCGAGATGAGGTAGCCAGATTAACCTGCTGTCTAAAATGAGGCCCAGAAACCGAACTGTTAGAGTAAAACGTAAAACGGTATTCCTCAAGGTAAGTTGGGGCACTGATAAAAGGCTTCTGCTACGACTAAAAAGTACACACCGGGTTTTCTCGGGAGAGAAACAACTGGTGTGTACTGACCATTCATCCAGCCTGTTCAGCATGAGTTGCAGCTGCCGCTCTGCGCTTCTCAGGTTGGACGATGCAATAAAAATTAAAAAATCGTCCACATATAAGGAGGACCGTATGGGACTCCTTATAACACTTAAAATGCTATTTATCGCAATAGCGAAAAGAGTCACGCTTAAAACTGAACCTTGAGGAACACCGTTTTCCTGAATAAAAAGATCAGACACTTCACTACCGACTCGGTACCGGAAGCAACGACCAGATAAAAATGATTTTAAAAAATGGGGAAGGTTACCCCTAAAACCCCATTCAAGTAACTGTTTTAAAATAACATGCCGCCAGGTAGTATCATAAGCCTTTTCGAGGTCAAAAAAGACACCCACAAGGTGTTGGCTGCGGATGAACGCATATTGTATTGCCGCCTCCAGGAGGATCAGGTTGTCCAAGGTGGAACGGAACTTCCTGAACCCACACTGAAAGCGGCTCAGCAGATTTCGGGATTCAAGACACCAGACGAGGCGGCGATTGATCATCCTCTCCAGTGTCTTACCCACGCAGCTTGTAAGAGCAATGCTACGATAGCTGCCTGGCAGCAATTGTCCTTACCAGGCTTTAAAATAAGTGTATGCGTTGCTTCTTTCCACGAGTCGGGGAAGTGTCCTCCGGTCCATATCAGATTAAAAATATCTAAAAGGTACTCTTTAGCATCTTTACTAAGATGCCTCAGCATCTGGTACTGGATCAAATCAGGCCCTGTAGCAGTGTCATTTGCGCTGTTCAGCGCTGACTCCAGCTCCCAAGATATAAATGGGGAGTTGTAGGCCTCTATATTCGACGAACTGAAGCACAGCTCTCGCCTCTCGGCAGCAACTCTTTGTCGCTTAAACTGAGGGTCAAAGTTGGCGGACGAAGTGACGGAGGCAAAGTTCTCCGCCATCAGCTGCGCTATGCTTCGTTCGTCGGTAATAATACGTCCGCGATCCAGTAATCCAGATACTGGTGGGCGGGAGTACCTTCCAGATATATGGCGGATAGACTCCCATACTTTCGACGAAGGTGTGGAACGGTTTATGGTGCTCTCAGTTCTGCCAAGACCGTTTCTTACTCTCCTTAATAACACGACGCGCCTTAGCTCTGGCTATACAGAACGCTGCTAAGTTGTCATCAGATGGCTGCATCTTAAATCGGCACAACGCCCTCCTGCGTCCCTGAATAGTGGAGCGACATTCGTCGTTTCACCAGGGAACGGGCGTTCTACGCAGCGTTCCGGAGCATTTAGGCATGGAGACGTCAGCTGCCTGGTGAATCACAGCTGTAAAATGATTCACCATCTCCCTGATGCCTTTACGAGGCCGGAGGCATAGTGACCTGCTACACAACGGCCAATTGGCTTTGCTGAAGTTCCATTTGCGTCGGTTATTGCCTCTTCCGCGTTCAAACTCTACGTGCATCCATATTGGGAAGTGGTTGCTTCCATGAAGGTCGCGATCCACTTCCCAATGCACGGAGTCCACGATTGAGGGGTAGCACAACGAAAGGTCAATGGCAGAGGACATGGCAGTGGTGAAATGAGCCATTTGCCCTGTATTCAGGATACAAATTTCCTCCTGCTCTATCAATCTACCAACCACTCGGCCCCTGGGGCAATCGGTGGAGGAACCCCACAATGCACAATGGGTGTTGAAATCTCCCAAGAGGAGAAACGGCCGAGTGAGTTGTCGTATGATGCTAACCAGGTCGTCATAGGCGACTGACACACTGGGTGGCAGATAGATAGAGCATACAGTCAGTTGATTGGACCGTGTATTTTCACCGCAACTGCTTGTAGTGAGGAGGTGAGAGCAACGGGTTCAGAGTGGACAGTGTTTCGGACCGACACAGCCACTCCCCCCCTGGCTCGATCACCCTTGGTATCGTCCTTTCGGTATAAGTCATATCGTCTTAGCACTGGTTGGTACGATGGTCTGAAATGTGTCTCCTGTAACTAACCTAACCTACTAATGTAGATAGTTCTGGCAGATAGTCCTGTCCTCTTTCTTAAATATGAGTGTTACTAGCCCCAAAGCCCATCAAAAATGACGGGTTTAATGGGGTGTTATGGAAATTTATTTCTCTGCAGTTGCTTAACTAAATAGAATTGTTATAAAAGAAATCTAATTGTTATTTATGAGCCCTTGTTCTGTAAACAAAAGCTTCACTTGTCAACTTGGTCCAGGATGAATTTCAGCCTAACCCCAACTCCGCAATTATTGCCGCCAGAAAAGCAAAGCTTCAATCACACGTGAATTAATACACTCCCTGTATTGCATGTCAGTGTCATTATGCATCATGATATAAACTTGATCACAGGTTCTTATACCTTTCTTTCTTATTACCTGTGATGAAGATTGATGTTTTAACGGCTGACACAGCTTATGTTGGCTGAAATAATGACCCCAGTTAAAACTAAGGATGCTAGAAATAAGTCTTAACAACTTATACTATGCCACATAATATTTAATTGTAGTTTAGGCCACATAGAATGCAATCAATTTGGAACTTCTTACATTCATACCATGTAATGATTTCAGAAAAAAAACTGATAATTAATATGCCAATCTAAACGAAACTTTTCTCCAAGTGTTCTGACAATTAATTTCTTAGCAATTGCTTAACTAAATAGAATTGTTATAAAATAAAATTCAATGTAATTCCTAGTGCCTTGCGCTGTAACAAAAAGTTAGCGTTTCCATCCGGATCCAGGTTGCATTTCAACCTAACCACGTACTACTCTAAACCTGCCACCAGAAAAACAATCCTTCAATCTGATACATATTAATACATGTACTGTATCGCATTTTAGTGGGAATAATGTATCGCTTTATAAATTTGATCCAAAATCTTCAAGGGTTTTTACACCTTTCTTTTTGTTATCCATGATTTAGACTGATATTACAACATTTGAATAGCTGACAGCTACATGTTGTGGAAATAACAGCTGCAGTAATATTAATCAGTGAAAGCAAAGAAGATTAAAATTAAATCTTATGAACTTACATTATGCTACATAATATTTGTTTTAATTGTAATGTAGGCTGCACAGTTCGTGATCACTGTGCAACTATTTCTGTTCAAACGATTTAATAATTTCAATAATAGGTCACAGTTTAAATTATTTTGAGAAAAAAAAAAAATCTAAATTATTTATGCCCTCTGCAGTTGCGTCAAATGCCAGTTGTAATTCTGACCCATGCTAAGTAACAATCTGATCAAAACTTTCGCTAACATTGATGTTTGAAAATTAATTTAAGGAATACTTCTATTTATCAAAAGAATAATATGCATCTAATAATTGATATGACGATTTACATGTAATACACACTGTCTTTTTATTGTAATGTCATTTAATTTAGAAATGTTATTAAATAACATGCATAACCAAGAACAATGACGTAAAGCATGATGTCATTGTGCGACATCAAAGAGTGACGTCATGATGTGACAGGTGATGTCATACATGACAGACTTGCTTATTATATGTATAGTCTAGCCAAAAAGCCCATCAAAAATGACGGGTTTGACGGAGTGCTCTGGCAATCAATTTCTTTTTAGTTGCTTACCTAAATAGAATTGTTATAACAAAGCTCAATGTGCTATAATTTCTCGTCCCTTGTGATGTAACAAGAAGTTTTAGTTGTCAACTTGGTCCAGGTTGCATTTCAGCCTAACCACAATCTTCGCTAATATTGCCACTAGAAAATCGAAGCTTCAATCGCATGCGAATTAATATATTCCCTGTATCACATTTCAATGTCGTCATGCATTGTGATATAAACTTGATACAAATTCTTAACCTGTTCTTACATCTTTATTTTTTATTATCTGTGGTGAAAATCGATATTTTAACGGATGACACAGCTTACATGTGGTTGAAATAATGACAACATTGAAAACGAATGATGCTAAAAATAAATCTTAACAACCTATGTTACGCCACGTAATATTAGTTTTAACTGTGGTTTAGCCCGCATACATCACAATCAATTTGGAATTTCTTTCATTCAAACCAAGTAATGACTTCAGAAAAAATAAAGTGTTAATTAATATGCCAATTTAAATGAACTACATACTTTCCTTTCAGAGTTCTGGCAATTCATTTTGTAGCAATTGCTTAAATAAATAGAAAAAATAAAGCATAATGTAATTCCTATTGCCTTGCACTGTGACAAAAGTGTTTCTATTGGTATTCTGGTTCAGGTTTCATTTCAATCTAACCACATACCATACTAAACATGCCACCAGAGAAACAATACTTCAGTTACACGCATATTAATACATATACTTATCACATTTTAGTGACAATAATGCATTACGATATAAACTAAATCAAAAATCTTCACGGGTTTTTACACCCGACTTTCACATTATCCGGGATTCAGATCGATATTACAACGGTTGAATGGCTAATTCAGTTACATACGGCTGAAACATATCAGTAAAAGCAAAGGAAATTAAAAAAAAATCTTAACAACTTACATCATGCCAGGTAATATTAGATTTAATTGTAGCCTAGGTTGTATAGATTGCGATCACAGTGGAACAGCTTTCGTTGAAAGTAATGATTCAACTAACAGGACACTAACAAAAACAATTTTTTTTTTTTTAATAATTTACTTATGCCCCCTTTAAAATCAAAGGTTGTATCTTACATATCTATGGACATACATTTTAACGAATACTTTCACATCAAACAAATATTACATAAATATTAGCAACTAATAATTATTATGTCAATTTAAACAAAATATGAACTTTTCTTTCAATATTTATTTACTGATGCTTAGCTAAATAGAACTGTTATTAAAAAAAATATCTATTTATAACCTAGAACAACATATCTGATCATAAATTGGACAAAAACATATGAAAAGCATGACATCATGCTGTGACAGACAGAGTCATACATGACAGACTTGCTTATTATATGTATAGATTAGCCCTTTCCTCCAGTAATCTGGAATTTTTCCCACATTCTACACAGCCCGAATCACCCTGTAGAGCCACTGTGTGCACATTACTCCAGCAGCTCGTATCATCTCCACGCTCACTTCATTCACTCTGGGCACTTTACCTCCTTTCATTCTCTTTTGCAATAGAAGAAAGGATATGCAAAATGGAGAGAGCGTATGGGATTACCAAGAATTTTTACAACAAAAAGTGCCTTCTAAAAGCCTTAAAATAAAATAATTGTTTTAAAAATATAAAAACCATCTTCAAAAAAGCACACTAAAAATTTTAAAATAACTTTAAACCTTGCATAGAAGAAATTAAATCTAACTGGATAATATGTTACATTACTGTTATTGAAATTTTACATTAATTAGTTATTTTTGGAGTCGGTGCCAGCTGTCACGTCACAAACATCAAATTACTGAACTTTATTTGGTGTTTGAGGCGAAACGGGGATTACGAACAAAAATTCAGAATATTTTACAGCATGTCGTGAGGCAGATAGTGTTATTGCAGGAGACAGTTTAGGGAAACAAATTGGACAGTAGATTATTAGCTGTCTGGGTAGCGCCGTGCGCCACACAGACAGCTAAGAATCAACTGACTCTGGCAGTGGAAGCCTACGATTGCAAATTAGACAGTATTTTAATCTGTGGCTCTGTCTCTTTTGTTGTCCAGGCATATCTCTGGCGCTACAGTGTCAGTTGGTAGGCTGCATCATGCAGAAAAGGCTTTACAGTTAGTATAATATCGGTGTATCATCTGTATGTTTCAGTTTTGTTGAACCATGTTTCTAGCATTAATTTTAGGTAAGAAGTAACATGATTTTTTATGTATTATTTTTATCCATTATTGTTTTTATCTTTTTGTTTTTCTTGCTTTGGCGGGCACAGATTCCAAAAGTAACTAATTAATGTACAAATTTCAATAAAAATAATGTAAAATATCATCCAGTTAAATTTAATTTCTTCTAAGCAAGGTATAAAGTTATTTTAAAATTTTTAGTATGATTTTTAAGGTGGTTTTTACGTTTTTTTAAGCAATTCTTTTATTTTTAAATTTTTAGTAGTATTATAGATTGTTTTGTATTTTAAAAATGCCGCAGCAGTTCTCATTTTGCGAACTTCCTGGTAGCACAGTGGTTAAAGCGCTTGCTTTATATACCCCAACAACTTCCAGAACATTGGAAATTAGACGGGGTGGGGTTAGAAGGGAAGAGGAATTGGGCTTCTGCAACCCAATTTAAACACAATTGTTTTGTATACATGTGCAAATTTTCTTCAGAATTGGATATAAACTATAGCTTTGTGTAGATTAAGGAGATGGAAAGGGGGAGAGGGGTTTGGCTTCTCTGAACCAAATGTAGACAGTATCTTTCTGTTTGTTTTGAAGTATGCATATGCATACGTCCTTCAAAATAAGATAGAAACTGTAGCTTTATAGAAAGAACACTGACAGTAATTAAAGGGGTAAAAAGGGGCTTAGGGTTTGAATTTTTGTGAAAGTAATGTGGACAGTATTTTTCTTTTTCTCTTTCTTTTAAAGTATACGCATGCGAAGTTCCAACGAAATCGGATTAAAATGTGGGTTTGTACAAAACTTAAGAGGTGTAAAAGGGGAGCTAGGGTAGATTTTGGATTTCTTCTCCAAAAATAAATACACATATGTGTCAACTTTCATAAAGATCTGTCAAATGGTGTCGACTGTAGCTTTTTAAAAAGAAAATTTACAAAAAACAAGGGGGTGGAAACAGGTAGAGGGGTTCAGTGTTTGCAAACCAAAATTTGACATTTTTCTCTTTGTTTTATAATAAAAGTGTGCTAAGTTCTATATAAACTGATAAAAACTGTGGGTTTGTATAAAAATTAAGTGGTTTAATGGGGAGCAGGGCTGGTTTTTTGATTTTTTGGTTAGCAACCTTCTTCGTGACAAAATACAAATAAGCGCCAACTTTCATGGTAATCGGTCAAATGGTGTTGACTGTAGCTTTTTATAAAGAACATTGACAAAAATTAAGGGGGTGGAAGAAGGGAGAGGGGTTGGGCCTTAGCAGACCAAATGTTGACAAGAGTTTCTCTTTATTTTAAAGTATACATGTGCAAACTTCATTCATAATCAGATAAGAAATGTATATTTGTATAAAATAAAGGGGTGTAAAGGGGGAGATGGGGTGATTTTATTATTATTATTATTATTTTTGTCAGAAACCTTCTGCATGAAAAATTTCATGTATATGGCAACTTCAATGGAGATCAGTTAAATAGTGTCAACTGTAGCTTTATATTAAGAACATTGACAAAAATTAAGGGGGTGGACAGGGGGAAGAGGGGTTAAATTTTTTCAAACCAAAGGTTGATAGTTTGTTTCTCTATATTTTTGACCATATATGTCCAAAGTTCCATCGAAATCGGATAAAAAAAATTTAGGTTTCTATAAAATTAAGGGGTGTAAATGGGGGTATTTTTTTTTTCATTTTTGGTCAGAAACCTTCTCCATGAAAAATTACATGTATATGACAACTTTAAAGGAGATCAGTTAAATGGTGTCAACTGTAGCTTTGTGTAAAGAACATTGGCAAATATTAAGAATGTGGATAGGGGGAGAGGTGTTCAGTTCTTTCAAAGCAAAACTTGACAATATTTTTCTCTTTATTTTTGACTACACATGACCAAAATTTCATCAAAAATGGGGGCTTGTATAAAAATTGAGTGGTGTACAGGGGTAGAAGGGTTGGTTTCTCAATGAAATTAATATGAGACCACTTTGGAGCTATACTGCATCCACTACAAAAATTTCATTGAAATCGGTCCAAAACTGGCAAAGATATCACTGAACATACATAAAAAAAATAATAATAATAATTCAGACAAATTGAGAAACTCGCTCATTATTTGAAATCGGTTAATAAGTGGTGAAACTGGAATGTCTCTAAGCAAGTGAATGCCTGGTATTAAATTATACACTGGAAAAGCTTGAAGTATTTGAAAGGAGAATTAAGAAGAAAATTTTTGGGTCCATTGAAAAATACAGTACAATGGAAGTTGAGAACTAATGAGGAAATATATCATAACATTGAAAAAATAACAGAATCAATCAGAAAAAGGAGAATGATATTTTTTGGACACATCTATCGCATGGATGACACCAGGATAACAAAAAAGATATTCAAATATTTTTGGGAGAAAAAAATCAACTATGACCTGGATTCAAGAGGTTAAGAAAGATTTGAAACAAAAAAATATCAGTGAATAGGACGCTATGAAAAGAGAACATTTTTGAAAGCAGATTTCGATTATGGCAGGATTCCAAGGTAGAGAGGAGAAGAAAATAGGTGCAAAATGGTCTGAAGAGAGAAAGAAAAAGCACAGTGCAATAACGAAGGAGTACCCGAAAGGAAGGAAAAAAAAAAAATAGGAGACGAATTTAAATTGGCACATGGTCTCTATCTGGTCATAAGGAAAAGAAGAAAATATACTTTTAAGCATAATAACTGTAATAAATTAGATTTTATTCTAATATTATTTAGCTTATGGCAATAATAAAACTGTTAGGATAAAAACAAGTGTCATTCTAAGACAATCAACAATGCATATGAAATAAAAGTTTAAATTTTAAAAATCTAGATTTGTCAACTACTATGTGCTTTAACAAAAGTCGTCCAATGAAGCTCGGTACGCCCTTTTACTACATTCAGTAACAGTATGGTGGTGCACCACAATCATAGGTGGATGAAGTTCTCATGTCCCACTTACACAAGAGGGTACCAAAAAAGGGGGCGGGGAATCAGATTTTTTTTTTTTTTTCCCCACCAGTGCTTCCACTGGTCGAAACATTTTCTGTAGTCATCTTTAGAAATGGCTGACAGTTCCTCCCTCATTTTTTTCCTGACCTCTTCAAAGTTGTTAAATCAGTGTCATTTCATGCCCTTTTCATGCATGGAAAAAAGTTGCATGGAGCCAGGTCAGGCGAGTTAGGTGTGTGGGGCAGCGGAACCAAGTCATTTTAGCCAAAAACTGCCAGACAGACAGCTGTGTGTGCAGGTGCATTGTCGTGGTGGAAGAACCAGTCTTCTGTCACAAAACTGTTTTTTTTTGATGAACACTGTTGCATAATTATCTTAAAACTTCCAAATAAAAGGTTTGATTGATGGTCTGATGTGGGGGACCAATCTCTGAATGCACAATGCCCTTGGCATCAAAAAAGCAAATGAACATTGTTTTGATGCTTGATTTGACTTGACAACATTTTTTTGGACGGGGTGAAAATGACGTCTTCCATTGGCTTGACTGTTGCTTTGTTTCTGGGTCATAACCATAGCACCATGACTCATCACCAGTAATGACCTTTGACAGAAAATCTGGATCAATTTCACCGAGCGTGGTGGTGTAACGGCTAGCGTTCTGACCTCGCATTCGAGAGGACGGCGGTTCGAATCCCCGTCCGGGCATCCAGATTTGGGTTTTCCATGGTTTCCCAAATCACTCCAGGAAAATGCCGGGATGCTTCCTTCAAAAAATGCCATGGCCGAATTCCTTCCCATTCCTTGCACCCCATCCTTTCCCGTCTCTAAAGACCTCACTGTTAGAGACGTTAAGCAGAAAAAAAAAAAAAAATATGGATCAATTTCAAGCTTTTGTTTCAAAGCACGACTTGTTTCAACTCGAAGTTCTTTTCGATTGTCAGTCAGAGCCTGAGGAACAAACTTGGCAGCAACCCTTTTCATTCCCAAATCTTCGGTTAAAATTTGCTGAACCAAGCTCCAAGAGAAACCATCAGTTGATCAATTGTCTGTTGACAGTACAAGCTCTCTAATTTTTTCAACATTCTACTGTGTAGCATTAAACCCCCTATCAATCTTTTGTTTTTGGTACAGGTGGGGAATGTGATTTCAGTTGCCAGAATCTATTAAGCATGTCCACACGGATGGGAAGATCAATGTTCACCAATATTTTTGTGAACTCACGTATCACATTACTAAATCTTCTTAGTCTTGGCAGTTCTATATGGCTCAAAAAAGGCAACCAGAAAAGAGAAGTAGATTTTAGTGTGCAACTGATAATACACAGTCTGTTTCAGGATGGTGTAAAATTTAGTAACATGCCACACAGAAGGACAGGACTCTGTTGAGAAGAGCAGAACCAATGCTGATGACCAAAGTGTAGATGCATTAGCTCCCCACGTTGATCCAGAAAGTTTCTGGGTGATGTTTCTTTTTCTTAGCTTAGCAGCACTCCTTATCAAGAGTCCTGAAGGACCACCTCTGGTCTAGAATAACTCCAAGCCACTTGGGGTTAGGATTGTGTGATAGTGGCATGCAACTGAGTGGGGCATCCAGGGTGACATTGGCCTGTATGTTGTTGAGGTGCTTGGCATCAAACAGCACTTTTGGAAGTTCCCACAAAAAATATTGAGATCAGCATTTAGGATTTCTTCTACCTCATTCACAGTGTACTGTTGAGTAATGATTGCCAGGTCCTTATCTGCAATTTGATGGGATGTAGTCAAAGGATTATCTGGAATGTAATGACTTAACAATAAAGTGGAAAGAACAGATCCTTGAGGTGACCCATTGTTGAGCACTTTTAATTTAATGTGCCTATAATTCATCAACCTGAATCATCCCGTTCAACAGCATGTTTATGCGCTCTGACATTACCTTACAGCCTGCATGTTTGATGAACTTGCACATTAGACCTTCCCTCCAAACCACATCACATGCAACTGTGAGTTATATAAAAAAAAAGCTCCACTCTTGAGTTTTCTTTCAAAATCTGCTTCAATGTGGGCTTTAAAAGCAAGAACTTAATCCTCACAACTACGGTTTGGTCTCAAACCTGCTTGTTTAGCTGGAAAGCTGCTTAAGATTTGAGGGCTAATCCTGTTATATATATATATGATCTCACTTCTACTGATGAAGAGCGATGCTCGAAAATTTTATTCTTTGTGTGTTCGTGTTTTTTTCGTGTACCAACACCGCAGGATCCCCCTTCTTTGGTAAGCGGTGTTTTTTATCCTATCCTAATGTCTCAATATATATATATATATATATATATATATATATAAAGCTTTCCCACGAGCTTATAAAAAACACTCATCAAAGCAATTGGTTGGTAGTTTTCAGGACACCCTGCTGGTTTCAAGAGATCTTAGTCCATTTGAACTCTGAAGAAAATTATATCCGTATTATGTATTCACTGTAGCAAAATCTTGTAACATAACTAAGCCAACATTATTTAGCCTGTTTGGTCCTGGTGCTAAGGGCCATTTACAATGAAACGGCAAGAAACCATTACAATAAAGGATTAAACCAACATTTCAATAGATTTTCATTGATTTTGCATCTAATAGCTGGGCATCTCTCTCATATTTTGGCTTTTTAAATTTAATTTGTCGTAACTATTCTGAAAAAGGAGAGTGTAAAACATGAAGAGGACATTATAATGAAGCAGTTAATCCGAATTTCAAATGGTTAGTACCAGTAGTAGGCAGCCTCCCCCTCCCTCCCCCACAAAAATGTTTTACCCTTCTCATTTTAGTATCAAATATTAATGCAGAGAAGCAAAATATATAAATTTCATTTTAAAAAAAATTACCTTTCTTTTAGTTATTACTTTAGCTGCAGTTTTCATACTGATGATCAAAAGGGTTTTATTGTAGGACTTATATTTTAACACAGTATAATATATGAAATATAAGAAACTAAAGCTACGTGAAACATTATCATTAACATTCCAGTAAGGGCGTACCGAGAATCAATAATGCTTCAGGTCAGAAATTTCCTTTGAGGACATATCTTTCGATATAAAGAGCATGTTATAGCAAACGAAATGTACCTTAGATATAACGCAAAACGAAAGTTACTGTCTGTGATAGTAATAGCGGTTAATTCTAAACTATCTACGCTGCCAACGATAGTATTTGTGGCAACGAATGTACTAAGATCACACGCAAGATGTTTTAATTCCATATAAATACATTCCTAATCCATGAGTAATAAGATATATTTCTTTCTTAATAGCTTTTATCCAACTACCCACATTTCGAGGCATTTTCCTTCACCGTATTTCAGAACTGAAGTGGTTAGATTGAAATGAAGCCTGGACCAGAAACAAATTTCTACAAAGCCATCAGGAAATACCCACTGGACTTGAAAAGTAGGTGAGAGCTAACTTCACGATACATGTAGAAAACACTCTCGGGATTCTAGCCGCGTCAAATAAAAGTCGACTGGCGACGTTTCGAGAGCCGGCACTGCTCCCATTGTCAAGCCCTGCTTAACTAACTAAAACTGCCTAGCGGTAGTCTCTATATAGGGCTACCGGGCGGGAGAGGAGGGGAACTCGCGCGGAGGGCGGGTCTGCTTGGTGACGTCATGTTCCGGTTGTTGTTATGCCCAAATATGGTCCGCTCCCGTGTGTTTCGTAATTGTTTAATAACTGGCCTCCATGTTTGACTTATGTTAAGTCCTTGATTGACATCGAAAATAGCCAGGCTGCTCAACAAGCAAGGCATCCGCTCCATCTTTCGGCCCCCGCCTAAGATCCGTCAGTTATTACGAACCCCGAAAGATTGTATAAATCTCCGGGCCCCTGGAGTGTATAAAATTCCTTGTGAGTGTGGCTCTTCCTATATAGGACAGACTTTGAGAACGATCGATGAAAGGCGCAAAGAGCATATAAGATACTTTAAGTTGGGGCAGAAAGAAAAATCGGCTATAGTAGAGCACGCCCTTGAAAACTGTCATGAGCCGTGCTTTGACAAGACGACACGCCTCTGCCATGCTAATAATTTTTGGGATAGTGTCGTGAAAGAGGCAATTGAAATCAGAGTTAATAACAATGTGATAAATCGGGATCAAGGACTTAACATAAGTCAAACATGGAGGCCAGTTATTAAACAATTACGAAACACACGGGAGCGGACCATATTTGGGCATAACAACAACCGGAACATGACGTCACCAAGCAGACCCGCCCTCCGCGCGAGTTCCCCTCCTCTCCCGCCCGGTAGCCCTATATAGAGACTACCGCTAGGCAGTTTTAGTTAGTTAAGCAGGGCTTGACAATGGGAGCAGTGCCGGCTCTCGAAACGTCGCCAGTCGACTTTTATTTGACGCGGCTAGAATCCCGAGAGTGTTTTCTACAGTGCTGCCGCCGCGAAAACGTTCACAGTTATTTCACGATACATGTCAACCACTAACATGGAATTCATTAAAACAGCTTATTAATTACTAACAATAATTGAATTCCTCATGACATATACTTTTGCAACAACATTCTGGGTCAGGTTGCATTTCAAACTAACCACAACTTATACTGATATTGCCGTTACAAAATCAAACAATTCAGATACGCCTAAAAACATTAAATACATGGAAAAGAAAGGGAAAATACACCCAACACTCACCAAAGCTGAAGGGAGGAGGGCAGCAGCAACACAGCACAACACACAAACAAATAAAAAACAATATTTCGGGTGAAAATCCCCTTTTTCAAGTTAACAGAGAGGTGGCTGGTCTTGCGCAAGACTTGCGTAGGACACAGCCACTCATAGAACGCAACAGACCGTCGGAGGTGGTGGGGGCAGCAACGATAATATAACCGCGAGTATACGAAAGATTAAAATTATAAAAAAAATATATAAATATTAGTTATTAAAAATATATATATCCTTCAAACCAGACATCCCCCAGGCCTTAATTTCCGTTAACATCTTCCATCCTCACCCTATACACCCACCACTGGCCAGTACAATAGTTCAATAGTTTCATAATTTTTTTTTTTTAATTTTCAATTATATTTTTTCTTTATATATATTTTTAATAACTAATATATATATATTATATTTATTCGTTGAGGCCAACTAGGACCACGTTAAGCCTTTGTGAATTTGGCAGTGAGTTTCTTCTTCTTTTGGTCCCAGAACTCCTTCATTCGTTTTGAATGTGCCTGTTTGCGCTCCTTTGTCCAGAGTGTACCGCGTCTTCCATTGGATTGTTCGTCTCGGCTTGTCCCACTTGTCATTAACTTCTTCCAAAACATATCTCTGTTTAAAGCATCTTCTGGTTCTAGCCCCATCAAATGGAGATCTTCTTTAATATTTACGAACCAGGGCATTACAGTTTTGGGTCTGGAATCAAATAAGTTAAAGATTTTTTTGTTAGTCTGTTCTCCTCCATCCGTTTGAGGTGGCCATAGAATCGAGCCCGTCTTCTGCGGATTGTTTCAGTGATTTTCTCAATTTTGCTGTAGACTTCTTTGTTGGATTTCTTTTGAAGGACGCCATTCTTAAAGTTGGAACCCAGAATTCCTCTAATAATTTTTCTCTCTTTTTTCTCCAGTTCTCCCAGAAGTCCTTTATTGGCATTCAGGAACAAGGTTTCAGCTGCATACAAAACTACTGGTTTCAAAACTGTTTCATAATGAATATATATATATATATTATTTTTTTATCATTTTAATCTTTCGTATACTCGCGGTTATATTATCGTTGCTGCCCCCACCACCTCCGACGGTCTGTTGCGTTCTATGAGTGGCTGTGTCCTACGCAAGTCTTGCGCAAGACCAGCCACCTCTCTGTTAACTTGAAAAAGGGGATTTTCACCGGAAATATTGTTTTTTATTTGTTTGTGTGTTGTGCTGTGTTGCTGCTGCCCTCCTCCCTTCAGCTTTGGTGAGTGTTGGGTGTATTTTCCCTTTCTTTTCCATGTAAATATTGCCTCGCGGCATTTCTTTCCTTTCATTGTTACCTATAAAAACATTAAATATTTCACTAACTACAATTTGCGTAGTGACAATATTGTAAATTTTAGGATAGCATAAATTATAACAATTAATTTGTTAATACACTTTTATTTTGAACTGCAACAGGGCTAAAACGCGCGCAAATATAAATCTACTGTATCACAATGTAAAGTTAGCTGTTGTGGTTAGGTTAAAATGTGGACTGGATTTCACAATCAAATTGCAACGACAATAAAAACCTTTTATATACATATTAAGCTCTTAGTTACTTACTGTAAATATCACAATTCTTTTATTCTTATTGAAGATTTAATATAATATATAGCAGTTTAACTAATTGCTAAAAGCACATAACTATAACTGAAGACAAAGACGATATAAACAATTCAAAGATTAGTATATTCATCTTTGGTCAAACTCTTAAACATGTAATTTTTACAGTAAATTAAATATTAGTAATGATCATTACATTTGATTCAGGTATTCCATTTATTTACTGCATTCCAGAAAACTGAAAAACTAAATATTTGAGGTCAAAATATTAAACAATCATAAGTTAAGCTGTGTGAATTTTCGTCAAATTTACACGGAAGTAGTGCATGTCTGAAAGTGCATAATGATCTATGGCATACATTTTCCATATAAAAAGGTTTTTAATTACCTGTTCCCTCTGAAGGTACATGTAAGTCATTAGCTATTTCAGCAGATTTTGATTCGGACCATTAGCTCTAAAAACTTGAAAACAACATCCACATTTGTGCAGTACTTATTGGCGTGGAACCCGTTCAAATAAAGAGACACACACAGCTTGCTAACAGATATATAATAGTATAGATAATGAAATATATGAATAAGTCTCAGCTTCTAACTACTCAAACTGAGGGCAAGGAATGCACAAGCCTAAGAAGATTCTACCTCCAGGATGATGCCAGATTCCATTTTGATTATGCCTACTGCATATTTGTTTGTTTGTTATGAGTTCTCTCTTTCCTTTATATAGAAAGCATGGATAATGATGAAAATTCAAATCTACATTTGAGTAACCTATCAGACTTGTACAAATAAAATAGATTCTGCACAAAACAAGTTACAATTCACATTACCTAAAAGTTCTGAAGGGGAATCATATCCATGACCTTCCTTGAGAATACAAGTGCTATAGTAAGCAAGGTTAATGATGAAAATTCAAACCTACATTTGAGCAACATACTGAACTTGCACAAACAAAATAGATTCTGCATGAACTAAAATACAATTTACATCACCTGAACATTCTGCAGGTGAATCACGTCCATTATCTTCCTTGACAATATTGATTGGGTAAGACAAACAATAAACTGGCACCTGATATCGAGTGCCCAGCTCATCATAACATTCAGTCAAGAAACCTGCAAATTAGCAGTACACATGAGTAGGTTAACATGATTTATGATATGTTACAACATCCTTACACAGAAAATGCACAATTATGCAACTGAATATTACACTTCAAGTGTACAAAAAATTGTTACACAAACTTTGCATGAAATCACAGAGGCAAAAGATTTTTGAAAAGTAATGTTCATGTGTGAAAAAAATGGTGCTACATAAGGCAGTTTAAATTGTGATCATGTCTATTCTGTGCTGCATCACCAAAATCCTTCAAAGAAATAGAAGAGGGCATTTCCTAAGTTCTGTTAATTTTCAGCTGACAATGCTATTAGACTTGTAAAGTAAAATTTAGAAAACTGTCAATTTTACATGGAAGTTTATTATATGGATGTAAATTTAGTGCTAAGAAGGATATTTTTTAATACTGAATGGAGGCATCATACTTGAGAAGCTTGTTATACAAGCGCAGGGAATATTTGGTATGTCCAAATGAAAAGTGAGGTTTATTTTTTATTAACCAGTATTTCTGGCAGATCTTACCTAGAGAATGATCAGCAGAGTGAACAATTAAATGGCAAAAAGAACAGAAAAAAGTGTTACTGATGGGAAGAGTTTTAATTTAAATAATGCAAGATACAATTAGGAAGAATGGCATAAAGTGTATGGTTATATGACCAGTACTTTCAGTACTAGGCAGTTAGCTTCCTAGATTTTCAACCCTCTCACAGACTTCACATCCTTGGTTCGCTTCATTCTTTTCAAAAACTTCTCCTTCAATTCTCAAGTATGTCATCAGATTCACAAACTGTCATAGGCATCTGCAAGACCCCATTCAATGCTACCCTGATCTGGGTCATCTGGAGGAACATTTACTAAACCACATTCCATTTAAACCCATCCTGAGGTTCAGATATATTGGTGACACATATATGACCTGGACACACAGAGAATACCAATTCTTAGACTTCCTAAATCCACCTAACAATAGCTATTCCACACAACTTCAACTTCTTCCAATCACGTTCCTCGATATATAGACTACTATGGTCAGGTGCCCTTCTCATTTCTAGCCACATCAAGCCAGCTAATTTATAACAATATAAACTTTTCAGCAGCTATCATCCATTCCATACCAAACAGTATAACTTTACTAATCATGGCAGACATACCTGTTCAGACGAAGATTCCCACACACAGCAATCCCTAAACCTATTATAAGACCTTATTTCCTGCTGTCACCCTGCATATCTTGTACAAAAGAAAAATCGCTCATGCTGTCACCCACACACCACAGAATTATTTTAGCCCTGAACCTCCAAAAATGAAGGATAGCCCCATATCTTTAACTCAGTTCTATTTTGGTTTTGATTTAATTAGTCAAATCTTGAAACATGTGCCTTCCTGTGCTCCTTCCCTGAAATGCACACGTAACTTCCCAAAATTTTATCCACTGCTCCCGGACATTTCAGCATACCACTCAATCTCAAGGATAACCTAGTCCACAAAAAACTCCTACGAAACCAACACATATCTTTTCCATGCAACAAAACTTTCTGCAAAACCTGCAGCATGCATCCGGCTACTACGATCTTTTTCAATCTGACCAAAGGAGAAACATTTCCTACCACTCGTGCACACCTAGTGCAGATAAAATACTCCCAATAAACACTGAAGCTGAAGAGAGCTGTGTTTCAATAAGGGCATTTGAACTGCATGCTATATTGACAGTTATGATTCAATAGGTTGATAATTGACAGGTCGATAGGAGAGATAGGATTTAGTAAACATGGAGCAATGTGTACTTATTGTTAAACTTTACTATCAAAGTGATGGAACTCTGGTTACCACGATTTGTAACGTAAATTCAATTTTTGGTAGAAATAATGTGTCAAATTCATCAACTTGGTAAAGACTAATCAAAAATTTGAAAGTACTGGTTCAGTTACTGATGGAAAATACAAGCTCAATGTCATACACCATACTCTAATCCACAATTAAAAGCTACCTGCACCATTCAACAGTGGTTGATGAAGACATAGTTTCAACCTTGAGCTGGTATTTTAAAAGTAGCATTATCAGCCAACTAACCAGTACTCGGCTTTCAGCGATACCTGTATTACCTATCTCACATGCCGCTTGCAAGGCAAAATGTCTGAACGAGATCGCGCTTGCTTATCATGCGTGCGTGCGGGAACGTGTGTCATGCCCGAGGAGAAAGTAAGAACTACGTTAGACCACACTTAAAACCATCTAGTGTGAGGTAGGTGTAGGTGTGATTTGTGAAGAGCACGCACACAACAAAGCCAAGCAACCCGCCTTGTTGTCAATCAAGCTACTAAATAATGCACGTGCTTTCTTGAAAAGAGTGATCATCTCAAAGAGTGATCTGTGTGCATATTTCTCCTATCTCGAAATAGTTATAATTTCTTGTTCTATTCCTCAGTACATATGTCATAAGCTACTGTCGCAGATTTCATATGGACAATAAGCTTTCAAAAATTTGAAAACACCAACACTGATGCAGTAGCTTTTTCGTGATACGATTTTAAACCTTCAGGCACACGCAGCGCACTAAAGATTTATAATAGTAGAGAAGTATAGATAAGAAATAGAGCCTTAGAGGGAGGATTATAGATGATGTAGGAGTCGTGGATTTGCGGAGTTTGAAGACGTGATCACGGAAAACTTTTTACACTGATATAATGAGCCAACGCAAACAGTTCCACTAGCTGTGTTTTCTTATTTCTTGTACTGCATCTCATCTCAAACTGATTGATATGCTGCTTTACGTGCTTTCTTTTGGTAAGTGAGTTGTGTTTGTGTACATTCATAGCCCTGTTTGTTTACGCCATTCCATCTGCTTCTTTGAGTTAAGGGATGCCTTACTCTACATTCAGGACTGTCAGAATACATCCACCAGGCCTAAGTAACAGATCAAAATAGAGCCGTCCCCAGTTAACTGCAGTAATATGAAGTAATTCATGGAAGTTAGTGACAAGATTTTTATTTTCCTTAAAATTTACTTGTACATAATGTTTTATGGACAAACTAGTTTTTCCTAATTGTTTCATACTCTGATACATCACAGCCTCTGAAAGTTAACCCATATGTGATGTTATTGTAGTATGAGACCCACATTTTGGAAATTATCGCAGAACCGATATTAATGAACTGGAATGGGATTCATTGAAAGACAGGGAAGGATGAAGAGTTATGTCAGTATACAAGGCGTATATTGGCGATGAAGTGTGAAAAGATATTGGTGTAAGAATTAGGAATAATGCATGACCATGACCACATGCTGATATTCGATTTCAGGCACCAGGGGTGGGAACATTTTCTTTCATAGCAAAGTGGGTCAGGAATTGGAATAAATTATCAACGTTGAAAGAGTTTAAAGTTGAAATTTGTAGATAAGAAAAGTAAGTGAGTACAGCAAATGGAAAAAATTGGTGTGTAGGGAAATTGCCATCAGAAAGTGCGAGAAAGATCATACTCGGAAATGGAAAAAACAATTGTTCCATCTAAAAAGATTGTGCTCTGCCCCTACAAACCTCTCATCCCATGTCACCGATATAGAGGTGGCAAGGGCCATCAAACAAATGAAGAATGGGAAGGCTCCAGGTTTTGACGAAGTTCACCCAGAGTTCCTTACACACTGTGGAAAACATACCAAACAATGGTTGGCCCACTTCTTTACTAACATACTACAGACAAGTGTCATTCCTGCAGAGTTTAAATGGGCAAAGATCATAGCCATTCTGAAGCCTGGAAAAAACCCAGAAGTTTCAGAGAATTTTAGACCTATTTCACTGCTAAGTACTACTTCAAGTTATTTGAAAGGATCAATCATGTGGTTCGGGGGGGGGGGGGGGGGGGGAATGTGCACACGCCAAACTTTATTAACACATGACTAAGTGCATTATCAATATGTCGGGGGAGACAGATGTTATATATAAATAAACTTTGGAAATAATAACAATAATTGTAAATAGTTAAATGATAATACTATTAATCAAGAGTGATGCATCAAAGAAAGGAATTTTATTGGTAATATTATCATTTAACTAGTTACAGTTATTATTATTTACAAATTTTGTCAAAATTTATCTCTCTAATTTTTTTGTTTCAATATTCCGTATTCTTTTGATATATTACTAATTCGACTGCCATCAGCGATATACATATTTATATATAACATCTCACTTGGGAACCATCAGACCTGTTCAGAACGGATTTTGATCCCCCGAGTATATGTTGAAGGGTACTTACTCCATATGTCTGTGTTACAATTATTTCTTCAAAATGAGCCCTGGATATCGAGAAATTAACGTGGAAACATACGTAAACACATTTTAAATATTATAATTTTAGTATATTGTTTAAAAGCTTCAGCGTGGTGTATGTGGTAAGGCGCTAACTTTCCATTTTGCAAACCCGGGTTCAAATCCCCATATTGCCAAATATTTTTATTTCTTTTTTTTTATTTGCAGTAATCATTGAGCATTAATTTCATTTCATTTAAAATTCATTTACTAATTTTTATTATGCGGAATAACAGATGGTAATTTCAAACATTTACATGCTACCACCACTGAACGGAAATAAGTATAACTGTGGTAGGGGGGGGAAAAAACCCCGACCTTATGGCTGTAATATATTTACTTTTCGATATTAATTGTAGAGATACAAGTATAGAAACGATGAACATGAAATATACCTGTTTCATTAAAAAAAAACACACATAGACAATAAACAATGAAATAATGATTTCCTAAAAAAAAAAGTTGGGATTGTATATTCTGTAATATTTTGTTTTAAAAGTTATTTTGCATAATAAAAATTCGTAAATGAATTTTAAATGAAATAAAATCAATGCTCAATGATTACTGCATATAAAAAAAAGAAATAAAAATATTTGGAAGTATGGGGATTTGAACCCGGGTTCGCAAAATGGAAAGTTAGCACCTAACCGCACACACCACGCTGAAGCTTTGAAGTAATGTATTAAAATTATAGTATTTGAAAGGTATTCACATATGTTTCCGTGTTAATTTGTCAATACCTAGGGCTCATTTTGAAGAAATAATTGTAACACAGACATATGGAGTAATTACTCTTCAACATATACTCGGGGGATCGAAATCCGTTCTGAACAGGTCTGATGGACTCCAAGTCAGACTCTCCCGATATATCGATAATGCATTTAGTCATGTGTTATACTTCGGCGTGTGCACATCTCCCGAACCACATGACTCATTTCCTACACCATGAATAAGGTGTAAAACCGAAATATTGTGTATTCTTGTGTTGGTCCTATTTGTTCTACACCCATCGCAGCCTTCAACTTCGGCGAGTGATGAGTTATTTTCCCTTTCCTTTTAATTTATAATAGACGTGTCTGATATTATTATGTATAATGTACGGGTATATGATTTAGCGAACAAATAAAATACAACTACTTCAATATAGTTGTACATCAGTTTTTACCATTAGGGTCCAGGTTGAATTTCAACCTGACTGCAACTGCTTGTTTAAGTGATATTCTGTAAATTCAGGTAATGGGATACAAAATAAATATCTATTTCCCTCTGCAGCTATATTATCTATTTCAGAGATTTATTAAATATTTTCAAATGTGAAAATAGGCAAATATTTTTTGATAGCAAGTTGATCATTTAAAATGTGAGAAATCACATCCTGTCAATGCTGTTGGTATTGTCTTATGGAATTTAACCCATCCATTTAATTCAGTGTTGGGATATCAGAAATTACAAAATAACACTTAATCAAGCAGTTGTGATTAGGTTGTGTGAACCAGAACTGTGGAAATTACTGTACACCTATACTCTACATATTTTCATTTTAAAGGAATTAGTGCAGTTGGTTTGTCTTCACCTGATTATACCCTCATTTTCTGTGGAGATCCAGTTAAGAACATTTTTTAGCTGTATGTGCAATGTATACCTCTACCCAGAAGTAGAATGACAGCATACACAGCGGTGACTGAATGCATTCACATCATTACTTTTTTTTTTCTTATGGCTTTACACCTCGTCGACATCATTAGAGATGGGATGGGACTGGGGCTAGGGCTAGGGCTAGGAACGGGAAGGAATTCGGCCATGGCCTTTTAAAGGAAGCATCCCGCCATTAGCCTGGAGAGATTTGGGGAAACCAAGGAAAACCAAAATCTGGATGCCCGGATGGGGATCCGAACCGGCATCCTCCCAAATGTGAGGCCAGAGCATTAACCGTTCACCCACCACGCTCGGTCATTAGTTTCTAAATCCAGACTTAAACTGTTTCACAATAATAAATAAGCAATTGGTTTCAGGTAAAATAAAGTAGTGAAGTCATCCAAGGAGATGATGAACAAGGGGATTCTGCTATATCTGTGACACTGCAATTTGATGGTGGATTCTTATGTAACTAGACAAGACAAACTGAAAGTGAAGAAAAAATTTCTTTAATATCTCACTTAGTTTTTGAGAGTTACCATCTAAGAATTGATGTGGTTAGGTTAATATGCAGGCTGGACTGAAAAAAATTTCACCAAAGCCACATGGAACTACACACTAAACAAGCACAGTGTTTTGTTTTCTTACTGCTGGTTATGATTAGATTGAAATGCAGCCTAGCTGAGAAGAAAAACATCACCAAAGGCACAAGAAATTTACCTATAATCAACTTTTTCTACAGTATATATATCAACAACTAAGAGAGATATCAAAAAAATTTATTCTTCAGTTTTGATATTCCTCATCAATTTACATAAGGACAGTAGTAAAATAAGAACGAGGTAAGAAGGAATTGAAATTTGTCTCACATGTTCCTCAGGTCATACCTTTTGAGAAAAAGTGTATAGACATGGTGCCATATGAAAGTTATGATTTCATGTACACTTTTTCTGAAAAAGTATGACCACAAGAACATGTTTAACAAATTTCAAGCGAATACCACAAGTTGTTCTTACCTCGCTCTTATTTTACAGTCACCTACATAAGAATAAGCCTACATCAAACTGCAGTGCCACAGTTATGATAATGCTGCCATGAACACTTAGAGTGTACAATGTTTTAAAGAAAAAATTGTGTAAATATCAGAAAATAGAGAAACTGTCACTGGGATAAGAACTCCATCACAATGAATAGTAACAATAAAATTCTCACTGAAAACTGTATAGTTTGTGCAATGTAAAACTATTTGATAAAAGATAGCAAAAACCTGGGGGGGGGGGGGGGGGGTGTAGAGACAAGGAGAGGTACATGTGAATTGAGAGTTTAATTTGCTAGCAATAGAAAGCAGACATCATGCCGAGAAACATTTTTTTTCTTTTGGGTGAACCATTCATACACAGAAGCAGCAGAAGTAATTTTTGGTGATTCTATTTAGCGGCGCATAGTAGTATTCGCGGCTAATGGATGCTTCTGATTGGCCGTGAATAGTTAAATGTCAGTGTTTTATTCACCGCGCATGAATCGTTTAGCACCGAATAAGTTTTGTATAAACTACCTACTATATGTAACGTTCAATTATCCATGTTTTATCTTGGTGTAAAATAGTTCTTTTCGAAATTCATTTCTTTTATCTTGTAAAACTCAATTCATAACGTTCAATGAATGACATCATTAGCATTTAGGTCGTTAAAAGCCACAGCGAAACGTCACGATATTGCGCATACCAAATTTCCATATCGTATCTATCACTATTATTATGGTCCATGCTGCATTACAGCATAAACTCAAACGATTATTGTCGAGATCATATTTTGAAAGTATGCGATTTGCTCTTAATGCAGTCTGGACCATAGTGAAACGTAACCATGCCACTTGATATTGCAGATATCCAATTTTTAAATCATATCTAATGCTGTTACTGTGGTCCAGGCTGCATTACACTTTATTCGCAAACGCTTGTAGATGAAATCATATTTTGTAAATATTATATTTCATATGCATGATTTTAATAACCATTTTAGCCACGTGAGGAAATTCAGAAGAACGGAATAAAATTTAAATCAACGGATGTCCGATTAACAGACCCAAGAATAATTTCTACGGCCTTTCTCATTAAATGGAGAGCGTTTCAAAGGCAATTTTACTACTCAGTAAATGATTAATAAATACAATACACGGACTAAAAAATAAATTATGCATCCAATAAGTTACCAACTGCCATAGATAATGGCCAATCAAACGTCTATTAGCCGCGAATACTACTACATGCCGCTAAATAATGCCACCACCCTGGACCAACATATAACCGTTACAAGTACTATGGAAAGTATTTCTAGTAATGTCTTGTGTATGATCACTGCAGTATTACGACACCAATTCCTTGCGGAATTGCGATATCCAGTAAAGCCCAAAAGTCTATATTTTTGTTCTATACTTAGATTAATGCTCAGAATCATTTACTAATAGCAGATGTAACAAGAAAATTAGTTACCATTAGGAACTGATATGTTTGCTCCATCAAGGATGGCTTGTGCAAGTTCATAATCTGAGGATTCTGCTGCTACCGCTGCAGCTCGTAAGGCATCCCAAATCTCCTTCCGGCCATCAAAGGCTGGAGCCGTATCCCAGAATTCATCTCTTTTACTTCTCAACTGTCCTTCTGTCAATGGCACATCTGATTTCCATCGGATTGTTTCATGGCACAAAGGGTGGTTTTTCCTGGCATTTCCTGTAATGAAAAAAAAAAAACCTTAAATTATACTAACCTTAATGACGACTTTCCGAAACAATAAAGATACGGTATGACCAATGGGTTTACTAATTTACTTGTTTACGCCGAAGCATCACGAGCAACTAATAATACAGTGCCATTCCCTAATTTCCCTGTCTTAGAAAGCATTGCTAAAAATGTTATTAAGCCTTCATAAACAGGTAGCCCTTTTACCTGTGTTCGGTCTGCTTATATTTCCCGACGTATCTTCTATATCATTACTTCCGTTTCTGTTGACTCCTATACACCCACCCATTCTGAATGCCTATTTACAAGCGGCATTTCAGAAGTATTTTTCAGCATTTCACACGCCTCACAAACCATTTTCCGACTGTGCCCATTTCTTTGACAAACTGACATTTGCGCATCTCCTCTGTTGTACTTAAAGCTAACTGTAGATGTCTCTGTTATTTATTAGTATAGTATCTGTGATCGACTGCTGAATGTTGTTACACATCTACTGTCTCTGATGTATATTCAAAGACGTTCAAAAATTAAAATGTGGGAAGTATGTGTATAGTGAAAAAAATGACGGCAAAGAGTTGTTAATGAGTTGTAAAGTGAAATTGTTTGATATAAATAATTTTCGAAGATTGGTGTAGACAAATACCACGTAAACTAGTAGCTTTAAGTGTAGTCACCGTTTCAACACATGGATACACTTGCCTGGAGTGGCAAACTACCAGGAGCATTGAAGGGAGATGATGACTTAGTTAAGATTTGTCATGATATATCTGCAGGTAGGAATGTTGTGTCGGTAGTTATTGGTAAATCATTTTAATCCTGCATTGTTTAAAAGTATTAAAAACCTTATATGAAGTCGTATTCTAGTTATCTGTCGATGTTTGTTACAGATATCCTGAAAGGTGATATAAAACTGGTGACATTTGTTGAAATGTTGGGCCCAGCTCTGACGAATGAAGACGCAGTTGTACGTGAAAGAGGGATTAATTCTCTTGTGAAAGTTTTGAAACAACTTCCAAAAATATTTTTGAAAGAAGATGAACTGAACTTCATACTCACCTTCTTCATTGACCGCTTAAAAGATCATTATAGTGTTGTACCTGCAGTACTGCAAGGAATTTTGTGTATTGTAAGTTAAACAGCACATATATCGGGTCTACTGGAGATCGCGATTCCGCTACAACAACATATAGTAATATCATTGGAATACTGATTACAGTCAGTCGCAAGACGTATTATTATCAAGCAGTAATTCCGTTGTAATACAGCCTGGACCATTATTTTCAAGCACAAATTATGTTGTAATACAGCCTGGACCAGTATGAAACCGTTAAATGTACTTAGGGAATAATTTATAGTGGAGACTTGCGTTTGACCACTGCAGTATTATGATGACAACTCCTGGCGGAATCGCGATCTCCAGTAATCCCCATATATCTACTTGGAATGATAATAGCTCACTGAAAAGATAAGTCAAAAAATAAATAAATAAAAAATGGCAGGCAGTTCTATCATTACCGTGGCGCCAAAATCTGATGATGAATTCTTGCAGAACTTGACGAAATAAATCGAAAATAAAGAATAAAATTTTTTGATATCTCGCTTGGTTTTCGAGATATAGCATGTTAAAAATCAGCCATAGGTATAGTTCCGTCTGCTTTTGATGTTTTTTCTTCTGGTCCAGGCCGTATTTCAACCTAACAACAATCACTAGGAATAAAATAAAACACCTATAATGCATTTCCACCATGTAGGTATGGTGGTTTTGGTGAAAAAAAATTTTTTGGTCCAGGCCGAATCTCACCCTAACCTCATCATTTTTGAGATACAATATCTCGAGAACTAAACGAGATATCAAAAAACTTTATTCTTTATTTTCCATTTGTCTCATCGAGTTACGTAAGAATTCATCATCGAATTTGGCTATAGCGAAATTTTTCTTCTGGTCCAGGCCGTATTTCAACATAACTACGTCAATTTTAAGATACGATATCTCGAGAACCAAGCGAGATATCAAAAAATTTTATTCTTTATTTTCGATTTGTTTTGTCGAGTTCTATAAGAATCAATCATCATTTTGTGGCGCCACGGTAATGATAGAATCCCCAAATGGCACAATAATATTTTGAGTGGGTTTAGCAGAAAATAAAAGATACTGTTTAGCAACTATAATTAGAGAAGAACCACTACTTACCAATAATAATTCCAAATGGCTTTATAAATATTACTGGTGGTGCTGTAATCACTGGGACTTAGGGGACTTGTCATTTTGATCTGAAAATTGTTACACATGTTTATTGGACGGTATTCTTTAATTTATGTTGCTCTTACAGCTGTAAAATATATACATTCTTCACAAACTTCACTCAAAAAGTGCCATAACGTTACACGGTGAGCTAATGGGAGAAGGTATATAGCGATATATACTGGTAACGCAAACGTTCCTGCGACTATATTATTTAGGAATGTGTTTTTATTATACCCATCAAAATTGTATATAATGCACAAAAAGAAAAAATAGAAAGGAAACTGTGGGTGGGAGGGGATATTCTTCACCAGCCCAAACTGGTACTGACCTGTTGAAATTTGGATTAAATGCTTCCTTATTATGTCCTCTTCACATTTTTCACTCTTATTTTCTGGAAAAGCAGCCATGAATTAAATTAAAAATGCTGAAATATGGGACACTCCGATATGGCGAAATGTTAGCAGCACTGCAAACATAACACAAAAACTATCGGTACAGGGATCATTTCAACCTAAACAGGTTGTTTTGTCATAGTTATCATGGTTAGGTTGAAATTCGGCCTGGAACAAGAGTAAAAAATTTATGGGAAATTCATTCTACGGTATCCATCTCAGAAACTGAGCATTTGACAACGGAAGGGAAGCAATCGATTATCTCTGTCTACTTATATCGATTCTAAGATGGCGAGCCTTGTTGTACTACATTTCGGATAAATATTTTGTATCTGTTAATATTTCATGTGACGTTTTAAAACGGAGTGAAACTAAAACGTCAAGAAATTATTACAACAAGGAACTACACCAACATTTCAAGAGATTATTATTAATTTTGCAGTGCCGGCGGCAACTAATAGCTGTGCTGCAGTGTCATATTTCGGAATTTTTTATTTAATTTGTGGCTACTTTTCTGTAAAAGGAGAGTGCAGGTCAGTACCAGTTTTGGGCTGGTGGGGAATATCCCCTTCGATCTGAAACTGCCATAATGTTACACACGAAGTGATCAGATGGTGCCATTTATTATCATATGCAACCTCCAGCGATACTAATATTACGTGCAACAAAATGCATCAATGACCAACAACTATGAAAATCAAACCAACTTAACTTTATAATAAAATAAATATTTTTAATCAATTAAGCTACACAAGGAAGCATGTATGTCCATTCTGGTCCAGGCTACATTCCAACCTATCCACAGGTGCCCGCTAATGATTCTGCTAAAAAAAATAACCATATCATCTTAAATGTTTAATATATTCAAATTTCAAGCAAATTATGCTTTAACAACAATAACAAAACGTCACTTTGGTGCAGGCTGCATTTCAATTGTAAAAACTAAATTTCTTCTACCTAATGCTGAAACAAGGATATTGCCACTCTTTCAGCCTAAACACAACCTATGTTAATATTGCTGTAACCTAGTTTGATAAATGCTGTAGAATATCATCTTGGACATAACAACATGCGGATATGTTTCTTGAGAATGTAATACCTATAATCATAGGACGTTGTATATGTGTACGTAAGTGAGGCGTGTAACATTCGCTTATGGTTCAAAGCTGTGGCAGTTTGTGTGTGTGTAATTTGTTCCATATTTATGTTTTTATGGCTCTGATAGCAATATATTCCCTAATAATATCGTTATTCTTCGCTAGAAGGCTTCCCCCTGTCAATCGCGGTAGAGTGTTAAGTACGGCACGTTTTGAGTGAAGTATGCGAGGTATATGTATTTTAAAGCTCTAAGAGCAATATATCTTTAAACAAGCAATTCTTGTGTATATATATATATATATATATATATATATATATATATAGGAATCAAATTAGGATAGGGAAATGAGCCACCACTTACCTTTAGATGATGGATGTGGGGCACGAACACACAGAAAAGACACAAACACAAATAATAAAGAAATTTTCGGGATAAAAACCCTTCGTCAACAAGAGAACATTATGGGAGGTGGGTGCAGCCGGAGATTGCCTCACAGAAAGACCGCCGGTCGAGAAAATGGTGGGGGTAAATTCAAACATCGGAAAAGTAGAGGGGTAGTGAATCAGAGCTCATACCCGAGCAAAAATAAATATCCAAACTAATTTCTGGTTGGTGGGAAGATCAAAATATAATATATATTGAAAAAATATATATATATAATATTATACAAATAAAAAATATATAAATATATATAATAATAATATTTATGAAGTAAACATCACCTCAGGTTAATGGTGGTTCAATATAGGTAATGGAAAGGAGAGGGGGGGGGGAGGTTAAACATATGTACTACTAACAATAATGACAGGGTATTATCTTAAGTTGAGACCAGGTGGTTGCCTTGTGCCAAGTTTGTACTGGTAGGCAAGTTCCCACCTTCTGAGTTCAGAGAAACTGCTACTATTGGGGAGAACTCTGATAGCACGGACTGTGTAACAAGAGTTGAAATTATTCAAGTCGTGGGTTATGGCATGGGCAGTAACTGGGTGCTTTGGGTTCTGTGTGAACACCGTCTGACGGTGGCCATTCATTCTTATGGAGAGTGCATTTGTGGTCAAACCAATATATGAAGCCAGGCAGTGGTTGCATGTTAACTGGTATATTACATGTGTGGTTTCACAGGTGGTGTGTCCTATGATAGGGAAGCTTTCCTCTGTGACCGGGTTGATGAAAGTGGTGGAAGCAGGGTGTATGTCACACATCTTGCAGCGTGGTCTATTACATGGGAATGAGCCTTGGGGTTGACTGTTAGGAAGAGGAAGACTGTGTTTGTGGACTAGAAGTTTGCTGAGGTTAGGAGGTCTGCTGAAACAAGTTCTAGGAGGGGCAGGGAGGATTTTAGGAAGAATGGATCTCATTTCAGGGCATGTTTGTAAGAAATCATAGCCCTGCTGGAGGATTCTGTTGATGGATTCGAGGCCTGGGTAGTACTGTGTGACCAAGACTGGATTGTGGTTGGTTTTTGCGCGTCTGGGATGATGGATTGGCTGATTCAGTTGTGATATAGCACGTGAAAGCTGTTTGTGAACCAAATCTGGAGGGTAGTTGTGCAACTATGGGATCTCGGAAACTGCTCAAACGATTTGGGTGAAATTTCATATTTAGATAACGTATTGTTTTTTTAAGTTTAGCTAAATAGGTGTCTTCCCTGCAAAAAACGCGATTTTACAAAAATAATAAAAAACAATCATTAATTCTTGAATTTTGTATCTCGGAAACGGACTAACACCATCTCAAAGACGTTTTATGTTCCAGTAAGCTTGGCTGATGTTAGTTAAGTTCTGTTTGGTTAAAGCAAGGAACATATATATATTTAAATTAATAATTTTTTGTACACTAGGTGACCCATGCGGATAGTATCGTGGTCAGTCACCGAATAGTAGTATAATAATGTGAAAGTATTTATTAATGAAAGGTATTTTATTTGGAAGTGTAGTAATTAATATTACTTTTACTGTAAAAAGTCGTTATCGTTAAATACTATATGTTTAATTGTAAAACATTTAATAAGTAGATGTTTAAAAATATTAGCTCTGTCAGATGTCTTTTTTAAAATCTTCTTTACTTTACAAACTGCTTTGAAAAAAATGCTAGCAGTTATAATGTGATCATCGTTGACTTTTTTACTGAATGTGTCTTTAACACAAATGAGTCTAAAATCGTGATAAAGCCATGCACAAGTATCCATGCAAAAAAACGGGTTCTGATAAATGCAATCCTGCCTTCTGAAACGTTTGACCTTGTGCTTTAATAATGTTCATAACGAATGTTACTTTTATTGGAAATTATTTTATAATCATTTGGAAAGGCATGGTTAATCAGAAGATGTGAGGTTAATACAAGGTATGAGAATAATTTTACTGGAGTGAATGAATTTAGCACTGATGATGTATTCCTATAAGTGAATTACCACTAATCTTGCACCATCCCTGATTAGCATTAAGATTTTTATTTAACATAACAACAGCATTTTTCGTTAAAGGGTCAATCCATTAAAAATCACCCAGACCAAGTTGCACATCAGTTTTGTATTTCTTAATTTTTTTTTACCAGTTATTCCCCAATACTAAGTGAGCTCAAAACCGTGCTTAAATTTTTTTTTTTAGGCTTTTACCTTTTTTTGGTGGCCATTTTAAGTTTGCTTCGAAACCGATTTTTAGCTGAAAACAAGTTTTGCATAAATGTTTATAACACTGTTAATTCTGAAGATATCAAGACAAAATAAAAACCAAAATGCTCTAGATTTTTTGTCATAACATAGTTTTACCTAAATAGTAAGGGGAGTGGAGAAAAAAAAAATAACTTTCAAGTTCAAATTAACTGAAAACAAGAACTTCAGAGCTGCAAAATCACTAAAAGAAAGAAAGAATCACCTTCAACTTCTTTTTATTTTGTTTATTTACTAGCTGGTTCCCATGACTGTGTTCGTGTTTGTAAAGAATTTGGATTGAAAAATACAGATCGACCACTTTCAACCCCTATATGTCCCACACCCCCATAGCTACCGACATCTAACAACCATAGTGCACAATGGGAGACTCGATGCTATTACCACACACAAATGCCAGTCATCAGCACTATGTAGTTCAGGCAGCAAAGTAAAATTTACGGACACACATGTCTTTGAAGGAAATACGAAAATATCAATGTTCGACCACTTTCAACCAACATATCTTCCACACTCCCAAAGTTACCGAAATTCATCCAACGTGATCGATGGCTGACTCTGTGTTACTACCACACACTAAGACCAGTGATCTGCGCTTCATAGTTTTTTTTTTTATTTTATTTATTGGCATCTAGGCATGCGCCCATACAGCCATTTTCATATTACAGGATAGCATCATTAACGTACAAATGATGATATATGCAACTAGTCATTTACATTTCACCGAATAACGTCGATTTTATAACAATAATAATAATAATAGCATGTCATTAGCCTTCTTCCTTTTACCGAATAACCACTATGGCATCACAATGGTAGTATACAATATACTTTACAAATCAAAGTCCATAATATTACAGTAATGATATAATGCAGTTAAAACATATTGTTTGAGTTTGTTTGAATTGTGTCACTTAAAGTAGAGGAAAACATCAATAGTATAACAATAGTGATATACCGCATTTAAAACTTCTTACTTGACTATAAACTGTGACACCCAAATGCTGGTATCCAGCAACTTGAGATTTTCATTTTTAAGAATAATTACAATAATATTCTACCAGAAGTATGATACATTTAAAACAAGTTATTTACATTTGTTGTGATTGAGTCGCCCATATGTTCAAATCACACAACCATTCATTTTCATTTTGCAGGATATCTACAATATTATTACAATAATGATATATTACAAAATGACATCCAGAGAGTATAATTAAAACACATATCATATCAGCTTGTTTAAATTGAGACACCAATGTTTTTCAAATGTTGGTATAGGAGCTGATATATGTCGTAGTCTTCCGTTGACAAGAGGGTAGCAGCACATGTGGGGAGAGGGATTCCTTTGTTCTTGAGAGAGTGTAGTAGAAGGTCTGTCTCTACTATGTTTCGGCGGCACCCAAACAGCAAGTGGTTTGTATCCTCTATTTCCCCACATTGGCAATTAGGGGAGTCAGTGAGGTGGATTCTATGGAGGTGTTGTTTGTAGCAGCCGTGATTGAATTTCAGTCTCGCGATACTTATAGTGAAGTTGCGGGAGCACTTATATATCTCATACCACTGGAGAGGGGGTATTTCCGGGTGGATGCGACCGTAATGTAGGCCTTTTATCGAGAGTGAGCTCTTCCACGCCTTATCCCACTTGGCTGTCATGGTTCTTTTGATCTGTCGAATAGCGTCGGGTAGGGAGATCGTACTGTTGCGTATCGCACCGCGTGTGCGGCTTGTTTGGCGTATCGGTCTGCCATCTCGTTGCCTGGAAGACTGCAGTGTGATTTGATCCATTTAAACTCTACAGTCTTACTTGCTAGTTTTAATTCGTGAACTGCATTCACGATGTCGTGTACTCGTGAGTCATTGTGCACTTTCCTATGGTGGTTTTTTATTAAAAGCAATGCTGACTTTGAATCTGATAGGATTACATGGTTGCTAAAAGGGGAGGTCTTTTGCGTATTTTAGTGCTTCCAAGATTCCCATCAGCTCTGCACTCATAATGGTATATTCTGTTGGTAACCGAAATAAACCCTTGTCTCCAGATCTTGGTATACAGTAGGCGCATCCAGTGGCATCTGGAAACTTGGAGCCATCCGTGAATATGTGTTCATGTGGGATCGGTTGTGTAGGTACTGATACACGTTTGCTCTGTAGTTTTCCAGCTGGGTGTTATCTTCCGCGCTTGTGTCTACTTCCAGATTCGTGACAGTTTCCCAATACGGAGTCTCGAAGGTAAGCATTTTCCTGCTTTGACGTATGCTGGCTCATATCTTATATGTTTCTAGGTACTCCGCCGCAATGGGAGGCATTTTTTTCTTACTCCAGTAATTGTCAGTTAGGCATTGCATTGAGAGATTGTGTATAGAGTTGAGCAGTCTGGTCCCGGGGTACTGGCTATTCTTGAGCAGGAATTTTGCAGTTAAGTAGCTTCTGCGGATCTCTAGGGGAGGTTCATGTGCTTCCACTAGAAGCGCGTTGGTAGGTGTTGATTTCATAGCGCCAATACAAGTGCACAGAGCTTTATATTTGGACTTTGTCCAGTTCTTTAAGCACGGTGTTAGTTGCAGAACTGTAACATATACAGGCGTAATCAATATGTGGTCTCACCAGAGATTTATACAGCCTTAATAATATTGAGGTATCCCCTCCCCACTTTACGTTGGCTATTGCGCGGATGAGGTTGATCGCCTTGTCGCATTTCTTGACCGTATTTTTTACGTGAGTACCCCACTTGAGTCTGTTATCGATCCAAACGCCCAGGTATTTCACAGCGTTTTTAACTGGGATGATAAAGGGTCCTAATTTTATGTTAGACATCGCGGGCGTTCTGTGTCGGCTGTAAATCGATACTGCCGCTTTCGCTGGTGATATGTCTAGCCCGTTGCTGAATAGCCATTGATTGAATTTGTCCATTTCGGCGGATAGTACCATGAGGCATTCTTCCCATGTTTTTCCAATGATAAATATGCATATATCGTCGGCATATTGGAGAATGACGATTTTACTGTTCATGGAGTAATGAAGATCATGCGTATACAAGTTAAATAACAGGGGGGCCAGAACAGAGCCCTGCGGCAGGCCACGATTAGTTTTTCTGCTCGCAACAGTAGTTCCTCGTTACGTTATTTCCAACCATCGATCTGAAAGTAGTGCAATTAGATTTCCTATAAATGTGTCCGGTATCCCTAGATGCCGAAGTTTTTTGGCTAGGATCGGTACACAGACATGGTCATATGCGCTGTTTATATCAGTGTATACGGCCATCATATATTTGTTCTTGGTAAGGCAGGAGTGAATTTCGGAAGTGAGGTGTGCTAAGGTGTCTATGGTGCCTTTGCCTCTTCTAAAGCCGTACTGCGTTTCCGGAATTAATGCGTGGTGTTCTAGCCACAGTTCCAGTCTCCGCTTTATCATATGCTCCAGTACTTTGTAGGTGCATGGCAGTAGGTTTATGGGTCTATAGGATTCTGTGTTGTTGCCTACTTTTCCAGGTTTTTTCACGGGAACTACCCGCGCAGTCTTCATCTCTTTTATTTGTAACCTTTCCGACCATATCCTGTTAAGTATTTCGCATAGCTTCGTTTTTGCGGAATCTGGAAGATTTTTTAGCATGCCGTAGTGGATGTTATCAGGTCCTGGTGATGAGTCCGTGCCTTGCTTTAATGCAATATTGAATTCGTTCAGCTGGAAGGGTTGCAGGAGGAAGTGTGATTCAGTTGCCCTTGGTTCTGTGAGATTTGTCTGTACCCACGGTGGGGTTAGCCTTTCAAGGATGTTCTCTAATAAGTCGGTTGTTAGGGGTGATTTTGCTTCTGCCTGAGTGGATGAGTACTTCAATTTTCTGACCTTTTGCCATATATCGGATAATGGCGTTTCTTTATTAAAGGTTCCACAAAACTCTCTCCATTTTTCTCTCTTTTTATTCTTGGCCATCTTTTTCACTCTTGCCTTAGCTCTACGGTGTTCCAGATAGTTTTCGATCGTGGGACAGCTTTTGTATGCCCGTAGTGTCTCTCTGCGTCTTTGGACGGCTTCGTTGCATTCTTTATCCCACCAAGGAGTGCTCATAATATGTACTGGTTTCCGAGCAGGAAAAGAAGATATGGCAGCTTGGGTTATATCGTTGGTCATGGATTTATAGTCCAGTGCGGGGTTACCGCTACACTTCCATGAAGCTGTCAACCGTTCCATAGTTGTTTGGAATTTATTCCAGTTCGCCTGGTGTATTTTCCATCTATAGGGAGATCTATAGGGAGGGGATATCAACCGCCTGGCTGGGGAGTCAGTCTGGAGGCGAAGTAGGATAGGAAGGTGGTCTGATCCCAGTGTGTCGTCTACTACTTCCCAGGTAATGTCTGTAGCTATGTTCGACGATACGCAGGACATGTCCACTGCTGATGGTGCTTGCCCTGGCGCATTAATTCTGGTTGGATTACCGTTGTTCAGTACCACCATATCTTCTTCCTCTAATATTTCCGCAATTATGTTCCCCAGTTTATCCGTGCTTTGGCATCCCCATACTGTATTATGTGCATTGAGATCTCCCAACAAGATGACCGGTTTTGGCAATTGTCTGAGGATATTCGTGATAAATTGCTTGGTTGTCTTCTTATTCGCTGCTCTATATACTGACACAATGGTTATTAATTTGTTGGTAAGACGTACCCTGGCGGCACATATGTTGAAGTCTGGGTTTCCAGTGCAGGGTTGAAGTTGTTCGTAATAGATGGCGCTTTCTAATTAAGATGGCACCCCCCGTAACCGTCTGTTCTGTCGGATCTGATGGCATTATATCCTTTGAGGTGGAATAGTTCGTCTGGTTTCAGCCAAGTTTCGCTTACAGCCAATACGGCTATGTTATTCTTTGAAGCATACTGTAGCAAGCTCTCCTTAATAGCCCGGATAGATCTCGCATTCCACTGAAGAATTGTGTCGTCCTGCAGTGTTGCTCTCGTGTTTCTAAAGGGAGCCGCCATTTTCCCATCTGTTTGGCGATAACGATCTTAGCAGAAGTTGTTTTACGCTTGGGGCGTATTGCTTTGGATTGAGCAAATTATTTCCTGCAAACTGATTTAGAATGCACATTATTATTTCAAACATCTTGTTCGCATAGTATTCTGTTATTACAGCGTCCTGTAGGTTATTGCCATGGAGAGGAGGGTATGGATTGTGGCCAATGGGTTCAATATTCCTATTAGATGGGATCCAGTATTCTTTATACGAAGTTTCTCCCCCACTACCTGTGCTTTTGTCAGTTATTCTGTGACTTCCGATGTTAGGAGTGGGCACCTGGTCCCTGGATCCGGGGTTTAGTTGGAAATTCTCAGGTTCATTAGGGGTGTTTGACTGCATAACTATAGGCTGAGGAGGTGGATCCTGTTGAGGTGGTTGTGCCAGGACGACAGGGTGAGCGTCTGCGATAATGTGTTGCCCGGTATTGTAGTTTCTTTGCTCATAATTTGTTTGAGAAGTTGTCATTTTTTGAAGTTGCCTGTTAGTTCTTTCTAATCTTGCGCGACACTGGCATACGATGCGATGTTAGTTTTCTCTGAAGCTTGCTTGTACCCTACATTTTCTTGGGCCATTACCTGCTTTATCTTCTTTTGTCTGGTATATTCCGGGCAATATCGATCAAAAGATGGGTGTCCACCATTGCAGTGGACGCATACTGGGGAGTTTTGTTTATCGCATTCTTTTCCGTCATGCGGGCCTGCACAGAAGGTGCAACGTTTTTACTTCTACACTGGTTGCTAGGGTGTCCATACTGGAGACAGTTGAAGCATTGCATTACTGGTTTGACATACTGTTCTACAGGGCACCGCACTCCGTGTATGTACACGTAGTTCGGACGCCTTTGTGCTTTAAACGTCAGTAGACATACGGGGATTGGGATTTCTTTTGTTTGGCCATCTTCTTTAATTTTTTTTGTAAACCTTTTAACTTTTACCACGCTATATTCGCACCTTGCCACAGTTTTTATCTTCTCTTCCGTTAGCTCAGTCATAACGTTTCTTATAACCCCTTGTTGTGAGATGCAGGAGAGAGGAATGTAGGCCAGTAGGCCATTATGCTGCCAGATGGTGCTCTGAACAAGGCTATTGGCCGATACGACCGATCTCATCTCTATTTTGACCCGGTTTCGACCCGCTGGAGCTATCTGTATAATATTGTTACTTATTTCGTGGCTGAGGGAATATAGGAGGCGCCCAATGGCCATGGGGTGGATCCTACCTATGTTTCTATCTTTACTTTCTATGAACACATAATAAGGGCCCAAGTCGTAGCTTTCATAATAGGCTGGCATTGCACTGTTTACCTGCAAGCCGATGTTTTCGCTTGTCCTTGCTGTCTGTTGGCACTGCACACTTTCCGGCAGCGTTGTCTCCATGTTGATGTCTGCCGATGATGTGTCTTGTGATGTTATTCTGGGGACCTTGATGTTTTCACCTCCGCTGCCGTTGTCGTATCCCGGGATGCATGGGCGTTTCTGGGGTGCGTATGTTGACATTTCTTCTTCTCTTAATAGCGGTGCATCTCGTTGATCTAGTGCATTGTTGTCAGCTGGCAGTGATGTCATCGATGTGTTAGACGTTGCAATTATAACGTCCATGGTTGCTGTCGGTTCATCGTCTGCGCTGTGCAGATATTGCTGCACCGTACTACCTGTGTTGTTTTCTTCTACTGCTGGAACCATGTTTATTACGCCATTTGGCTGACGTTGCATCGTTGGGTGCATCAGGTATTGTCCGCCTTCGCCATATTCACTGCCGTACATGGCGGATGAGGGCTGGGGCTGAGCTGTATTAGATGTTATTTGCTGCTTCTATCACTATTTCGGTGGCTGTAGTGAAACACACGGTTAGAGTCCTGAGAGACTGTTGCGCGGTCTCGGGAAGAGTCAGACGGGTATACGTAAACACTTATCCACACAAGTCACTGCCTCGCGGATACACGGAAGTTATCGCTACGAAGGTTGAGACTCGACTGCGCTTCATAGTTTTAGCTGAAAAGTGATACGCAGGGACACATACTTTTTGGTAAAAATTTGAAAGTGTCGCAGGTCAATCAGTTTCAACCCCCATATCTCCCACACCCCCACAGCTACCCACATCTAACAACCATAATGCACTACAGGAGACTCGATTCTACTACCAGACACAAACACCAATGATCTTTCCTATGTAGTTGTGACAGAAAAGTGACATATGCGGAGACACATGTCTTTCATCGAAATACGAAAACATCCTTGATCGGCCACATTCAACCACCATATCTCCAACAATTAATGAACAGTTAATGAAATTCGGCCGAACGTTAGCGAAAGGTGACTCTGTGGTACTACCACACACAAACGCCAGTGATGTGCGATAGATAGGTTTCGCTGAAAAGTGATACACCATGACACATGCGTCTTTGGCAGAAATATGAAATTTCTGCAGGTCGACCACTTTCAACCCCCATATCTCCCACACCCCATAGCTACCGACATCTAACAACCATAATGCACGACAGGAGACTCGATTCTACTACCAGACACAAACACCAATGATCTTTGCTATGTAGTTGTGGCAGAAAAGTGACTTATGCGGAGACATATGTCTTTGGTCGAAATACGAAAATATCCTTGATCGGCCACTTTCAACCATCATATCTCCCACAATACCACAGTTACTGAAATTCAGCCAACGTTGTTAGCGAAAGGTGACTTTATGGTACTACCCCACACAAACGCCAGTGATGTGCGATAGATAGTTTTCGCTGAAAAATGATACACCATGACACATGCGTCTTTGGCAGAAATATGAAATTTCTGCAGATTGACTATTTTCAACCCCCATGTATCCCACACCCTCATAGCTACTGGCATCTAACAACCATAGTGCACAACGGGAGACAAGATTCTATTACCACACACAAACACCAATGGTCTATGCTGTGTAGTTGTGACAGAAAAGTGACATATGCGGAGACACATGTCTTTCATCGAAATACGAAAACATCCTTGATCAGCCACATTCAACCACCATATCTCCCACAATACCACAGTTACTGAAATTCGGCCAACGTTGTTAGCGAAAGGTGACTCTGTGGTACTACCACACAGAAACACCAGTGATGTGCGATAGATAGGTTTCGCTGAAAAGTGATACACCATGACACATGCGTCTTTGGCAGAAATATGAAATTTTTGCAGGTCGACCACTTTCAACCCCCCATATATCCCACACCCTCATAGCTACCGACATCTAACAACCATAGTGCACGACGGGAGACACGATTCTATTACCACACACAAACACCAATGGTCTATGCTGTGTAGTTGTGGCAAGAAAGTGAAGTATAAGGAGACACAAAATTTTGGTCGAAATATGAAAACGCTCTCCATTGACCAACTTTAATCATCATATCTCCCACATTCCCACAGCTATCGGCATTTGCCCAACTTTGTGCACGACAGGAAACTCCATGTTACTTCCACACACAAACATCAGTGATCTGTGCTAGGTAGTGGTGGCTGAAAAGTGAAATACAGGAAAACACATGTCTATTTTTATGTATATATATAAGATTATAGGTAAGTATGCTGTAAAAATATGAAGCCCTTAGAAATTTGTCCGTTTTTTTGTATAAACTATTAAAAATTCCTAAATGGAGAACTTTTTTAATATTTGAAGTAGAGTATCTCAAAAAGGACTTAGTCAAAATTTATTAAATTTATTCAAAAAGCACATCTTCATAGTATAAACATTTGTTAAAAATTTGGTGACTGAGACTCAACTGGTTCCAGAGCTATATGGAATTGAAGTTTTCAGAAAAACTATGCAATATTTGCATAATGAATGAAATGAAGGATGAACATGCTTTTCTTTTAAAAGAAACTAATTAAAAATCAGTCGACATTGCATAAGAATTCATAAACGTGAAAAAGAAGATAGCATGTGTTTAAATGGAAAAATTAATAAGTATTAATTAAACTCATTTATATTTATACTAAAAAAATAAATGGTCTAAATAATTTTTTAATTACCAATTGATTACCGTTTCATTTATACACCTGTAAGCAATATTCAGTTTATTACTTGTTGGTTGAAGTTTTCATACAAAAGCTTTCTTGTCTGTACAATTCTTCGTCTGCAGGTCTGCATGTTCAGACTTCAACAATCCCTTCCACAAGCAAGTGTTGCAATGGCTCAGTAGCAAGTAGCTCTTGGAACGTTTCTGAGTGAACATGTAGTGAAATTGTGTAGCAATGTTTTATAATTTACTGTAGTGCTTTAATCAAAATTTTTAGATTTTTAATACTTAAAAATATTCTTTAATAATTTTTATTATTGAATGAACTCATTGATAATCTGAACCAGTGCATTTGTGTTAGTGAAAATGAGTTGTTTTGTGGGAGAACTAATTCATAAGCAGTGTCATAAGCAGGCCTATAAAGCTGTGCCAAATGTAATTACTTATGGTGAGTGACTTACCTTTTGAAGAACAAAACTTACTAAAAATGAGAATGAACAATGAAATCAAGAATGTTTGCCATTACTATAAAACTAAATATTTAGAAAAGTTCAATCATATCTTTGGGAGAAAATATTGTGATCCTATGAGTGTACACAAAAAGCCTGTTAAAAATGGATTGAGAAAAATTCTTTTGGATCACCTTGGTAAGGAAAAAAACTTTGAAGTTTATTTAATACCTGAAAAAGCTCTATATCCAACATGTTTTTCAAAAATATTTGTAAAAGAACCAGATCATGCAGAGATTGAAATGGAAAAGGATACAGATTTCATACCTGAAGCATATGAGTTAGTTAATGAATCCCCTTTACACAAAGTTAGCTCAATATATAGTTCTTTAGATCTGTCACCTTTAAGTAAGGTAGCTAAATGAAATAAAGAGCAAAGTCATTCAGCCCTAAGGCTGTGTTGCAACTAAGCGGCTAGTCGTGGGCGACAGTAGTCGCTAGCGGCTATTTTTGTAGCGACTGTGCTCGCGACTGTATTCCACAAACTAGCTCATTTTCAAAATTAATGTCGAAGAAGTAACATGTCTTTACTTGTTAACTAAAAGAAAACGAAAACATAGGTATTGGATACATCCTTTGTTAAGTGAACACACTACAAAAGGTGTATTTTATTCATTCTATAATCAGTTAAAATTTTTCAATTACACACGAATGTGTTTACTGAAGTCTTCCAAGCTGACTTGTGCTAGTTTAGGTCAGAGTATTCTGAACTCTCCATATTGATAGCAAAGCCTCAATTTCTCTTATGAAATCTTCTATATTTGTGTCTTGCGTCATGTTGTCTCACACAAAAAGCACGTTGTTTTTCATTCACGCCACGCTGCGTACTGACAACAATGGCACCAGAGGCAATCAGTTGCGAGTGGCTAGCCGCGCAGTGTACATTCGCAGTAATTTTATGAAGATATTGAGTCGCGCGCGGCTGCTTGAGTCGCGTGTTCTTTTGCAGTTGCGACGACTTCCAAGTCGCTGTCGCGTCAATGCATATGGTCAATGCCATAACTGAATAAAGCCGCTTAGTGGAAAAGAGTCCTAAAGAAACAGACAGTTCAAATCACTACTGCTGCTAAGAGGAAATTAGAAGAATCTTTTCATGAGGGTTTAGCTGAAGAAGACCTTGCTAGCAATTCAAAAGAAAACAAATATGGTATTTTGATACAAATTTTAATTAAAAAAAATGCAGTTTAGCTAATAATGAAGAAAAAATCCAAATTGTCAGCCTTCTGCCTAGTTCATGGTCAAGAAATAAAATAATAAAAGAATTTAGTGTTTCTGGATATATTGTAAAAGTAACAAAAGAACTTGTGAAAGAACAAGGTATCCTTCCACGTCTTTCTAAAATGAAATTTCAGAAAGTAGGTGATGAAGTTATTAAAAAAGTTGTAAAATTTTATGAGGATGATGTAAACAGGTGGTTGTGCCCTGAGAAAAAAGAATACATTTCGATAACTGTTGACAATATCAAAGTTCAGAGACAAAAAAAGGCTGATTCTGCTTCCTTTAAATGAGCTGTTTAGTCTTTTCAAACAGACTTATCCTATCTTAAAATTGGCCGGTCAGAGTTTTGTACCCTGCCACCAAAGTGGTGTGTGCTACCAGGATCATCTGGCACCCATAGCATTTGCATATGTAAATACCATCAAAACGTCAAACTCAACATTGAAGGAGCCAAGTTCACTAATTTACAGAAACTTGATGATATATCTCGTGCGTGATGTTACGAAAGACAGCTGTATGCTGGACAAATGTTCAGAATGCCCTGGATCAGGAGGACTTCGTCAAGTTTTGGCAAATGAAATTGACAATTTGCCAGAAGAACTTGTTTTCAAGGAGTGGATACGAACTGACAGAGCTGACCTCATTACAAGATTATTACCAAAAGATGAGTTTTTAAATCATCTTGTAGAAGAAATTGAAAAACTAAAATCGCACCATTTCATTTCAAAAATTCAATCTGATTATTTTAAAGAACTTAAAGGTAACCTCGAAGACAGTGAGTGTTTAGCCATTGTGGATTTTGCAGAAAACTACATTTTGTGTTCAGTATGAAAATCAAAGCTTTCACTGGACTAACAGGCAAGCAACACTACACTTATTTGTTTTTTACTTTAAAAAAGAAGAAGAACTTTGTTGCAAAAGTATTTGTATCATTAGTGACCATCTCATTCATGACACTTCTACAGTTTATGAATTTCAAAAGCATCTTATCAAAGAAGTAAAGAAAGCTTTAGCCAAAGTGAAGAAGATGATTTACTTGAGCGATGGTGCCAGCAGCCAGTATAAAAATAAGAAAAAATTTATTAATATGTGCCAACATAAGAATGATTTTGGCTTGATAGCTGAGTGGAATTTCTTCGCTACATTTCATGGAAAAAACTCTTGTGATGATATGGGTGGTACTACCAAAATAGAAGTCACAAGAGCCAGGACATGCAAAGACCTTACTCCAGAGGACATGACAAATACTACACTGAAAATAACTGGAATTACATCTATCTTTGTTCCTGCAGAAGAAATCAGACAAACGCAAGACAAACTAACAAAAAGATTTGAGCTTTGCTTGCCTCTGAAAGGTACAAGAGGGTATCATTGATTCACTCCTGTGACTTACAATTAAATCAGATGTTACACCACATCAATAAATAAAGAATTCGATGAGCACAAAACTTCAATCGTTTTCACTAACACAACATCCTTTACAAACAATGACTTTGTTGCATGCATTTACGAAGATCAGTGGTGGCTGGGTATCATCAGAGACGAGCGGTGAAGACAGTGATCTACTGGTGCATTTTTTTAATCCAGCTGGCCCAAAAACTGCCTTCCAGATATCTAAAATGGACATGGTATGGGTTCCAGTGAGTAAAGTTGTAAGGAAGATCACTCCTACATAACTAACAACAATTTCTGGGAGAATGCACAACATTAGTAAAAAACTGTGCAATGAAATTTCTACTCTCTTTAATATTTTTATTAAATTATTAACTTTCATGCTAAGGCCTAATTGTGTAAATAATCTGCCAAGATTTTTTTCATGCTGGTAAAGTTAAAATATTAACAAAACATTGCATTTTTAGTGCATCAGTCATGTGTGTGTTTTATTTTCATCTAAACGCGACTAATTATTTATGCTTAGTAAGATTGGCTACATCAACGATAATGTTAAGCATGTTCTTGTGAATCCCTAATGTTTTTAGCTATTAACTGAAAAAGTATGTTTCTTAGTGAATAAGTAAGTTTCAAACATAATTTACCATCATACGTACTGTGCATACGACACAGTTTTTCTGAAAACTTTGATTCCATATATCTCTGGAACCAGTTGAGTCTCAGTCACCAAATTTTTAACAAATATTTATACCATGAAGATGTGCTTTATGAATTAATTTCATAATTTTTGACTCAGTCCTTTTTGAGATACTCTTCAAATATTGAAAAAGTTTGCCATTTAGGTATTTTTAAAATTTTATATAAAAAAACGGACAAACTTCTCAAGCTTCATATTTTTACAGCAAGCTTACCTATAATAAATCTAAAAAAAATTGAAGGCGAGTCTGTCTTCCTTTTAGTGATTTTACAGCTCTGAAATTCTTGTTTTCAGTTAATTTAAACTTGGAAGTTATATTTTTTTTTCTCCACTCCCCTTACTATTTAGGTAAAACTGTTATGACAAAAATTCTAGAGCATTTTATTCTGAACATTTTGGTTTTTATTTTGTCTTGATATCTTCAGAATTAAGAGTTATAAACATTTATGCAAAATTTGTTTTCAGCTAAAAATCGTTTTTGAAGCGGTTTTGAGCTCACTTAGTATTAGGGAGTAACTGGTGAAAAAATTAAGAAAAACACAAATATTGAGCAACAAATTTTTTTTCATCTGGGTCATTTTTAATGGATTGACCCTAAAAGCAATTTATGAGGTGGTAAACTAGACTTTTTCGGAAATGGCTCTAGCGATTTGGATCAAATTTCATATGTAGATAACACTTTGATTTTTAAGTTTGTAACACGATTTTAAAAAACAAAAAAGTGAGAGAGAGCGATTCATGTACTGATATCTCAGAAACTGCTTTAAACTCATCTAGTAGAGGTTTCAGGTACCAGTAAGCCTACTGATGTTATTTAAGCCTCTCTTTGGTTAGAGCAAGTAACTATGCACTTCAAAATGCCTAAAAAGTGTTCTAGAAAAACGTTTAACATTCATCAAACTTTACTCAAATCCTGCATATTGAACAGAAACCGAAAGATGCCGAGCGAAGATCGGTCACCCAGTTATATTAAATAGTATCACCAAACAAACGTGTGCAACAATTTTCAGGCCAAAACAACAATTCCTTGACGAGTCCCAGGGATTCCGCTAGAGCCATATAAACATACCAAACAAACTTCACACAAAAACTGACATGTTTAAATGGTGAGTGATTGTGAACATACATTTTGCAACACATTATGATAGTAAAATTCCTTAAAATGATATCATTTAACGATGTTTCTATTAGAGTCATAAGATATGTACAAACTTCATGCCAAAAGGAAAGAAAACTGGCAAATTTACACATTATGTGATTAGAGGATGCCATTTAATCATATTCGACCTCCGATACTCTTAATATTAAACACACCAGTGACAAGCAATTGTTGCTCATCTATGACGTAGTCTGTCACACCATGACGTCGCCCTTTGACGTCACAGTTTACGCCATTGTTCTTGGTTATGCATGTTATTTAATAACATTTTTAAGCATCCGCGAATAAATTAACTGATAGAACACTGGGAAAAAAAGTATGTATTGCGTTTAAATTGCCATAATAATTATTAGTTGTTTAGATGTATTTAATATTAATTTTATATAAAAGTATTTGTAAGATAAAAGTTTTTGATAGACTGTTATTAGAACTGGCACTTGTTGTTACACCAGAGGGCATTAGTAATTATTTTTTTTAATAATTTGTTTTCTTGAGTGTTCTGTTACTTAAATCATTACTTCGCTTTAACGAAAGTGGTTCCACACTGATCTTGATCTATACAACATAGACTACAACAAAAACTAATATAACATGGAATGATGTAAGTTGTTAAGATTTATTTTAATTTCCTTTGCTTTTCCTGATGACATATTTCAGCTGCCTGTAACTGTGTCAGCCATTCAAAAGTGTTAGTATGTATCTGAATCATGAATATAAATAAGAAAGATGGAAGAACCTGTAAAGATTTTTTTATTTAGTTTACATTGTGGTGCATTATTGCCACTAAAATACAATATAGTACATGTATTAAGATGCGTGTGATTGTAGTATTGTTTCTCTGGCGGCAAGTTTAGTACATGTGTTGGTTGAAATGCAACCTGAACCAGAATAGCAACGAAAACCTTTTGTTACAGAGCAAGGCACTAGGAATTGCACTAAGCTTTATTTTATAACAATTCTATTTATTTAAGCAATTGCTAAGAAATGTAATGCTAGAATGGCATATTAATTATCAGTTGCTTTTTTTACCGAAATCATTACTTGTTTTCTTGAGTGTTCTGTTACTTAAATCATTACTTCGTTTTAATGAAAGTAGTTCCAAATTGATCGCAATCTATGCAGCCTTAACCACAAGTAAAACTAATATTAAATGGCAGAACGCTAGTTGTTAAGATTTATTTTTAATCTCCTTCGTTTTCACTGCGGTCATTATTTCAGCCGGATGTAAGCTGTCAGGCGTTCAAACCTCTATCTTCATCATAAACAATAAGAAAGTTGTAAGAAACTATGAAGATTTTGGATCAAGTTTGTTTCGTGAAGCATGATGAGATTGACATGCGATACAGGGAAGGTATTAATTCGCTTGTGATTGAAGCTTTGATTTTCTTTTGGCGATATTGGCAGAGTTGGGGTTAGGCTTAAATGCAACATGGACCAAGTTGACAACTGAAACTTTTTGCTACATCACAAGGGACGAGAAATTACTGCATTTTGAGCTTTATTTTATAACAGTTCTATTTAGGAAGCAAAGAAATCAATTGTCAGAATACTCGGTTAATACCGTCATTTTTGACGGGCATTGTGGCTAATGTTATAAAGCATCTACCAAATATCGTGAACACTGCTACTAATTGCTTGACAGTAGGCAGTCAAAAAATATTATTTTCAAGTAGTAATTAGGCCCTGGGCCTGGATTATTTTTAAGCAGTAATTAGGCTCTACTACACACTGAACCAGCATGACACCACTATAACTACTTTGAAACCATTTCTAGTGCTGTTTTGCATTATTTTGATGCCAAATTCCAAGCAGAATTGTGAGCTCCAGGCATCCGGTTACATAATAGAATAAAAACAGTAGAAGAGTGAAAAGCTGCAAGTTGATCAGGACATGAATTTTTTAATTTAATTTAATTTAATTGCAATGGAGCACAGGCTCCGGTGGCAATTTCCCTACACACCCATCTTCTCCCTATCCTGCACCCACCTACATTTGCCCTCTACAAATTTTATCTTTAAATTCCTTCAAAGTTTTCGGTAAATTATTCATCATTTCTCTTGGTAACTCATTCCAATCGCTGACACCCTTACGTAAAAACGAGAATCTTCCCACACCCTTGTGCCTGAAATCGAGTGCCAGCTTGTGGTCGTGGTCATCTTTACCCTTCCATGCACTACTTTTCATACCTATTGCAATATCTTTCCATGCCTCATCACCAGTATATGCCCTGTACACTCCCATGACCCTCCTCATCCTCCTCCTGTCTTGCAATGAATCCCATTCCAGCTCCTTTATCATATCCGTCACTGATTGCATTCTGCGATAATTTCCAGAAACAAATCTAGCAGCCCTTCTTTGCACCCTCTCCAACTCCTGTATTTGATACGTAAAATGAGGGTCCCATACTACACTACCATATTCGAGCAATGGTCTGACCAAAGTTTTGTAACCCAATTCCTTGACTTCTCTCGTACATCCCCTCATAACTCTCTCCAACAAGTGCAGAACTTTGAAACCTTTTCCTACCACCTGTCCTATGTGTCCTGCCCAGTTAAGTTTGTTATCAAAAGTAATTCCAAGATATTTGCATTTCAAGTCTTCAGCAAGCAATTCTTTCCCCACCTTATATTCATAATTAACCTTTTGTTTTTTATTTGTGTATCTAATAAGCTGACTCTTCTTTGCATTTATCTTCATTCCATGTTTACCAACCCAATTAGATATCCTGTCCAGATCACCCTGCAACTGTTTACAATCCTCTATCGTTTTGATTCTTTTATACAGCATTATGTCATCTGCAAACAATCTAATTTCAGATAGTAAGCAATCAACACAATTATTCATTAGAATAATGAATAGCAATGGTCCCAATACGCTACCCTGTGGCACACCCATTTTTACTTCAACTTCTTTTGATACTACATTTCCTACCCTAACTTTCTGTTTTCTACCTTTTAAAAATTCTTCTACCCAGCAAATGACTTTCTTATCCACTCCAATGGTTTTTACCTTATTTACTACCATTTTATGGCTTACTCTGTCAAACGCCTTAGACAGATCTAGTGCTACACTATCAATTTGGCCTCCCTTGTCAATTTCATCTGAAATATCTTGCATATATATCTGGTAGCTAGGTAGATCAACTTGGGATGAAGATTAATGCAACGAAGAGCCAGCTTTATTAAGTACACACTCTCTCTCTCTCTCACACACACACACACACAAACTGCATGTGGATTTTGATTATAAGGTGGGGAAGGAATTGCTTTTTGAAAACCTTGTCACAGTATTTTATAATAAACTGAACTGAATAGGTGGTAGTAAAAGGTTTCAAAATCAATCATTTATCGGAGAAGGTGGTGAGGAGATGTACCAAAGATGTGAGTGAATTGGATTACATAACTTTGGTCAGACCATTGCCTGAATATTGTATTGTAGTAGTATGGTTATTTTGGTTATCAAATACAGTTCTTGGAAGGGATACAAAGAAAGATAGTTTGTTTTTTTATCTGGAAATTACTGCAGAACACAATTGGTAACTGATATGATAAAGGAACTGAAATTGGATTCATTGAAGGACAGGAGGAAGGTTAAGAGAATGGTGGGAGTGTTCACGGTGTTTATTGATGATGAGACATTGAAAGATATTGGTGAAAGGAATAAAGAGAGGTACATGGAAGGGAAAAGATGACCATGACCATAAACTGACACTCAAATTCAGGCATAAGAATGTAGGAAAGTTATCTTTTGTCTGTAGGGGTGTCAGGGATTTGAATAAATTACCAAGGGAAATGATGAATAATTTACAAAATACAGAAAAATTTAGTTCATGAAGTGCAAAAATAGGCAAATGGCAAAAATGCAGGAAATGGCAAAAAAGTGTGTGTAGCTAAATTTCAATCAGGGCGTATGATTCATACAATAAACATTATGTATAATGAATACACTATCCACAGGCACCACTAATAATGCTGCTCAAAAATCAAGATAACTTAAATTTTTTAATATAATCCAAATTTCTAGCGAGTTATGCTTTAAGTCTGTTGTCATTTTGGTGTAGGATGTATTTCAAACTCTGCGTAAATTATTTTATGAAAACTAAATTCCTTGTGCCTTACGCTGAAACAAAGATATGGCTGCTCTTTCAACCAAACCACAACCTACATTAATTTTGTAACAGTTTTCCTGGATTTGCAGCTGCATAGTGTCATGAACAGATGTCTGACAGTGAACTTCTAGATTCTTAATTGATGAAGACAACAGAGGAAAATGTTTAAATGTTGTATATTTTTTATAACATTATCTAGCTGCAAACCCGGGAGACTATGTTACATTTAAATACCAGGAAAATTTCCGTTGATATAGGTTAGTATTGCCAAAACCACCGTTAATAAATCCGTAGAATATTAACGTCTCAGACACAACAACATATAGATATATTTCATTGTAAATAACACATAAGTAATACCTGTTATTGTTGGAGGTTACATATGCATATGAAAAATACAGCATCCACTGTTCTCTTACCATTTAAAGTTGTGGCATGGTTTAGTGTGTGGGAAGTTTGTTGATTATTAATATTTTTGGTTGCTGTGATAGCAAACTATTCTCCAATAAGATCGTTTAAGGAAATTGTGCATTATTGTTATTCATCATATGCCTACTGTCAATGGCTTAGTGCTTAACATTATAGCAATTTTTGTTTTAAGTTTGTGCACTATGTGTCTATTCCATAGCTCTTAAGAGCAAATACAATTCCTTCTTGAGCCCCAGTTATTATGTTAGCGCCAGTTTACCAGCAGATTGGCAGTTATACAAGATTGCAAGATTACAGTTGCAACTACTTACATTTAATGCTGTCATAAGATGCCATGTATGATGAAACATGCCTCATTGTTACACTGTATAACAGAATATCAGTTGTCATTTTGGTCCAGGCTGTTAAAAATCAATTACAATGACCAATGATTTGCTGCTTGAAAAATAAAATGTTTACTAGCCCTACAAAAAAAAAGGGGGGTGTAGCTCAGGCAGTAGAGCGTCTGACTACGACACAGAACACTGGGTTTCAATCCCCGAAGAAGCTGAGGATTTGTCCTCAAAGCTGAACATCCAGAATAGCCCTCAACACACATTCAGCCTGTACTATAGGTAAAACTCCATGGAAATGTAAAGAAATAGGGCTGAAACGTGTCGCTGACCACGTCCACTCAAGTGCCTATGGTAAGGAATAGGAATGCAGAGCTCTGACTCCACTAATTCTACGAGAATGCGGCTTGAAAGCCTCTATTTTCTTTAACCTTACTACAAAAAACACAGTAGCATTCAGTAATATCCTCTGCTACAAGTGAAATCGCGTGGAGTTATTATCATAAGCTCACAAAGAACCCAGTTTTTAAAGGCATCTTGCATTCAAACTACCACCAATTGAAATATTTTTATGGAACTGTTCAAGCATTCTGATTAGTTTTTAATCTGTGTTCTTATTTTTTCCTCCCAAAAGCCTTGAGAAGAGATGTTACAAATTGTCAAATGTGGTATAGAGCCAAATCTGGTAAACACATTGTTTAAATCTCATTATAAACAAGTGTTAGTATTAACTTCTTGCTGTTCCTTTATCTGATAAGGCAATGCGAATGAAGTTATTTAAAAAAAATTATATTGTTGAACATTACTTGAAGCTTTTACCGTGTTCAACAGTTTGATTATTCAGTTTGAATATTTGAAAATGTATAACTTGTTTTGTGGTGACTATTGGAAAACTAGTACACACATTTGGTTTCTAATAATTGTAGTTAGGTTGGCTCCCTGGGCTGCTCATAATTGCATCAAGAAACACCATAATTTTTAAAATTTCTGTTGTGGTACTTTTAAAGGAAAATGGACATTATTAGCAATAAGCAATTTCTTGAAAGTTAAAATTTGGCTGCTCCCATTCATTCCAATTTTTACTGTAATCAGACAACTAAAAGGAGACCTCAGACGGCGCGAAGTTTGAACATAGTAAAAGCAGAAGTGGTGTAATCTACTGTATCACAACTATTTTTTTTTTTTTAATATAGAAATGGATGTGGTCAGATCCAGTCCATCCGCACAGTTGTTTTTGAAATTTTTTTGGATCAAATTTTCTATATTCTTAACATATATCAAGAAAAATTAGGATTTTTGTTTAATCACGCACACAATTTCCAATAGATAAACATAGTTTTATTTGATACAGTAATTTTTATGGCCACTGAATAATACACATGATTTTTTTAATAAGAGCATATTTTATGGCATTTGGCTACTTTTTATGATTGTCTGTAATTACCTGTAAAAGGAATTGTTTCTCAGTTTCATATTTTGTGAGAATGTTGTTATAATCTTGAATGACTTTGACATCTCTTTCTGCAGCATCATTCACAACTATTTCCTCAGTTTTTTAGGCTCACTTTGGTAATTAGAATCATCCTTCCAAATTGATAGATCTTTGTCAAGGAAATTGGTTGATAAGTAACTCAGTGATTACTGTTTCTTGCTGTTCAGTCCTGTCCCAAAAGCCATGATAAGATTTTGGTTGCTTGAAATAACTACTCTGAAGAATCACTTTTCACTTAGGTTGTTGCTTTTTTTTCTCTTTAACCGACTTCAAAAAAAGGAGGAGGTTCTCAATTCGTCTGGTTTTTTTTTTTTTTTTTTATGTATGTATGTTCAGCGATATCTTCTCCAATTTTGAACTGATTTAAATGAAATTTTTTTAGTGGATAGGGTATACCTCCAAAGTGGTCCCATATGAATTTCATTGAGAACCCACCCCTTCTACCCTCTTCCACCCCTTAATTTTTATACAAATCCACATTTTTTATTCAATTTCGATGAAACTTTGGACATATATAGCCAAAAATAAAGAGAAAAATACTGTCAACTTTTGGTTTAAAAAAGTTGAACCCCTCTCCCCCTATCCACCCCCTTAATTTTTGCCAATTTTCTTTATTCAAAGCTACTGTCGACACCATTTAACTGATCTCCATTAAAGTTAGCTATTAAATGTAGTGTTTTATGGAGAAGGTTTCTGACCAAAAAAATAAAAATAAAAAACCACCCCTCTCCCCTTTACACCCATTAATTTTATAGAAACCTACATTTCTTATCTGATTTTTATTGAACTTTGCCCATGTATACTTTAAAACAAAGAGAAAAATCCTGTCACCATTTGGTCTGCCAAGGCTCAACCCCCTCCCTCCTTCCACCCCTTTAATTATTGTCAGTGTTCTTCATGAAAAGCTACACACGACACCGTTTGACCGATTATCATCAAAGTTGGCATATACATGTAATTTTTCATGGAGAATCTGACCAAAAAATAAATAAATAAAGAAACCTCCCCTCTCCCCTTTACACCCCTTAATTTTTATACAAACCCACACTTTTTATCTGATTTCGATGAAACTTTGGACATGTATAGTCAAAAATAAAGAGAAAAATACTGTCAACTTTTGGTTTGAAAAAACTGAAGCGCCCTCCCCCTATCCACGCCCTCCTTCAACCCCATTAACTTTTGTCAATGTTCTTTATAAAAAGCTACAGTCGCGATCGTTTGACCGATTACCATGAAAGTTGGTGCTTATATGTATTTTTTCACGAAGAAGGTGTCTGAACAAAAGATCTAAAAACCACCCCCATTCCCCATTAAACTGGTTAATTTTTATACACAACCACAGTTTTTATCCGGTTTAGACAGAACTTAGTAAATTTTTACTATTAAACAAAGAGAAAAATAATGCTAACTCTTGGTTTTCAAAAACTGAACCCCATACCCCGTTTCCACCTCCTTGATTTTTCGGAATTTCTTTTTAGAAAGCTACAGTTAACACCATTTGACCGATCTTTATGAAAGTTGGCGCATATGAGAAAGAAGGCTTTCCCGGCGTATCTTTGACACAAAATCTTCACAGTTATCCACCTGAAAACCTGTAAAGATTTCGTGTCAAAGTTGGCGCATGTATACATAATTTTTTATGCGTAACATTTCTGACCAAAAAATAAATAATACACCCTAGCTCCCCTTTCCTTAATATTTGTACAAAACCCACATTTTAATCCGATTCGGTGGAACTTCGCATACGTATACTTTAAAACAAATAGAAAAATAAAAATACTGTCCTCATAACTTTCACAAAAACGCAAACCCTATCCCCCTTTCTTACGGAAAAGATTACCATGACCACAAGCTGGCACTCGATTTCAGGCACAAGGGTGTGGGAAGATTCTCTTTTTTAGGTAAGGGTGTCGGGGATTGAAATGAGTTACCAAGAGAAATGATAAATAATTTACCGAAAACTTTGAAAGAATTTAAAGATAAAATTTGTAGATGGCAAATGTAGGTGGGTGCAGAATAGGGGGAAGATGGGTGTGTAGGGAAATTGCCACTGGAGCCTGTGCTCCATTGCAATTAAAATTAAATTAAATTACTGTCAATGTTCTTTATACAAAGCTACCGTTTTTTTTTCTTCAGATTTTGAAGGAAGTATGCACTTATATACTGCAAAACAAACAGAAAAATACTGTCTACGTTTGGTTTCGAGAGTCCAAACTCCGCTCCTTCCTTTCCATCCTTTAATCTACAGATTCTATCCGATTCTGAAGGAAATTTGCACATGTATACTTTAAAACATACAGAACGATTGTGTTTAAATTAAGTTGCATAAGCCCAACCCGTCTTCCCCTTTACCCCACCCCTCCTAATTTCCAAAGTTCTTTATAGATACCCACAGTTTTATCAGATTTCCATGGAACACTGCACATGTATACTTAAAAACAAAGAGAAACATAGTGTATACATTCTGTTTACAAAACCCTACCACTCACTCCCTTACCCCATTTAATTTTTGAAAATGTTCTTTATACACAAAGCTACAGTTTTTATCTGGTTTCGATGGAAATTTGCACATGTATGTAGAGAAAAATACTGCCCACACTAGCTTTAAAGAAACCAAACTACTCTTCGTCTGCACACCCCTTAATTGTTTTTTATACATACCTACAGTTTTATCTGATATCAACAGAAATTTACACATGTATACTTTAAATCAATCAGAAAAGGCAGTTTACATTTGGTATACAAAAGCCCAATCACTCTTCCCCTTTACCCTCACCCCTTTTAATTTCCAATGTTCTTTACAAAAAAACACAGTTTTAAATCCCGTCAAAATCACTTAAGCTATTTTTAAGTCATGGCATAATATTAATAAAATAAATGTGTCATAATGTCTCAACATGTTCTTCAGATTTCAACTTGGATCCCAAGCTTTCACGTTGTGAAAACCAATTAAAATTTTTTTTTTCTGTGTGATGCTGGAGCAAACAGATATATTCCAGAGACAGATTTCTATATGTGGTATGTATTAATGCCCAGATGTTACATGTTTCGGCTATCGATCAGCAGTTTTAACAAATGTTATGATATGATCGAAACATAGCCTGGACCAAAATGTAAACTGACATTCCATAACACAACACCCAATTCACCCCGTTCTGGAATCGTCTACATAACTTTTGACAATGACTCTATCTTTCCAAACGGCCAGCGACAAAAAAAATATATAAGACAACTGATATAGCACCCCACGCTTTTTTACATTTTGTAATCGGTTACTTTATTCTTTAAGCTTATTCAAAAAATTAATTATTCTGAATTGTGGGATGTCTGATCGCTGTTAAACAAAATCTTTAAATTGAAAGATTATTTTTAGCCTTTTAGTTCACATTACTACCAAAGCGTGTTTCTAGTTTTTTAAACTACAATTTTATTTTCCCTTCCTCTTCATATTTTTCTGTATTCAGTATAATTTAAGTGATATTCATCTTGACCTCTGTTGGAACAGTGTTGTCAAATACAGTTATAGCCATAGTTTCAGGTCAAATGCGATAAATTGTTGAAAAACATTTTCACAGCAAACTTGCTGGTTTATGGGTCAGTATAAGTTGACACATAAACAGAAAATCATGACATGGTGCAATAGTTGTTTCTGATGAAAAAAAGCCTGGCTCAGATGAATGGGAAAAATCCATATTATTTGTAAAGAGTTTTTCTCCCTTTGAGATATATTTAACTGATGTAGAAAAAGATACATTTTGAATGCTTAAACTCAAGTAGGATGACTTAACTCAAAGCAGCTGAATGAGCTATGTCAAAGATATCCAATTTTTTCATAAAATTCTATTTCCTTATCTGCAGTTCTAGTGAAATTTATCTATAATCATTTCTACTTGTCATAGAGTTTCAGTAACTTATTTTGCTGTGGTCAGTTCTTTTAGTAGCAATTCACGATTTTTTTAAATGGAAACTCTTTGAAACTCCAAATTGGTATTATCCTTCATCATAAGACTTCCAATGCATGCATTATAGAACAAAACACTTAAACGTTGACTTTCCAAGCATAGTTTCGCTCCCACAATTTGACTGAAAATGTAGTCAACAAGAAACACATCAAAATCTTTTCTTAATTTTATTGTTAGATAAACTACTGGAAGAAGTAGGTGCAGTTTCATAGCTGTAGGAAGAAATCAATTTTCAGCAGCACAAACTATTATGAAATAAAAAAAATTTAAATTAGTTTTTCACTTATTTAATTTTTGTCTTACTAGCATAGGTACTAAATATATTTCATTTGTACTTATGTTAATATTCTAATTAGAAGTCAATGTACAGAACAACAACAACAAAAATAGTGAGTGTTCACAAGTTGTTACAAATAACCTTTATTTACAAACGCAGTTGATGTGATAAATAAGTCTTTGTCCTATAACTGCACTCTGCCCTTAGCTTTGCAAGAACCCTTTGTAAGTGCCTTACCTGATTTAATGAACGAAATTGATTAATTTTAAACAGTTCTAAATACTTTGTTCGTGTATGCCTTGGTCGCCAGAGGTTATCAAAACCAGTTCGTTATTGCATGGGAGGATTATTAACAAGAAAAGGCACAAATTTACTAAATCACATTGCCGTCCAGCATAAGTTTATTATTAGCCCCCCCTGATACACTGAACTAGTTGGCCGCCACCAAATTTTAATCAAAATATCTAATCGGAACCTCTGTGTCCGAAGATTGCAGATTCTTTTTGAAAAATTAGAATAAATTTCACGTCCTACAAAACAGTTCATTACAATCATTTACCATCCACTGTCTTGCTCTGTACTGCATATTCCATCACTTTCACTTGTCAAACATAGTTAATAACACACTTCTATCACTCGTAGTAACCTGATACATGTTCATAGCTGTACTCCATGCAATTTCAAACACATGGATGATAATTCACGATCTTGCGTCCTCAACACCAGCGACACTCCATGGTTCAAGTACAACCTCCTGCTCCCCGTATTGTCTGTATCAATGCGCAAGGTGGCACTAATTAAGCCAGCGGAAGGGAAAGTAACTGATATGTTACTCCTTCTCCATTCTGTTTGTTGTTGTATATCCTTACAATATCAAGGATGAGTTAGATCAAATTTTTAATGTAAAGTTATGAGAGTGAGTCAAATGAAAACCGTAAATTTGTAATAAAAAATCGAAATTTTGCGCCGTTATCCTATAAGTTGGTAAGTGTGCTACAAGCAGCATGCAGAATGGCCTGTAGGTGGCAGCATAGTGCAGATGCACAAATACCGTCGCAGTATCAGTATAAAGATGGCTGCCCCACTTGAGACTTGCACCAGGGAAGAACAGTGTTCTGTTATTCGGTTTTTGAGTAGTGAAGGTGTAAAACCTATTGAAATTCATCGAAGAATGATGGTTCAGTACGGTTTGTCACAGCAGCAAGTCTACAAATCGAGTAGGAATTTCGCAAATGGTGTGACCTCAGTGGAAGATGCTCCTCGTCCAGGTCAGGCACAACGAGTTATGACTCCACAGAACATTGCAGCAGTTGAAGCCATAGTGATGGAAAACCACCGAGTGACACTGAATGATATTGCAGCATGTTTAAAGATTAGTCATGGTTCAGCACATCACATTGTGTATGATGTGCTCCAGTTTCACAAAGTGTCTGCAAGATGGGTACCTCGGCAGCTGACTCATGAAATGAGAGAACGACGTGTTGATGCTTGTGAAGAACTTCTTCAGCACTTTGAACGAGAAGCTGATGGCTTCTTTGCAAGAATCGTTACTGGGGACGAAACCTGGGTTCACTTGCACCAACCGGAAACGAAGAGAGCGAGCAAGGAATGGTGCCATTCCTCATCACCAAAACCAAAGAAGTTTCGAACAGAACCATCAGCAGGGAAGGTTATGCTGACACTCTTTTGGGACGAAAAAGGCGTCATTTTGGAGCATTACATGCCTAGAGGGACCACTGTCACCATTGTATCATACACAGATCTCCTAAAAATCATCTTCGGCCTGCAATCAAATCAAAGCTACGTGGATTGCTGTCATCAGGTGTCCTTTTGCAACGTGACAATGCAAGGCCCCACACTGCCCGTACAACAGTTGCAACAATCACAGACCTGCATTTTGAGTGTCTTCCTCATCCACCATACTCACGAGACCTTGCCCCAAGTTATTTCCATATGTTTGGACCACTCAAAGAAGCAATGGGAGGAAAGAAGTTCCGTTCTGATGAAGAGGTACGCCACGCGGTGCATGAGTGTTTGCGCGGACTACAAAAAAAATATTTTTTTCTAAAGGAATTTATGCACTTTGTAAGTGCTGAAGGACTTCCATTGAGCGTGGGGAAGATTTTGTTGAAAAGTGATACAGCTTTGTACCACTTCTGCACAATAAATAATATTTTAAAAATATTTAAGGTTTTCATTTGACTCACCCTCGTATAAAAGAAAATCTTATTTATATACAATTAAGACATTCAGGATTCCCTAAACTTCAAAACTACGGCTCCCATGAGAGTTGCCTTGTAGTTGTCTGAATGAGCTAAAAATTTTATTTAGATTTTTTGGAACAAGAGGGGGGAGGGAAGGAGGGAGCTTATCTTTTCAAATCTTGAAAATAAGGGCCACTCTAATGAGCAAGCATTTATGATGAACACATCACAACAATTCAATTCCTCAAACTTTCAAGGCTTTAGTAAAATAATAATAATAATAATCAGTATATATTATGTGCAGTACTCTTACAAAGTTATAAAAGAGTAATTGTCAACTTGATGGAATTTTCTTGTATTCATTTCCACAGTGAAAACTCATCATAAGAATCATTTTAAAGTGTATTCATTATATCGGGAAAAGTTATTTTAAGAGATAATTCGGTTTGTTCACGTTTTGAGACGTGCGATTAGAAAAGTAAAAATCTAAGATTTGAAATATCTTTGAATTGAGTAAAGCTACAGCTGAACTTTTATCACTGCTATAGTCAGCATTGTCCCGAGTATTTTGATAGTAAAATTAAATTTGGAAAAGTTTAATTAGTGGTTTTAATTAAGAGAAAAAATTGAACTTTTTAACTACAAGGAATACAGTTGAGAAATTTATATCAGTAAATAGCCTAAATTGAAATGATTACGAATATATAATGGTTTCGGTAAAAAAGCTTAAGCATTTGTCAGATAATTAAGCTTTTAAAGATAGATTGTCACTAATTGTTGTTGGAGATTGAGAAAGTTCGCCAAACTGGTGACGTAGGAGACTTTAACGTTAAGCTTATAGAAACCCTTTTGGATGCTAAATTAAATTAAAGTTAAATGAAAATAGAAAGAATGTGATCATAAGAAGCCCTTGTATAAATTTCAAGTTAAACTATTTCGTACTTTACCTGGGAAAGCCTATAAAAGGCCATGCAGCCACCATGATTTGCCTCATTATTTCACTGGAAAGTGATCACGTAACTCCGCGCTAGCTAGCGGAGCGTACCGCTCCGAGCAGGTGATGGTTGCAGCGAGTAGTAACATGCCGTAATGGTTACACTCACTAATGTTAGGGGGACTTCGTGAGTTTGTCTTCTCATATGAATTTGCTTAATCTTTAATCTTCAATGAAACTGTTGTACGATGCTCTATCTACGTTTCTTGTTCCAATATTGTAAAAGTGAACTTAATTTCAAAAATACAAGTATTGTGTGATTTAAAACTGTGTCGAGAGAACTTATTTCAGTCACCCTTCGTATTTGGGGTTAAAATACTAATACTTGGCAGCCAGCTTATTTAATATTATAGGTACCGGAAGGCTACACAGGTCAAGAACTTATTTGTTCACATTTCAGGCTAAGGTGGTGTTAACCCCCCACAATTTATGCCTGACAGCTTCAATTGATAGTATATTTTCGAGCATTCAAGAAATTTGCATTATTATTATTTTGCGATGAATGGAACTTTGAAACATTTTGGCTTCTCTTACTGCAGTTTATATGCAACAGAGATTGGTCTCTGAAACCACAGGAATTACTCCCACAAGTTATTTAATGTTTTGTTGAAAGTTAACTTTAAAAATGAATACCAGTCTCCGTTGCTACAATAGCTTCTGTTAATGAGTTTTATGAAAAATATTTTAAGGTTCTTCATGGCTTTCAGATGAATGAAGTGCATGGACGTTGTGAATTTTGTCTTGTTGTTAACTTGCAATCTTCATTTTGGTTTGAAGTCCAATAAATGTTTACTTTCAACAGTGATACCAGCATTAATTTCAATGATGCAAAATAAATTCCATGACAGTTAATGTTCTGGTGAAAATTTCCTTTCAACAATAAACCACTTCATTCACTGTTGCTCACTATAGTGATAAATAAATTAATAAAAATCTTAATGTAGCTTGTGATCATCTTTAGCCATGAACCATGCAAATATAATCTATCTACTCTACAAGTATCAGGAAAAAATTTCTATGTGGTCATAGATAATTATAGAAATCTTCCAACCCTGAAGACAAGTTTTATTGTTGCAACGAAAACACTATATTTATTCTCAACAGACATGTTCAACTATTTCCCCCCCCCCCCTACTTTTTCCAAATATGCTAATATGCAGAAACGTCCATGCAACGGTGTTTTCACTCTAGGAGATAACAATTATTAATACCTAACAGTATCAAAGGCTCACTGTGCTACAGGTGGGAATATTGTCAATCAGCTTGTCATTAGAGAAAGGAATTAATGAGAGTAGGAAGAGACCAGGAATCAGAGTGCTGGATTATTATGTCTAAATTTTGTAACTGTTACGTGAACTGTATACTATTAGTAGTAATGAAGGGGAGTGGGGTTTTGATATCTGTATAGAAGTATTGGACTGTGAGATTCTTCTGTGATTGATGAGGTATGTTTAAGGAAAAGTTAAGTAGAAAAAGGCATTTTTACATCTGAGAAGAGATGATAAAATTTCATCAGTTGGAATTTCTCTCTAGATTTCACCAATGTGTATCGTCTTTTTTACTGATGAAACAATTTTAAAAAGAACCCATAGTTGTTACTATCTCCATTTTCTTTTGACCCTCAATTATGTTCCACAAAATATGATTCATTTTTATTTTTATCTCATTTGTATTCTTTTGTATACTTTACCTTGCTATGTGTTTCCAGTTGACTTCATGTGTAATTTTTGTTATTTTTAACAGTTAGAAATGCAGAATTTGAGTTCCATTTTTCCTGCCCATTTGCTCACAGAGATGAGTAAGCACATCAACTGTCAGACACAGAGCCAAAATGACAGATTCACAATTTATAATATAATTTATCAGCTTGCGGGAAAATATCCTCAAGGTAGGTGATATGTCAGTGATTTCTCAAAATTTAAAATATAAATATGGAGTTACTATAAGAATTTTTGTTCTTAAATAATTGCTTAGTGATAATTTCAGTTAGGATTTATTTGTTAGTTATATTTATTTAAAACTCAAACTGTCATTTAAGTTGTTTCATATTGAATGGTATTAAAAAATTAATAGTACATCCGGAAATTATTTTTAGATACAAACATCCCCCTTTCCCACAACCCCTTTTTAAGGGTTTGCACTTCCTAAATTGGTTTTGTGGGACTTAGTAATTTCCCTCCCACCCTTTTATGAATTAGAATGAGAACTGTCACTAGTATTCTTATTAGCTAGAAGATGACAATCTGGTTTGATTCCATTATTTGAATATCAGTTTTGTTAGTCTTTTCCATTTGATGATAGTATGAATATTTTTTTCAGAAATTAATACTTTTACAAATAATACACCTATACTTACATCTGTACTGGGCAGTTCACAGAAAACTGTGGTTGGCAGGAGCTGTTTTTTAAAAATATTTCTTATTGTGCATTCCAATCCGTAATAGCATGACAGGAGTTAGAATTCAAATAGGAATCAGTTTGGCACCTTATTTACCTTGTCTTTTTTATGTTGTCATATCCTGGGTCTTACCTATCTTATCGTTGCGACCCCAATTATGTTGGTGGCAGAAGTATTCAAAAGTATTAAGCTTCATTTGTAAAATTTTTGGGAGCGCCATAAACCTATCCCTCCAAGCATGGCTTCTTGCTATCCAGTGCTTGCCTCTGCACATGCATTAAATTAGTAATTCTATAGGTGGTCACAAGAATGTGAATGTGACTATTCTAGGCTTCTGCCGATTTACATGAGTCCATCGGATACAGATAAATGAAACTTTTGAAAGAAGATACAATAGAAAGGAAAAAGTGCCTAGGTTTTACCCCTGGGAAGAAGCTTCTGCAGTAGTTAGGCGAGGGAATAAGGGCAGCTAGCTCAGGTACTGCCAGTACCATGGTAGATTTCATATTCTTACTGCAAAGTTGTGTGACCCTGTGTATTCTAGCAAGGGGGTTAGATAAGTAACGATGGACAATATCTTACCACAGGTGGGTTGTAGTGTCCTGGGTCACTTTGCAACCACTAAAGGCCAGCCTGAAGTCCAATCTTATCTGAAGACGGCTACTTTATCTCTACTGCTGTAGTGGCCTGTGATGTGCACTAACTCCAGGAGCATCCAGCTTCAGGCAAAGCTAGCTGACTGATTGTGTTTATGTTCCTGTGATCACTGTTTTTAATGCACTTATAATGAATTGTACCTTCTAGTGAATCTTTCTTAATGGATTTCTTATGTTATAACCTATTGCTTAAATGATCCATTTTTGCTGTCATGAGTCTTTCAACTGGTTTGATGCAATTCTCCGTCTCTTCCTATTTTATGCTAAACTCTTCATCTCTACATATCCCTTACAACCCATGTCCTCAGTTATCTGCTTCATATATTCTAATCTCTGTCTTCCTCTGCAGTTCTTACCTTTGACTGTTCCCTCTACTAACAAATTAACCAATCCAGCATGTCTCAAAATATGACCTACCAGCCTGTCTCTTCTTTCTGTATGCTTCTTTCATAAACTTCTTTTCTCACCCATCATTTCCGAAACTCGTTCATTTCATACTTTGTCTGTCCACTTAATTTTCAGCATTCTTCTGTAGCACCACATTTCAAATGCTTCAGTTTTCTTTCTTTTTGGTATTCCTAAAGTACATGCTTCGCTACCATTAAGTGCTGTGCTCCACACATCGAGTTTTAAAAAGTTCTTTCTAATTCCTAGATCAGTTTTTGAAACTAAAAGATTTATCTTTTTCATGAAGGCTTTTTTTGCTAGTGCTAGTGCTATTCTGCTTTGTCCATCAGTTGTAACTTTGCTTCACAAGTAGCAGAATTCACTTACTTCTCCAATTGCATTTTTTTTTAAATATTGCATTTATTTTAATATTCATTCTACTAGTATTGGTATCATTTCTGCTATATTTCATCACTTTTGTCTTGATTTGAATTATATTCAGTCCAAAATCTTCCTTCAGTAACTTCTCAATACCCTCAGCCTGTTCTGCTAACAAGACTATGTCATTAGAAAATTGTAACATACTGAACACTTGGGCAACATGAAAATTACTTCCTTTATTGTTTCTCCTCAGCCTGTTCTGCTAACAAGACTATGTCATTAGAAAATTGTAACATACTGAACACTTGGGCAACATGAAAATTACTTCCTTTATTGTTTCTTCTGCAGATGAGTTGAATATTAACGGGGATAGACTAAAATCTTGCCTCATATACCTTTTTAACTGAAGCATGTCTCTAACGGTTCTCTACTTTTACTATAGCCACTTGATTCTTAAATAGTTTATAAAATATTCTTCTATCTCTATATTTTAGACCTGACTTCTTTAAAATTTTGAACATCCGAACCCACCTATCATTATCAGAAGCTTTTTCTAAATCAACAAATGCCATAAAAGTATCTATTTTTTTCTTGATCCGCCCTTCAAGTATTAATCTTAAAGCCAGAATTGCTTCGCTCGTACCGTGGTTTTTCCTAAACCCAAACTGATCTCCCATCTACGATCCCTTCTACTACCCTTTCCATTCTTTTGTACATTATTCTGGTTTAGTAATTTTGAAGCATGTGATGTTAGACTAACGGTGCAATAATTCTTACATTTAATATAAATTGCTTATGGGGTTCACACTGCATTGAAATACTCTTCCTCCTTCTTCCTGATGTTTCAATCAGGGCTTAGGTCTTTTTCAGGGGCCGTATACCGTACCTGCAACAGACTGGGATCTGCTGGAGACTGGTGTAGCTGCTTGTTTATGTATTTGTACCAGGCATGCCAGTCTCCAGCAGATCCCAGTCTGTAGCAGATTCGGTAGACGGCCCTTGAAGAAGACCTAAGCCCTGGTCGAAATGTTGGGAAGGAGGAGGAGTAGTATTTCAATGCAGTGTTAATAAATTAATTGCCACAATAAATTCTACAGCTTCTTCTAGTAATTAACAGATGTAAAACACCTGCATTGCAGAGGTTGCCAGTTTGTCTTGCCCAGGCCATGGGTGGTTTTAATTAATTTTTGTGTTCATCCCATATAGTCCTTTCACTTGAGATTATCAAAAACGCTAAAAGAGCCTAACACAATTGAGGAAAATTAAACACAGATGATGCTGGCTGAATGCCTAAACAGCCAAATGCCATTTTTTTTTTTAATTTAAAATTTCTTTTTGCAAATGACTCCTTTGAAACTACTCTGGCAGGTTTACCCTGGAAATCTTCTTCTTTATTTCTCATCAGTTTGTGAACAGAAAGCATCCTACACAAACAGACCTGTCTTCTTAATTTAAACATTGCACCCTGTTGAAGCATAGGGTGTTGTAAAAAGGGCACCTGGTTTGAAATGGTGCGGCATAATGTTATTTCTCAGTTGGTCACATTATTGTGTAGTAGGTTGGTATCCATAAATGCTCCAATTGGTGCTGCAGTCTGAATTTCTTCTACTGCTGCTCCATTTTGTGTCTAACTATGGAGAAGTTTACTATTGTGCAGTTTGTGCTGATTGTTAAAATGTTTTATCGAAATGGGAAAAGTGTGATATGTCTTCAAGCACCGAGCGTGGTGGTTGAGTGGTTAATGCTCTGGCCTCACATTAAGGAGGTCGGTGGTTTGAATCCCCGTCTGGGCATCCAGATTTGAGTTTTCCATGGTTTCCCCAAATCACTCTAGGTGAATGCCAGGATATTTCCTGCAAAAGGCCATCGCCAAATTCTTTCCCATTCCTTGTCCCCAGTCCCATCTCACCTCTAATGACCTCGATGTTGACAAGGCGTAAAGCCGTAGGCAAAAAATAAGAATGTCTTCAAATGATTCTGAGGCGTAATGAAACACTGAAAGAATCAACAGTTCGCAGTCTTCAATGAAACAGGTTCAACAGTGAATGTGAAAAGTTCTGGGCATCTTCATTCTGGCTGCTCTGTGCAAAACGTGTATGAGGTTTGTGCAAGTGTGAAGTTGGTTTTCTGCCTTTCCAAAGAATGGGGCAGTATAGTGAATTCTGTTAAGTGATCTCCATTACCACCCTTACAAAACTCAGTTATGCAGAACCTGACTGTGGTAAATCACAAGAAAAGGTGACATTTTGTTGGTTGCTTTCCAAGAAGACGACTGGAGGATGACTGCTTTGGAAGCAAAATCATTTTTAGTGACAAGGCGCATTTTCACTTAATTGCATGTGTGAATAAACATAACTGCTGTATCTGGGAGTCAGAAAAGCCTTGCATGATTTAAGAAAGGGATATCCATCCACAGTGAGTGGAATTTTGGTGTGGCTTTTGGGTAGCATCATCAGCCTGTATTTCTTTGAAAATGAGGCATGACAAGCTCATACCGTGGAATGATAAAGAGATTTTTTTTGGCGTCATTACAATGAAATGAACTTTCAGTAGTTGTGGTTTCAGCAGGATGGTGCCACCTATCACAAGTCCTGCGCAAAAATTGAGTTGCTCCACTAGCAGTTTCTAGATTACCTCATCTTACATAATGGTGACCAACAATGGCCACCATGGTGATGTTACTTAACCCTAAGCATTTTTTGAGGGGGAGTTATCTGAAATCATTGGTGTACATTAATAAACCCCAAAACATCCGCTAGTTAAAGGTGGAAATTCTATGTGGTGTTGGTGACATACAAGTGGAGTCTTGTGAACCAGTCATTGGGTTGTTGTTGGTGCTTTAGGGCTCGTCGACGATTGGGTCATTAGTGCCCTAACAACGACTGACTTGGCAATGCGGTTTAGAAATTAACATAGTTTGGCCAACTGTAAAGAGGCCGGCCACACAGACAGCAAATTCAGATAAAACAGAAATATCAAAATGTTGGCTGTAAATGGGCTGCTAAAATAAAAAAATAAAAAAATAAATAAAAATAAAAAATGCAGTATCTGGTAAAAAGGCCTACCAGGTTAAAAAATTAAAACAATCACAATATGCAAGGATTGGAGACTGTAAAGGGGTCTCCAATCGATCCTAAAACTTATGCTGGCCTTGTGACGCTATCCATGATTTGTGAAGTTGTTATAATTATAAATAATTCAGTTCTTTTGATCCAAACAGATATTGTTTATTATATATTATTTTAATCCACTAGGGATTACATTGAAATTGGGTAATCTCAGAAGATGCAGGTTCTTTTAGGCAATGATAATCTTAAGCATCCAATCTACACTTCTACGCCGATAGCTAACATCTCATGAGTCTTTATTTCCATAGCAACCTATATCGTCTTGTTTTTCTTCTAAGAGTATATATTATTCATTTTCATCCTTGCTCAAGGAGCTAAATACAATGTTCTTTTTTAAAAAATATTTCCGTTATGTCACAGCCTCCCCAAAATTTTTGGGACAAGACCGCCTAATACACAAAATTTTAAAACCTTCGCTACATTGCCACTATCACTGTCTAAAATAAGGGACAGACCGTTGACTAAGCCAACGTCTGCCCTTAAATCTAAAAACAATATGCACTCAGTTAAAATGTGGTGCACCGACAATGGTACGCCACAAGCATCATATTCCGGAGGGTCCTCTTGGCAGAGAAGAAAACTATGAGTTAGAGGACAGTGCCATATATGGAGGCGAGTAAGAATAACCTCATCCCCCCTCGCCCACTGGAAGGAGCTGCTCCACAACTGAACGGTTGGTTTGACCAGCCGGAGTTTATTATGCTCGACTTCCAGCCACTGCCTCTACCATACATCGAATACTTTTCTTTTTGCCGCTGAGGCAAGGTCTGACTTTGGGACCGGAGCAAATTCGATTCCGACCTTGTCTCAGGCTAACTTGGCAGCTACTTCGGCTGCCTCGTTCCCCCGATTCCCACATGGCCTGGTTCCCTGCAGAATAACCAGCCATTGGGAATTTCATGGACAGAGTTCATGCATTCCAGTGCAGTAGAGGGGGGACATTTTCCTGAAATTTTCCTTACCTGAAGTGGGAAGGTTTAGGGAACATTTTTATATATTTAATTACTGCATTCTGAAAAAAAACTAATTTCATAAAAAACTGGCACCCTTTATGCAACCCCTTTACAACAACCCACCCTGTTTGGTGATCAGTAAAGCTCTGGGGTCTGTTTGGGGAATGTGGATTTAAATCCCCTTCCGCAATTCCAGATTTTCATGGTTTCCCTAAATCGCTCCAGGCAAATGCTGGGTTGGGTTCCTTCAAAAGAGCATGCCTGAATTCCTTCCTATTTCGTGCCCTCATCTTCTCTATCTCTAATGATTTTAATGCTGACAAGCCATAATGCCCAAAGGAAAAAATGAATAGAAAATCCCTCCCGAGGAGTTCTTGTATGACAATATAGAATGATATCTCAACAGTATGAAACTTAAAGTTAATGAATACATTTTTACTGTTACTTAAATGTAGGACCACAGTTTCTTTGAATTGAAATGTGTATGACATAATTCCTCTGACACTGAGAATTTAATATGAATGATGTTTTACAAAGCCCTACTATAATCAAACTGATTGTTCCCTTGTATCTTTAAAAAGCAATAGCACTTCACTTTTTATTAGCTCAGAACTAATAATTTCTGGAGGACACAACTTCAAATCTCCATCTGGCCATCCAGATTTTGACTTTTCAAGATTTCCTGAAATTGCTCCTGGTGGAAAGGCTATGGCTGAATTTCTTCCCATTCCTTGTTTCCAATCCTACCCCAATTACCTCGATGTCAGATGGTCACAGAAAATAAATAAATCATATTTGTTCTCTTAGCTTATTATATGAATTTTACTTTTTTCGAGTGTGTGAGTGAATTTTCTTTGGCATCCATCTCTTATTTCCCTGATTCTTCATTGCTTTCTGTTGTGATGTTGCCACTGTGAAAACGCAAAGCGTAGTGACCAACCTTATTACGTTAGAAATAAACTGCTTTCTTTAGCTCAGTTAAGTTTCCTACTGGAATAGTGAATAATAGTCACTCTGCTATAGATAATGTTTTCCAATATATCTCAGAATTCAGCTATACAATCAAGCCATCAATCATTGGACTTTCGGATCATGATGCCCAGTTATTAACTATCAACACTTCTATAGGAACTAGCTCCAAGGGTAATGTTTTTAAACTTCAGCGTGTAATAAATGAGTCAGTTACTAAATACGACAAACTGGCAACATAAACTGAAGAGCCAAAGAAACTGGTATTGGCACTTGTATACAAACACAGAGATATGTAAACACTCAGGGTATGGCGCTGCGGTCGGCCAGGCCTATATAAAAGAACAGGTACCTGGTGCAGGGGTTAGATCAGTTAATGCTGCTACAGTGGCTGGTTATCATGATTTAAGTGAGCGTGGTGTTATAGTTGGCGCACGAGTAATGGCACACAGCATCTCTGAGATAGCGATGAGGTGGGGATTTTCCCGTACGACCATTTCATGAGTGCACTGTGAATATCGGGAATCCGGTAACACATCAAATCTCCGACATCTCTGCAGCTGGAAAAAAATCCTGCAAGTACGGGATCAACGAAGAATGAAGACAATCGTTCAAGTGCAACCTTTCCACAAATTGCTGCGGATTTCAATGCTGGGCCATCAAAAAGTGTCAGTGTGTGAACCATTCAATGAAACATCATCGATATGCGCTTTTGCAACCAAAGGCCCACTCGTGTACTCTTGCTGAGTGCACGATACAAAGCTTTACGCCTTGCCTGGGCTCGTCAACACCAACATTGGACTGTTGATGATTGGAAACAGTTTGCCTGGTCTGACAAGTCTCGTTTCCAATTGTATTGACAGATGGACATGTATGTGTATGGATAGTATCTCATGAATTCATGGACCCTGTATGACAGCAGGGGACTGTTCAAGCTGGTAGAGGCTCTATAATGGTGTGTGGCATGTGCAGTTGGAGTGACATGGGACCCCTGATATGTCTAGATATGACTCTGACAGGTGACATGTACATATGAAACACATCCTGGCTGATCACCTGCATCCATTCATGTCTGTTCCGATGGACTTGGGCAATTCCAGCATGACAAAGCGACACTACCCACGTCCAGAATTGCTACGGAGTGGCTCCAGGAACACACTTCTGAGTTTAAACACCTCCACTGGCCACCAAACTCCCCAGACATGAACATTACTGAGCATATCTGGGATGCCTTGCAATGTGCCATTCAGAAGAGATCTTTACCCCCTCATACTCTTATAGATTTATGGACAGCCCTGCAGGATGCATGGTGTCAGTTCCCTCCAGTACTACTTCAGACATTAGTTGAGTCCATGCCACGTCATGTTGCGGCACTTTCGCGTGCTTGCGGGGGCCCTACACAATATTAGGCAGGTGTACCAGTTTCTTTGGCTCTTCAGTGTATTTACAGTGAACAAGGTATGAATGAAAAATATAGCATTGTATTAAATTGCTTTGGAAGTTGCTTCCCCTTGAAAAGGTGTCATGCTTCTTAAAAGGGACAAAAAGCATGGATAACTGTGGGCATTAGAACATCATGCATTTATAAAAGGAAGTTATATATTGCCTCTAGGACATTCATAATGCTAATGTTAAAACACATTACAAATGGTACTGAAAAAGTTTATTAAAGAATCTAAAAGTATGTACTGAAAATAAAATTAAGACAATGTGGTGCATTGTAAAAAATGAAATGAGGGAAAAATAATTAAACCAGTAATGATATTTACATCAAAGAAAATTCTGTAGAATCTAATTTTTCAATTGCTGATATATTTAATGATCATTTTTATCTGTTGCTGATAAAATGATTGCCTATAACTGAGTGCCACGTAGTATGGATTCTGTCAATACAGGCTTCCAAGAAAAATTTGACACTTTGTAAGTTTAGCTACTCCGGAAAAATAAGAAAAGTTATCATATCTCGTAAGGACAAATACTCTTGTGGTTACGATGGCATTTCGAGAAGATTAATTAAACTGCGCTCCACCGAATTAAGTAATATACTAAGTTATATGTTTAATACATCTTTACTTGAGGGTACCTTTCCAGAAAGGCTTAAGTGAGCTTTTCTGGAATGGTTAAACCACTCTATAAAATGGGGATAAGTCAGCTGTATTGAATTACTGGCTTATTTCAATACTAACATTATTATCCAAAGTGTTTGAGAAAGCAATGTACAATAGAGTTATGAACAACTTAAAAATAATAATATTCTAACTAAATCTCAATTTGGTTTTCAAGGGCCAATCAACGGAACAAGCTATATTTGCATTCACTGACAATATTTTAGAAGTAATAAATGACAAATTAATTCCTGTAGGAATTTTCTGTAACTTATCTAAGGCATTTGACTGTGTTGATCATAAAATTCTGATAAAGAAATTAAATTATTGTTGTATAGATGCCATTTTTAATAAATGGTTTAGTTCTTACCTTCTAAATAGGAAACAGAAAGTGTCACTAAAGAATTTGAAGGCCTCCTTATGTGGTCCACTGTTTTCTGTATGGTACTTTATCAGATGTGGAGCACTTCAGGGTTCTATATTGGGGCCACTATTGTTTTTAATATATATAAATGATCTACCCTGTGTCATCTAAAAACTCAAAATTTGTCCAATTTGCCAATGACACAAACATAGGAATCAAAAATACTCTAGATTTATATACTGGATAAAGGAAACAAAGAAACTGCCGCGAGGCACTGAAAATAAGATAGGATAGGGAAAATAAACAGTTACCCGTCACTTACCATAGATGAAGGCAGGAGGGCGAGACACGTAAAAACACAGAAACAAACGAATTGCACAATATTTCGACTTTAGTCTTACTCATGTGGGAGGCGAGACATATGGCAGGGGGAAAGATGTGGCGGGTTGGGATGTGACCACATCTTTCCCCCTGCCATATGTCTCGCCTCCCACATGAGTAAGACTAAAGTCGAAATATTGTGCAATTCGTTTGTTTCTGTGTTTTTACGTGTCTCGCCCTCCTGCCTTCATCTATGGTAAGTGACGGGTAACTGTTTATTTTCTTTATCCTATCTTATTTCTAGATTTATCTACAGAATTTATTTCAAATTATGACTTTGACCTTATTAATAAATGGTTTGTAGCTAATGGCTTGTCTTTAAATTTTGATAAAACATGCAGTTCAGTATAACACACAGATTAACACCAGATATATACATAAAATTTGCTGGCCAGTCTATTCAATTGGTAGTGTGTATGAAATTTCGGGGGGTTTGCATATTGATCATAATTTAAATTGGAAGGTACATGTTTCTGACCTAAAGCGATTGGGGGCATACAATTTCAGTGATATCCGTATGAGAAAACTTTATTTTGCTTATTCTCACTCCATAATGACATAATTCTGGGTCAATTCTACCAATTGAGATGAAGTGTTCAGAGCGCAAAAGCGAGTAATAAGAATTGTGTGTGGAGTTAGTGGAGTACTTCATAGGGAGCTGTTCAAGAAGTTAGGGATTTTAACATTGGTGGCTGAGTATATATACACATTAATTTCTCTTGTATTCCTCAAATTATACTCTGTTTGAAACAAATAGTAAAATACACAATGAAGAAAGGTGCAAGGATCCTTAGTCAACAAGATGAAAATGCTGTATGATAACACAAAAAACCTGTGTGCAAATAGGCAACAGAGAGAGCAAGTGGTTTGAGACAAGAAGAGGAGCACAACAGGGCAGTTATCTGTCACCCCCACCCTTCATTGCTGTGATATATGACATCTTGAAGAATTTCAAAGAAGTATAAGAGGTGCAAAAGAAGCTGGAGGCTTGAAACAAATTGTTTGAGGAGTATGGACTGAAAATCAGCCAGAGTAAGACGGTGGTCATGGCAAAAGGTACAGGGACTTCCAGTCTGAAGATTTACCTAAACAACCAACAACTACAAAATGTTGAACAATTCAAATATATTGACAGTTGAGTAAAGACAACACCACTAAACGTGAAATTACCAACAGAAATAATAATGCAGCAGTCTTTTATAGCCAGGTGAGAACACTATAGTGTAAGAACAAAGTTCCCAGAAAGTGAAAAAACACTATTATTAAAAACCTATTACGTCCCCATACTGACTTGTGCACTGGAAACATGTACCTTATGAATTTTTTTGCTTACCATGCTTCAGAGAACACGAAAGGACAAAGTAAGAAATTAAATCAATCGTGCAGATGTCGGTATAGACATCAGTGTGGCAAAATACTTAGTGTTCTCGCCTGAGGTGGTATGGACATGTCCAAAGGATGGAGGATGAGAGAAGAGCAATAGGCCTACTTTAATATGAACATCTGAGGTAAAAGAAGTGTGGGAAGGCCCAAAAAGAAATTGATAGACCAAATCAAGAAGGATATAGAAGACTTAGGGCTTGATTGGAAGACTCTTCATCAACAACAATTATTCATGGACAGGAAGAAGTGGAGACTGCTTGTGACCAACACCCAAGAAACTGGAGCTGGAGAATGATGATGATGATGATACAATTATTGAACTGTAAGTAAAAATGACCTTCACAAGATTACAAAATAACTGCCAATAGTTTGTGTAAACGTAGTTGACATAATTAATGTACCTTGTATGCTATGACTGTACATCTTCTGGTGTATGTATTATTTTGCTGTGCAATTGTTTAAATGTAAATTGACAACTTTCCACTTCCCACAGAGCCAGTCTCTTATGTTGGTATCAATGGAAAATGAATATATTGACCCTACAATCAGAAATTAAGTGAACCTTTTGGTAAAAGTATAATTACTATAAATAATTTTTTGAACTGTGTTTGCAACCTACAAGATGTTGCTGAGTGCCACTTTTGACTGCAGTTCTGACAAGGAACTTGACTTCTACAATCTCTACCAATATGATCCATTTTTCTACATAAATAGTATCTCTTAAGTGAATTATTTTTGCTTCATTTGAGTATGCCCACCTACGATTTTTTCTTTTTGTGCTAACATAGCAGTTACTTCAGTTACAGCCAAGTCATCTGCTATAAGAAATAAACTTTTTTTTTCCATTCAATCTACTTGAAGAAAGACACCATGGCTCACCCTATCGAAAAATTACCAAACTTTTATGAATGTTGGGTTCTGGAATTTCTTGACATGCTGCATTCTGAAACTTTGTAGAATATCACTGAGCATGGTGGGTGAAGGTAACACAATAGCCTCGCGGGTTTGAATCCTCATGATGCCATCCAGATTTGGGTTTTCCATGATTTCCCCATATCACTCCAGGTGAATTCCAGGATGTTTCCTTCAAAAGGTCATGGATGAATTCCTTCTTGTTCCTTTCTCTAATGACCTTGACATCAATAAGGTGTAAACCAAAAAACATCTTTCTCCATGTTTAAATACCCCCATGACTTTGTAAGTTCCCTCACCAAAAGTTTGCTTCTGATATTCCCAACAATTTTTTACTTTAATTTTTTTTAAATACCTTGTAGTCTTCTCTAGCAATTAAGGTAAAAGCTGTGGACTATTTTCCGTGAATAATTGTAACTAATCTTTTTCTCCAGAAATACACTTGGTATTAACTTTAATGCTTCTAACACTGAAAGTTTCCTCTCACAATTGTCTTCCACACAAGATTCACTGCTTAATGTGGCCACATTAAACACTGATTGTTTGCATACACTTTTTCTGAATCTTCTTAATTACACCATTTCCAATTGTCACTAGACTACGAAGTGAGCACATGTCAGCATTTGCTGCAGCTAGTTGCTATGCTAACTGTAATTTCTGCCCCATAATGCTATTATAGCACCCTCCTGCCACAAACATTCATAATACTTTTTATCTGCAACCAATCTGGTTACACATTCAGCTCTACCTCACTTGTAGTTTGAAATATAACTTGATACAAATGAATTTATTGGTTCATTAATATTCAAAAGAACTAATGAAAATGTAATTTACTGTACGCATACAATTGTTGAAAGCTTTTGCAAATGAAATAATGAAATCTAAAGTAATCAAATACTCATTCATATAATTCTCTGCAATTTGAAACAGTTCCTAAGCTGACAGTGATTTAGATGAGCTGTTTACGTCTTAATGTGTAGGTAGAGGCGTTTCAACTTTTCATGGTTGCCAAGGTACTCCAAGTTAACGGAGAGAAGTTGGAGCAGGCAACATTTCTATTCATTCTCCTTTATTTGAAAAGAACATGAAGTAATTTAATTGGTTTGTTAATACATACTTTGTAGCTTTGGAACCTACATAGTTGAAGTCTGAGTTTCCATGTCAGAAAATGTTACCCTTAAAGCTAGTAGGCTAGTGAAAATATAGGGTCACAGGAAGCTTCCTATGTCTTGTAGTTATTGTCCAACATATTCACTTTAGTAAAGGAACTTATATACTTTGTAAACTTAATGCAAAACACACAAGCTATTCACAGTTGCAAGGTGAAGTGATTTCTTCCTAGTATAGAGTGAAGTATAGGGAGGTTACAATCATCCTAAGACTAATTTGTTGAGGCTGCCAGCTGTTTGAGGATATTTTGTGTAAGCAGCATGCTCACTCTTGAGATTCCATAAGCACTAACTTTGTTAAGACAAATCCAATGTGTGAGGCAGGATGTAATAGGCAAGCTGTGTGATACATGTTTCTTCAGTCATTGCTCCGCTGCTTATGCCAAACCCTCTTTCAGATAGCTTAAATATTGTGAATTGTGTTGATCTTGTTCTGTGTGGAGGGTTTTTCTTCTTGCATAAAAGTGTTTTATATCTCACTAATTATACAAAATTGAATGATCCTTTGCAAACTGAAATACTTTATATACATCAAATATGGGAAACATCATTGCTTTCCATTGCAATTACTCCAAGGTCCACCAATCTCTTGTCCCGTTTCTTAGTTATCACTAGAGACCAGATTATATGCATTTGCATATTAAGCCCATTTTCACCGGTTTTTGCATATTTTACCTAAAACCTGGTGATGATGCATATTTTTGCTATATTTACTATAGTTTTAGGTTGTGTACCTTGTTAACAAATAAAATCTTATGTTTTAGCCGGCAAAACCTACTAACTAGCAGCATAGCTCTTAGCAGTCATGCGTTTATTGTTTTGATACATAATATTATTTTGCGAACAAGTAAAACAAACTCCCGGGAGATAAAGACGGATGATGCCGTTCAGCACTGCGCTCGCCTACTGTAGCACTCTTCCTACTAGACAAATTATGCATGCTATTGTTCCCAGGCTCATTTTGTGTTTAATTTTTATTTATTTGTACAAAGTTTAATCTATACAATACCTCCCAAAAAAATGTGGTCTTTTCATGGGTAGTGACTATCCTGGAACATTTACATACGACAGAAATATTTTATATTGTTGAGTTTGTGTGAAAAATATTTTGTCCACAATAAAGTTTCAAATAGACCAGCATGTCAAGAGAAGTCTTGCAGAAGAAAGGCCCATGACAACAACTTTTAACAGCGACAAGTAGCAATAGCAGCAAAGGCAAACAAAAAATCACCTAAGCATGGATCTATGTGAAGCATTGGTCCAAATAATATTCCTCTTCACAAATTTAAAAATCCTGCCTTCAAAGATTTTCTGCAAAAATATTGCTTGAATCAAAATAAAACATATGAATCAATATTTCGTAAAAAAAAAAAAAAAAAAAAAAAAAGCGAAACTACTGACTGACAGTTGTGGTGCATTACAAATTTAACTGTCGGTGAATTAAAACTACAACCTTTTTCTTCCTTTTAGTGGCTTGTAAAGAACTTGAAAAGGCAGATCATTCTACGATTGTCTGATTTGTGAATGAGTGTTTTAACAAAGTATTTTCTGAATTTTCTGCAGATGAAAGAGAGTTTATATTTCTCTCAGATGCTGCTCTCTGTATGATCAAGGCAGCCAGTGCCCTCCAGGTATTTTATTCCAATTTTTCTCATGTGACTTACTTTGCTCACGGAGTACGATTCACATTTGGGAATGTAAATAAACTGATTTCATCAACAAAGAAAGTGTTTCTTAAGGCATGTTGTCGTAATAATGCCTATGAAAAAAATGGCCAAATGTGCCCTTACCTCGGGAACCAGTGGTAACTCGATGGGCAACATGGGTTGAAGCTGTATTGTTGTACAATGAACATTTTGAGTCCATTAAAGGTGTAGTAAACGACTTTTATAGTGTAGTTTGTAATTACAAGGAAGCATTTAAAATTCTAGTCTTAAAACCATAGCTGTAATTAACATTTATTTTTCCCACCTGCTTGCAAGTACTAAAAGTCTTGAAACTCAGGGTTTGGTGTTGTCTTAATCTATTCAGTTAATGAATAAAATCCAACAAATCAGCTACACATTTCAAGAGGTATTCCTGTGTAAACTTAAAATGAAGTTTGAAAATATTTTGAACAATAACCCATGTTTTGAACCTTGTGTCAGATTGATTGTTTTATCAATTGGGGGGGGGGGGGGGTGAACTTAATTCAGAAACAATAACTGCTAACACAGCACTCAAATACAAATACTGCCCAGTTACATCAGTGAATGTGGAATGGCCCATTTCCACTTATAAAAATATAGAGATCAAAGAAAGAATCTTACTATTGAATATTTGGAACAGTACCTGACTGTTTACAATTACAAAAGTAAATAAAAATTAAATTATTGTTAATTATCGAATTTGTAAATATGTTTATTCAATTACTTACTCATTGCAAGCTGATTTTGAAACAAAAAATCTAAAAATAACTGTTTTTATACTGTATAATGTTGCGTATTTTGACACTTTTCATGCATATTTTAGGCATTTTTCATGCATATTTGCATGAATATTTCTAGCTTTTTATGTTGCATATAATCCGATCTCTAGTTATCACATTTGGGCTGCTCTTCATTCATCCATATCTTCTTCTCATCATCATCTTCATCTATCTTTTTTTTTTAACTGCTTAACGTCTCCTATAACAACTAGGTCTTTAGAGATGGGAAAGGATGGGGGGCAAGGAATGGGAAGGAATTCGGCCATGGCCTTTTGAAGGAAGCATCCCGGCATTCACCTGGAGTGATTTGGGGAAACCATGGAAAACCCAAATCTGGATGCCCGGACGGGGATTCGAACCGCCGCCCTCCCGAATGCAAGGCCAGAACGCTAGCCGTTACACCACCACGCTCGGTTTCATCTATCTCTTCTCACGTTATAGAAAGACCAGGTAAAAAGTGAAAGCAGAAAACCTGATCATAAAACATAGGTTATGATTTCATCTATCTCTTCTCACGTTATAGAAATCATAACCTATGTTTTATGATGAGGTTTTCTGCTTTCACTTTTTACCTGGTATTCTTATGATGCTTTTCATATGGTAACTAAGCAGAAAAAAATGCAGTAAGGCCATTTTAATATGGAAAAGATGAAGAAACTAAAGTCTGATAGTGAGTGCAAGATATACACTATGATATGAATTACTTTTAGGTTTGACCTTAACATACATTTCATTTTATTTTTCACATGACTTATTAGACATACTTTTTTTGCCTTTGTACGATCACATAGTGTAATCATCAAACTGGCAAGTAATTGATTCTTTCTTTGTAAATTATTAAAATGTAGCTCTGAATGTAATCTGCAACTTGAAAGTTGGTCAAATATCTATGTTAAGCTATAGGTTCCACATGAAAGGCTATCTCTCCTGCCTCTGACACACTGAATCAACACGTCTCTTTGTAGAGAAACCCATCAACTGAACAGGATTTAGAGCGAAACAAATGGTTCAGAATCAGTCCAGAACCAAAGGGTAGTTGTGTTCATATACATGAAGTTGTTTCATTGCTTTCTTTTAGTTAATTGTGGTAAGTCATGATTTAGGATTGGTGCTTAGCACCCTCTGCCACCCACATTGTTTGTGATTTGCAGTGTATGAATGTAGATGTAGATGTAATTTTGTTAAGGTAATAATACTTCTTTAAAATATTTTATTAATTTTTTTCAGACTTGAAGATGTTGGGTCCAGATTTCATTTATCAAGTTATTTCAAGTATTGATGGTGAAAGAGATCCTCGTAACCTAATGTTCCTGTTTCAAATCATGCCAGGTTTTTTGAGGTCTTTTCCACTTGGACATCTAACTGAAGAAATGTTTGAAGTCCTTTCATGTTATTTCCCAGTTGATTTCTATTCGGTGTGTATGTGCAATTGTTTTTGTGTGTCATTTAGTTGGCATTACTTTTATTTATTTTATTCTTTAAAATGTTTCTTATTAATAAATATGTGTGTGTGTCTGATGTGTTCAGTGAACTACATTGTGTTAAAAAGTGATTTTGAAGTCATGCTTACATGACTCCAAGCATTCCCCTTAAAAAGTAATCAGTATCTCTTCCCTTCATTAGTTTTTGTAATTTGATAATCGTACAATAAATTGCAGAATTTCCTCACACACACACACACACACACATGTATTATTTATCTGACATAGCAGTACAAAACCATTGGTCTCGCATTCTGAATTATGGAACAGGCTTGAAAAATGAAGAACATATTATTGCTTTGAATGGAAGTATCTTATTATCTGACTTATTATTGTATGTTTAGATGTACCCATCACATATGAGGGTGGTCTGAAAAGTTTCCAACCTAACAAAGATACAAGACATTCTTTCCGATTTTTTTATTTTTATTTTCAACAAACCCTCCTTGTAACTGTACACACTTCTCCCAGCGATGCTCCCATCTCTGTAACCCATCCAAATAGTACTTGGTGTTTTTCTCTGCAAAATAATTGTTCACGAAGGTGGTTGCCTCTTCATTTGACGAAAATCTCTGTCCTCCTAGTGCAATTTTTAGATGAGGGAACAAAAAGAAGTCGCTTGGGGCTAGATGTGGTGAGTAAGCAGTTCAAACGGTAATTCGTGAATTTTCGCCATGGCAATCGCTGAGGTGTGAGATGGTGCTGTTGTCTCGGTGAAACAGGATTTTCTTTTTCTCCAAATGTGGCCGTTTTTCCGCAAGTTCTGCCTTCAGCTTGTCAAGTAATGATGCGTAATATGCTCCTGTAATGGTTTTTCCTTTTTGAAGGTAATCGATTAAAATAACTCCATGACCATCCCAAAAAATCAGTCGCCAGCACTTTCCCAGCCGAAAAAAACAGTTTTTGCTTTTTTTGGAGCCGGTTCCCACTTTGCAGTCCACTGTTTGAACTATATTTTTGTTTCGGGCGTATAATGGTGTATCCAAGTTTCATCTACAGTAATTAATCGGCGCCAAAACTCGGATTTATTGTGCCTAAACTGCGCCAACAGAGCATTGGAAATGTTCATTCAAACACGTTTTTGGTCTAATGTGAGCAAAAGCGGCACCCAGCGTGCGGATAGCTTTCTCATACCTAAATGTTGATTTAATATGTAACAAACACATTCTTTTGAAATGTTCATAACCTCTGCTATCTCTCTCACTTTAATTCGGCGGTCGTCTATCACCAATTGGTGAACTTTGGCTATGTTTTCGTCGGTAGTTGCAGTTTTTTGACGTCCCGAACATTCATCATCTCCCAAGCTCTTACGGCCACATTTAAATTCAGCTGCCCAAAATTTCACTGTGGTAAGTGATGGTGCAGAGTCCCCATACACAGAATCCAACTCATCTTTGATTTGCATAGGCGTATTGCCTTTCAAAAACAAATATTTAATGACAGCTCGATGCTCGATTTTGTCCATTTTCATACAAACACTCACATCAACTCACTTAAAGGACTGTTACATAACAACTGCGCATCCAGAATGGCTGAAACTTTGGTGAGTAACTGTCAACAGATAAACAACGAAATTCACTAGCTTTTATTTATGAGTGCTGCCATCTTCACGTTGAGGTCGGAAACTTTTCAGACCACCCTCGTACCAAAAAAAAAAACCCACACCACAAAAAAAATCAGGCTTCAAATGTGGGCTTAGCTAGATTCAGACAAAAATAGGCAAGGATAAAAGGTATTCATACAAAATGTCAGTAATCCTGTAGAATCTCTAATAATTTAAATTCCTGCTTCACTGTTTGTGCTCTTCATCCTGGTTAACTGTGGTGCCTTTGGTTCTAAGTTGTGATATTTGGCCAACTGATGATGGTTTTTTCCCCCCAATATCTGCCTTCTCTTACAACCTTCATAACTGCTAGGGCACCCAGCCCCCCTTTTAGCCATAATTGCAATATCAGTCTCCAATTTATGTGCAGTCTTTACTGTGATTATTTAGTTAGATATATATTCTTCAGTTAAATTTTCTTTTTTGTATTTTAGAATTGCCACTGTTTTTTAAATATTTTGCTAGTGTATCTAGTTTTCTTCAGTTGTTGATGTTCCACTCCTTTAGTTCATTTTCATTCATTGTTCGCAGTTTTACACACTCCAATGCCATTTATTTGAAGTATACACTAAATTGCCCTCCATTCCATATAATAGTTTTCTGCTGATAAGAGTCTTATGTTCTCCCAAAATTCATTTACTTGAATTTTGTATTTCTGCACTGTTTTGCTATTAACAGTGGTAAGTATAGGTCCTTTCTTTATTTCATCATCATCTTTGTATACTTCCACAAGGCTGGGTAGACCATTTATTTTTGTTAATGGTTGGTTCATAACCCTCTCTTTCCCATTGAGTATAACAAAAAGGATAATAGATGGGAGAAGGAAAAGGGGACTGTGTACTAGTATAAGGCAGTGAATTATTTTGTACAAACATGGTTTAATTCAAAAGATTGTATTCTGAATGATAGAACTGATAACTGTGCTTATATTTTTCTCATACTTTATCCTTTGCAACCTTATCTCATGTTTTCAGTCTGTTTGAATTTAGGTAATTAATTGTATATGCTGTTCACTTATTGCTGTGTAAAATAATTACTATTGGATAAAAGACATACATTACCATAACTTAGGAATGATAATTATATTATTATACTTCCATCACAAACAAAAAAGGGTAAGAAATATTGCATGGCACTGTTGTGCATCACTGTGCACTGTCATCTTAAAGTATTGGCACTATTGGAGAATCAGTCAAAAAAATAAAAAATAATGTTCACTTGGAACTTAAAATTAAATCAAACAAGAACAATGGCAAGGGTCCTATACTCCAAGAAACTGCAAAAAGATAAGATTTCATCAACATTTCAGCCAAGATATCTGAGACATCTTCTACCATGTTCTCTCTTATTTCCAGTACCATTGTCAAGAGTAAGTGGACCTCAAGAACATTCACCTTCAGATATTTGACACAAAAAATCCCCTTGAATCCAGCATAAAAGAATAATGGGGAAAGTAACAGGCAGACACCTGGAAAACAGTTCCACACCAAGATCCTTCAGAAAGCCAAAAAGCTGATCCTATGTAAGAAAAAACATGAAACATCTATAGTGGGACACAGCATGTGAAGATGCATTGGGGAAAAAAAGAGAGCCTTCCAGACGTACAAATCACATGAAACTCAACATTTTCTTGGGACCAGAAAACAGTTACCAACGTTTAATCAGCCAAACAAAGAGGAATCAGATGAAGGAACAGTTGGATCCACTGATAAAAACTTCAGAGACTACAAAACCAGAGACCTTTAAAGGATTTTCATGGAAAAGATCCAAGTATACACCCCACAAAATTTATGCTTTAGAAAACAAAACAAACTTGCACTGACCAATCAATATAATTGCAAGGAGCTGGCTTGGTACTTCTCTGAGCTATTGAACTGCCCAGAACCACTCTCAAAATTTTCTAAAGAGACTTCTACATACACACATCCAAATCCTAACCACCCACAAAAGATGAAATCCACAAACATGTTCTCAGACTTAAAAACAACCATACAGCTGGAGAAAAATCTCATCATCACAGAATTATTTAATAACATAGGGCCAAACACTCTCTAGGAACTCAAACAAATAATCACAGACGCATGTCAAAAAGAAAAAAATAACTAGAAGACTGGAAATGTTCACTCATCCACCCATTGTATTAGAAAGGTGACAGTATGGATGTTATTAATTATACAGCGATTTCTCTCACGCAAGTAACCTTCAGGTTCATATCAACATGTTTACTTCAAAGAACACAAGAACAGATCAAATATATGGTTGGCGAATACCAAGCAGGCTTCAGACCAGGGCAGTCCTGTATTGGGCAGATCTTCAACCTGAAAACAACATTGAACTATAAGGTAATCTGAAAGTGCCCAATCATCTTTACATTTGTAGATTTCAAGTGGGCATGTGACTCCATTCACTGTCTCTTTCTGAGATCCTAGAGAGACAGGTACTTGACTCCAAAACATTAAGCCTCATCAAGCAAACGCTTGTGGATAAAAATTCCAATGTGAAATTTATGGGTGAAATATCTGAGCCCTTTGAAATTAAGACAATCACTTGACAAAGAGATGAACTGTCACTGCTCTTCTCCAATCTTATCTTGGGTAAAGTCACTAGAAAATGGGATGTAGTGGTCGAGCGACTTTTTTTTCGCTTGTCCGCCTTGCCACTCCCGAGAAGGACATATAAACTGTAGGTAACCTCTAGTCATGAGAGCAGTAGTACTTATAAATAAAACTCTCAGTAAGGATATGTACATATATAAACATTTTATTACATCAGTTCTGTACTATAAGGCATCTCCTAGCTCCCTCTATTCTTCCATAGGCTATCGCTGCCAGCATGTTACTTTAATCATTGCCTTCTACATTACATATGAATCACTGGCTAGCTCCCACCTGTTTTACTGTCGATGAAGTCTCCTCGCTACATAACAGTCCTCTGGCTGCATAGGAAACCTGACCAACTTCCTAGTCCTTCCCAAGTTCCATCTCTCAACAAAGACTGAAGACCAATCTGATGTGACTTCCCTTTCATTCCGTCTGCCTCCCCGTTTTGTTCGGCTCTCCCTTCTCTAGCATCCATAATTAGTGCCTCTGGCCAATAGGGTTAGTTCTTTCCCTACCATCTGTCTCTCAAAGACTCCTTGCTACAGCTCTATTTTGCTGATCCACTTTGATGTGATTGCTGCCTGTATGACTACATTCCAAAGCTTTTAACTGTTTTGAATCTCTGTTGTAGCTCCCCTGATTTCAAACGTTGCTACATGCAATAAACTTTTGCCCAACTTTTAGTGACTTTAAAAACTGTAGCCCAAAATTCTTTGACCATCGACCACAGGGAAAAATAATTGAAAAACCAAAACCAATAGAAACTAATTTGGCTCGTGTCAGGTATAGATGTGAATGGGGGAGGGGGGTGTATCACACTTTTGCCTAAACTGTGAACAGTTAAGTTCTTGACCTGTGTAGCTTATCTGGCACCTTCTTTAACATTCTATAAGTCGGCCACCACGTATTCGTATTATAAACCCCAAATACGAAGGGTGTAATGAAATGAGTTCACTTTACACAGTTTTAAATTTCACAATACTTATATTCTTGAAATTAAGTTCACTTTTATAATATCGGTACCAGAAATGTTGATAAAACATCGAACAACAGTTTCATTGAATATTACAGGTTAAGCACATTCATACAAGAAGACAAACTCACCAAGTTCGCCCCCAACTTTAGTGAGTACCTGATTGTTATAGCATGTTGGAACTCGCAGCAACTACTACCGCTCGGAGCGGTTCGCGCCGCTAACTAGTGTGAAGTTATGCGTTTGATTTCCAGCAAAAGAATGAGACCATTCTTGGTGGTTGCATAGCTTTGCCAGGCCTATGAAGTCAGTAACTTTTTTCTTTAATTAGTATCTCCCAAAGTACGAAATAGTTTAACTTGCAATTTATACAAAGGCTTCATATGATCACATTCTATCTGTTTTAATTTAATTTAACATTCAAAAGTACTTCTTTAAGCTTAAAATTGAAGTCTATCACGTGACCAACTTGGCGGATTTTCTCGAACTCCAACAACAATTAGCGACAGTCTATCTTTAGAGTCTTAATTATCTCACAAATGCTTAAACTTTTTACCAAAACCATTATATATTCGTAATCGTCTTAATTTAGGGTATCCACTGATATAAATTTCTCAATTGTAATCCTTTTAGTTAACAGGTTCATTTTTTCTCTTGATTAAAACTACTAATTAAACTTTGTCAAATTAGTTAATTTTACTGTCAAAATATCCGGAACAGTGCCGACTATAGCTGGTGATAAAAGATCAGCTGTGACTTTACTCAATTCAAAGGTATCTTAAATTTTTGCTTTTCTAATCGTGTGTCTCAAAATTTGAACAGATCGAATTATCTCTTAAAATAAATTTTTCCTGATATAATTAATACACTTTAAAATGATTCTAATGATGAGTTTTCACTGTGGAAATGAATACAAGAAAATCCCTTCAAGTTGACAATTACTCTTCTCGAAATTTCTAAGTCCAGCATAAGTAACTTCAAAATCGATCTATGGAATATTTTACTGCTGGGGATGGCTAGTGGGAATGCTTTTGGTGAAGTAAAGGGTGCCATCAAGATCCCTTGCTTAACTTGTGTAGATGACCTAATGATCCTAGTGGACACTGAAATCATTGCGATGAAGCTAATAGAAGTCCTCAAGGAATTTTCTGAAAAAGTTGGATTACAAATTTCATCTGAGAAAACAATTCATTTGCACTGGATTCAACATTCAAAAATTAAACATGAAATATGGCCAAGTCAAACGGGTTCCATACTTCAGATACCTCAGTGCGATTTTGGAGCAAATATAATTTTTAACACATTTCTATTTCATATCAGTACATGGTACTCTTATATATTCCTTTTACTACCTCCTGTGGTATGTATATATTATCTCAGACATTTCTGGCATATCGAGAGACCCACTTCTTAACGGTTCACCCTTTCTTCCACTGCCAGGTCAAACATGTAGTAACCCTTCATGTGTTTACACATTTGGAGCCAAGGCACACTTCTAGTAAATGAATAATTTTTATACCGAAAGTATTTTTGTGTCCCATGTTATGCTTTATTCACTTGTAGCAGCCCTAAACTTTGGTAAGTGTTGGGTTATTTTCCCTTTCCTTTGTTATTAATAATCATATATATATATATTGTCACGAGCTATTATCTCCCTTCATACCCTAACCAAAATCAATAAATGAGGTATCGTTTTAAAGGTTAAGGTTTCCCCTTTGAAACATTTTTTTTTTCAAATTCGACAATTAAAGGGCAAAAATGTCAATATTTCTGAAATGCTGTTTTTTTTGTGTCATGAGCCATTTATCTCACTGGATGCCAAACTGAAATTTTTAAGTATCATTTTAAAGATTAAGATTTTCTCTGGTGACATCATGTATTAAGACAGGAATTTTTTGGAATTCGATCCTTAAAGGACAAAAGTATCAGTATTTCTGCAACACATTTTTGTGTCACGAGCCATTTATATCCCATGATATCTAACCAATATAGATAAATGAGGTATTGTTATATATCTATTATCTCACCTAAACCGTTCAGCAAGAGGCGAGTTACATATAATGCATAGCGATTAACTTTTAGAATCACGTTCAATGGTAAAGCACTTTCATATCAGAACATAACCTTGTTATATGTCCATTATCCTGCTTAAACCATTTAGAAGGGGGTAAATCTCATATAGTTATAAAGTAAAGAACTTTTATAACCATTTTCTTAACAAGAAAGTACTTTTTAAATTGATTCTAAACCGTTTTCATAAAAGACATAAGATTCAAATAAGGTTGTTTTTCAGTCATGATGAATTTTCTTGCATTCATTTCCACTAAGAAAGCAGAGAATGACAATCACTTTATGGTAGTTTTTGTATGCTTTTAAAATTTGATGTAAGGAGATATTTCAAATCAAAATAATTTGATATTTTTAGAAAAAAAAGCTAGAAAGAGGCTTAAACGAAAGAAAAAATCTCAGTTAGTAACAAACTTTTAACAGTTCAGAGGTAACTTGATGTTTAAAGTAAGAAAAATGAAGTTTTAGTTTTGACATATGATAGCATCCCCATAAGTGACTTTCAGAAATTAATAGCTCTTAAACAAGAATAATTATGAGAAAAGTTCTCATGGCCAAAGAGATTCGGAATAAATTAAACTATGACATAGTAAAATTTTGGGAAAATCCGAGTAAAATTAGTGTTTCACAGGAGTGGGGGCTTTTTCTAATTCACTAAAGGATAGTGTTTCCCCGCGGGAACGGTGTTCCATGGCGATTCAGCAATAGATAAGCCTAGCCTACATAAAGCCGACCAGTGCAAGGAGTCAGTAGAATAGTTTTCAAACAGTTTTTCAAGCGGGCGGTCGGGGCGAGAACAGCTATGTGAGGGGCAGCGAACTACGAGGACTTTGAAGATTTTTAGTAGTGGTGAAACGGGGAGCTTAGAAAATTTCAAGTTGTTATAAACTTTACATTAACGGTTAGGACAGTGGACTCTGATGCTGTTCTGGAATGCCATAGGATGATCTTTCGAATTTTGGGGGAATTTCCTGAAAGATTGCCAATCAGTGTGTGTGAGTGACGTCAGCCTGCAATCTAATTCAAGGAGACGATAGTTCTGATGCCTTATCATTCTGGTACCTCAACTTGTACTACGTAAAATTCAAGAGTATAAATTTTGTTTATGCAAGAACTGTTTGAATCCATAAACCTTTATCTCTTGGGGTAATAACGGGGGATTAGCGACCGTATAAAGAACCTATGCAAGCATCCATAACGGTACCAACCATCACGATCAAGTTCGTATAGAAATGTTGCATAACCCCAATGCATGTTTTGTTTCGACGGTATCATTTTAAAGATTAAGGTTCTGCCGTGATCACATCATATTTTAAGAAAGGAATTTTTCGGAATTCGTCCCTGAAAGTTCAGAATTATCATTATATCCATACGTATTTTACTTCCCTTGATATCTAACCGAAATAGATTAATGTCTCTGCTTTGGTCATCTCATATCTTAAGAAAGGATTTTTTTCCAAATTTACCCGTAAAGGGTAATCATAATAATCCTACTTCCCATAACATATTATTTTTAAAGACCCATTTATCTCCCTTTACACCTAACCGAAATCGAGAAATGAGGCAATATTTAAAAAATTAAGGTCTCAACTCGGGCAACATTATCTATTAAGAACGAGTTTTTCGGAAATTGACCCTTGAAGGACAAAAGTAATAACTGTGAAGGTCGCTTGTATGAGACAGTTCACAGCCAAGCCACTAGATAGCAGTAGCACATATAACAGAAATATTAATAAACTGGTTCACTGGTTTCAACTTTTGTTACTTATTACACTAAAACAATAAACAAATGAGACAGTTCTTCTTTCATCCAATTACAACTGCCGAAACTTACTATTCATTGTATTCATGAAATTTTTGCATGGTCATCTAGTAATAATAATAGCAGTAGTAGTAGTGGTAGTAATAATAATAACAATAATAATACGTATCTCAAATAATATATAGGAAAGGGAAATGGACCACCATTTGCCTTAGAAGTGTTTGTGGGGGGTGAACACAAAAAAAAAACAGAAAGATGCACAAATGACATTGGAATTTTTGGCCTTTAGCCCTTTGTCAGATAGAAAACATTGTCGGCAAGTAGATATTTTGGCAGATTTGTTCACAGAGTTAATATGGACATAGGGCAGTAGATTCAAACAAATAACAGGTGGAGGGATAGCGATTTAAAGGTACAACATGAGTATTGCTAAATATCAAATCTTATCTTTGGTAGATGAAAAGAACAAACTAACATAATAAACAAATTTCAACATAAATATAAATGAACAAAACAATAATAATAAAATTAAACCAAACAATCAATAAAGTTTAACATCATCTCTGGTTAGTGGTGGTTCAGTTTAGTTAGTGGGGATGGGGGCTTATTTATATTTACATTAATAAGACTTTATTATCTTTCTAGGCTCTATTCTTCCACTAGAGATTAGTTTTGATATTTAGCAATGTTTGGGTATAGCTTCAAATTACTACCCCTCTACTTGTAGTCAGTTTGAATGTGCCCCCACCATGTTCCTGGCTGACAGTCAGTCTGTGAGCCATTCTCCTACAGCACCCACCTTCCACAACGTCCTCTAGTTGACAGAGGTTTAAAACCCAAAAATTCCAATGACATTGGTGTATTTATCTGCTTTGTGCACTTGTACCCCACAACCATCATGTAAGGTAAGTGCAGCTCATTTCCCTACCCTAATTCTTAATTCCTTTTTAATAATTAGTATCTTTTATTTCATTAATACTAAAGAAACTATTATTTTAATATTTTAGAACTAATGTAATAAACTGTTTTATATCTAGCTACAATATGTGATAATAGGACAGTGTCAACCATTGGCATTTATTTATTTATTTATTTATTTATCAATCTTGTTCCATGGATCCCTGCTGAGGAAGTACCTCTGGGATGTTAAACATGTCATTGTTGATACATATACACATAATATGAGTCATATCATAGTAAATATATATATAGATTGTTTGGAAACAAAGGCGCTGAGAGCGGATATATTAGACATTGGGATAGGAGAAAAACCACCGCTTACCAAAGATGAGGGCTCCAGCGGCGTCAAAACACGAAAAAACACAAACACAAACATAATACAAATTTTCGAGCTTAGCTCTTCATCAGGTTGTAGGATGAGGTGGCTGCCCCGCGGAAGCTAGCAACCAACTGAGGAGACCACACGGGGTGCACATGGTCGGCTGGTCGGGGTGGAGATGGAGGGGGGAGAAACAACATGGCGGGAGGGGGGGGGGTGGGGGTGGAAGGACCTAAGCCCGAAAATGATAATTAGACTGCACAGTTGAAACGCGGTTGCGGTCATAAGGTCACTGGCATAAACAAACCAAGGAAACACGGGGGGGGGGGGGGGGATTGGAATCTACTGAAAACGATCTATAATGTGCCCCCATAAAAAAATTATTCCACACGCAAATTATTGAAAATATTACACACGAAAAAAATACTGACACACAGAAAAAATATATAATATATAAACACCCGAGAGAAAAAATTTTTTTATATAGCAATAGATCTAAGTACAAAAAGAGAAAGCTCTGGTGAGCGATGGTTTTGTGGGAAATGATGGCAGGTAAGGGGCAAAGGTCGGAGGAGAGAGGAAAATTGGAGCTATCTTAATTTAGTCCAGGTGGTTGTCTGGTCCCCAGTTGGTACTGAAAGGCCAGGTTCCCACCTTCCTCAGTCTCTGAGATTGCTGCTTTTGTCTGGGAGTACTTTGATGGTGCGGACTGTGAAGCAGGTGTTGAAATTGTTGGTGTTATGAGTGGTGGCATGAAAAGAAACAGGGTGGTCAGGGTTCTCAGTCCAGACCGATTGTCTGTGTCCATTCATCCGGATGGCCAGTGGATTTGTGGTCAGACCTATGTAGGAGGCTGGGCAGTGGTTGCAGGTAAGTTGATAGATCAGGTGAGAAGTTACGCAGGTAGCCGATCCAGTGATATAGAAGCTTTCCCCTGTTACAGGATTGGTGAAGGTGGTAGAAGGTGGTGCATCATGCAAAGTTTGCAACGGGGCATGTTACACGGAAAGGATCCTTGGGGCTGTCTTGTGGGCTGAGGGGTTCCATGTTTATGGACCAAGAGTTGGTTCAAGTTGGGGGGTCTACTGAAACAGGTTCTGGGGGGCTGGGGAAGGATTTGTGGTAGGAGTGTTTCATTTCCGGGCAGGCTCGGAGGAGATCATATCCTTGTCTTAGGATCCTGTTGATGGATTCTAAGCCAGGGAAGTAGCGGGTGACCAAAACTGGGCTTTGGTTGGTTCTTGATGGTTGTGGGGTGTTGATGGATTGTGTCGGTACTGATGTGGCTCGTGTAACTTGTTTATGAACTAAATCTGGGAGGTAATTGCAGGGATATTAGGGCTTCAGAAATGTTATTAGTGTACTGCTTAAGGGACTGTTCGTTGGAGCAAATGTGCCTGCCCCGGATTCCCAGGCTGTATGGGAGGGCGCGTTTGATGTGATTAGGATGGCAACTGTCGTAGTGGAGGTATTGTTGTAGATTGGTGGGTTTTATATGTACCGAAGAATTGATGCCGCCATCAGAGAGGGACAGGTCGACATCCAGGAAAGTGGCCTGGGTGTGGGAGTAATTCCATGTAAATTTCAAAGTGCTGGCATTATTGAGGTTATTGAGGAAAATGAGAAGATTGTCTTCCCCGTGGGTCCAGACCATGAAAATATCGTCAATGAATCTGACCCATAGCAGGGGTTTCAAAAGGGCTGCAGCTAAGAAGGACAATTCTAGGCAGCCTAAGTATAAGTTGGTGTATGAGGGAGCCATGCGGGTGCCCATGGCAGTGCCGCTGACTTGTCGGTAGATTTTGCCATCAAAGGTGAAAACGTTGTTAGTTAAAATTAGTTCGGCCAGGTAGACTAGGAATGATCTGGACGGGAGGCTATTAGGGGGACGCTGGTCTAGAAAATGTTCCATTGGCGCTGAGGCCATGGCAGTGGGGAATATTGGTGTATATGGAGGTCACGTCAATCGTAACCAGAAGGGAGTCAGGTGGAGAGGCACGGGAACTGTGGATAAACGGGAAATAAAATGCCTGGTGTCTTTGATGTGGGAGGGGAGCTGGCTTACAATAGGCTGTAGGTGTTGGTCTACCAGGGCGGAAATGCGTTCGGTCGGAGAACCATAAGCAGCAACTATGGGGCGTCCAGGGTTGCCCGGTTTGTGAACTTTCGGAAGTAGGTACAAGTAAGGGGTGCGGGCTTTTTTGGGCTAAGGAGTGAGATTGAGTGGGCAGTGAGGCCTTGGAGGGGTCCACAAGACTGTATATAATCTTTTATACTGTCATTAATTGCAGCTGTAGGATCATGGTTAAGGAGGCGGTATGTGTTGGAGTCAGCCAATTGACGGAGAGCTTCGCTGAGGTAGTCACAACGGTTAATGACTACCGTTGTGGAGCCCTTGTCAGCCGGTAAGATAATCAGGTCAGGGTTAGATGAGAGTTCCCTGATGGCTCGGGTCTCTGATGGGGACAGATTAGTCTCACTCGGTAGAGATTTCACAAAACTAGTGGAAGCCAGACTGGTGGAAAGCAGATCTTGGAAAAGTTGGAGTGGGTGGTTTTGTGGAAGGGGTGGTGGGTCAAGAATGGAGGGTGGCTGAAATTTCTGAAGGCTCGGCTCTAGGTCATTTGGAGTGTCCGGAATGCTACTTTTCATGGCAAAGTGGTACCTCCAGCGTAGTGTGCGGCAAAATGCTAGGGAGTCTCTTACTAGGGTGGTCTGGTCAAATTTGGGTGTGAGTGAAAAAGTGAGACCCTTGGCCAGAACCGAAAGTTGTGGATCTGAAAGTGGAGAGGAAGACAGATTAATGACAGACTGTTTGGGTTTGGCAGCTAGATTTGGATTGGCTGGGCGAGGGGTGGGGTTTAATGGAGGTGGTGGAGGTATGTTGAAGAGTTGGGCAAGAGATGTACATGTTGAAATGAGGGGAGGTTGGCCCCTGGGTTGGTGACCAGGTGATTTGTATGGAAGGGGTTGTCCAACTTTGAGGTGGGAGTTGTACAGAGTGGATAATTTTCTAAGGTGAATCCGGGCATGACTGTTCATAGACTCTGTGGCCTGTTGAATAATGTGTTGCAGTTGAGGCAGAATATGTGGGGAAGAAAGCAACAGTACTTTATTGAGAGACATAAGGTCTCTGGAGTGTTGGCTGGCCAGGTTAATGTATTCTTGCAGCACCAGAGATGTTAGGGCCAAGGACTGTTTGTATCTAAATGCATGTAGGAGAGGGTGGAGTTGTGGTGGACAGCCAAATATGGGCAATTTTATGGTGAGGCCATTAGGGGGAATATTGAGGTTCAGGCAAGCTTTAAGAAAAAGGATGTGTGACTGTAATTTCGCCAACTGAAAGGCATGGTATTGAAAACCCGAAAGGTATTTGGTCACTGGGTTCATGTTCTCGTGGGAAAAAAAAAATTAAAAAAAAGTGCGTACAGGTGCGGTGAGCGCAGCAAAATGGTGAATTCATTCATAAAACATGAAAGACATGGTTGGCACGAAATATTGGGTGCCGCCGGGAACAGGATGTATCAGCAAAATACACCGAGAATAAACAAAGCTGAGGCGGCGGGATATTCAGGCAGGGCTAGAGCGGAACTGACCACAGCGCACGTGGCTAAGTAGACCTTAACAGCAGCGTGAAAAAGCTCATGAACGAACCTGTGAAGGAACAATAATAGTAATGATGATAATTATGATAATAAATAATGTTATTAGGGACGACGATCCGTAGGCTCCTTATAAAAAATGTGTCATAAAGTGCTGATATGCAGCAGAAAGATGAATTACCTAACAAAGAGTGAAAGGAATAGATCACAGAACGGCGGGAAAACTCAGTGCTGCCGTGAATACACCACGTGGAGGCAAAAGCAACAACTTGAACCGAGAAAATATCCAAAGGTTTTGACGAAAAGTAATTGGGGTAAAAAGACAATGCAAAACAAGGGAAAGAGTTGAGGAAAATACAGAGTAAGGAACATAAAGATAGGAACACAGGGACAACACAAAAGAAAACCGATAGGTTATATTGATTGTTTGGAAACAAAGGCGCTGAGAGCGGATATATTAGACATTGGGATAGGAGAAAAACCACTGCTTACCAAAGATGAGGCCTCCAGCGGCGTCAAAACACGAAAAAACACACAAACACAAACATAATACAAATTTTCGAGCTTAGCTCTTCGATTCATTCACGATATTTTCATGGTCTGGACCCACGGGGAAGACAACCTTCTCATTTTCCTCAATAACCTCAATAATGCCAGCACTTTGAAATTTACATGGAATTACTCCCACACCCAGGCCACTTTCCTGGATGTCGACCTGTCCCTCTCTGATGGCGGCATCAATTCTTCGGTACATATAAAACCCACCAATCTACAACAATACCTACACTACGACAGTTGCCATCCTAATCACATCAAACGCGCCCTCCCATACAGCCTGGGAATCCGGGGCAGGCACATTTGCTCCAACGAACAGTCCCTTAAGCAGTACACTAATAACATTTCTGAAGCCCTAATATCCCGCAATTACCCCCCAGATTTAGTTCATAAACAAGTTACACGAGCCACATCAGTACCGACACAATCCATCAACACCCCACAACCATCAAGAACCAACCAAAGCCCAGTTTTGGTCACCCGCTACTTCCCTGGCTTAGAATCCATCAACAGGATCCTAAGACAAGGATATGATCTCCTCCGAGCCTGCCCGGAAATGAAAACACTCCTACCACAAATCCTTCCCCAGCCCCCCAGAACCTGTTTCAGTAGACCCCCCAACTTGAACCAACTCTTGGTCCATAAACATGGAACCCCTCAGCCCACAAGACAGCCCCAAGGATCCTTTCCGTGTAACAGGCCCCGTTGCAAACTTTGCATGATGCACCCGCCTTCTACCACCTTCACCAATCCCGTAACAGGGGAAAGCTTCTATATCACTGGATCGGCCACCTGCGTAACTTCTCACCTGATCTATCAACTTACCTGCAACCACTGCCCAGCCTCCTACATAGGTCTGACCACAAATTTTTTCGTGTGTAATATTTTCAATAATTTTGCGTGTGGAATAATTTTTTATGGGGGCACTTATAGATCGTTTTCAGTAGATACCCCCCCCCCCCCCCCCCCCCGTGTTTTCCTTGGTTTGTTTTATGCCAGTGACCTTATGACTGCAACCGCGTTTCCACTGTGCAGTCTAATTATTATTTTCGGGCTTAGGTCCTTCCACCCCCACCCCCGCCTCCCGCCATGTTGTTTCCCCCTCCTCCATCTCCACCCCGATCAGCCGACCATGTGCACCCCGTGTGGTCTCCTCAGTTGGCTGCTAGCTTCCGCGGGGCAGCTACCTCATCCTACAACCTGATGAAGAGCTAAGCTCGAAAATTTGTATTATGTTTGTGTGTTTTTTCGTGTTTTGACGCCGCTGGAGCCCTCATCTTTGGTAAGCGGTGGTTTTTCTCCTATCCCAATGTCTATATATATATACAACTTTACAAATACAAGAAATAATAATAAACATACATTTTTTCAACTGAGTTTTGCAAACGTCATAATGAGTACAATTAATTATTTTCTTCAAATTCTTGAATGGAGTAGAAGGAATTGCCAATAAGATAATCTCTAAGTTTTTGTTTGAATACATCTTTATTATCTGAAAGCTGTTTTATACGATTAGGTAGTTTATTAAACAGATGTATCCCAGAATAATTAACTCCTCTATGTACTAATGACAGAGATGTTTGTGTTTTATGCAAGTTATTTCTGTTTCTTGTATTGAAACTGTGTACCTGTGAATTAGGTGTAAACAGGTTAAAATTTTCTATGACAAAGCTCATGAGAGAATATATGTACTGAGAATACATTGTAAGAATATTGAGTTTCTTAAAGAGTTGTCTGCAAGAAGTTCTTGGTTTTACCCTACACAGAAACCTAATAGCTCTTTTCTGTGCTATGAAAACTTTTTTACTTTGTGAAGAGTTTCCCCAAAAAATTATGCCATATGACATTACTGAATGAAAATATGAGGAGTACACCTGTTTCATTAATTCTAGATCTGCTGTTAGAGAAAGTGTTCGTATTGCGAAGGTGGCACTACTTAACTTTGTCAGTAGTGTAGTGATATGATCATGCCAACAGAGTTTCTGATCTATTTTAATACCAAGAAATTTTATACTCTCTGTTTCTAAGATTGTGTTGTTTTTATAGTTTATACATATATCTGGCTGTGCATAGTTTTTTGTTTTAAACCTAATATAGTGTGTTTTTTCAAAATTTAATTTTAATGAATTTGCCTTAAACCAATTTGCTACTACTCTAAGTACTTCATTTACATTAAATTCTATAGTACTGTTTGGTGTTTTACGCACAGTCAGGTTAGTGTCATCTGCAAATAAAACACTCTTAACTTTGTCGGATAAATTTCCAGGAAGGTCATTGATGTATAACAGAAAGAGGAGGGGACCTAAGACAGAGCCTTGTGGAATTCCATGTTTTATTTTCTCCCAGTCTGATGAAGCATCTTTACTTATTTTAGAATCAAAAATTGAAACTTTTTGCATTCGGCTTTCAATGTATGATTTAAACCATTTACCTGCGGTCCCAAAAATACCATAGTATTCCATTTTTTTTCAAAAGTAATTAATGATTTACACCATATATGGGCAACCCCCGGCCCCCGGGCCGGATCCGGCCCTCCACCAGCTTCAATCCGGCCCGCGAGAGATTCAGAAATTTCAGAAACAGAACATTCCTTTCTGAAGAAAAATACCCAAAGCTGAGAGTTTTTGCACGAAAAATAATTTGCACATTCGGAAGCACGTATAAATGTGATCAGCTTTTTTCAATCATGAAAATCAATAAAAATAAGCATCGTACTCGGTTTAGAGCATGGTTGGCCAACCCGCGGCCGCCTTGAAGATGTTTTCGCCCCGCGTGATTCATCACACTTTTTCAAATTATATTTAGTTTATAATTGCCAATGAAGTGAAAACCAATGTATTTTTTTTAAAAATACATTATTTATGCATCCATATATTTCAAAATTAACTGTCGAAATTATAAGAAAAAATTACTTTGATTTTAAAATAATATTTTTGTGAATATATGACAGATATTGCCTGTTTTATTTATGAGTTTACAGTTATCAGTTCTCGGAATAATTAGTTTGTATTCTGCGAGCTCATAATGCGCGCGCATCTCGGAACATCTAATATAATATACAATATATAATTTTATATGCGGCCCGCGGAGTTATGACGCATTTCCAAAGTGGCCCGCAAGATCATTTGGGTTGCCCACCCCTGATTTACACAGTCAAATGCTTTTGCAAGATCACAAAATATTCCTACAGGATTCATTTTATTATTCAGTTCCTCAAATGTGTTATTTAAAAATGAATATATAGCCATTTCTATGGATGATCCTTTTTTGAACCCAAATTGTGAATTAGATAGGATATTATAGTGTGTAAGATGTTTTATTACTCTACTATACATGACTTTTTCAAAAACCTTTGAGAATGTTGAAAGTAATGAAATGGGACGATAGTTGTCTACACATGTTACTTCTCCTTTTTTAAATAATGGTTTTACAACAGCATATTTTAGTCTATCGGGAAAAGCACCTTGTATTAAGGATTCATTACAAATGTGAGCAAGTACATGACTGATACAGTCTGAACATCTTTTCAGTAATTTACTTGAAATATTGTCATAGCTGGAAGAATTTTTAGGTTTTAATTGTTTAATGAGTTTATTTATTTCTGAGACTGTTACTGGTAGCAATTTCATCTCCACAAAGCTATTTGGGAAAGCAGTCTCAAGAAGCCTTAGAGCACTATGTGGGGATTGCTTTTCTATGCCTAATTTATCTACTACTGACATAAAATGTTTGTTAAATATTTCACAAACTTCCCCTACTTCGCTATACACATATCCATTTTGTTCTGTTTTTATGTCTTTAGAGTGATTTACAGTTTTTCCTGTTTCAGTCTTTATTATATTCCATATTGTTCTCATTTTATTGTCTGAATTTTCAATTTTCGCCGATATGTACCTGTTCTTGGCCTTCCTTATTACATTTCTTAATATTTTAGAATAAAGTTTATAGTGAACTTTCAGCGCATAGTTATCTGATTCTCTCATTTTTAAATAAAGGTCCCTCTTTGTTTTACTAGAGATTCTAATACCCTTTGTTATCCATCCCATGCCCAGTTCATTGTTTGGAGTGTTGAGAATTTTCCTTTTTTTGAAACTACCTTCAAAAAATATATTCAGAAAGGAATCAAATTTCGCATTAACACCCTGCGCATTATATACTTCTAACCAGTTTTCATTGTTTAAGGTATCTATGAAGTGTTTTATATTATTTTCACTAATATTTCTTCTATAAACCCAGCTTTTCTTTATCTGTTTAACAGTGTTCCTGGACTCGATACATAATAGCTGGGCATCATGATCTGAGATACCATTTATTACTGGAAGTATGCTGTAATTACTGCACTGAGAAATATCCATAAAAAAATTATCAATTGCAGTCCTGCTATTATTTTGTATTCTCGTAGGAAAATTTACAAATGCTGTTAAGTTAAAAGACAACATCAAGGCTTCCATATCTAATCTATCATTGCTGTGATTCAGAAAGTCAACATTGAAATCTCCACATCATACTATTTGTTTGCTATTTGTAAAACTTAGTAGCAAAGACTCTAAATGAGATAAAAACAGTCTGAAATTACCTGAGGGGGCCCTGTAAATTGCTATCACTATCAGCTCTTCCTTATCATATTCTAGTTTAGTAACACAACATTCAAAGTGTTGTTCTATACAATACTTACTTACAACTACACTACTGCATTCAATATTATTTTTAACAAAAATGGCAACTCCCCCTTTCTCCATTTTACATCTGCAGAAATGAGAGCTTAATTTATAATTTGGGATGGACAGCTGAGATATTCCTGTATCAGACAAATGATGCTCAGATATACACAAAACGTCTACATTAAAATTTCTGGACTTTTGAATCTCTTTTAGGCTTAAGATAATGTCATCAGTTTTACTAAATATTCCTCTTATATTTTGGTGGAAAATACTGGTCTGAACACTTTGACGCAATGACTTTGAATTGTTTATTTTATTATTACATACTGGTATATCAGTTGGAATTTTTAATTTCAACAAATTATGATCATCAGAGACATTAATTTCCTTTAGACATCTTAATAAATCTATTTTATTTACCCTAAAAAAGGCCGCGACTTAACACCATTTATCACAGGAATACCTCTTTCACTCACCTGGCATCCTCTGACCTCATCAGCAATAAGAAGCGAAAGCTTCCTCTTACCTCTGACATTCAGATGGAGTCCATGGCAAGTATAACTGTCCCTACCAATGCAGGCCACATCAATCAAACCAATGTGTGAATTAGCCGGCTGCCAGAGAACCCTTTCCAAGGATGCATTGGTACGCCTGATGTTATGCCACATCCAGGGTTTATCGTAACGCTCAAGCAAACCAACAAATCTCACACTTGTCTGACGTGTGTTCCTGGAAATGTGGGCAATGTCTCCCTCAATTGAATAATTGAGGTCTTTATCAAGGCTATTTCCTGGTCCCCCAACAATTACAACACAATCCTCATCTGAAAAATCTTTAACTAGGTCTTTCACATTTGCTACCACACTTCCAAGATCTGCATTTGGTTTGAAAATACTGCAGACTTCATAATCTGCCCCCAAGTCAGACTGAACCATCTCACTGATTCCCCTCCCGTGACTGCTCCCAAGTAACAGTACCTTCCTGCGTTTACTTTTAGATACACCCTGAAAACTTTTCCCTTTTACTTTGCAAGAACTCAGATCGTTCAGTCCAACCTGACGGTCCTCAGAGTCACCATCTAGATCCTCCAATGGCCGAAACACATTGGAGGTCTCCAGCTGGAAACCATCAGACAGACAGCGTCTCCTACCAGAGCTGACTTCCTTCCATTCACTGTTCTGCCTATGCCTATGAACAGAGTTTTCTGCCTTCAGGGCCTTTAAATCCCTCTCTCCAGATGCCAAATCTGACTGGAGTTTCAGAATCCGCTGCTCTTGATCACTAATTCTGCAGGAGTGACAGTTCCAGGAATACTGACACAAGAGTCACTGTTAGATACATCGCTGCACCCCCAGTGAAACTAGCGCCCGCAGTCCCGGCATGTCACTCCTTCTTTTACTATCCTTCGGCAGTTTCCACACTTTGTATCCATTGTGATACTTTCAAAACAACTTATTTACAAGCAAAGGAACTTTAAAAACTTTTACTTTTTAATAAACTACTTGTGTGTCAAATGCCAAAGAAATGCAAAAGTAGCCTTCTACAAAAAATGTTAAAAACCTATGTATATCACTCGAAACTTTTCCTAAAAGTGAATTACAAAAACCTATCAACTACAAGATTTACAATAAAACTGCACAAATGCAAACAAAAGAACTTTTTAAACAATTACTATGAAATTTGATACCCTAGAACTCTGAATCACAACTAACCTCAAATGTAAACAAGTAAAAAACTGCGTTTACACAGTACTGATTATGTATTAAATTAAACGGTTCACTATCACTTGAGAACTTGCCAATCTACTTTGAAACAAAACTAATGCTATTAAAACTGCTGCTACGCTATAACAATAATATTAATACTAAACGTTAATACCGGATGTAAACAAATCACGAAACACTGAATTTACAATTTACGGATTTATACTGAATAAAATCTAACACTCACACTACTAGAAAATGATATTATTCAACGAATTAACCACCTTATGAGACAAAATTTAACTTTTTAACTACAAAAACACAAATTATTAGCACTCGACACGCACTAAAGCGCGCGGCAGACGAATTCCAAAGATCTTGCTCGAATTTATTTATTTAATCTGGTATATAAGAATTTAAAATTCTTAAATGACTTATACCACAACATTTAACTATAGTATTTTGTACTTAAATTAAGTACCAAGCTTTAAAAGAAATTCTCTTATAACTGAATTGTATCCACCACATCATTCAATTTACCTTTTCTGGATTTTTTCATGAAGAAATGACCCAATAGCTCATTGGGACATTCAGTTTTCCACAAGCCAGCCTAAACAGATCTATACATATCTCAATTCAAATGAATGTCACCCTCTGGTGCAACATATCAGTCTTGGTGGTAATTATTAACTGTTCCTGTGATCTAAACAACCTTACTGTGGAACTTGACTAGTTGTTATGAGTGATAGAAATAACTTGCTTTAAGGAATAAAATACACCTGTATATCATAATGCACCCAGTTGTTGTATCTTTTGTGACTTTTAAAATCTGGACTAGAGAGAATGCTGGGAGAAAATGATTTCAAAACTATTTTCAGCCCCTTCACAGATCAGTAACCTGGTTAATGTGAAGGATGAGTAGAGGTTACATTATCAGTAAGTTGGCAGTATATTGTGCGAACATAGTCAGTTTTACTTCAGACATATTCAACAAGATGTTTCTCAGTGAAGTGTTGACCATGTCACAAATAGTACTGGAGACAGGAAATCAAGTTGGTGGCAGCAGAGCCCCAGCATGGAGGAAATGCTTAGTTTTAAAATTAAGGGAGCAAAGATTTTAGCTGTTGGGGAGGTTTTGTCAGTGAGTCTAGTTATGGAATATATTGAGATAGTCACTTGGTTAATAGAAGTCCATAAAAAAAAACAAAGATAACATCACCAGTATATAAATTCTTCGCAGGTTTGCCGCCGGATTACATTTTCTGCTGACAAGCTTTCAGCGACTTGCACTGCCGCCATCATCGGGTCCGATGATGGCGGCAGTGCAAGTCGACGAAAGCTTGTCAGCAGAAAATGTTATCCGGCGGCAAACCCGTGAAGAATTTATATCAAAGATACGCCGGGAAAGACTTATCTCTCATATCACCAGTATAGGTTACTATAACTGTTGTGTTGCCATAGGGTTGGATTCACTGCCTCAGAATTACTGTGGCAAATCTGCCTGCCACTGTCCTTACATGGAGTTTTAGTTTAAATGATAATGAAGAATGTTCTTGAATAACCCATGAATGTAACTTTCAGATGCGGCAGTAAAGCTTGTAGTGTTTTTTTTGTAAGCACACATCTCTTAAGGCAAACACCTTACTTGTTTGAGTGTACTTCAGTGAAGGCTGATGATTGAACAATTTACTCATGGACTTGGTATTTAGGAAGAAAGAGATTCACTCTCTCATCCGACCATCCGAGTTCAGTTCTCGATAGTTTCCCAAAATCATTCCAGATGAATGGTTCCTTCCAAAGACTATGTCAAAATCCCTTTTCTTCCATTTCTCTGTCCCCAATTTTTACCCAGCTCTAATGACTTCAACATAGAAATGGCATAAAGTCCTAAGGAAGGGACAGAGGAGGAAGGGTGGGCTGTGTACAGAAGGTATTCACTGTCTATAGCAAAGGACACTTACTCCAAAGGCTACTATATAAATAATTTGTTGATTTGTAGGCCCTTTTCCCTAGCCACATTACTAATAATGACTTTATTAATAACAACAACTTTGTTTTTGGCAGAGGTACACTAGATTGGGGGGAGGGGGGGGGGAAATATCCCATAAAACCCACTATCATATAAATAATGTTTTTACTATATGGTTTTTGTCATATCATCCTTCCTGTCTTTAGCTTTGGTAAATAATAAGAATACTTTTCTTTATTGTCTGAATTTTTATTGCCTTGTATAATTATCATAGTTATTTGCAGTGAAGGGCTATTATAAATTTTATTATGATTGATTATAATAGAGCTTATGTCCCAATGGCATTTCAAACAACCCTACTGATGCTTTATCGGCATTTTTACCTGAACTTTTGACCAGAGATAAGGTTTGTAAGGGAGTGTGCCTTTCTTAATTATCTTTCAATAATGGCATTTAGATTGCACTGAACTGATTGATAACATCTATGCATTTCACATAATTATCAAATATCCTTGAAAGTAGTCTGGGTTTTGTCGGCAATTAATAGCAGACTGTATTTCACACTTCAGATAATAGAATTAACACTTAATTGGTTTGTCATGTTCATCTTGTTAGTACTGCTATCAGTAGAACTGGAATGTACTGAAGAACTGAGCATATTGAAAATAGATATTCTGTGGTGTTGGAGAAGCAAACTATTTAATAATTGCAGAACATCGAGAAATTGTTGTGATATCTATTACCATTCTGCTAAATAGTCAGTTTCATTATCATGTGGTGGCTATGATGGAAATCGTAAGAAAAATTTATTTCTTTAATAGAATATAAGATATATGAGACCTATTGTGGTATATTTTTTATTATGTTCTCCAACAATTTAATTGAGAGCGATGTTTTGTCAGGCATTATTGATGAGGGTTTCAGTGCTTCTGGTGACATGTTGGATATACTTATCATTGTTTGTAAGTATTGTCATTGGATGTATAAATTATTTTTTCTTTAAAATTACATGGTGCACCCATGATAATAACTAGAAGTACAAAATTTACCTTTCCATACAGAAAATACAAGTTTCATCGATGTATTAGCTTTGAAGAACTTCTTTGCTGAAAGGATGCTTATTTGCAACATCAAACAGATCTGCTATAGTAATCAACATTGGAGAAGTTGAATAGATCATTAGTGTAATGTTTGCCTTTGCTTTGCTTCCTGCACACACCATATATTACTCCTCATCCAAGAAACACTGTATTTCATATTTCCTGTCCCTATTTGTTTTTACCATTTTGTTTTATGTATTGATTTTCTAATAAATTTCTGTCAACATTTTTTTTTTAATTCAATCTACAGGCATCAAACAACCCTTCAGCAATCACTAGGGATGATTTAGCTCATGCACTTGCTGCATGCCTAACAGCAGTGCCTGATTTTGCAGAATTTTGTTTGCCATTAATATTTGAGAAACTAGATTCGACTCGGAAGGCTGCAAAGTTGGATTGTTTCTATGTGCTTGTAAGTATGACAAGTTTATTTCTTACTTATTTGGGAAAAAAATGTTAATGTAGGAATCTACTCCTTTCTAGAATATCTTTTTACTGTAGGCAATTTGGCCAAACTATTACTAAAGAAAACTTTATTTAATTTAATTGTAATTGAGTGCACACCATGGTGGCCATTTCCCTTTATTCCCATTTCCCCATTTCTTGTACCAACCTATTTTTGCTCTTTATTAATTTTACATTTTTTCAGGATTTTTTTTTACCAATATTTTTGCAAGCCTCATCACCAAAATATGACTTTTATACTCTCCCAGTCTTTTTCACTTTCTCCTGTCTTCTCAGTCTCAATCAAGCTCCTTTATCATATCTGTCATTTATTGCATTTTGCTGTAATTTACAGAAACAACTCTAGCGAACTTACTGTATACCTCCCTCCCTTCCCAACTCCTGTGTTTGATATCCATTGTGGCTTTCACAGTACACCACCATATAAAAGCTGTGGTCTGACCACAGTTTTGTAACCAGAGTCTCTCACTTCTCTGGTACATCCAATCATCATTCTATAACAATTTTGAAATCTTTCCTTTCCACGTGCCCTGGTGGCCCAGATGAGTTTACAGGGTTTGTCCGGAAAGTAATAGGACTGATTTTTTTTCCGCCGCGATTGTACTTCAGAGCGTGCGCGTACCGACTGGATTCGGTAGAGGGGGTTCCTAGCTAACAATCGAGCGGCTAGTCAATTGTCTCCGAGCACCTGGAGAGTCAGGACAGGCATTTTCGCGCGACGTGTTTCTGTGAGTTGTGCAAGCCGAAAATGCAGCGTTCGTTAGAGCAGAGGTACGCGATTAAATTCTGTGTGAAACTCGGTAAATCTGCGACAGAGACGTTTGATATGATCAAGCAGGCTTACCCAGATGTTGCTTTAGCAAGAAGTGGTGTGTTTCGGTGGCACCAATCCTTTTTGGAGGGCCGGGAAGAGGTCGCCGATGAAGACCGTGCTGGAAGACCTTCGACTTCGACAAACACCGACAATGTGACTCGTGTGCGCAAAGTTTTGAACACAGACCGTCGACTAAGTATTCGTTTAATTGCCCAGATGTTAAATTTACCAAAATCTGTGGTTCATGACATTGTGACGGAGCATTTGAACATGCGCAAGGTGTGCGCGAAGATGGTCCCAAAAGTGCTCACTGACGACCAGAAATTGCGGCGAGTGGAAATGTGCCAAGAAAATTTGAACATGTGTGATAGTGACCCCCAATTTTTGAATAACGTAATCACAGGTGACGAATCATGGATCTTTGAGTATGATCCCGAGACAAAGAGGCAATCTTCCGAGTGGCACACGCCGGCGTCTCCTCGCCCAAAAAAGGGAAGAATGAGCAAATCCAAAGTGAAAACGATGCTCATTGTCTTTTTTGACATCAAAGGCATCGTCCACCATGAATTTGTTCCTCCTGGACAAACCGTCAATGCCAAGTTTTATGTGGAAGTGCTCAAGAGACTCAAACGAAGGGTCAATCGGGTCCGACAAGACATCGCAGCCGACTGGAAGTTGCACCACGACAACGCCCCGGCTCACACCGCCTTTCTTGTGAACAGCTACCTGACTAAGGCCGGCATTCCAATGCTTCCGCAGCCGCCCTACAGCCCAGATGTGGCTCCCCCGGACTTTTTTTTTTTGTTTCCTCGCCTGAAAAGGCCGATGAAAGGCAAGCATTTTGAGACGACAGAGGGGATTCAAGCAGCATGCACCGCGGCTCTCAAGGCTATTCCGGAGAATGCCTTCCGTGACGCCTTCAATGCTTGGAAATCGCGTTGGCAGCGCTGCATCGACGCAGAAGGAGCCTATTTTGAAAGTTTCTAAAGAATTGTAACGATTGGCTCAATAAATTTTTTTAAATTGACTCAGTCCTATTACTTTCCGGACAAACCCTGTATTATGTGATGTTATGCTAAATTATTTCCACTTCATGTTTTCATCAAGGAATTCCTTTCCCATCTCATAATAACAAATAACCTTCATTTTTTATCTGTGTACCTCATTAGCAGGATTTTCTAGGCATTTATCTTCATTCCATCGTGATCTGCCTAGCTATATCTCCTTCCCAAGTCTCCCTTCAGTTGTTCAGTCTCCTCTATTTTAATTCTATTGTGTATTATTATATCAGCTTCAAATATTAGAACCTTTACCTCATATATAGTGATTTTATTCAAGCTGTATTTAAGGATTCTGAAGCACCAGAAGACTTGACTGTGCAGGTTTATTCATGTTTTGACATGTGTAGACCTGTTAATCTTGCATTGTGAGATGTCATTATTGAGCTGACTGTGAGCTTGTTAGCTTGAATATTGCTAGTGAAATATTTCCTTCCTTTCTGTTTTTAAGTGTACTGTGTAAGTTGTCTAACTTTTCTTTTTTCATCATGCCAAAAAAGTGTGTAAATCATGCAGACAATTTCTGCTATATTTGTGGTGAGCAGACCTTCAAGTCTTAGAGCCGAAATTTTACATGACTTGTGAAATAGTGTTATGAACTTTATTTTAGCTGTCAAGTGGGTGATTTTGATAAGAGCTGGGCTCCAAATGTGTGTTGTGTTTCATGTGTTAGACTGTTGACTGGGTAGAAAAATGATACACATCATATGCTATTTGAAATTCCCATGATTTTAAGGGAACTGAAGAATCATCTAACTGATTATTGGTTTTGTTTAACAAATATTAAAGGAATCACATCTAAATCAAAATATACACCTAAGAATCTGAATTTGCCATCTGCAATGAGGCCTGTCTTATACAATGAAGATTTCTCTGTACATATGCAAATAAGACTTTAACTCGTTATTCTGATTCTGACCTAGCTCAAACTGAAACTGATTCAGATGATCATGATTATAAAAATGATCCTCTATATGAAGGCAGTGGCTGTTCAGCAGAACCATACTTTCCCAATCAATAAGACCTTAATGACCTGATTAGGGATTTAAACCTGTCTAAACGGCAAGCTGAAGTTTTAACTTCCAGACTCAAAGGTTGGAATCTACTCCAATAAGATGTAAAAATAGGTAGTTATCATAGCTGCCATAGTGACTTTAAGGACTGCTTTTGTGAAGAAAAAGGTATTATGTTTTGCAATGATATTTGTTCTCTTATGGAACTTCTTGGGTATCAACACTGGCCAAATGAGTGGTGATTGCTCATAGACTCATCTAAAGTAAATTTGAAGGCTGCCCTGTTACATATTTGCAACGAACTTTCATCAATACCTGTAGCGCATGCCACTGATTTGTAAGAGACATATGAAACTAGTTTTAGAAAAAATCCAATATTTAAAATGTAAATGGTATATCTGTAGTGACTTAAAGGTCATTGCTTTATTGCTTGGTTTGCATCTTGGGTTCACCAAATTTTGCTGTTTTTTGTGCGAATGGGACAGCACAGATAGGAAGTCTCAATTCATTGTAAAATCATGGCCTAAATGTGAATTTCTTATCCCTGGCCAGAAAGAGTCATATGTCCCTTCAGTGAATCCTGAAAAAAATATATTTTACCTCCATTGCATATTAAATTAGGACTAATGAAAATTTTTGTAAGGGGTATGGATAAACTTTCTGATCGATTCTTGTACTTGAAATCGAAATTTCTCAAAGTCAGTGAGGCTTAACTTAAGGAAAGAATTTTTGTAGGATCACAAATATGGTCATTAATGGCTGATGAACATTTTAAAGGACTGTTAAATCCTCTGGAAAAAACATTCTGGAAGTCTTTCAAAAAGGTATGTAGCAATTTCCTTGGAAACCATAAAGCAGAAAACTAGGGTGACATAGTGGCTGATCTTGCATTCTTATGAAGCTATGGGATGCAACATGTCCTCAAAAATCTTCCTGGAAAATCTTGGGAGTGTCAGTGATGAGCACGGTGAGTGTTTTTGTCAGTGAATTTCTACAATAGAAAAGACATTTCAAAGCAAGTGGATTTTTAATATGCTGGCTCACTTCTGATGGACCTAGAAGAGAGATGTTCCAGATGCAAAATATGGCGGAAAATCACTACCTACCAGTTTATAGGCAAGTCAAAATGAGTAGTATATCGTTTAGAGTTAGATAGTTAGTTACTGAATTTATTACAAACTAGCATTTACCCATTGCTTCGCACATGCCGGTCTTCACGTGTATAGAAATACTCAGAGCCTTTTTAGTTTAGTATCAAATATTAACTTGGAGAAGCAAAAAATATAGATTTTATTTAAAGATTTTCCTTTCTTTTAGATATTGCCTTAGATTCAGTTTTCATACTATAATTTGAAAATTTTTGTTGTATTTTAACACTATAATATATGAAAAATAAGAAATTAAAGCTACATGAAACATTATCGCTAACGGGTCAATAAGGACGTACCGAGAATCAGTTGTCCTCTTGGTCAGAAATTTGAGATACATTTTTCGGAGGATAGAAACTGCCTATTAATACAAAAACAAATGTACCTTAGACATAAAGGCGACACGAAAGTTACTGTCAGCGATAGTTTTGACAGTACATTCAATGGCCATTATAAAAATATCTTTGCCACCAACAATATCATTTACAACAATGATTCTAAAATTGCTGCCCAGTTTACATATGCCATATATGTGTAGTACATTCCCGTGCTGTAGGTAATAAAATGCACTTTTTGCTTATAACTTCTACGCATCCACCCGAACTTCCAACCATTTTCTTCATTGTATCTCAAACTTGAAATGATTAGGTTGAAATACAGCCTGCACCAGAAAAAAAAGTCACCATTGCCAGATGGAAATAAAGGCTGGACATGCACAGCAGTTGGTTTGTTATGGTGATTACACATCATCACTAACATTGCATTCATTAAAGCAGCTAATTAATTACTATCAATAATAGAATGCCTCATGCCTTTTGTTGTTCCAAGAACATACTTCTGTAGGCTGCATTTCGACCTAACCACAATCTATACTCCTACTGCCGATTCAAAGTCAAGCGATGTAGATACACCTAAACACATGAAATGCATCACTAAATACATTTTATGTAATGACAGGATTTCAGGATTCAAAAATCCTCCAGCATAAATTATAAGAATTAATTTCAAAATACAACTTCAGTTTGAACTGCAAGAGTACTAAAACATGCGGAATAATACATTGCTTTATCACCATGTAGTTTATTCTTGTGCTTAGGTTGAAATGCGGCCTTGAGCAGATTAAAAACATCGCCAAAGGCACAAGCAACTGTACATATAAGTAGAGATGTACAAAATACTTTTTAAAAAAAGCATTTAAATACAAAATGCAAATACTTTCTTGTTTTTCTATTTCAAATACAAAATGAAAAATAGGTATTTTAAAAATACTTTTATTAAAATAAAATACTTTTTTGTTCATTTATTATGTATGTAATTTATTTCGCTTAAATTTTAACACCACTACTTATTCAGACAAGACATCCTTCATTTTCAGTCTATGAGGCCTCAATATAATCCCATGTTCTGCTGGAGCAGAACTCGCCAAATATGTATTATTTTTTAGGAATTTTTTGGATTTTTATTTCACAATTTTCGATAATTTGAAATATAACTCATAATGTATGTCAACAATCAGTTCACTACTTACAAGATTCTTTTAAATCTCCAGCAAGAAAGTATAAGAACCTTTACTTTCAAATATGTTACAATCAGTCCATTAAACGGACATACAGATAGCATCCCTTGAATACATACTAAATATCCGCCATAGTGCGTACAAAATCAGTCACTTTTACAGCTAGTTTTGTATTTTACTTGTATTCCATAGATTCTTCAGAAATTCTTTTTTTGCAAGTGTGATGGCACATAATGTTTGGTGGGTTTGATAACTGCTGAATAACACCTGAAATTAGAGCCCTAAATGAATCATTTGCACAGCCCATGTCGGTGACAGAGTATCAACTACAAAATTCATAGCTAACTTGTAAAAATCAACTGAATTCGGTAAGATAGTTAGTTCCGAGAGTGGTCTTTTTCATTTTTTAAAGTGCCAACAAAACAATTTCTCTTCTTTGTATGTTGAGATCTGATTTTATCATACTCTTCTCAAATATTAGCATAATCTTTCCAACAAAAATAAATACATAATTTGAACTTTCTTGCCTCACTTGTTTTACTACCAACACAATGGAATTAAACGTAAACAAATAAATTTTTAACACATTTGGTACGGCACTACAAAACAAGAATAGCAAATTAATATAACCTATTGAATTGCTTTATATTATTCAAGAATTTAGTACTAGCACTAACACTTCCCTTAAGAGTTTTTCTACATATTTTGCAAAATGCAGATAAGTGAACAAAACTGACATAAAAATGACTACCATCACAACATGCAAGTCGGCGGCTGCATGATTAGATGAGTCAATACTTGTTCTCATCTAACTTTTATTTGTTAATATTCCCAATAGTCTGAATATCAATATTCATGAAATAAACTTTGAAAAAGAAATAAAAAATCATGAAAAGCTAAGAAAAGTATTTTGTATTTTCCAAATAGAAAATATGTTTGAAAAAGTACTTCAAATAAAATACAAAATGCTTTTTAAATCAACGTATTTTAAATACAAAATAAAAATAGGTATTTAGCATTTTGTATTTGCATTTGAAATACATGTATCTCAAATAATTCACATCTCTACATATAAGTGATGTTGACTTGCGATATCTCGAGAACTACCGCTAAACGATATAATTGTTTATTACTCAAATGCGGTGATGCGATGTAGTGAAAACCCTGCGTTACCTATATTAAGCACAAAATTGCTTACCATAAATATTAAACTTCTGTCATTCTTATTGAAGAGTTAATATATTATTTAGTGGTCTAGTAACGATTTATTTTTAATTATACAAAATACATGAAACCGGGAATATATGGCCATAAACAAATAAAATATAAACACTCCAGAGACCAGTATATTCGTTTGTGGTCAAACACTTGAAATTCATCATTTTTACATTTAATGAAGTATTAGTAATGATTATTACATCTGATTCAGGTATTCAGTTTATTTACTGTACTAAAAAAAAAAACTGAAAACTAAATATTCGAAGTCAAAATATTAAACAGAATTGTATGTTATGTACTGTGATTTTTTTTTTTTTTTTTTTAGTTTTTTGTCCAAGGAGTGAACATCTCAATTACAGTGTGATCCATATCTCTTAATTTTATGTCTAGAAATGTATTTAATTATTTTCTCCATCCCTCGGTACATATAAGTCATTAGCTATTTTCACAGATATTGATACAGACCATTAGCTCTAAAAGTTGGAAAACCGCATCCAAAATACTGTGGTAGTTTTTGCGGGGCTCCTGTTCAAATAATGCGGCTTGCTTATAGATTTATAATAGTATAGATTATAAAAAAATCAAGTGAATATCACAAAAAACTCCTGCCTAATGGGGAAAAACTAAAATAATATTTGAATTCAGCATGAAAAATACTTCTAGAATCTGATGTTTTTGTTCTTGTGAAGCAGGTTTGAATCTCTGTCTGACCACTCTGATTTGGGTTTTCCTTGGTTTCTCCAAATAACTGCATGATTCCTTAAAAAAAACCATGGCTGAATTACTTCCCATCCCTTGCCCCCAGTCCTTTTCTGCCTCTAATGACTTCAACAGCAACAAGGCGTAAAACAAGAAGAAGAAAAAGGAGGAGGAGGAGAAGTAAGAAGAAGAAGAAGAAGAAAAAGTAAAAAAAAAAGAAGACGAATCAGACATGACCATCACAAGTGGTGATAGTGCGCATTTGTTGCTGGTGGACTCCAAAAGTAGAATGTTGTTAAGCGTACTATGGGCGTTGGTAGTGAGGGGCAGGGAGGTAGCATTTGAGGTGAACATGAAAATTGAAAATAGAAAATTTGTAATTGATTTTGAAAAGTTTCAAAGGAAGTTTTCCAACACAATGATCAATTACTCTTTTTTACATGTTCAAACCATCAACAATAGTAGCACTTTTATTGCATGCTTATTGACGTTTTTCATGATGTGAGTAAACTTTCTGTGATTAGATTCTTGTAGTATTTAGCGAGGCTTTGTTTTGTGGTTAGAACTTGGTAAGCAAACATGATAGACACCATGATAAAATTGGCCTTTTGCCATCTTTGATTAGTACTAACAAATTGGTATTTTATAGGTAACAATGAAAGGAAAGAAATGCCGCGAAGCAATATTTATATGGAAAGACAGATGAAATACAACCAACACTCACCAAAGTTAAAGGGTGGAGGACAGCAGCAACACAAAACAACACAAAAACAAAGAAAATTCAATATTTCCGGCAAAACCCTTCTTCAAGTTAACAGATGTAAGTGGCTGGGCTTGCACAAGACTTGCGTTCGACGCAGCCACTCATAGAATGCAATAGACTGTTGGAGTTGTTGGGGAAGCAACGATAATATAACTGTGAGTGTAAATCATAAGAATGATTAAAATGGTTGAAAAAATAATAGTAATGAAAAATATAAATAAGTAAATAAAAATATAATTGAAATTTTTTGAAAAATATATGAATCTATTGTGCTGGCCAGTGATGTGTGTATAGGGTGAGGATGGAAGATATTAATGGAAATTAACGCCTGGGGGATGTCTAGTCTGCAGGATGTGTTGATAAGCCAGTTCCCACCTGCAGAGTTCAGATTGGGAGGTAGTGTCTGGAAGTACTCTGATGGCTCTGATTGTGAAGCAGTTATTAAGGTCATGGGTGTTGTGAGTACTGGCATGGTGAACAATAGGGAGGTCCAGGTTTTGAGAGGAAACTGTTTGTCTGTGACCATTCATTCTGATCGATAATGAGTATGAGGTCAGGCCAATGTAGGAACTTGGACAGTGGAGGCAGGGGAGCTGGTATATGAGATGGGTGGTTGTACAAGTGGCATGACCTATTATGGGGTAGGTTTCACCAGTAGTAGAGTTGCTATAGGTAGTGGTAGGTGGATGCATGTTTCAAGTTTTGCAACAGGGTCTCTTACAAGGGAAGGATGCAAACGGTGGTTTAGGAGCATCAGAGGGTTGATATTTATGCAAAAGAATGTTTTTTTACATTAGGCGGTCTGCTGAAGGTGACTCTGGGTGTGGTGGGAAGGATAGTGGGAAGAATGCAGCACATTTCAGGAAAGGATCTAAGAAAATCATAGCCCAAACAAAGAATATGGTTTAGCGATTCCAGGCCAGGGAAAAACTGGGTGAGAAAAACAGGGTTCTGGTTGGCTTTAGGTTGTTTGTGTCGGTATGGGGGACAGTTCCTGACTGTTGATAGCTGTTTTTGAACTAGTTCTGGAGGATAATTGCGGTTTGTGAGTGCTTGGGTCAGGTTGTTGGTGTAGAGAGTAAAGGACTTGTGATCAGAGCAGATGCGTCTGCCTCGAATGGCTAGGCTGTATGGGATGGAACGTTTTGTTTGATATGGATGGCAGCTCTCAAAATGGATATATTGTTGTAGGTTAGTGGGTTTTATGTGGACAGAGGTAAGTGACCATTCTGTACAGAGATGTCTTCATCCAGAAAAGTGATGCCATTCTGAGAGTAGGATTAGGTGAAGTTTACAGAGGAGACGTTATTAAGTGAGTACAAGAAGTCTACATCTACATCTACATTCATACTCTGCAAACCACAAATATTGTGGGTGGCAGAGGGTGCTAAGCACCAATCCTAAACCCGCCCATTCCAATCCCAAATAGTACGAGGAAAGAAGGAATACATATAAGCATCAGTACGGCATCTTATTTCTCTAATCTTATCCCTCCTGTCATTGCGACCTAAATAGGTTGGCGGAAGAAGTATTTCATTGCACTCGAAATTTAAATTTTTTCGCATATTCTCCAATAAATTCGAACGCAAGCTACATCGTCTGTCTTCCAAACTATTCCAGCCCAATCTATGTATCAATTCTGTGACGCTTTCATAAGGGCTGTAACAACAAGTCACGAATCTAGCAGCTCTCCTCTGCACCCTCTCAACTGAGTCAATCAGAATCTTGCGATACGGATCCCAAACCCCACAACAGTAATCCAGATGTGGACGCACTAGTGTTTTATACGCTATCTCCTTTGTATGAGCATTATAATTCCTCATAACACCACCAATGAATCGTAATTTAGAATTAGCGTTGCCTACGATGGAAGTTATGTGCATGTCCCATTTCATGTTGCTTTGTACTATCACCCCCAGATACTTCATGGAATCCACCGTGTCAACAGCTGAATTGTTTATTTAGTACTCGTAAACAAACTGATTCTTCTTGTTACTTATCCGCATTGCTTTGCACTTCTTGCAATTAAGTGTAAGCTGCCATTTACGGCACCAATTGAAAATAGCATCCAAATCGCGCTGAATTTCTAAGCAATCGTCGGAGCACCTTATTTCCCTATAGATAACTGCATTGTCGGCAAACACTCGCAACCAGCATTTGATGTTGTCACCTAGATCGTTTATAAATATTAAGAAAAGAAGTGGACCTATTACACTTCCTTGAGGAACGCCCAAAGTAACATTTATCTTAGAAGAGGCTTCCCCATCAACAACGACATACTGTGATCGATCAGTTAGAAAATCACGTATCCACTCCCAAATCTGAGCCGAAATACCGTAAGCTCGAATCTTCACTAAAAGTCGGTTGTGTGGCACAGAATCAAAAGCTTTCTGAAAATCCAAAAAAACTGCATCAACTTGCGAACATGCATCGATAACTTTCATTATGTCATGGGAAAATAGGGCCAACTGTGTTTCACAAGATCTCTTCTTCCGAAATCCGTGTTGATACGGTGTAAGTAACTCGTTCTCATCTAGAAACTTCATTATGTTCGAGCATATGACATGTTCCAGAATTCTGCTGCAGACCGATGTTAGAGATATGGGTCGATAATTCCTAGGATCACTCCGATTTCCTTTCTTAAAAACGGGTATTACCTGGGCTATTTTCCAGCTAGAAGGTACTTTTCTCTCTTCTAGTGATTTACGGAATATATCTGACAGAAATGGTTCAATATCCTCCGCGTATTCAGAAAATATTCTTACCGGTATACCATCGGGACCCGGCGCTTTACCCCACTTCAGGAGTTTTAATTGCTTTACAATACCTACGCTATCAATTTCTATTGGATCCATCGCTAATTCCACATGATGTGGTAAAGTGGGGATGTTTTCCATTATTTCTCGCGAGAATGAATTTTTGAATTCGGTGTTAAATACGGTAGCCTTATCGCGGCTGTCTTTAACTTCCCATCTGTCTTTTATCAGAACTGGATTATTGTTCCCACTACAACTAATTTTTTTACATACGACCAAAATTTCTTAGGGTTTTCAGTGAGGCTGTTAGAGAGAGAATTGCCACAAAAGTTATTAAAGGCCTAAAGCATCGCATTCTTAACACGTCCCCTTATCTCCTCTAACTTATCTAAATCCGTCCGATGCATCGTCCTTTTTGATCGTGCAAGAAAAAGGTTTTCACCGTGGTTCCAGATCATAAATATGTCATCTATATACCTGAACCACATGGTGGGTTGTCAATTAACCTTTTGAAGAAAACGTTCCTCTAGTCTGCCCATGAAAAGGTTGGCATAGAAAGGTGCCATGCGAGTGCCCATTGCAGTGCCTTGAATCTGATGATAAACCTGAGCCTGGAAAGAACAGAAATTGGTATTTTAATGTTTTATAACTAATTAAATTACAAACTGTTATTTTTCAAACAGAGCATACTTTACAATGTGTGATTATAACTGAGCATGGTGGATGAACGGTTAACGTTCTGGCCTCACATTCAGGAGGACACGGTTCGAATCCCCTTCTGTGCATCCTGATTTGCTTTTTCTATGTGTTCCAAAATCATTCTAGGTGAATGCTTCCTTCAAAAATTGATGGCCAAATTGCTTCCCATTCCTTGTCCCCAGTCACATCCTGTCTGTAATGACCTCTATGACGATGTCGACAAGCTGTAAAGCCATAAGCAAAAAAGTGTGATAAGAAAACTGCCTACAACAAGTGGAGTCCAAAATACTCATTTATTTAGTTTATAACATACCTTAAAAATTAACAAATGAGTGTTGGTTACACACATAAAAAAGATAATACATGTTTTGCTTTTCTTTACCTATAAAATTTAAAAAGAATGTTTAATATATGTTTTCTTAGTGTACATAATGTACGTATGTTAAGTAAATTCATATTGCCTTGCAACTAGGTGACAGTATTTCAAATTGTCTCATGTTCTGCCTCTGTCATGGTTAGAACTGTTTTTGTTTTTTTAATCTAAGCAATGGAACAGTGCTTTTCATGAATAAATCACAGTTGAAGATCGAGTTAATTATCCATAAAATTTAATTGGTGGACAGGGATTCAAACAGTAAACCGCTGAGCTTCCAGTCTGCATTTCAGTAAATGAAACTTATTTAAGGCTTAACTTATGGACTGTTAAATTGTTTGTTGGTGCTTGAATTGTGTAAAAAGAACAAAAAATTATGTTGTCCAAAACATTTGTTATTTAAGTTCTTATTATCTGTAACCTTTTCAGTTGTATGTTTAAAAACTAGATGGGAGAAACACATTTTTAATGACTTTGCAAGCTCATATCCTGAATTATGGGATTAAATAAAAATATCCCAAATACCTGCTGAATAATACCACACTTGTTGATGTCTGTGAAAAGAAAAATGATCTCTCTATTCCATGTATGTGAAGATATCTTGCCATTTGTATACAGATCTGTTTTCTACCTTTGAAACATTTAAGTATGAAATTCCATTACAAACAATACACTGATAGACAATATAATACTCTGACCTCATATTCTGAAGGATGCATGTTCAAATTCCCTTTTGTTTTTCTGTGGTTGTCAAAAATCACTTCAGGTTGGTTCCTTCAGAAGGCCATGGCAGAATCTCTTGCTGATCATTGCCCCTAATCCTTAGCTGACGTGTATATTGCTGATGTTTAAAGCAATAAGAAAAAAAAATGTACAGACAGATTACTTATTAGGCTGTTTGTTAGTATTTGAATAATGAGAAAATGGAAAAAAAAAAAAAAAAATTATCAGCATCTCTTATCCGAAACAATTGAAAGTTTTTGTTAAATACAATCTCAAATTTTTCAATCATATAGGCAAAAAATTTGGGAGATGGGGATGACTGCATTTTTATGACCTGACATATCTTGTGAAACGTGAAAATAAATAAAAACATTTTAAAACACCTTTTATTTCAGTTATCGATACTATTCTATGTTATTACTCTCAATGGATTTTATGAAAAAAAATTCTTCTTAGGAAGCGGGAGGTACAAAAAATAGGTCAAGTATTTGTCAGTGTATCAGTTTTGCAGTCAATGAAAACCATCTTACTGTGAAATTTCATGTTATTCAGTACAAGGGCGGCAGAATTAGAACGTTGTGATGTTTGGACCAAACGAGATGATTACATTATTAGTGATTTTTGTTATAAAACTGTAATAAAAATCATTGAACTTGTATGTATTTGATGGTTACCTGCAGAATAACTGATGGCTAGGGTTTTTACCTGAACTATTATCGTAGGAAGAGTAAAAACATAACCAAAATAATGAGTGTTGGAGGATATAAATATTAACCGAAAATATTAAGTTTAAGATTTATAAATTATATGTATGTGACAAATAAGTGTTCTTTCTATTTGTAAAATCTTATCAGAGATTTGGGCTAGGAAGATTTCTGATATCAAGGATTTGTTGGTAAGCCAGTTCCCATCTGTGATTAGAAGAGGGCCATGGTTTCAGGAAAGATTCTGATAGTTGTGAGATGTTCAAATTGTGGAAATGGAGTGGATGGTAATATATTCTGATGGAAAGTTGGTTAGTATTGAGGCCTTTGTATCAATTGGTCCATCCTGATATGGGTTTTCCATGGTTTACCCAGATCACTCCATGCGAATGCTGGGATGGTTCCTCACAATAGCCCATGGGCTCCTCCTGCCATATTCCGTATATCCCTTCCAAACTATTACCCTTTCGGATAGATGCAATGCACCCTCTGCCACACACTTTTAGTGAATTGCAGAGTAATAGTTATAGTAATTGGTACAATGGAGGCAGTTGATATATGAGATGTGTTGAAATGCAAGCAGGATGCACATTGATGTCAAAGAGTTCTCCCCTCTGGAGTAGTTGATGGTAGCAAAGGGTTTATGAATGGGAATGATCAGTATGATAGTTTGGTAAAGTTACAAGATGAGTTTTTGTGCACTAAGATATTCTTTTTATTGGATGGTCTGCTCAAGCATGTGCATGGGCAGTGGGCAGGAATCTGTCATGAAGGTGCTTGTTTGGGTGCAGGAATATACGAATTCCTGGCCATGACGAAGGATTAAGTTAGTAGACTCAAGCTCAGGAGAGAATTTGGAGATGAAAACAGGGCTGTGGTTACTTTTAGGAGGTAAAGCCTCGCTTGAACACATTCGCGTGGAATTGGGTTTACAAGACACGAATGAAGTAACAAAAAAGATAAAAGATTTATGTTCTACATATAACCAAGAGTTATTAAAAATTGAGGAAAGCACAAAAAGTGGATGTGGCACTGATGAGATCTATATACCATCCATCAAATGGTTCGATACTATGGATTACATTATGAAATTAATTAATATAAAAGAAAAACAAACAGCAAGTAACCTGGAAAGTATTTTATTATTATATAGTATTTCTTTTATAATCACACAATCATATTATTTTGCCAAGTAACTGCTCCCTCAGCACTAGTAATTTTTATATATGTCTCACATTTTCTCTGCTATTGCTTTAGATCTGTTATCGATCCGTGAGGAATGGTGCTTTGTAATTCATGAATTTCTGACCTCCACTGCCTAAAACTGAAAGTTCATGATTTTTGATAATCTGTCGTTCCTGATGGTGTATAGTTTCTTGATGCTGTGATACGTAACCAGTTGTGTAACATACATGCACAAAGGACGATCTTTATCGCAGTGTCCTCTTAACTGGTTTTCCCAATAAGACAAACGAGATGCAAGGGTGCCAAATCCATTCTCAACGATTCTTCTTGTTCTGCTCAATCTATAAATCTTTTCTCTGTTAGTTGTGTATGTTTGTATGGCTTTAGTAATTATGACTTTAAAGGGAAGGCATCATCTCCAACTAGAATGCCATTTTCAGGCAACAATAAGTTGTTTTTCTAGATAAGGATACAAACAGCAGTTTTGGAATACCCCACCATCTGTATTACGACCATATGAGCCTATATCTACATATCTAAAACAATAATCATGATCCACTATGGCCATAAGCACTATACTATTTGTTCCTTTGTAATTATAGTATTCACTACCACAATTTGGTGGCACTTTAATTGTTATATGTTTCCCATCAAGAGCCCCACAGCAATTTGGAAATTCCACCTCTAATGAAATCCTACTTGTAATATGTTCCCATTCCTTCATATTTGGTATCTGAAATATGAAATAGTATTGCTAATTGTGATTTAAGTTAAAATAGTATTGTTAAATTCCAAAATGAAATAGTATTGTTAATTGTGATTTAACTTAAAATAGTATTGTCAAATTCCAAAATGAAATAGTATCGTTAATTGTGATTTTACTTAAAATGGTATAGTTAAATTCCAAAATGAAATAGCATTGTTAATTGTGATTTAACTTAAAATAGTATTGTCAAATTCCAAAATGAAATAATAATAATTTCAGGAACCACATCATGCATCAACGTCAGGGAAAGAGTTGCCTGAAGAATCTTTAGAAACTAATAACGAGGGCCTTGATACTAATGGCAATAGCAACAACACCATTGAAAAACCAATGAAGCTTCCAAAAAGACGAAGATCAAAGATGAGAGTGTCAACAGAACGGTCTGAAATTCAAGCAGCCATGAATGAACTTGAGGAACTAAATATCACTTGAACAATGTCTGCCCAGAGTCCAAGAGAATCAGAAGATAAATGTGATTTAATTGGAAGACGTGTAGCACTGCAGCTCAGACAATTACCACCGATTGATAGAATTGATGTGATGGATGAAATACGGACAATACTTTCTAGATACCATAAGAAAGCCCTCTCCGCTGAAAATGTGTATTCACCTAATTACAGTTCTGAATCTACTCCATCATCGCAGCCGACTGTATGATTCCCACCAGCTTGCCACTAACCTCTACAGCAACGTCTACTTATTATCAGTCTGTTGAACCTTCAATGTCTGCACACTCTACACAAGTGGAACAATCTTCGCAAACAATATTCACAAGTGATGTACTTGGCGCCACAATGGCATTGTCTCATATAATAAATAAGCTATGTCGTATTGTATTTCTTTGTAAAGTTAATTTCTAATACCTAAAAAAGGTAACAAATCAGCTGTGAACTTGATTAGAATAATAAAAATTTCTTACTTTGATATAATCTTTTAGACTTTAATTTATAGCATGGTTATATTTTAATTATGAATGCTTTTGAAATTCTGAAAAATATCGATAACAATATTCCAGAAGAAAGGTATACCAGGGTTATCTCCAACTTCACTCTTGCAGGGATAGCATCCCTCGTGTGTGTATCTTGATGCTGAATTTTTGGAGTAATTAAATTTAAGATTATTTCCACTTGAGTAACTGTCACTCCCATAACTGCTTTATATTCTCGGGGATCTTCAGTATATAGTTCTTTAAATATTGTCTGTGTTGCCTCTTTCCTTTACATCCAATCCCTGACTCATATTGTTCTGTTTTTCTTCTTCTTTTCTTTTTTTTTTTGCACAGCACTTTCAGCTCGAAGTATTTCACCACAAAGTATTTTTGTAACCACTTTTGTTACGGTATTAACTGTGATCAGTTGTGTATTTTGCGACAACATTGTACGAAACCTATGAATAGGTACTGAAAAGATGCGAGTACACAGGTGCAGTAGCTGTCTACTTCTACGCCAGCAGCTCGCACTTGTGTGACCAGGCGAGACAAGTCGAGCTACTGTCATGTGAGTACACAGGTGTGCAGTAGCTGTCCACTGTCAGGTCAGCAACTCGTACTGTGTAACCTCGACCTAACGTCTCCAATTTGGGAAAAATCATAAATGAAGAAGATTTCTTTCGGAATTTGATGCTTGAAGGCCAAAGAAATATTTATGAAGGTCCCGTTTATAAAACAGCTCAGAGCCAAGTCCCTAGATAGTGGCAGCACATATCATAGAGATGTCAATAAACTGTTTATTATACAATAATTAGCTTTTTGGATATTTTTCTATTATGAAAACATTTCTGTTTTGCTATATAATTCCAATGTAAGCACTTTATTCATGAAATTTTCTCACAGGCTATTATTGCAGCAACACATATCACGGAGCTATGAATATGCTGTATGTATGAGGCGTGTTTTTTAAGTAAGGTCCGTATTGTTTTAGACATTAGTACTTCGCACGCATACCGCAACAAGCGCATGCGTCGTGTACCGGCATGCCTCGGGAACAGCTGTGCTCAGTTTCAGCTCTGTAGCTAACCTATACGGTTCTGTTCTGTGCTTTCAAAATGTTTAAGACTATCCACTCGCCCGCCGCGTGTGAGGTTCACTCAGTGATATGGTTTTTGTCAGCAAGGAACCTGTTTGCAGCAGAAATTCATCGACAGATTTGCGAAGTGTACAGAGATACTGTTATGAGTAGAAGCAAAGCGCGTAAGTGGGTACGACAATTCAAAGATGGCCGTGACAACGTCCATGATGAGGACCGCTCCAGTCGCCCTTCTTCGATTACAGACGATTTGGTGGCTTCAGTTGAAGCGAGAATTCGGGAGAACAGAAGCTTCACAATAACAGGTCTCTCAAACGAAATTCCTGACGTGTCGAGATCAGTGCTTTACAAAATTGTTTCTGAACACCTAAAGTTTAGGAAACTGTGCTCCCGTTGGGTCCCAGAACTCCTAACAGAGGACCACAAAAACCAAAGATTTGAGTGTACGATGAAGTTGTTGACTTGTTATCATGAAGAAGGTGACTGCTTCTTGAGTCAGATCGTAACCAGAGACGAAACATGGGTTTCGCATATCACGCCCAAATCGAAGCAACATAACATGGAATGGAGACACACACACTCGCCTGTAAAGGTGAAGGCCAAACAGACTCTGTCCCAGCCCAAAATCATGGCGTTGGTGTTTTGGGATAGGCATGGTGTTTTGTTGGTCGACTTCATGCAACGAAGAACCACTATCAATGCAGAAGCATACTGCCAAACCCTGAGAAAGCTACACAGAGCGATTCAAAACAAAAGACGCGGCATGTTGACAAAGGCAATTGTCCTTCTCCATGACAATGCAAGACCTCACACTGCAGGTCACACCCGCGATTTGTTGGACAGTTTTGGCTGGGAAGTTTTAGACCACCCACCCTACAGTCCTGATCTTGCACCAAGCGATTACCATCTGTTCCTCCACCTCAAACAACACCTCAGAGGCAACCGTTACAATGATGACGGCAGTGAACTCTTGGTTATCGGAGCAGGCGGCAAGTTTTTATGAAGAGGGTATTTTAAAATTGGTTGAGAGGTATGATAAGTGTTTGAACAAACTTGGCAACTATGTTGAAAAACAGAGAAAAGTATGTACGTTCTGATAATAATTATCTTTCGTTGTGTACTTCTGTTCAAATGGACCTTACTTAAAAAAAAACACATGTCGTATTTTGTTCAGGTTGGTTGTATTCTGTAAGGTCAGTGACAGTTTGTCATATATACAGAATGTTTTACATTTTCCTAATCGTTTTTTAATATTTTGTAAGTGTTTTGATACATACCCATTACACTAAATAAATAAATATTTGCTACAAATGAGGCAGTTCAGTTCTACTTTTCATTCTATTACAAGCTGCCAATACCGAGCTTGGTGGGTGATCCGGGCATCCAGATTTGGGATTTCCATGGTTTTCCTAAATCACTCCAGGTGAATGCCGGGATGCTTCCTTCAAAAAGGCCATGGCCAAATTCCTTCCCGTTCCTTGTCCCCAGTCCTATCCTGCCTCTAATAACCTAAGCCATCAAGCCGTAAAAAAAAAAAGCTGTGAACCTCCCTATTCATTGTATTTTATTTGCAAAATTTTTACATGGATCATCTAGTAAATCTTAATTTTAATATTTTCAATTGATATTTATATCCTCTCACATTCATTATTTTGGTGATGTTTCCCTACTTTTATGGCTCCTCCCCCCCCCTTTCCCACCGAGTGTGGTGGGTGAATGGTTAACGTTCTGGCTCGCATTTGGGAGGATGCTGGTTCGAATCCCAGGCCGGGCATCCAGATTTGGATTTTCCATGGTTTCCCCAAATCACTCCAGGCAAATGACTGGATGCTTCCTTCAAAAAGGCCACAGCCAAATTCCTTCTCGTTCTTGTCCCCAGTCCCATCCCGCTTCTAATGACCTTAACCGTCAATGAGGCATAAAACAATAAGTAAAAAAAAAACCTCCCTTCCCTTCCACCATCACTCCAGCTACCCTTGCTTTGCTACTTAGGTTTCGCATTCACTCAGCAGGAGTCAGTGTGGTAATATCTGACCACAGTGCTATTTATTTTATCTGCATTCAATAATAAGATATAGTACTGAATTATTGTGTTACACAAGTAATCCCACCTTCCATTAGCTACGAGGGGATACTCAAAAATAGCAAGAATAATATTGCTTTGGGAGGAGCTAGTGTAGTATGTGTTTTGCCGCTAGGCGTTTAAAGCACAACTCATTGTCAGTTCATTGCCACCTGTTGTCGACCTGGCTTATTCCGTTAATCTGCAGTGATTGTTTTTGCTAGCACTGTTTTGTATTTGTTTCGCTTATTATGATGACAAGTTTAAGTGAACAATGTGCGGCTGTGAAATTTTGTTTTCAGCTCGATAAAAATGCTGCTGAAACTGTTCTAATGTTGAAAACAGATTACAAAGATGACACTCAAGTGTACAAGTAGTTCGCTTGATTTAAATATGAGGACATGTCGATTGACGACAAAGCTCATTCTGGATGTCCATCAACTGATGGAATCAACGAAAATGTTGAAAAAAATTTTATAGCTTGTGCTTTCAGACCATCAACACAAAATTTATCAACTGTCAGAGATTAGTGGATTATCTTGGAGCTCGGTTCAGTGAATTTTAACTGAAGATTTGGGAATTAAAGGTTTGCTGCCAAGTTTCATCCTCGGGTTCTGACTGACAATAAGAAAGAACGATCAGTTGAAACATGTCTTGCTTCGAAAAGACAACTTGAAATTGTTCCAGATTTTCTGTCAAAGGTCATTACTAGTGATGAGTCATGGTGCTATGGTTACAACCCAGAAACAAAGCAACAGTCAACACAATGGAAGACGACATTGTCACGCCGTCCAAAAAATGTCGTCTAGTCAATTCAAACATCAAAACAATACTCATTTGCTTTTTGATGCCAAGGGTGTAGTTCAATCAGAGTTTGTTCCCCCATATCAGACTGCCAATCAAACCTTTTATTTGGAAGTTTTAAGAAGGTTTGCAGCAATGTTCATCAAAAAAGCCCCGATTTGTGGCAGATAGGAATCTGGTTCTTCGATTAGGACAATGCACCTGCACACACAGCTATCTTGTTCTGCAGTTTTTTGCTAAAAATGGCATGGTTCTACTGCCCCATGCACCTTACTCACCTGACCATGCTCCACGCATCTATTTCTTATTTCAGTGCATGAAAGAACACCAATTTCACAACATTGAAACTACTAGATTGATAATCAATAATGCGGAAGGTATATTATCATTGAAAGTGGTAGATCAACATAATAAATGAGTGACGAAATACATATAAATTATATTTAAAAAAATAAAATATAAGCAATATAAATAGTAGTGATAATAAGTGGCAGGGATTTGTTGGAGATTGAGGCCTGGAGAATGTCTGGTGTCCAGGATATTCTGATAAACTACAGCAGCCAGCATGAAAATAGACCTGCGAAGGTCAGTGCGTCTCCATACAATGTTGCAAATCCTCCGTAATATGTGCTGAGAAATTCTAATAAATAATACTAAATTTGTGGAACAAGGTGATGTGTTTTTTAACTCAAAATATTTACATGACTATTTAAAAAAAAAAAAATGTTCCCATGAACTTTACGAATGAAATTACTTTCTTCACTTCAACCAACCGAAAAAGCTAAACCAATGATAAAAAATAGCTGAAAAAATTATGCGTCTTCCCAAAAGTTAACAGATAAGCACAGAATATTTTATATTCATTATATAGCGAAGAAAGTTATAAAAAAAATTGAATAGTTATACGAATCTCTTGTTTGTCCCTTTCGTGTAATGTAGAAAGTTGCCGCTGACTAATTTCCATTTGCTTTGTTCATGCAAAAAATTCCAGCGAGAAAGTTTGTGAGAAAATATTGAAATTAATGTTATAAATCACAACAGCATCTTTAAACGAATCCTTCTGGTTTGTTAAATAATTTATCTGCACAATTGTTATCCCGCTGCGCTCACGTCCAACACTGGCTGACGGCTTCCGGCAATTACAACGAGCGAGATACTCGTAGTTACCGTATCTTCTCAAAATATTCAAATTCAGGCTCATGTAAGAATTATTATTGTAACAGAGAATTACATGACAAATTGGTTTCCTGTAAAATCTTGTCACCTTAATAAAAATAAAGGTAACGCAATGTCTGCTTTCAATAAAATTACTAAAGATGTGATTGAAAAACTTACAAACGGGCTTATTTTCAGACCTGTGAGCCATTATCCTCTCCGTAACTTATTCATCTTTGGATATATTGGACTGAAGATCTGTTGCTGCTTTCACCCAGCTGTATCACGAACTGGTCCATTTCTGTGTTTCTCACGCACTATTTAACATAACAGTTTCTTGTAATCTTTCTGAATGTCTTACACAATTTGCCCAGTCTTCTTGAGTAACGCTGTCTAAAGCTTCGTGTGTAAGTCGCTCGACATTGGCAAGTTTGAAGGTCGTGTTCTTCTTAGCAACATCCCATTTTACTTGTGCCCAGATGAGTTCGATTGGATTATACTGGCAATGATAGGGTGGCAAGTGAACTGTTTGATGTCCCATTTCATTTGCCAATTGATCCAATTCGAATACCTTCTTGGCATTTCGAATTTGTTCTTTACATTAAAGCTCATCCCTAGTTTCGTGCGGAAAAAATTGAACACCATTCTTACGTAGCCATTCAATAATATCTCCCTTACGCCAGTTTGAAGATGGTGGTTTGTCTATTTGAATGGAATGATAACTGGCATTGTCCATGACGATAATGCACCCTTCTTCCAGCGAGTGGCACGTATCACACCACCACCTCTTAAAAACTTCACCGTTCAATTCTGTATGCTAATCCGATACAGACGAACTTTTTCCGCCACGAAACACAAGTTTGGCTCCTGGTATGAAACCTTTATGTGCAGAACCAGCATGTACTATAACAAGTCGACTTCCTCAGCCAGTAGGAACTTTAAGACTTCCGTTACCTCTCGAATCATGCCAAATATATTTGTTCATATGATTTTGGTTAATGAAAATCTCGTCTAAATAAATTGTACGCAATGAGTTCATTGTTCGCAAAAACTTTGTTCTTGAAGCCGCAATATCACTGCGTTCCATTAAAAAAATTTGTCCATTGTTGAATTTCCTAAATTTAAAACCCAGTCTTTTCAGAAGACGAAGAACGGAGCTTTCTGAGTCTGAATAGCTGATTTTACACAGAGATCAGACCGTATTTTCATAGCTGTTGGGTATTTTCCTCTGTCGTAGTACTCTAAAACAGTCCTGCGCATTACTTCTTTGTTAAAATTATCCAGTTCAGTGCATTTGTGTTCCTGCCTGTACTTCTTTCTCGGTGATTCAAAAACAGGGCTCATATCTTCGGTTTCTGCCGAACTTAAAATACCGACGATACGTTGTACCGACTTCTTCAAAATACCACAAGCCTCCGCTGTCAGTGCTTGTACTTGAACAAAGTTAATGTTTCTCCTGGCTTCTTTGTTGTTGGAAGGGTTGTTAAAATACTTGAAAACATTTGCCATGACAATTTTGCTTTGCTTTCTAATATCTGGACGACCTGCATGATACTGATTTTACTTCTTTTCGGTAACACACTGCATGTAGAATTCTGTTCTACATCACTCATCATACAGACAAAATAATAACCTCTAGAGCAGCGAAACAAATTGACCGCAGCGAAAACTACGAACCCACTGGCAGTGGAAGAACATTTGACAACACCGCCGGCTCAACTGAGGGGAAAGTGGGTAGTGTGGGCAGGGGATGGAGGCAAGACTTTGAGACCTTGAATGGACTAATTCAGTGAAGCAGACTATAGTTCCCATCTACGTACAGGGTCCGGCAATAAAATTTACCGCATTTCATGTAGCCGGCGTGCGGGTTGTAGTGAGGATACTTATTTGGAGTGTGTTTTGTTTTAAAGAGGTGTACCTGCCATTTTCAGTGTGCGCTATGTAGTGGCTTGGTGAGCATCGTACGTTTGTTGTGGACGAATTAATTCGTAACAGTTGTTCTGAGATTTTCAGAGATGATTTGAACTTGGCCCACATGATCGTGTCCCAGATAGAAAAACTATTCAACTGTGGGTGTCAAACTTGAGAAAGACAGGTTCAGCACTAAAAAGAAAACCTACAGGCCGTCCTCGGACTGCAACAACGCCGGAAAATTTGGCGCATGTGAGTTTGTCTATGCAACATTCACCAATCTTTGGGGACAGTTAAAGCCTCTAGTGTACAAACATCGTCCCACCAAACTGCAAGCACTTAAAAAGGTCATTACCAAAGAATTGGCAGCCATTCCAAGAGAAATGACATGAAAATATATGGAGAACTTTCGGGATAGACTTTGTCAATGTGTCAACAATGGAGGACTTCATTTAGCAGATATAATTTTTAAAACCAAATAATTAAAAATGGCAAAGTATTTATTTTTCATAAATAAAAGTAATTATTCTCTATCATATTTAGTTTTTATGTTACAACATATTAAAATGAGGGAGGTTTTATTGCCGGACCCTGTAGTTCAGAGGAGGTTGTGGTATCAGGGAAAACTCGGATTGCCCTTACTACAGGAGATGAGAGGTTCAGACAGGTTTTGTGTGTATCGGAAAAGAGATTCTTCATTGGAGCAGATGCGACTTCCACTGTTGGCCAGACTGTATGAAATGGAACATTTTGTCTGGGAGGGATGACAACTGTTAAAGTGGAGATAGTATAATTATTTTAAACAAAAGTTAAATTCAGTATGGTTGTAGTTGTGTATTATGTCATGTAACATCATACGCTAAATAAAATAAAACCAAAAATTTAATAAAATACTTTTTTTTTAATGAAACATGTCTGAGGAAAGCATAGCTAAACTTTGTAAATATTATTGGTGAGTCTTCATTTAAGATGCAAGTCATTTACTAACATGTGAAGTAAACATAAGGGCCCAAGAAACCCTAAAAGCAGGTTGCTGTGTGGAAGTGTTACTGCAGAAAGTATTGAAAAATCCATAATATAATAAATGAATGAAAGTGTTATGAAGTTTAAGTGAATATTTTTCAAATGACTGTGTATGTAATATTTTCTATGAGTGGCTGTGTGGAACGCAAGCCCAGCCACTTAAAGCTGTTGACTTGAAGAAGGGTTTTGCCTAAAATAATGTATTTTCTTTGTTTTTGTGTTGTTTTGTGTTGCTGCTGCCCTTCTCCCTTCAACTTTGGTGAGTGTTGGGTGTATTTCATCTGTCTTTCCATATAAAAATTTTTTATGAACATTTACACATGATGTGTTAGTTATAGAAGAGACCATACTTGAAACAAAAAATAAGCCATCTTCCTATTGGGTCTGGTTAGCATTAGTACACTTGTCATTTATAAATAGCTGATCTGTTAATATTTGGATTAAACCCATGATGACACATTTAAAACATTGTCGGAAAGAGGAGGGGGGACTTAAATCCTTCAAATAATGTGAAGCCATTCGTGTGATGAGATTATGATACTGAAAATATGATAGGATAAGGGAAAAAAACAGATATCAATCACTTACAACAGATGAAGGCAAGAGAGCGAGACAAACACGTTAAAAAAAATTGCTCAATATTTCGGCATGAGCCTTAATCATGTGAGAGGCGAGACATATGGCAGGGAGAAAGATGTGGTCACATCCCAACCCGCCCTCTCACATGGTTAAGGCTCATGCCGAAATATTGTGCATTTTTTTTTGTGTTTTTACATGTTCATCTCGCCCTCCTGCCTTCATCTGTTGTAAGTGACGGGTATCTGTTTTTCCCCCCTATCCTACCATATTTTCAGTGCCTCACTGCAGTTTCTTTTTTCCATTATCCAAACGAAATCATGATACTGTAACATATCATTATTATTGAAGGTTATTTACTATATTTTACTGTAATCAGAAAATTCTAATTATTCAACATTAATTTTGTAAAGATGATGGGATAAACTTGCATTTGTTAAACATCGGTTGACGATTTACAAAGGTCAAACATTTATTAATCTGAACTTAACTAAAATATATGCATTTAACCACTGCTACAAGAAATGCACATGATAAAACATAAGTGAATATACATTACTATAGGCATGTAACCATACATGTCAACAACAAAAATAGAATTTGAACATAAATAAAAAGTTACCAACATGAGATATTGTTTTTCAGACAATTATACTGTCCATCCACTAGCTCAGAAAGAATAAAAGTTCAACAGAAACATGCGTTCATGCTCTCATCTATACAGATCTCTCTGGAGGGCACTTTAGGTCATATTGTGAGAAATAAAATGCAGTAAAACTGTTTATATTAGGTTTACAATTATGTCTGTGCCTGGATACTGGGCTGTTGTGTGGCTATTCAAAGAACTTGTGTATCACCACACTGATAGTGTGGTGATAGCCCTTACTAAACATCTTCCATTATTCACTTGATATGACCTCTCTTTTTTTTTTTTTTTTTCTTTTTCAAAAAAAAAAAATACTATCACATAAACTGGTACATTCAAACAAGCTTAGTCTGGAGCCACGACACCTCACAAAGATCTTCCTCCTTCCACACTTGGCGACCAGTATCCCATCTTCTCCCCACTCCTGAGTTCCTGTAGTTGTGGGTGGGAAACCACAGGTCAGTCAGTCCCAATTTCCTTCAGCCCCATGCTGGCCGTGACGGATGGGTATTGAAACAAAAACAAATTACATAGTAGTACTTCAGCTAATAAATTGCAGGAGAGGTCTTTCAGTCACCCTCATGACACAGGTTGGTTTGACCTCGACTCATGCACCAATATGGGTGGTTCAACAATCCTGGTCAGAGCTTACCCACCCGCAATGCCATTGATGGGAACTGGTAGGTCGCTAAATTATTCTGGCACATGGAGTGTATTCCATAACACTGTAATATACATATTGACTTTGATAATTAACTAAATCCATATAGTCCATATAATATTCTCCAGGACTAGGAGCTGTACATTATTCAAAGCCCCATCAAAATCTGGCCAGTGGTTTTTGTGTGAATCCTGTTCCCCCAAACCTACAGAAACAGACTCTAAAATTAGTTGATTCATTTTCTGTGATTATTAACAATGCCTCAAACTCATTTTTATTTCAAAAATATCTCAACTATACACATTTTTACCTATTTACAATCTTATATGTATAGATCACAATTTAGTTCCTTTATTTGTACTGCAGGAGCCTGGAATTCAATTATCAGGAACCGGTCTAGTGCACCTACAGTATCTGAGTTCCAAATGGGTCATTGCCACAAATTTGTTATACTCCTTTTATGCTTCAGCAACGATTTTAGGGCATGATGGTGGAATGTTGTGTGTTGGAGACCAGAGATCTTAGCTTAGTTGCCTTGTTTGTGCGGACACACACACACAGGTACTTCTCAAGGCAACATTCGTGGCACGTGAATGGGTGGTGAGGGAATCTACTTGTTAGCATATGCCCTCAGGGACACTTGCCCCACTCATGTTATACAGTATCTGGTGCCTCCAGTTCACTTGATCTATAGTTCCTCCAGACTCATCAGACAAACTGAGATCAAACAAGTGAAACCCCTACAGCTGTAATGTTGGTTGGCCACAGGGCATTTTGAACACCCATCAATTTAAGCAGCAGGTCAACATTACTAGGTCACCCGCTTGTGGTAATAATTAATGTAATGGAAAACCTTATCCATTGGTGTATGCCTTTGATATTATTCCTAGAATGGAAGGAAACTTTGAGAATTTTACAAAGCAAAGGGCTTAGAGGGGCTTGTACTGATTCTAAAATTGGTGAAGAAACTGGGGAATGGGATGCAGCTGCTGGAAAAAGCTATCTATAGACTGACTTCTTTTCTCCTCTCCTTAACTGTGAGAAGCTCTGGGAGTATGGCATTAAATATGAACTTCACAGGTCACTAAATAACAGCAAAGGTCACCTGCAGTGATCTTGTGGTCTTCGAGTCTGAGGAATTTGTTCAGTGGTGGTTGAGGTCTGAAGATAATATAAAGGGTAAATAGCAGTACAACTAAGCAATATATCTTTAGAAAATGTCAACAAGTAAATTTATCGTGGTCAACTTGTAAATATGTGAAGTGATGTAAAACCTGAAATTTTCTGTCACATCAAGCTGGGATACAAAGCTTTTGGGAGCCATTCCACTATCCTCAAATCTAATATTACCACAGATTTAAAGAAAAAAGAGTTACGAACAGTGCATTCTTCCAGTGCTTACTTATGGCTGTGAGACCTGGTCACTAAATGAATTTGTGAATGGAAACCTTAGAATAGCACAGTGAGCTATGGAAAGGTAAATGATGGCTTTGACTAGAAAGACATGAAGAGAGCAACTGACATTAGATCAAGCATAGGGGACCCAGACATCTTAGAGAAGATAACCTCCTCGAAGTGACAATGGGGTGGCCATGTTGCTTGGATGAAAGATGGATAAAAACAGTAAGTGCAGCCTGAGAGATCATCAGAGACCAAGAGGAAGACCACCAGACGGAGAGAACAAAGAGATACGCAGGGTTGTTGGAGTTAACTGTCAGAGGATCACTCAAGATTGTTCAAACTGGAGAAGACTAATCAAGTTCTATCTGAACTCTTAACTCTAACAAACCCCATCATTTAAAGACTGAACTGGCTAATAATGTTAATGAAATGGTAGTATGCAAAAGACTGTCACCTCAATACTAGCATTTGACACTCAGTGTTGCCGGAACAATCACAGCAGGTTTCATCGATTTGAATCTTCACCGTTATGTTCCTTATCTGATGCTTTAAGTGCCAGAAGTGCAAACATTCCACATTAGCTTCACAAAGATGGTAAGAACTCTCATCGGGTGCTCGTGTGAATGTAAATAATGTGCAAAATCAAAAAGGTCATTACACCAAAAACTGTGGATGTCAGTAGCAATATAGGTGCAAACCCAACATTTTGGTAGCAGCAGCAGCATTGTGTAACAAACAGCAGCAACAACAACAATGGAAGGAGGATGGAGCAAATGATACAAGATGCAAAATTTCAACACATGGTCCCAGCTGAATTTGTGAAATCCTCTTCGTCTCCCAGATTCCTGAGTGGTAAAGGAATTAAAGAGGTTCACAAAGAAGTTACAACCACAAGTTGTTGAAGTCTTTGCAGAGTCCGAGATGTCTATTACATATTTTGACCCTGCAGACTGAAATGCTGGTGTGCGAAACTAGTCCCGTTCCTCACCAGTCACCACTCGATCTGGACCTGATCAAGTAGAATGGTTTTCAGTGACAAAAAGTACAATTCTTGGTAAAGTCTAAACCTTTCTGTCACTGTCTTCAGGAGACAAGTTTTATATCTACTCACCACCTACCGAAATGGGAAGGATGGTCCTCAAGATCAAAAGTGGGAGTTGCTGCAGGTTTTACAGCGGGGTCTATTACAAGGATAAGATCCATATGGTGCTTTTGGAGAGTCTAACGGAGGGCTGTAAAACCTGCAGCATGCTTCCACCCACCACTACATATTCCAATCCCACCACAGGAGAAACTTTCCCCATTATTGGACATGCCACCTGTTCTACCACTCATCTTATATACCAACTAACTTGCCGCTTTTGCACCAGTTCTTACATAGGCCTCACCACACAGCAACTCTCTGTTAGAATGAATGGCCACAGACAAACAGTCCATACTCGTGACCTGTACCTTCCAGTACCAGAACATGCCAATAGACATGATTCCAACAACCTCAACGACTGTTTTACTGTGAGAGCAGTCAGAGTTTTCCCTGACAGCACCACTGCAGCAGAAACTCCGAAGATGGGAACTAGCGTACCAGAATATCCTGGATACGAAACACCCACCTGGACTTAACCACCGTTAAATTCCAATTAACCCATCACTACCTTTTTTTTTTTTTTTTTTTTTTCGCCATGTTTATACCGTACCATTACTACATTTGCTAATTTTACCATCGCCTGCCAAAATATTAAATATAGTATCTCAGACATTGTATACCGATATCGATAGTCTACTCCTTATCCCCCCCCCCCCCAATCCCACTACACGGTTAGTCATTAGGTAACGTTCGTTGTGCACACACGTTCCGAGCCTAATGGCCCGTTTTTCTATTTGTGAGCAAGGCAGATGCCAAAATATTGTGTAGTTGTTTGTCAGCATTAGTGTTCTCTCATCGCATCCGTCCACTTTGGTATGTGGTGGGTTAATTTCCCTTTCTTTTCTTATTTACATTAGAATATATGGAAGACTTAAATCAAACTAAATTGTGTATTGTAATTCAATTTCTATTCATATTAAAATACCTAACTTTCACTTAGCTTTATGAACAGCTGATTAGTTATTTTCTTAATTTTTGTAAATTACGTTATGTTAAAATATATAGAAAAAGCTGGTTGGGGGAGGGAGACACTTGAAATAAGAAAGTAGCTAAAAGAAATAAAACTTCTTACATGACATTTAGGGTTTTCCTCCCCAGTATTACTCCACAAACTTATGTCTGTGCACGGGAAGATGCAGACAAATGCTAGTGTGATATCTATCACCAGTGCAGTGGAAAATGGATTGTGATCTTAATGGGAACAATCACTGTCCCATATGGATGCAAGCTTGGAGCGTAAAAAAATGGTAACTAGATGGAACATAAATAAAGCCTGTTGGCAACATTTCTTCCCATCATTTGTACTCCAGCAGTGTGATGCACAAAAGAGATTCAGCAGATGGCTAATGTCTCCATTCTTAGAAGCTCAGGAACTTGGCAAAAAATGCCTCTCTCTTGGTGGAATGACGAAACTCATTCAGGGATGAAGACAGTTTACCTTAAATTGTCTGAAGGGCACAATGCCAGGGCAAGATTTGATCCAGTACCAGATGCTTAAGTATGATAATAAAGACTACAGTCTATACATTTTCAACAGTACAAGGGTTGCCTTTTAACTTTTTACAAAAACAATGAAAGCAAAATAAAATTGGTACAAATCTTTTTATTGTTTCTCAAAATATTTGCCCTTATGATTTATACACTTTTGCATGGATTTGAACCATTTCTTGAGATATTTTTTCCACTCTGATTTTGATTTTATAAATGTAGTTTTGGAAGGATTCAATAACTTCTTGAGGTGATAAAAATCGCTGGTCACACATTTTTTATTTGACGTTCTGGAACTAAAAGAAGTTGATAGGCAATAAATTAGGTGATTACTGGCAATGAGACATTGGTTGGATGTTTTTCTCTGTCAAATAATCAACTGTTTGATGTGCTGTGTGAGAGCTGGCATTGTCATGATGAAGAGTGATGCGACATTTTGGGTTGTTTTTCCTGATTGCATCAATGACTTCTAGCAAACAAATTGTTGTGTAAGATTCAGCATTAACTGTTCTTTGATCTTCTAAACAATGGTTGCAAAACATCCAGTATAACCAAAAGGAACAGGTGACAATTTTCTTTGAAGTGCTTCACAAACAAACCAATTTTGTTGGATTCAGTTATCTTGGAACACCCAAACAGTTTATTGTTTAGTTTCTGGATCATACTAATATATCCAAGTTTCATCTTCTGTTACAATATTCTAAAGTGGTTTTACATTTCCTCAATAGAATTTCCTTATGCCAATTGATGAGAGCTTGTTTTTGCTTCAGTCATATCATGCGGGATCCATTGGGAACATCTTTTTCACAGTAAAATGTTCGTGCAAAATCAACTGTGTTGCAGTCTTTGATATGCCCAAGGATTCCTCTATCTCATAGTAAGTCACATGTTGGCTGTATTCAATCATGTTATGCACAGCATCCATGGTTTTAGAACAAAATCTGATTTTGTTGGACCTTCACGAAATTCATTACTTATGGAAGCATGAACTCAAAAAAATTCTGCAAATGAAGTGTAAACAGTTTTCTGATGGTGCTTGATTACCAAAAGTCGGACAAAGTGATTTCAGGCATTGTTGTTGAGTTAGCAAGCAGCTGGCAGCCAACTCACGTCTACTGATGAAGAGCGATGCTCGAAAATTCTATCCTTTGTGTGTTCGTGTTTTTTTCGTATACCAATGCCGCAGGAATCCACTTCTATGGTAAGTGGTGGTTTTTTATCCTATCCTAATGTTCAATATATGCGCTTTTAGTGCCTTTGTTTCCTAACAATCTGTATATATATATTTTGTGAGCGATAAGCAGTCAGGTGATGGCATAGTGTGAGGGGTTGTGTTATTAATAGTGACAAGAAAATAACACAGAGATTGTGTCACACTGCCAAAAATGCTGAGTCTTTATTGTGAGAAGAGAAAGGACTGACTATGGGTCAGAGGTGTTGAATCAACAAAGAATGAGATGCAACACAGAAATAGAAACATTTTAGTGATAAAGTGGGCCTTTACACACATGGCACAGCAATGCACAGAATAGTATAACACCTTGGGGTATAATTCCAATTAAACCTCAGAGTGTGTCAGTAGTCTCAGGTCATGGAGGGTATGAGTGATTATGAAGCAATAGTAATGGATTAAATAGAAAAATTATGATGAATCTAAGATATTGATCCAGAATTCATGGAAAAGGCAGGTTCCACTACAGTAATTGGTCAATGGGAATGGTTTGGAGATTAAAATGGGAAAGGGAGTGTTGATAAATGTTTATTCCAAAATAAAATAAAGAAAAACATTGAACTTATATCAACAGAAAATTTAAGAGTTTCAGAAAGTTGGTAAGGAGAGAGCATAATAGAACTGAAAAGGCGCTAGGCATTAATAACAGCAAAGAGCAAATATAAGGATGTTTCTATAAAGAAATTATGACTGAAGGTGAAACATCTAGTCGAGCAAGTAATAACTTTTATTCTCAGCAACAATGGAATGGAAGAAATACCATGAGGCAAAATTTATACAGAAAGAAAGAAAAAATGTACCCTTGAAGAGTAGGAGGGCAGCGGTAACAAAAAAAAACAATATTCCGGGCTGTGCCCTTCTTCAAGAAAATAAAGTATGTAAACGAGCTCAGGCGGGCAACTAGTCAAAACGATCACATGAATGGTGGGTTTGACCGTTAAAATAGGGGTGGAAGTTGTTGCGGAGAGGTGGGGGATCAAACGACAGGATCTATGGAAATGTTAACTAAGAAAAGAAATTAATCAAAATAAAATAAAAATGGCATGTAATAGAGTAGAAAAATGTAAAAGGTAAATATAAAAAGTGAAATGAGCCACCTGTTACCTCAGATGATGGTTGTGGGGTGTGAACGCGTGAAACAGACAATAACATACCTGATATAAGAATTTTTGGGTCTAGATCTTTATCAACAGGAAGACATTATGATGGGTGGGTGCTGTGGGAGACTGTCTAACAGAATGACTCTATGAAGTTTAACTTCATAGAGTCTTTGGTTTAGTTTTTAGTTGTATTTTTTTTTTTTTTTTTGCCAATTTATATTTAGAGTTTGTTATATTATTTTGCTCTTTCCACCCACCAGACTGACATTTTGCAATGCTCGGGTTTAGCTTTGAATCACTGTCCCTTTACCTGTCCTCTTTTAGAATTTACTCCCACCATTTTGCTGGCCAACAGCCATTCAGTGAGGCAGTCTCCCACAACACCTACCTACCCTCCATAATGTTCTGTTGATAAAGGGCTAGACCCAAAAACTCCTACATCATGCATGTTTTTGCCTGATTTAAGTGTTCACGCCCAACAACCATCATCGAAGGTAAGTGTTAATTCATTTCCCTACACTGATTTTTAAATTCTTTTAGCTACTTATTGCCTTTTATTTTATTTCATTGTTTATTATATATATACACACAAAGTTCAGATTGGGATGTCATTTCAGGGAATACTCTGATGGCTATGACTGTGAAAAAATATTAATGTTACAAAAGTTGTTAAAAAATTGGCGTAGGGAAATACAGGGTGGTCTAGATTTTGGGAGTATACTGCTTTTCCTTGACCATTCATACTGAAGGATAACAGCTTTGTGGTGTGTGGTGAGACCAATGTAAGAACTTTGGCAATAGAGGCAGGTGAGTTGGTGTATGTGATGGAATGTGTTACAGGTGGCACCATCTATGATGACGTTGGTTTTGCCCATGCGAAAATTACAATTTGTCATGGTTGGTGTTTGCATATTGCACGCTTTTCAATGAAGCTTTTCACAAGGTAAGGAGTTTTAGTGATTTAGGACCAGTAAAGAGTTGTTCCTTGGTAATGGTATATATTTTTAAGCTCTATGAAATTGATGTTAGGTGTTGTGAGGAGAATATGATGCTTGTTGCTGGTACATGCACTCCACCAGAAGAAGATAGCAGTGGATCAGTATATCTACAAAAAAATTATTGATGTTAAGTTGCATATTATTTTTTAAATTAAGTTGTTAACCATAAGAAGCAATGTTGTTTTGAGGGCCAAAATTTTTATTTGATGTGTCATCCATTGTCAAATTTCTCCTCTAAGATATATCTCCCTGTCCTTTTCATCTCCATCTTTTTCCAACCAATTGTTATGTTGTTTCGTAAATTAATTTTAGTTCTATTACTAACTTTCCAGTGTATTATGTTATACACATTTTCAGACTATGTTATAAGATAATAGTTTTATTATTTATCTGTTCTCCCATATTATTTCACCACCAATCAATTTTTCCCTCCAAATCACATCAAACAATAACTGCTGCATCCACCTTAAGTTGGATTAGTCTCTAACCATCCAAACATTCTACATGTTGTGATTATGTTCCATGTATAGAAAATTAACTGTCATATTCCCTGTCTCTTTTTCCACCTCCCCTGCATCTTCTAATGATCTTGATAAATAATGACTTCTTTCTTTTTAATGACTGAATCATGATACTAGACTTTCTTTTTACAGAGGTGTGGCTTTTCTACATTTCCTGTCACTTCTCTTGAAGAACATTTGCCACAAATTTGGCAAAAAATTCTATTTGAATTGATACCAGGAATTGACAAGGAGATTCGTGATGCTGCTTTGGAGACTTTGGGAGCCCTTGTCCGCATGCTATCTGGATCTGTTAGAAATGAAGTACAGTCACAATCCTTACAAGAGTTTGTGGAAACTGTCATAACTGGTTAGTTTAAAAGTTTTGTTTACTTTTTTTTTTTTTTTTAAGGACATGAAGTTATAACTGCTTTTCCTGAAATTATAGTTTTATTTTGTGAAGTAATAGGCAGTGAAACTAAGAAAGAATAGGGAAGATAAACTCATTACTTATAACAGATGAAGGGAGGAGGTTAGTGATGAACACACAAAGATAATACACTGTACAATATTTTTGCATTAACCCTTATTCATGTATGAGGATAAAGTGCATGGCAAAGGAATTGGTTGTGTTCACACTGAGATTCACCTAGTTAAGTTTAAGATTTTACAATCTTGTTGTGAGTTTTGGCGTGTGTACATGTGCTCGCCTTGTCTCTGCCTTGTACGTGAATGAAATTTTATACTGAAATATTGCATAATGTAGTCTTTGTATGTTCAACCCTGCTTCTTGCCTTGATATGTTATAAGTGTTAGCCTTAGGTTCCTTCCATACTTTAATGTTATTGTTATTTGTTCATAATTTTCATTGCAGTATGTGATCTGTAATTTTTAAATATTTGTGACAGCTGGAGGATTCTATGCAGATAAGGGCATATGGAACTAAATGTCAAAAAGACAGCCATTCTGACCTCATATGAGTTGTTTGGTCTGAAAATATAAATTTCTAACTTTAGTTTCATATTGTCATCTGCATGGAAGGCAATTCACAGTAAAACTATAAAATTTTGCTACAGTCTGATATGTTGTACACTTTTCTTTTTTTTTTAAGTGAATCTACAAGGTCTGAGCTTCAGTATTGTGAATTAAAATTACGTATTTTTGATTGATTTGTGTACTCTGTGAACATTAATAAAATATCTTACTGTAAACATTTTATTAAAGCTCTTTGGGATGTCATATGGTAAGATTGACATTGCAAATTCTTGCTTGGCAGGTGTTATTACATTTGTATAGGTACTGGAATTTATTTACTGGATATTACAGGATAGTAGATCACATTTTAAGACTTACAGGATTGCTTAATTCATTAGTGGAAAGAATAGTCAAAGGAAAGAACTGTAAAGGTAGACAAAGATTAAAATATGTGATGTAGATAATTGAAGAAATACGTTGCAAGGCATATGTAGAGACGAAGCGGTTATCACAAGAGAGGAAAAGATGGAGGATTCATCAAGCCAGTTAAGAGATTGATGACAACAACAACAACAACAGCAACAACAAAATAAAAAAATATATAATTTCCCTTATTTTGTGTTTTGAGTTACATACAAGTAATCTTTTATATACAGAATTCCTCAAAAACACCAAAATTACTTCAATGTTTAAATCTCACCAAACAATGGAGATGAAAAGAAGTTTAATAGAATATTTATATTTTGCTAATTAATGTGGCTCAAAATAGAAGATAGAAAAAAATGATAGCATGTACGTTCTATTGTTTTATTTCTACCAATTTAAACAAAAGAGCAAAAAATAGTTGATGGTTTTGAAAGTTTAATTCTTTAATGTAACATGATTAAGTCATTTTGGGTCTGAATGTTAATATTGCTCGTTTAAGCTACAGTGTCTGGTGTCAATGTTACTAAGGCTTTACAATCCACTAAGAATGACGTTGCCAATTAATAAGTGTGTATTGGGCTAAATAAAATCCACATTATTGTTGAAGGGTAAGCTAATCTACCAGAGATATTTCACCTAATATAAGACATCCAGCATGTTCTTATGACTAGGGCTATGTAATTATAGGTTTTACGAATAAATGCAAAATTTGTTAAATATATGCGATAAATGCGAAATTTTGTAATTTCAATACTTTCTGCAAAGTGTTGGTGAATTACATTTTCTTAAGTGAAACAATCTATTGATGTATCAAAATTTATGCACCTAGTGCTAAATTTTCACAACACTTGCACATGGTGCCATAATTCAATTACCATTACCACTGCACATATCACAGCTAGCAAATATCATGGTGGCACATGCCACTTAGCAATTTGACAATTTACTTGGGGAGTACGTTTGTTTTAAATAATTCTTTCTTAGGGCGAACGATTTTGAGAAACTTGGTAATGCAAAACAAATGAATAAATGCAAAATTGGCAACATATATGCGATAAACATGAATTTTTACGATTTCAATACTTTCTGCAGAATCTTGATGAATGACATTTTCTAAAGTGAAACAATCAATTGACATGGCAAAATTTGCATTCCTAGTGCCAAATTTTCACAACACCTGCACTTGCCACCCAAATTCAATGACCATTTGACCCACACATCCCTGGCTAGCAAATAGCAATGTGCTCAATTCAGGTAATCTTACTTCTGATACTTTGAGATGTAAATTTGTTCATTTCTATGGCATTTTTCAGAAATACGAAACAAAAGAGAAACTAAAAATTTGGTCTCTACAGTTGGAGGCTGGCAAACATCTAAAAAACAAGACAGTTGTGTTTTTGCATCCTTATTGAAAATGGTCAATTCAGAGTCGAATCAGTCATGATTTCTAAAAAGTGTATGTTTTTTAGACACTTTTCTCTAACAATACCTGACACCCTGAAAGTATATGAAATCAACTACTCTCAAGTGCATGGTTTAGTATCAGGCTCTGCACATTACATAACTGCATGTTTTTAACTTGCTAAAAATACTTCTTGGAGACCATTTATTGCACTATCAATGCTGTGTGCATGAAGTAAATCTCATAGGTGACATTTTTGTATAAGAGTTCAAGGAACTGTACTCCATTGTAGCCCAGATGAAGTCAGCTTTTTTGTGATCTGCACAAATGAAAACTACTTACTTAAACTACCTGCAAGAACATGTCCCACAGCTGACTCCCATCTTTGCTGGGGGTGGTTACGAATCTGAAAACCACTAATGTAAATAATTCGTTGCTGATGATGTCTTGATGAGAGGCGAAACGCGTACGGCAATAAAACTACAAATACAGTTGCATTGGTGTCATTTTATCATTTAATTGTAGTTTTTGCAACTAAATGTGAAACTTCATGTTTTGGATTTTCGTGACATTTTTTATGCAAAATTTTGATTGATTTATTTGTGAAATATATGTAACCCTAGCTATGACTTTTCCACATCAATTGATAGATAAATAATTCTTGTAGGATTGAAGATAAGTTAAGATTTACTGTTGAATTCTCAGAGTTATTATATCAAAGTGCATTTAACATGAAACAACTCTGAATGGAGACTACATTTTTAAAAAAAACTTTTCCCTATTTTATGTTAATTTAATTGTGTACACTGTATACTAAATTATTGTTACCAGTTGTCTTTTACAAAGTATATAATAACAATGAAATTATCAAGGCCATAGGTGAGCAGTTAACATTCAGCTCTGACGTTTGAGAGGACCTCTAAGTTTCGGTTTTCTATTGTTTTTTATAGTCACTACAGGAGAATAACCAAGTTTAATCACATACTTATATGAATAGTGATTATTGAAAATACCCTCAATGCCTTCTAAATCTAAGTCAGTGGTGAGATGAATATTATTTGGAAAAATTGCATTGATTTCATTCAGTGAAACTTCTGAAACAGCTATATTTCTGGAACTCGTTGGTTATCTAATTTCTTGTCACAATAAAATGACATGGGTGTCTCTGGTCGAACTTTTGATATGTGGTGGGTACTGTCAGGTATCTAATAAATTTTGTAACTGTGTGACAAAATTTGCTCTCAGAACCACAAATTAGAATGAATTCATTCCTATACTCAGTTTCTATGTTAATTCAAGCAAGAAAGTAGATGTTTACAGTTTTTAAGATAGTATTTTCTATTGCATCAGTTTTGAGTATTCTCCTGGAGTAAGATTTCGAAAATTCATATCAAAATTATTTATTTACAGAAAAACTATTAAAATTATGAAATTTTTTATAATAACTAAAGTTGACGTTTATTACAAAGTGTAGTGACTTGCAAAATTTCAGAGTGATAGTATTATTTTAGTTTTCAAGGTCAAAATTGGCTGACGAAACTTTCAGACATGAGATTTGATATCTGATCAACTCTCCAGAAGTTACTTTTATTATTATTATTATTATTATTACTCCACGATTCACTAAAAGTGTGTGGTGGACTTATGGGAATGCGGAAGTGACTGACTTTCCCATGGTCCTTGTGAGCGCAGATAGCCGCCTAGAACCTTCCCTCCTGGTCAGTCTTCCAGAAACCTTGAGCATGTAGACTCGTGCTGTAGAAGTCAAGGTGGCACGAGTCTTGCAGGAACTACAACGTGTAGCTCAGTCGGCCAGGGAGTTTTCATTTAGAGCACTACTGTGCTACCGGTTTGGCAAAATGTAGGTACCGCAAAGTTTTAAAGTTTCAGTCTGAATATCAACTATGCAGTTTTGAAGTAGTATTACGCCATGTGGGGCCTCGGGATTGCTTAAGTGTCAGTCGTTTACAAACTAATGTAATAGTAGAAACATGTTAGGATCTTTTACATACTTTAAAGTGATAATTAATTATACTTTGAACTGTGGGTTGTGGTCTGGCTTGAACTTGCAAATATAACTTCATAGAATTTGTCTGATGCCTGTTCTGTTATTGGCTTTGCAAAATCCTTCAAGAATATACTGATTTTTACCAACAACAGACTTGTGAATATTATTTTGAAATACCTTTTCTTAGTTTGAGGATATACATGCTAAGTGGCGACCTTTCAATCTAGTAAAGCCATAGCTGAACATTATCCATGGTTAACTATGGTCAAAGCTGAGACAAAGTTTTGCACCCACCCCACTGCAAAGGTTTTATTCTCACAGTACGTTACGTGGGGATTGTTTGGATTGCAAGTTCTTCTTATTTACAAAATCACTACACGGATCACTATAGTCTTCATTCTTCATTTGTTTGTAAACGACATACATGTCTACCTCTCACCACCCGCAGGTAATATAGTTTATTGACTGTGGATAAGGCAGATCAAAACTTCTTCCCCTACAGTTGCAGATTCTGATCACGAGTTCGTTTGTTCGACAACACTGCACACTCTCCGCTAACCGACTAACTACCAGATAACAAAGTTCTTCTAGAAACTCTTGTCTGCAGTGCTTAATGAGCCCATTATGCAATATTTCTATCTCCCATATAGAAACAAATTCAACTTGTGGCATTAAACATGGTTACTTTGAACTTTTCTCGGAACAAGTGCCCTTCTTCCATCCTCCATGCTAGCTTGCCCTGATATGCTTTCAACAATCACTCTCTCGCTTCTACACTGTGTGCTTTCGCACTTGACATTGCTTCATGAAAAACTGAGTCTTTGCAAACAATTAATCATGCTTAAATAATTCTTTTGATTCTCTTGTTGCAAAATATTTTATGTTAATTCCTATTACACAAACACATTAAATCTGCAACTGCCTGCTAAGAAGATATGACTCCCTGCTAAAGTAATACTTAATAACTTTTTAACATTAATGATAATTGTCTTCAAATAATGAGATTGTCATTTACAGTTGGAATTCACTTTTTATTAACATAGGAAAAAAAATACTTAAAAATATACAAATGACTTCTCCCAAAGATTACCAAAGCACTTCAAAATTAACCAACAAGAACTTAGAAATAAACAGGCAGCACTTCTGAAAAATCACTGCTACTGTCGTTACAGCAGCCTTTTATACACACATCTAACTTTCTGGGTACCAACAAAATCACCATCATATTTCTCAGACATTATAAAATGCCTCCTTTAATAAATAAACATAAATACAATTAGAACTTTCTCAGAATTAATTGGAAACACAGCAACATTCTTAACTGAAACATACAAAATGTTTACATACATTTAACAACAAACCAACAAACACATAAAGCAAGTCCTAGAAATCACATTACATATAACATGGTTGGCACAAAATTCTTAGTTAAATTCCTTTAATTAGAGTTCCAAGAGCATTGATACATTCGGCACTTAATTACACAAGATATTAGATTCATTTACAGAAATGTCTTTCAAAATACAAAGCAAAAAACGTACAATATTTCACATACATATAATGATTTACTATTCTTCTTTAATTCCCGCAAATTCAGTTACTTAAAGCTTAAAGGTACACAGAGCGTGGTGGGTGAGTGTTTAGCACTCTGGGCTCGCATTTGGGAGGACGCGGGTTCGAATTCCCATCCGGGCATCCAGATTTGGGTATTCCATGGTTTCCCAAAATCACTCCAGGCGAATGCCAGGATGCTTCCTTCAAAAAGGTCATGGCTGAATTCCTTCTCGTTTTTTGTCCCCAGTCCCATCCCGCCTCTAATGACCTTGATGTCGATGAGGCATAAAGCTATAAGTAAAAAAAAGGGTTAAAGGTAACTGGATTATAATGACTTTACTGTACATTATGGAAAACTTGATAGTTTTAATAGGTTTCAAGCCACTCAAGGTGTCAGTTAAGTTAGAACTGATTAATAACAGCATATTTATAGTAAAACATTATTGATACACGACTTAGGCAGCCGTTACAATAGTTCATTGTCATTAATCATATTGAGTATGTGTTAATTACAACACGCATATAAAATTAAATACAAAGCTTTTAAACAGTTTGTAAGACTTCAAAACACACTAGAATATATATATAAAACCATTGTAGTTAGTAAATAAAAACCTATTGTGAAACAAGTGGAAGAAATATGCAATATGAATTTAACTACAAGAAATAATAATTATATGGTTTTAATTTCCATTGTGCCATCCTGATTTCAGTTTTCCATATTTTCCTCAAAATCACTCCATGTTAATGCTGGAATAGTTCCTTCAGAAAGCTATGACCAAATTCCCTCCCATTCCTAGTTTCCAGTAGCTTTCCACCTCTAATGATCTCAATTTCAAGGAGGCATAATGACCAAAGGAAGAAATAATTCTTGCTTGCAGTCAATTTTCACATCTAGAGACCAACATTCACAAGGCATAAATCCTTAAGAAAAAACTTTGAAAAATATTGTTTCAATGGGTTTATTTTTTTCTGAATTTGCCTGCTCGTTGACCAGAAATATTTAAGAAATTTTTTTTTTAGTAACTTATAATCATTCACTTCTCTCCCCATGTCCTTAGTGTTTATGTACAAGTGCAATTTTCTTACCATCCAATAACACCTTATAATAGTTGGATCTTTCAAAATTATCAATAAATTCTACAGGATGCAATGTCCCAGTACCATCATAATAGTCAAATTCTTCCTTTGCATCAATACTGACTACTTGATTACCAGTTAAGGGGACAACATTATTAATTAAACTTGGAGTGCAGCCACCCTTTTCTCCAACTGATTTACACTACATTGTGTCACCTCCAGACCTTGTTTAAGCTGTTCCTATTGCAGCACCAACATCCCAATACTTCATTTTAATTTATTTTTCATCTCATGTCAGCTCATCTACTCTTTACTACCACTGGCTTGGAATGAACCCACATACTCATCTTTCATCTTATTATAATTTTTGATGACTTCTTTAATCTCCTTATGAATCAAATTAGCACATTCAACCTTATTCTGTTCATAAACTTGGGTTACCTTTCAAGTATTACTCACACATTCTCTTTTGCACTGATCTACTTTTTATAATGCTTCCTGGTATTTTTCACTACATTGTCCCACTACTTCTCCTAATCTCGAGTTAATTGGCTAATGTCCTCTTTGATTAGAGAACTAAAATGCTAAAGTTACTTACAGATTTTCTCTTCAAAACAGTTAGTTAATTCAGAGAATATGATATCATTGTTTTGTATCTGTTGATGCTAGTGAACTGACTAATGAAATCTGAAAATTTCTTATTAATTTCAGAAAATTTTCTGTCAAGGTTTAGTTCGCTTTTTAAATTCAGAAAATTGGTGATTAATTTCAGAAAGTTTACTATCAAACGTTGAAAATATTTCATTAAAATTAGTTACGCTGGATTCTAGAAATGCCTGCAAATTTTGTGCATCGGCCATATTCAAATCACTATGAAATTAATTTAACACAAAAAATAAAGACAAAATAAACTTACTGTATCATGTTACCATAAACTAATATCTAAATTCTCAGTACCCAATGTTCACTGCTCACTGGACCCTGATGCACTTAAACTCTTTCTCTTAATATTTTTATCACTTTTTCTTTCTACTTGTGCTTACTTTTCTAAACACTACAAATGCACTTCGACTGCGTTAATCTTCGAAAGCACCATCTTGATCCAAAAGGAAACTCGTAATCTGGGTCACACAGATATCACAGTTGATTCCAGTCCCCTTCATCACATCCATGTAGTCGCTGGTTGAATTCCTCCTCCAAGTTTTCCAAACTAAACCACATCTTTCAATTCCTTCTACATCAGTAGTTCGTAGTCGCCAGGTTAACAACTTCAAAAACTTTTACATATTACACTTTAGTTAAAGAGTCTTTTGATGTTATGGAATCTGTAGGCCTGCAGATGTAAATCCGTCCACGGTCGACATGATATGCTCTTTGTTAATTAACTAGTTTGTCCTGTCACCAAGTACTGATGATTATTTTTAATTACTTTGTCCTCCAAATCACAGTTCACTGTCGTTGGCCGCCATTGTGTTTCATCTTCCCTCAAATGTTAAATAACTACTGCTTTGAATGGATTAAATAGTTCCATGAAATTACCTCACTGGCATCATTTACACTTCAAAATTATTTCTCTTTGAATTTCATAATACACTACACACGGATAAGGTGCAATAGACTTGTCCAGAGATACTAGAGCACAAATACAGTGACTGAACACTCGAAATAAATAATCAGCAGCTCCGACTAACTGCTTACCTCTGCCACTTGCTTAAATAGTCACTACTGAAGCATCAAGAATAACACAAAGAAAGCCAGCTGATTTTTCTCGAACATCTACAATGCTGTTGAGAAATATAGCCACATTAAAACAATCAAAATTAGTACAAAATCATTCACAATCATCATTAAAAAACTGGAAACAAAAATTAAAGATATTTACAAGTATTTACACACAAAATTACCAACATAAACCAGTCCAAACATATGAGAATTGTCCTTCAAACATCATGGCTCACATGAATACTCACAATTACAAACTTTTAATTAATTTTCCATACAAGATACTGTCCATGATCATATTACGTACCAGTTACATAGTTTCTTTCTATAAAACAGCGTTCATTTGCACAACTAAAATATGCAAATTCACAATTAATCACCCAGAAAATATACAAATCCACAATTAATCAACTCCCATCTTGCTAAACATAATTCTTCAAATTTCATAAAAGGGCTGGGTCTGAGGGTTGTTATAACAGGTTCAAATATCCATCCAGACATTCAAATTTGGATTTTCCATGCTTTGCACAAGGCAAATGCCCAGACGCTTCCTTCAAAAGGCCATGGCCAACTTCCTTCCCATTCCTTTGCTTCATATCCTATAATGTCCTCGATGTTGACAAGGCACAAAGCAATAAACAAAAAAATGGGTTGTGACAAATAATGTTGAAAAACAGCATTATTGTTGCTTTTAGTTATTCCATTTCCAATGAAAATAGTTTTTATATTACAAATTGGTTTTGGTAGAATAGGTGAAAAATACTGCAAATTATATAATACCACTCACTTACAATGCTGGTAGCGAAAAGTGTCTGTATTTTTGCTCCACCAGCAACAATATTTAGTGCATCATGTTTTTCAATATCATTTAGTTAGTAATGCATAGATGGTGGTTGTGATTGTCGTAGACATTTATAACTGTAAGGTTCAAAATGAAATGAAAATTATGTCTATATGTGAAACACTTGGTAAAATATAAATAATCAGTTAGTGAATATAATATTTGGAACATACTGTAAATTTAGAATTTTTAATTTATAAAATTCCTTGATATTCAAATTAAACTGATGCATGTTTTGAATGGGAAAGAAACAAGTTTCTCATGTCGGATACATACATCACAAATTATAAAACCTTGACTGATAGAAATCACTATTACTCAGCAACAGGGGAAGAGAGTAATGTCATGAGGTTATAAGTATATGGAAAGGAAGATAAAGTTACCCAATATTCAAAGTAAACTTTGGTGATTCATCTTTTGTTTTCTATATTAAGTGGATAATGGAGAGAAAAAAACTGCTGTTAGGCACGGAAAATAAGATGGAATAGAGGCAAATAACCCATCACATTATTCGTGTGACGGGTTGGGGTGTGTGCACATTTTTCCCTCCATCATGTCTCACCTCCTACATCAATAATGTGGCAGTCTGGGATGTGCGCACATATTTCCCCCACCATACGTCTCTCTTCCTGCATGAGGTTGTATGAAAGGTGGTAAGTGGGCACATATTTTCTCATTGTACGTCTCACCTCCTACTTGACTAAGGTTATTAAAAAAAATATTGTGAATATTATGAGTGTTTTTACATGTTCGCCTGGCCATCCTGCCTTCATCTGTGGTAACTGATGGGGTTTTCCCTGTCCTATCTTATTTTCCATATTAAATCACTTTTACTTTAACAGCTAAGGTCTGTGACATAGCTAGTTCGAAATAGAGATATGTGTTGACGTTTGGGGCTAATTTATAATTGTTTGTACTGCAATCTAGCAGAAGTTGTTTCTGATTTATTTGCATACTTTAATACAGTTATACAGTAGCTTATTTAAATGAAATAGTTGCATACTTTATCTCAAAAATCTTCAGAAAACTGCCTGTAATTTTTAAAACTGAAGTGGAAATTTTATGCTCAATGTTTCTTGATTTTGAACTTGCTATAATGTGTTTCTTTTCCTCTGTTCTTGTCCTTAGCTGTCAAAGGAAATCTAAACGAGGTTGAGCTGAATTCTTTTCTTCCATCCATTAGAGTTTTGTTGTGTCTAGCTGAAGCAGCCTTGCCAGCCTGTATGCTCGTTGTCATTCATGTAAGTATTACATCAAGATCCTGCAACATCTCCCTTGATTCTGTACTGTTCTTATGATTATTATTTACAGCTGTTATGCATGATGTTAGTATCAATACCTGCATATTTATATGTTATACTCATTTTTACTTTATACTTCTGCCATTGAAATTATATAATGTCTTCTGTAATGTATTCCAGACCCTAGCTCACCAACAGTGAAAAATTTCCCCTCTCCTTTATCCTTTAAATTAAGTGCTAGTCTATGTTCATCATTCTCTTTTTCCTGCCACATACTACTACTCAGTTTACTCCAGTTTCAATTCTGTTCTTATCGCTGGCATGTGCCTTGTTCATAGATTTCATTCTTTTTACCTACCTCCAGCCTTCCATCGAATCCCATGTCAGCACTTTTATTTTGTATGGTATGGAATGTCTTCCACTATTGTTTCCACAGACAAATACGGTTAGCTTCCATCATCTGTATTTGGAACCCAAAATGTGGATTCCATATAATTTTATCTCAGTATTTCAAGCACTAGAACAAAGTAGTATATTTCCCCAAATTCACTGGAGCATTTCCATTATTATCCTTTGTGAGTAGTGCAAGATTTTAAACATTTCCTTGTCACCTTGTTGAGATAAACTCATTCATGTTGTGTCTATTTTTTTATTTATTTTTGCTGTCATCAGTCTTTTGACTGGTTTTATGCAATCCTCCATCCCTTCCTATCTTACACTAACCTCTTCATCTCAGTTTACCCCTTACATCATATATCCTCAATTATTTCCTTCATTAACAAATTAACCAATTCTGCATGTCTCAAAATATGACCTACCATTCTGTCTCTTCTCTCTGTAAGCCTTTACCACTAGTTGATGTATAGTACTGAAGCAATAAAATGTATTTTGAAGTCACATATTACTACAATGCAGGTTTATTAATTTATCCTGATTACCATCAAGCGGAAGTTGCTGTAAACAAAAGTTAGTTTTGGCTAGTTTCAGTTTACACATGAATTGAAAGATGGTTGGGTTTTCTGAAATAAGTCACATTTGAATAAATTCACTTTTGACCACTTTAAATATGCTACTCTATATTTGTCTGTTGAGTTGCTAAAGATTGTAATTTGCTGAAACATGCTCTGTGAATTCAAAGATGAAAATCTGACTGAGTGAAGTGTGATTGTGGAAGCAAATGTTTTAATTCTCGCACACACACACACACACACACACACACACACAGTAGTTCCTGTTGATTGACTAACTAAGCCGTCTGCCACAATCGCAAAAATGGTCATGTACCCATGTCTACCAATAGAATCAAGGCTCAGTGTGAGCAGGTTTGCCCAATTTTAAATGATTGCAATAATAAATTGTAAAATTTGCATCTGATGACAGAAAATAAAAATATCTAACTTTCTGGTTAAATTACCAATTGACAAATACTCTTAAAATAATCCACAGATAAATAAATAGAATTAGATGTTAACGGTCTAGCAAGCTGTTTCAACTAATCACATAATGTTTAGACAAAGTTGTGAATTTAGTTCTAAGGTTAAACTATCTTAATGGTATGTATATTGCTACTAAAACTACATTGATCAAATAAACATTCCTAAACCAGTGTAGCTATTAACATGTTTCTTCCATGTAAAATTTCATGAGTAAAATATAATTAGACAACTTGCTATATAAATGAAACTTTTCCTTGTTTTCTAGAAAAATTGGATTCATTCAATGTACAGGACACTGCTGAAAATCAATTTGTTTTTCTGCATAATATCCCCATTTGTACCAAGTAATGGAGTTTATTATCGAAGGATATGCACATATATTTATTTTTATATTTTGTATAATCAATTCCCTTTTCACTATTTAGTCACACAGAACATTCTTGGTTCTAAATTTGCCGACTCTTTTATCCTCATTTAATACTGACATGTACTCTCTAGATTGCTATATTGCTGTTTGCAATTTTCTGTTGGTTGCACTGCATTTTGATATGAGCAAACAATTTAATTTTTAGATAAAATCTGAATATAATATTTCATTTGTATATTAGATAAGAATACTCCCAGTACATAACCCTGTTATACTCTTCCCCTTCCCTCCCTCCATCTCATTGATAACTGCATTTCATGGCCTGTCTCTTCCTAATTTTTTTGCATCCAACAAGTCATATATTGAGACATCCTAATTCTTTTAACCATTTCACCTATCAAATGTTATGCCAAAATAATTTTTGTGCCTTTGACTGTGAACCAACAGTACAATAGATTCATCTTTGAAAGATCATTGTGTAAGAGACTGAGTCTGTGGCATGTGGAAAGGACTCGATTTACAGAAAAATTATTACATAACAAAATAGATGTATACAGCAGATGATGTGCTGTCACAGAACAATATTTACATTAAGTATAACAACTACATTTTGCAGATGCCTTTAAAAGAAATTCTTCTATGAAGTATCTATCAGTTTGGCCTCCTTTGTCTATTTCACCTAAAATATCTTGAAACAATCCACTAAATGAAATACACATAAATAACATTCTAAACCCATTATGGTAATTTACCAAATACTTCGTTTCCTCACAGACATTTCTAATGTGGTTGGATACTAAGCTCTTCAATTCCTGTTACTGAGAGTGAACTAACTGTTATTTGTCCTATCCTTAATGAACCAACATTACTGTGGTATATCTGGTGTATAGTAAGGTTCCACATTCAGTCTAATTAATACTTGTCATTACAGTAATGTCACTTTTTTTAAAAAAAATTGTAGCTATCTATATATGCAGCTCTTTGAAAAAACCTCAGAATCTGTTTCAAGATTCTAGTCTGCTCATCTGGAAAAGATACTGCTCTGATATTTTCACTGCTAGCTCTACCTAACAGTCCCTAACTGTTTCATCAAATGAGTTACTTAATATTTCCACATTTTTAAAATCCTCTGTAATTGTGTAAACTTCACAGTCTCAAATTTACTCCAATTTTGCACTGATTTTGATGAATTTACACTGGATGCTTGTATCTGTAGGCAATAAATGAATTGAAATGTTGGATGCATATAAATCTTGGCCCATTTGAACCCCAGTTTTTTTTTGGAAGAGTTGATCATTTTCATCTTCCCCATTGAGGGTGTCATTGCATAGGTATTGGAAAATAAAATCATTATTGATATGGGACATTTTTATTTAGTAGTAAATGTCAAAGAAAAGGGAAAATGACTCATCACTCATCAAATTTGAAGGCTGCAATGAGTGAAAAACATATATGACGAACAAAAGCATATACAATATTTCAGCTTTACACCCTATTCTTGCACTATGGAACAAGTCATGTGGTTCAGGAGGTGTGCATACACCGAAGTTGGTCACTTTACTTCAGATAGGTGCACACCTCCAAACCACATGACTCATTCCTCAGTACATGACTTAGGTGTAAAACTGAAATATTAAATATGTTTTTGTTTGTCGTACATGTTTTTCACTGTTGCAGCCTTCAACTTTGTTGAGTGAGAGTCATTTTCCCTTTCCTTTGTCATTTATATCACTTAAAAGCCATTTACATTTCCGTATCATTGTTTAGCAGTAAATGTCATTAAATTAGTTCTGAAAGTCATTAAAAATTGCCTTTCTAGTTTTACAATTATGTTATTGAAAAATCTTAATAATATTCAAAACAATGATAAATGATGAATACTCTCGATGAAACTTGTTTTGATTTATTTAGGTTGACAGAGTTTATAAAAAAAAAAACCTACATGTTTTTAAAGTTACTGTAGACTGTTATCAACAAACTGACTAATAATTCCCTCACCTTTGTTGTGATGAAGTTTCATTGGAAGATGTGTTTTGTTCCCCACAGAACTGATTTGTATTAGTAAAAAAGGGGGGGGGGGGAACACATTGATGGGAAAATGTTTTCATCACATGAAAACATGTGTCAGGTTGATGTAAATTTTGAGAATTGCTATGAACATGTTGGACTGGCGATGAGTACCTTCATATCACCAACTATCATAAATTTCATGGTAGTGGAGACAGGAGAAAGTACTGAGTCGATAATCGATAATGCTAGGGGTATACTATCGTTGACAGTGATAAAACATCACCAATGTAATTAATGCTTTGATGATATAAATATTTAAAATCTTTAAGTAGGAAACATACAATATAAGATCTATAAAATGTGAAAGTACAAGGGTCTCTCTGAAACTGATGATTCCTCCTTATTTTCAAGGAAACTACACATCACAATAAGTTATATAGAGCATGCTTTCAGCCACATACAGCTATATTTCCACATAGTCACCACTATTTCTAATACACTTTTACCATCAATGAACAAGAGCCTTTTTACCTTGTTCGTAAAACTCCGAAGTAGCAGAGGATAGCCACTTTCTGACAGCTGTAATGACAGCATCCCTGTCTGGAACATGATGCCCCCATAGTCCATCTTTCGGTGGCCTGAAGAGATGAAAGTGTAAAGGCGTAAGTCCAGACTATAAGGAGGATGTTATAGGACAGTCCAGTCCAATTTTGCAGTATGCGATGTGGTAGCAAAAGTGGAATGGGTCCTGGCATTATCAAGTTACAAGGAAAAGATTGTCTTCTTCCCTGGGTTGACTTTGGAAATCCTGGCTTTCAGCTTAGTCAACGTCTCCGTGTAGTGGTCAGAATTAATAGTTTGCCCAGGCTCCATGATGTCAACACCTTGTCTATTTCAAAAGACAGTGCACATAACTCTTTCTGCAGAAGTCTGTGTTTTGAACAATTTTTATGGGGAATTCACATGGCTTCTCTCCATTGATTGTATTTTGGTTTCCATCTCATAATAGTGACACCACATTTCATCTTCGGTGATGATGCTGTTCAGGAAATTGTCAACTACAGTTTCAAACTTATTCAGTAGGTCCTGACGAAACTCCATTTGAATATTTTTCTGGTCCTGTGCAAGCATCTGTGGGACCCACCTCACACAAACTTTTGATAACCCAATGTTTCTAACATTGTATGAAGTGCCCTGAAGCTGACAGTAAGCTTTGTATAGAGTTTCTTGTTTGAAATCCTCTGATCCGCATGAATGCACTCATCAAGATGTTGTTGAGGAGTGGCAGCAGAGCAGCTACACCACGAATATGGTTTTCGTAAATGTCAGTTTCACCAATGTTGAATGTCTCCCCAGCATCTCACTGTACTCAAATCCACCGTACGATCTCTGTACACTTTGACCTAGTGTTGATGGATATCAATGAACTGAATTTGTTTGGCAATGAGGAATTCAGTAACTCATCTTTACTTCATACACACCGCAATTTCAGACTCCATTTTATTTGACTTTCCCTCTGCTGCTATCTGCTGGAAGAAAATGAAACTATGAGCTCATTAGTGGGAAGGTTCAAACGATACTGCAGCACCAAGCTTGGACACTATGTGTCTGTACAAAAAAAATAGGAGGCATTAGTTCCAGATCAACACTTTGTGGCATTTAAATAAGGCTCGTGTTTATCATAGTTAAAATTGAGTTGAAAGAAGTCTTTGTTTTGCCATTGTTTTTAATGCCTCTTTGAAACTAATAACTCCAACATCTACAACTAGAATTTGTATCAGGCTTCGTGTTTGTATGAAGGTTGCAGGATTGTTTTTCAAGGCTACTTTACGAAATACGTGAGGATCAAAAGCACTCATGAGCTAAAAAGTATCCATTATCACTCATACTAAATTGTTAGCAACCTAACTTTTTTTAACTGTTCATTTTTTCCCCCCTCGTGTTTTTCCCCCAATGAGATTCCAAAACAATTTTTTCTCATAGTCAATCCTGTACAAACTAATCTCTTTATTTGATGCAAAATTATGCAACATAAATGCACAACCTCAAACTATGTAATATTTAACTGTCCTGTCACACCTCAAAGTAATAATAAGTGCTGGGTCTACTGGGAGGGACTTATTGGAGATGGAGGCCTCCAGGTCTCAATCTCTAATAAGTCTCTCCCAGCACTTATTGTCACTACTTTCACATTTTGTATATCTTATATTGTATATTTCCTGCTTAAAGTTTGTTAAAAAGCTTTTTAATATTTATATCTTCACACTTTAATTATGTTTGTGATGTTGTACCACTTCCAATTTAATTAATTACTTTCTTCCCCTGCCACCAATGTTGGCCATGCTGTCTTCATTCACCAGGCAGATGTCGTATACACATCTAACTCTGTATGGTGTTTCACTTCTTACAATCATAACGTTAGCCACCGAAATATTGCGTCATTTGTCTTTTTTTTGTTCATCTTTCCCAACTGTCATATTCTGTTGTAAGTGTTAGGTCATATTTTCCTATCCTTCCTTGATTTCATTGCTTTAAAGCATTTTGGTGATAATTGTTGTTGTGATAAATATACTTATTCGTTTGGGAAATTATACTTCACTTGAGAACCTTTTTCATAACATTTGAGGTACACGTACTCTACGGCGGTCCACGTCACATCGCATTGAGTGAAAATGCTGCAAAACACATCGCATTTCTTTTATTGTCACTACCATCGGTTCTCAACGTTTAATTCAGCCACTCCTGCACTTCAAATGTACACATCAGACAAAGGGCTCTTTTTTTTTTTTTTTTTTTTTTTTTCTTTTTCTTTTTTTTTTAAAAAAAAGATATTCATTGAAGAAGAAGAAGAAAGTGGAAAAAGGCAATTGGTTTAATTTAAAATAGAATTTTCTGCATTGCATAAGCACATTGGATGACAAGCATGTTATAACAGTTCTCACTATTTTTAATAAAGAAAAATATATGTTTTTCATGGTTTTACTATCCTTTGTAGATGCTGAATACCATTTTGGTATTTTAGTCATCGGGGGCTTAGGAGTAAAATTAGGATGGCAAAACATTTAACTGCAGCAAGTTAGGTGAGCCACTGGCTGCAGGAAAACTGAATTTACACGTTAACAACTTCATCCAGCCTGTAATGTTAAAATGAACTTTTTCAATTAATTTATCTTTCCTTTAGTTAATTATCATTTCAGGAAGGAAAACCACTTTGTTCATTAATGTTGATGGAGAAGGGCTGAATAATTACCAAACACGCTGAAGGAATTTAAAGTTAAAATTCGTAAATGGCAAAAGTAGATAGGTGGAGGAATTTAACACTCAAAGTTTATAAGATGATGATAAAAATAAGATAGGATATGTAAAAATAACCCATTACTTATCACAGATGAAGGCAGGAGGGCAAGATGAATACGTAAAAAACACAAAAACAAACAAATTTCGGTGAGAAACCTTTGTCATGTGAGAGGCGAGACATATGCAGGGGAAAGATGTGATCACACCTAGACCCACCATTCATGTGGAAGGTCTAGGTGTGATCACATCTTTCCCCTTCATATGTCTTGCCTCTCACATGACAAAGGTTTCTCACCGAAATTTGTTTGTTTTTGTGTTTTTTACATATTCATCTTGCCCTCCTGCCTTCATCTGTGATAAATAATGGGCTATTTTGCCCTATCCTATCTTATTTTTAGTGCCCAGTGGCACTTTCTTTGTTTCCATTATCCATACTAAAATAATAAGATAGGTATATTTAGATGACTAGTGAAATTACCATCGGAGCATGTGCTCCATTGCAGTTTAGTTCGATATCAGTGTTTATAAATATTCTTTTTCCTTTAAAATGTTGGAAGATTTATACATTACAGACAGCATGGAGCATTTACAAGCATTGTTTGGAACATACTAGATACTTTTGTTTAGGGCTGAAATCTGCAGTGATGGAACACAGTATTCCACTGGGACATGACTTCAGCCTTAAATCCACAAGGGTGTGATGGCACATACCAGAAGACTCTATGATAGTATTATCTCTGAAACATTTTAAATTCATCATGCCACCAACCTTATTAACTGTGGATCTTGATTAGCAGCTCAGTGGCGCTTGGATGCTGGTCACCAAGACTACACCGAGTGTGGTGGTGTAACGGATAGCGTTCTGGCGTCGCATTCGGGAGGACGGCGGTTCGAATCCCCGTCTGGGCATCCAGATTTGGGTTTTCGGCAAATGCCGGGATGCTTCCTTAAAAGGCCATGGCCGAATTCCTTCCCATCCCTTGCCCCCATCCTTTCCGATCTCTAAAGACCTTGCTGTTGAGAGATGTAAAGCAGTTAAAAAAAACCAAGACTGCATGATGGTGATACATCAAGAGGTGCACATCCATCTTACTGAGGACATTTGAGCTCTCCCCAATTTCCTCCTTTCCCCTAGTACCCAGATGTTGGCCAAGCTGGCCAACCAGTGGTGCACATATCATCTTTGTGCACGTATCATCTTTGTGCACATATTATCTGTGTGAAAAATGGCTGCCTGGTAGTTACAAAGATTGCAACCTGTCCAGCACTTCACCATTAGATGATGAGTTGCGTTTGAACAGTCGCCGAGTGAAGTAGCTTATTTTGTTGTTATATTTTATCTGTAATGGTGTGGGGATTTGATTAGTGTAATCTCTGAGTGTTTACATTTTGTAGACAGTACTAGTTAGTTGCGTTTGAACAGTCGCCGAGTGAAGTAGCTTATTTTGTTGTTATATTTTATCTGTAGTGGTGTGGGAAGTTGATTAGTGTTTGCATTCTGTAGACAGTACTAGTTAGTAGCGTTTGAACAGTTGCCGAGTGAAGTAGCTTATTTTGTTGTTATATTTTATCTGTCGTGGTGTGGGGATTTGATTAGTGTAATCTCTGAGTGTTTACATTTTGTAGACAGTACTAGTTAGTAGTGTTTGAACAGTCGCTGAGTGAAGTAGCTTATTTTGTTGCTACATTTTATCTGTAGTGGTGTGGGGATTTGATTAGTGTAATCTCTGAGTGTTTACATTTTGTAGACAGTACTAGTTAGTTGCGTTTGAACAGTCGCCGAGTGAAGTAGCTTATTTTGTTGTTATATTTTATCTGTAGTGGTGTGGGGATTTGATTAGTGCAATCTCTGAGTGTTTATATTTTGTACAAAGTACAGGTTATTTCGATTTTCTGATCTTTTTTTTCTTTTTCGCGTTTTTCAAAAGCAGAATGGCTAGGGACTGTGATTGCTGTGTGCAGACGCGAGCTGAGGTGGCTGATCTCCGCGCACAGCTTACAGCTGTGTTAGCGAAAGTTAGACAGCTGGAAGCTGCCGTTAAAGGTTGCAGCAGATGTAATATTGGGGAAACTGATGTAGCAAAGCCTATAACAGATTCTCCCATATCGACAGTCGTACCTGCAACCCAGGCTGAAGAGTTGGAGGCTGTGCCTCGGTCGCCTGTTGGTGACTGGCGTATGGCCTCTAGACTTAGAAGTCGCACACGGGGGCAGTCGAGCAGGCTTAAAGGCCAAGACGCTGAACTTGTTCGACTGTCCAACCGGTATGATGTATTGTCGGAGGATGACACAGTCCCACAATTGTCATCCTGCGAGTTGACGGCCCCCCAGTGTGTCAGGTCTGAGCAATCACAGAAGGGGATTTTGGTAGTTGGGAGCTCTAATGTTAGGCGGTTATTAGAGCCCCTTAGGGAAATGGCGGATTCCTCGGGGAAGAAATCCAATGTCCATTCAGTGTGTATTCCGGGTGGTCTGATCCAAGATGTGGAACAGGTCATCCCGGATGCCATAGAAGAGACGGGGTGTAGCCAACTACAGATTGTGGCTCATGTCGGCACCAATGATGCTTGTCGCCTTGGGTCGGAGGTTATCCTCTCTTCCTTCCGGCTGCTGGCTGAAAGGGTGAACTCTGTGGCCAGTGGCCGCAAGATATCGGCAGAGCTAACCATCTGTAGCATTGTAGACAGAGTTGATTGTGGACCTCTGGTTCAGAGCCGTATTGAGGGGCTGAACCAGAGACTACAACGTTTCTGTGATGATATTGGCTGCAGATTCCTCGATCTTCGCCATAGGGTCGAGTCATGTAGGGTTCCCCTTAATAGGTCAGGTGTGCACTACACACGTGAATCGGCTACACGGGTGGTAGGAGCCGTCTGGAATGCACTGGGTGGTTTTTTAGGCTGAGGGAGGAAGACCCGAAACACGAAATACAGTTACGGGCAACCCAATCAGATGTAACACCGGAATGTAGGAGGAGCGTAAAAGAATCTCAACAGTTAAAAGTTCTCGTAATTAACTGTAGAAGCGTTTGTAACAAACAACCGGAACTTGATAGCATTATTTGTAGCAGCACAGAGGCGGATACCGTTATCGGTACAGAAAGTTGGCTAAAACCGGAAATAAGTTCCGCCAAAATTTTTAAAGATAGCATGAATGTTTTTCGTAAAGACAGATTACATTCTCATGGAGGTGGGGTATTTATAGCTGTGAGTAAATCTCTCCCATGTAATGAAATAGAAGTCGATACGATCTGTGAAATCATATGGATTAAACTCAAAGTTGCTGGGTCAAAACTCATCGTAGGCGCCTTCTACCGTCCACCCGATTCCAACATAGCTATCGCCGAGGAGTTAAGAAATAATGTAAACAGTATAGCTAGCCATTTTCAGGATCATGCTATGATTCTAGGAGGCGACTTCAATCTGCCTTATATTGACTGGCATAATTACGTTCACATTACAGGTAGCAGGGATAAGGCAGCTTCTGAAGTAATTCTCGAATTGTTCTCAAATAATCATCTCGAGCAGCTAGTTAATGAACCTACGCGGTGTCATAACGGTAGCGAAAATATTTTAGATCTGCTGGTTACCAACAGGCCAGAATTATTCACCGAAATTTCAACGACCACAGGTATAAGCGATCACAAAGCGGTAATTGCAACTATCAGACTAATGACCAAGCGAAAAAGGAGAAAACGGCGGATTGTATACAAATTCAGTAAGGCCTCTATGGAGTGTTTTAGAACCTACCTGAGGAATAATTACAATAACTTCAAGTCAAAAAATGACACCGTTGAAGAGATGTGGCATCGATTTATACGAATAGTCAGGGAAGATATGGATATACATATACCGAAGCGGATAATAAATGGGGAGGATGATCCACCATGGTACACATGCGAAGTCAAAAGATTACTCAAAAAACAAGGGAGGATACACGCACGCTCAAGAAGGAAGGGGTGTCGCAGTGATTTAGAAACCTTAGCTAAGAGGACGTATTAAGAATGTAATGCGTGAGGCCTTCAACGATTTTCATTCCAACTCTCTCTCTAAGAGTCTCACAGAAAACCCAAAGAAATTCTGGTCGTATGTACGAAAAGTCAATTGTACCAATAGCAATATACCAGCACTAATTGGTGAAAGTTCAGAGGTTAATGAAAGCCGTGATAAAGCTAACGTACTAAATACTGTATTAAAAAATTCATTTACTGATGAAAATAAGGATAGTGTTCCCGTTTTCCCACGCCGTGTCGAGTTGGTGATGGAATCATTACGGATAGATACTGCAGCTATCATAAAGCAATTAGAGCTCCTGAAGTGGGGGAAAGCACCGGGCCCAGATGGAATTCAAGTAAGAATATTTTCAGAATATGCGGCGGAAATCGGCCCATTTCTGTCTGATATATTCAGTAAATCATTAGAAGAGCAAAAAGTACCTTCAGACTGGAAAATCGCGCAAGTAACTCTGATTTTCAAGAAAGGTGATCGAAGTGATCCTGGAAACTATCGTCCAATATCTATAACATCTGTTTGTAGTAGAGTTATGGAGCATATTATATGCTCGAACATTATGAAATTTCTAGACGATAATAATTTGCTTACAACAAATCAACACGGATTTCGTAAGAAAAGATCATGTGAAACACAGCTGGCCCTATTTACACACGACTTAATGAAAGTTATTGATGCACGTTCACAAGTAGATACCATTTTTTTAGATTTTCAGAAAGCCTTTGACTCTGTGCCACACAACCGCCTTTTAGCGAAGCTACGAGCGTACGGTATATCGGATCAGCTTTGTGAATGGATAAAGGATTTTCTAACTGGTCTGTCGCAGTATGTCGTCGTTGAAGGAGAAATTTCTTCTAGTCTAGATGTTACATCGGGGGTACCTCAAGGAAGTGTAATAGGACCACTTCTTTTTTTAATTTTTATAAACGATCTCGGAGACAAAGTGAAAAGCCTTTTTAGATTGTTTGCTGATGATGCGGTTATTTATAGGGAAGTAAGGAATTTGGCCGATTGCTTAGAAATTCAGCGTGATCTGGATATTATTTTGGCATGGTGCGCTGAGTGGCAACTTACGCTAAATTTTAAGAAGTGCAAGACAATGAGCATAACTAACAAAAAGAATCCAATTGTTCAGAAATACGAGTTAAACAATTCAGTTATTGATATGGTCGATTCTATGAAATATTTGGGAGTAACAGTACAAAGGAACATGAAATGGGACTTACACATTAATTCGTTGATAGGTAGAGCTAATTTTAGACTGCGATTCATAGGTGGAATATTGAAAAATTGTAATGAACAAACAAAGGAGATAGCGTACAAATCTCTTGTGCGTCCACATTTGGACTACAGTTGTGCCATTTGGGATCCGTTTCGTAAGGTGTTGATCGAAAGTATAGAGAAAGTACAGAGAAGAGCCGCTCGATTCGTAACCGCTTGCTACAGTCCTTATGAAAGCATCACAGAACTGTTTAGTAGACTAGGCTGGGAGTCTCTGGTATCTAGACGACGCACGTTTTGTTTAAACTTATTGGTAAACATGCGTACTCCCACTTTCACTCACGAGTGTAGTGAAATACTTCGTCCACCAACCTATTTGAGCCGGAATGACAGGATAGATAAGATTAGAGAAATAAGGTGCCGCAATGATTCTTATATGAATTCTTTTTTCCCTCAGTACCATTAGGGATTGGAATGCACAACAAAGAGATTAGCTTTGGTGCTGAGCACCCTCTGCCACCCACAATTTTGTGAATTGCAGAGTATTTATGTAGATGTAGATGTTGAATATATCGCGTGACTGATTATAATTATAAATAACTCAGTTCTTTTGCTTTCAAAATATATTGTTTATTTTTCACAACTTATATTCCTTTGGGAACTACATCGGACTTATAGTATTCGAAGAATGCAAGGCTCTTCAGCAATGAAATGGTTTCAAAGCAACCGTTCGGCCTTTATGTCGCTAACCTCTAGCTCTCTCTTGATTTCTTATCGCCATGGCAACTTACATTTCTTTGCTATAGGAGTAAATATATCGATTTTTGTTTAATTTCATGGCACAAAAATATGGTTTTCTTATGAAATGTTTCTGTTCTGTCACAAATATCATCAGATATATCATGCACAAACACCATTCTCACTCAGCTTGTTATCGGAGTTCGTAATATGAAGTTTTCAGTTTTTCACATTATTCTATTAGAATATACTTAATTTTTAGTTCTATAAAATAAATCTTGCTTATATTCAAAACTTTGTTTACTTATGTGAATGATCAGATAGATCATTGCTTAATGTAGCACCTTAAATCCTGGTCTGTCCAAAAATTGTAATGGGAATTAAAGTTCACTTTTGGCAAACCTTTGTTTTGTTCACGTGAAACACATCAAGATGTTCAAATGCAGGTGCAGCAGAGATGTACACAGATTGCACAGCAACTTGAAACTTGGACAATAGGTCATAAGTGCAATTTAATTTATTTTTTAAAATAAGATTAACACATATGCACCAGTAATTACTTTTTGTAATGAAAGAGAACTAGGATTGTTGTAAGTGGAAGAAGGCTTTGATATGAGTTCCCAATACACAATTAAGTATTTTGATTTCTTTAAATGCTCCTTACCAAGGTATTAATATCCTCCTTGGATATTTGGAACTTTTCCTTGAATTATCTCATATTACTTGTAACTGCTTCATTATTGTTCTCATCAGCTTTATTTGGTTCTGAGTTATTGTGCTTTGCTTTTTCAATTGTGTAAAGTCTTCTTACTTCACCAAGGTGTTTGGAAGTCTTCACTCACTCTTATTATTAATCCTATTTCCATCCTTGTCAACATGTTGATATATTTAAGGTGTCATACCCTCCCTTCTTCCTTTCTATTATGACCATTCATCTAATTTGTTTGAATTCCAAGTATGCCTGTAGCTTATTCCCAATGCTCTTGTGTTGCTCATTGATCCTGGCACTTTGGCAAACAGGAAAGACCCTTATCTTTATATTGCCATGGAGGTCTAATTTTTGCCATGTATGAATATGAGGAAATTGTAGTATTCATTGCTAACTAGAAAGTATACCAGTTCATCAATTACTCCTTTTTTATTTCTGTGAGATAGTATAACACTCCTTTATTTAACAGAGATTCAACCCCTATAACTACATAATGTTTTGGAGTCTTGACTGATTTACTTGAATTATATAATGATTATTATTAGACCCTTATAGTTCATTAGTAATCAGGTGTCTGAATATTCTCACTACTATGCTTCCTCTTCCTCATAGCCTCTCCTCCTTACATTTTTCCATCAAGTTTAGCTCCGTTTTTGGTGTCAGTGATTTGATTCGTCCCATTTGTAATTAGTACCTCTTTGCTCATCAATCTAACCTGAAGTCAATTTGTCCTAAGCCCATCTTAATTTGAAGTGGGCTTCTTTTGTTTAATGTACTTGTTACATTATTATAATAATTATTATTCGATAATGTTGTTTGGTATACATATTAGATAAAATATGTTTTCATACTTATAATAATTTATAAATAAACTTTTCCAGGTTGTTCCTATCCTACATATTCAATACAAGAATGTTTTGACCAGTGACCAGAAAACTATTTTATTACAAGCTCTTAATAGTTTCCTTGCTGTGTGTGATAAACATGATATAATATCAAAAGGTATTAAGTCTATTTCTAAAAACCTTCTCTTTTTTAAAAAATTAAATAAATAATAACTGATTTTATTATCATGATTTTTTTGTCTTTATCAATAATATTAATATTTCACTTACAGTACCAAATGAACTGAGCATTGTATTGAAAGAAATTCACTCTTTATACATGACTGCAGTAACCTCTGACCACCCAGGATTACAAAGGGAAGCAATGTGTGGCTTAGCTGTTGTTGTGGCTTCATTAGATAGTAAAAGCCGTTGCCAGTTGTATGACATATTAACACAATATATTAAGCAACAGCGCAATGAAGCCTTAAGGTAGTTAATTCTCTACTTCACAAGCATAATGTTATCTATCTGCTAAACTTTTGAAATTAAACTATCTGCATTGAACTAGCTAATAATTACTGAACATGTAACATGCATGTTAAATTTTTCTTTAAAATCAAATGATATGTGGAAATGAATATATATTAAAGAAAATTAAAAACCTTTACAGACAAGAAGCAGTAAATTGTTTGAAGCAACTGTCTAAACTTTATTCAGATGAAGTGATGAATCAAATGGTCCTGTGTAGGCTCCGAATTTTCGAAGGTATGTCCAGTAACAGAACTGTATGATATAATTTATCTCTCTTTTTTTTTAAAAAAAAAAAAAAAAAAAAAAAAAAAAAAAAAAAAAAAAAAAAAAAAAAAAAAAACTTCTAAACGTATTGCAATTAAATTCTTGATGTGTGATATACATTTAATTTGTTATTTGTAATATACATTTCCAGAACATAAGAATATTAATTTACATCATAAAATTAACCTAGATGAATGACAATAAATATTGGTGATACCATAAGACAAACAAAATTTAAACTGTCCTATGTCAGTACTGAAATGACCAACCAATATTATGGCACTTTCAGATATTTTCATTATGTAACAGAGTGAGAAGCACTGATTTAATCAATTAGGCAAAACAAAAATTGCTTTTCATTTCAGATTGAAAGTTGTCAGGCGGAAAGGTTCATTGGGGATAAACAACACTGTCACCTGAACTGTGAACAATTAAGTTCCTGACCATGTGTAGCCTTCTGGTACCTATAATATTAAATAGATTGGCTGCCACGCATTCGTATTAAACCCCAAATGCGAAGGGCAATTGAAATAAAGTTATTTGACACAGTTTCAGAGTAACACAATACTTATATTCTTGAAAATAGTTCACTTGTACAGTGTCGTTACCAGATACATGAATAAAGCATTGACCAACAGTTTCTTTGAAGATCACAGGTTAAGCACATTACTACGAGAAGACAAAAACTCACAAAGTCCCCCTAACATTATTGAGTACTACGGCGTGTTGGAATTTGCCTAAACCGCTACGGCATGGAACAATTTGCTCCTCTAACTAGCGCGGAGTTGTGCAATCACTTCCCGGCGTATGAATGAGACTACATATTATGAAGGTACTTCTTTGAAAATCTAGCACGGAGTGAGACAATCAGTTTCCTGCTTAGGAGTGATACAATCTGTGCTTGATGCAAGATCTTTTATAGACTTCTCCAAGCCTATGACGTCAGCAAATTTTTCTTAAATTAATATCTCTAAAAGTACTACATAGTTTAACTTTAAATTTTTACAGGGACTTTCTATTATCATGTTCTATCTCTTTTAATTTAATTTAACATTCAAAAGGGTTTCTATAATCTTAAAATTGAAGATTCCAACTAGGCGGAATTTTTACGCGCTTCAGCAACAATCCGCGACAATCTATCTTTAAAAACTTAATTATTCTGACGAATGCTTATTCTTTTTACCGAAACCATTATATGTTCGTAATTGTCTCAATTTGGGCTATCTACTGATATAAATTTCAAATTAATATTCCTTTTAGTTAAAAAGTTCATTTTTTTCTCTTAATTAAAACTGCTAATTCAACTTTGCCAAATTATTTAATTTTACTCCCAAAATATCAGGAACAATGCTGACTATAGCTGGTGATAAAAGTTCAGCTGTAGCTTTACTTGATTCAAAGATATCTCGAATCTTAGACTTTTACTTTTCTGATCGCGTGTTTCAAAACGTGAACAAACCGGAATATTTCTTAAAATAAACGTTTCCCGATATAATAAATACATTTTAAAATGATTTTTATGATGAATCCTCACTGTGGGAAAGATTACAGGAAAATTCCTTCAAGTTGACAATTACTCTTCTCGAAATTTCTAAGTTCAACATAAGCAACTTTACAATCGATCTATAGAATATTTTACTACTGGGGATAGATAACGGGAGTGCTTTTGTTGAACTAAAAGGATGCCTAACAAAATTACTTCTAGACAATCTTGCAAATGTTAAAGATACCTATAAATGAGTTATTTAACTATCTTCAACTATTAATCGAAAATATAACCAAAAATATATATTTTTAACTTGAATTTAATGGAATTTGGGTTTATATTCAGATCCAATAGTTCAAATTTCACTTCTGAGAATTTTGTGAAATTGAATGAGACAAGTGGTAAAATTATTAATTTAACTCTCATCTTTGATAACAAATCACTGAAGTTGTTGTTTTTTTTTTCACAGCTCTAAAAGATTTTGTAGTATACCCTCAAAAACAAAATTGAATCTTGTCATATATTCTTCTTAAATAATGGAAAATTGTTAAAAATGATTATTTTATTTGATGAAAAAATGATCCTCTCCGAGTATATCAACTATACACAATGTTCTCAGGTTTTCCAGTAGGGAACCACACCTATTTGATACAACATTTCAAAGCCATTTTCCAACTTTATTTTCTGGAAAATTCTCAGGTTTCTACAGTGGCTGCCCTTATATAACAACAGTAATTGGTGCCAATTACATCTTAGTCACATGGACATAACACCTCTCCATGCAGAGGTTGGATGAGTTGGGCATCTGGGTGAGAGGTATGGTGGGGATACATGCAGTAGGGCAGGGAGGGGGGAGGAGGGGTCTCAACTGTTGGTCAGAGAATATTATTGAATAGTATCAACTGCTCTCTGGTCAGTCGCTCAGAGTATGCTCTTGAACCATCTTGACTCACTCTTCCTTTGAAAGGGAGAAGAGAGAGCCATCAAGTTGGATTGGAAGATTGCTCTTGCCACGGAATATATCCCCACCACACCTCCCACCCTGCGCCACAACTTGCACCACCATGCTTCTGACCCCAAGATGTCCTCATCAAGGGCCACTTCTTGCACATGACTGGCATCACCGTTACCAATGTCCAACATGGTCTATCATAAGGTGTCCACTCCAGGAGACTGCTATCAAAATGTCTCATCACATTTATGTTTGAGAAAGTTTTATATGATCTCTTGTTTTGTCTCTTATAATAGTAAAAGAATAGTCTTTTCAGTTGCTAATCCCTGCTTCTTTCCATGTTTTTCTATTATCTATCAAATTTTCATCTTTTCCACTGTTTGCCAAATGCAGTTGGTGCTAAACCATCCTCTTGTTAACATGCATGTTCTTCTGTGAATGAAAATTTTGTATACTAGTGTTTGTTGATCTGCATGTTTCTGCAGCATGAACTGTGTTAATTGGTTCTTCTTTCCCTATTCATATATAATTTTAGAGTTTACATTAAAATAATGTAGTAAAAAGGGACACACTACAGTATTTGTTCCTTTATGACACAGCAATTAACTTTTAATGTATGGTATTCAGTTTCAAGTTTTTATGCTTATTTCATTTGATTTTAGGAGGAGGTGATGTCAACCACGATGAGGAATTTAGAAGTTGTCAAGATGCTTTATGTGAAATTGCTGACTTTGAGCCATTCACATCGTGTATAATTCCACAGTTTATTAACCTTGTAATTGAATCGTGTGAACTACAAAAATGCCTGACAGGTATAAAGTGCCTAAGGTCAGTACCGGTAGCATATTAGACAAGACATTTTAGTCCAGTTATTAATGTATATTATAATAATGTTGGAACATGTTTTAATTATATGAAATTTCTTTTTGGGGATTGTAATGAATGCAGGCATTGAATTTGTAGTTAATAGCTGTACAAAGGATTCATAATACAGCATTATCTGTCCGAGCGTGGTGGGTGAGCAGTTAACGCTCTGGCCTTGGATTTGGGAGGAGGCGGGTTTGAATCCCCATCTGGGCATCCAGATTTGGGTTTTCCATGGTTTCCCCAATCACTCCAGGCGAATGCTGGGATGCTTCCTTCAAAATGCCATGACTGAATTATTCCCATTCCTTGTCCACAGTACTATCCCACCTCTAATGACCTCAATGCTGATGAGATGTAAAGCAATAAGTAAAAAAAAGAGAATCATGTGAAATTGTCGAGTAGTCGCACAACTTTCCGGAAGTGCTCGTATATCAAAATTATTGCAACACATGCATGATTGCATTGAGAAGATTATGATGACATAATGGCATGATATAATAGGCCCAAGTAGTTCCCTCACTTTTAGGCATTGTAATGGGGATTTAGGGCAGAAAACCCATGTTTGTAGTTAATTCAGAGTCTCTCTGCCACTTCTGTTACCATCACATGCCAAGTGTGACCTGCCAAAAAAGCCACAGTGCTAGCATTTCCAGAAGAAGACACATGAGCTGAGTGCAGTGAAAGGTAGTTGGTTGTAGTATGGTCATATGCACTGAAAATCATTGGGAGATATTCTATGGCTTCCATGCCTGATCTGCACTTAACTCTTGTAGTTCTCTGTCAGTACAAGTATTAGTGCCTGCAGGTTATATATATCTGTGTGTGTGTGTGTGTGTGTGTGTATACAGAGTTAAACCAAAGGGGGCTTAACTGCTCACTTTTCTTTGAGACGCCTGCTCTATCTAGAACTTAACCTTGTTGTGCATGCTATTTAGAAAGCAGTAGCACGCCCTTATTCATAATTTTTTCTCTTGTGGTGTGCTGTTGGGATCTTCTCACCGTGTATCTAAAACATATATAAAAAGCGACATTTTCTTCTTCCATCTTTCCTTTTTTTTTTTTAAAATCTGCTTGTTAATGATTTTCTAATTTTTTCTTCTGCTTCTTAATTCATTCCCACTAATCACTTGACAAGCCCAAATTTTAAGGTAAATTAATTGCTATATACTCAAGTAAGTATTATTACATTTTATCTCGAATAACCAGATCCCCATTTCTTTGCTTTTGTATGCTACCAATACTTTGAGTTTGAAAGTGCCTGTCAGACAATTTTTAGAGATCTGATTTTCAGTTGGTATAAACATCTATGCATTTGTATATTAGGTTTTGAGTTTTAGCCAGCAATGCAGGTGTCCATATTAAAAACATCAACATGCTGGTACAGGGAGGTAAACCGGCCCTAGGTTCAAATCCCAGACCCCATGTACAGGCCATCCTGGTTGCGGTGTTTAGAAGATTTTGCACAGTCACTTAGACAAATGTTGGGACAGTCCCCAATCTCTGCCTATTAAACATTTCACAAACAGAAACACACTTACCACATACAACACCAGTTAAACATTTCATTGTTAAAGGGCAACTCCTCTGCTTCCTCATCAAAACTGCAACAGATCTAGAAGTCAATAGTAGACGGAACCTTGCTTTCAAATAAGTACAGCCTTTGGAAGTGGAGGAAGGAGTACAAAAGAAACTGAATACGTCGAATAATAGGTTTGAAGGCTAGCTAACCCAACAAATACTGTACCACTGTAAATTAGCCATAAGAACCCAGACTGCCTTATTAAATTACAAGACCATCAGGTTGAAGTTGTTGACAAATTCAGATACGTGTGGAGCATAATGACTAGTAATGGTAGGTATGAGTCAGAAATAATGAATATAGTAACCGAAGGGTCCAGCTCTTATAATTTCTTGCAAAGCTTACTGTGGGACATGAAGGTTCCCCAAAGTACAAAATTACCCTGCAAAAACAATTATTTCTGTTCTCACTGATGCTCTAGTTACATGCACACTAACATCAAAGTGCCTTAGCAGGATCCAAGGCTGTGAAATGAAGTTTCTAAGATCTGCCCTCCAGTAAACAAGACTTGATCACATAAAGAATGATGAAGTTAGATCAAATCTTTGAAATAGAAGATTGTTCATCAAGGCTTAAATTGTTTGGACACATTAAAAGAATGAATGGCACAAGGTTACTGAAAGCTTAGTTGGGGAAAAAAATGATAATGGGCTAAAGACTAGTTGGTAGACCAGTAAGAAGGTAAATAGGCCAACTAAAGAAATATATAGAGAAAAGAGGATGGAGCTGGGAATCTTTTATAGACAACTAGCATTTACCCATTGCTTCGCATACACGGGTCTTGGCGTGTATAGAAATACTCTGAGCTTTTTCAGTTTTGTACCAAATATTAACTTGGAGAAGCAAAAAATATAGATTTCATTAAAGATTTTCCTTCCTTTTAGTTACTACCTGAGATTCAGTTTTCATTACTATAGTTCGAAATTTTGTATTATACTTATATTTTAACACAATATAATATATGAAAATAAGTAATTAAAGCTACATAAAACATTATGGCTAATGGTCCAATAAGAAATTTATGACACATTTTCCGGAGGATAGAAACTGCCTATTAATGCAAAAACAAATCTACCTTACCGTAGACATAAAGGTGATACGAAAGGTACCATCTATGATAGTTTTGACAGTACATTCAACGGCCATTTATAAAAATATGTTTGCCACCAACGATAGTGTTTACAACAACGAATCTAAAATTGCCGCCCAGTTTTCGTATGCCATATATGTAGGGCCTATAGTACATTCTCATGCCATAGGTAATAAAATGTATTTTTTGCTTATAACTTCTACACATCCACCCGAATTTCTAGCCATTTTTCATCATCGTATCTCAAAATCGAAATGGTTACATTGAAATATGGCCTGGACCAGAAAAAAATATGTCGCCATTGCCACATGGAAATGTACAGCGGTTGGTTTGTTTTCGTAATTGCACTTCATCACTAACATTCCAATCATTAAAGTAGATTATTAATTACTAACAGTAATTAAATGCCTCATGTGTTTTGTTGTTCCTAGAACATTCTTGTTTAGGTTGCATTTCGACCTAACCACAATCATACTGATACTGCCGCTTTAAAATCAAGCGATGCAGATACACTTAAACACATGAAATACATCGCTAAATACATTTTTTGTAATGACAGGATTTCAGGATTCAAAGTACGCCCAGCATAAATTAATTTCAAAATACAACTTCAGTTTGAACTGCAAGAGTATCACCATGTAGAGTTTATTCTTGTGGTTAGGTTGAAATGCGGACTGGAGCAGATTAAAAATGTCACCAAAGGCACACGGAACTTTTTGACTTACGATATCTCGAGAACTACCGCTAAACGATATAATTGTTTATCACTATCAAATTGCGGTGATACGGTATAGTGAAAATCCTGTACTATCTGTATGAAGCACAAAATTACTTACCATAAATATGACACTTCTGTTACTCTTATTGAGGAGTTAATATATTGTGTAGTGGTTTGAGTAACGATTTCCTTTTAATTATACTTATCAAAATACATGAAACCGGCAATATGTGGCCAAAAACAAATAAAATATTAACAATCCAGAGATCAGTATCGTCTGTGGTCAAACGCTTAAAACTCATTTTTACATTAGCTACAAAAAATTATCTTATTTTTAAATTCGGATACGGAGAATTTCACAATAACCGTGGTGCCGTAATTTATTTAGAGATACATATAGCAGTGTTCTTTGTTAATAATAATAACAACTTCATATTTTTTTCTGATTGGATATTGGTTTTATTTTGACGATATGTTGATTCGATCAATTATTTCTGTTTTAAAATAGCACGTACTAAATCTAATCTTACGCATTACGAATTATTTTTAATTTCTTTCATTTTCAGTGACACGAAATTACTAATGTCTTTATTTCACCCACATGTAAGTAATTCCAAAGTTTCAAGAATTGATCACGATACAGCGAATGTATCAATGCGGATGTGACAGAAACTATAATATACGAACATAATCATTAGTCAAATTAGTGGTTAGGTTGAAATGCAGCCTGAACCAGAATGACAACTGACTTGATTTGTTAGAGCATAATTATGATGGATTTAGTTTTATTGTTATTTACGTGGTGTGGCATAACGTTTAAGATGCTTAATTGATTTTTAGTTTCACTGGTTCCATGTTGCTGTCATCATTGACCCAAAGCACATATGGCGATAAACATTGCAGAATCTGGGTTATGAGATTTATGTAATAGAAATAACAGTTTATTTTACTGGCCGTGGTTTGAACAGCAGCCAAAATTTCTACACACGTTCCCTTGGGTGATATTACTGACCAATATTTGCACTTTATATCCACAAAATATATATTAATCGAGTAACGTACGTAGAAATATGGAAAGTTCCGCACAAGTCATTGTGGGGAAATTGTATTGTTACCTGTTGATGTTTATGGTAGCTGTTTTTCATACATCTTTCTTCGAGAAAAAAAACTGATTTTCTTAACCATAATGATATGTAAAAAAGAAATATTAGCTTATTAATGTACAAAGTTTAGCGACTATTCTTCCAGAGACAAACTGTCAACTGTCTACCCCGCAGGGGCCTGGTACGCAAGTGCCAGGTACGGGTTTGGCGAACCCGCGGTGCCCGAGCTGGAAACTTGTGAGCGCCGCAAGTTTCCCACACCGTAAGCTTCTACCATGCTTCAACGACCACCGTAACGTTGTGTGCCTAGGAGAACGGGAATCTTGGCTTCATCGCCCGGATTGCGAGGACGGAACAAACCTCTATAAAAAAACCCTCAACCTCAAGGTCAGACACGTGCCGAGGAGGCGAATGAGTGATGAGGGAGATCACTCGCTAACGTGCAACCTCAGGGGCACCTGCGCACCCCTGTTGTAGTAGCATTTTCTTCTATATTGTTTTTACTCGTGGGACCAAAATTAAGCCTCACAATAAAAACAAAAAACCCCGCAGTACGGGTGTGCCGCAGAATAATCTAAATACACCCAGTTCTAAGAAGAGGGTGAGGTTTGATAGCCCCCCCTCTTCTGAAAGTAATAGTAACAGAAAAGTTTGTTCGCTTGTGAATGCTTTTATAGTTATGCAACGAGTGGAAGGATCTTTAGAAAAAGTTTCACCTTTTTATATTTCTAAGGGTTTAGAGGGTCTGGTAGGGACCCTAAATACCATAAAAAAAGCTGAGGAATGGGACGCTGCTGCTGGAAACAACTTCCAGTAGGCAAGCTACCCAACTCCTGAACTGTGAGAAGCTCGGGGAGTTCGCCGTTACCTGCGAACTCCACAAATCCCTTAACAGCAGCAAAGGCGTTGTCACCTGCCGTTACTTAGTTGACATAGGGACCGAGGAACTCGTTGAGGAGTGGAAGGAACAGAAAGTGGTCGAGGTACGTCAGATCACTCGAAGGGTAAATGGCAGTATTGAAAAGACTGCCACCTTTGTCCTGACGTTTGACATTCCAGAACTGCCAAAGAACATCAAAGCAGGGTACATTAATTTGAACGTTCCATCCGTATGTTCCGGACCCGATGCGCTGTTTCCAGTGTCAGCGGTTCGGACATACGACGGCGTCATGTAAAAGAAAACCAACCTGTGGTAATTGCGGGAAGGGAGCACATGAGCCGGGTGTTAGTTGCACGCTCCCACAGGTGTGCGTCAACTGCTCTGGTTCGCACCCTGCTTGGAGTAGGGAGTGTCAAGTGTATCTTGAAGAGCGCAAGATACAGGAGCTGAAGACCAAAGAGCGGATTCCCTATGGGGAAGCTAAAAAGAAGGCCAAGTCGCTCGCCGCTCCAATTTTCGGAACTACTTTTGCTAAGATGGCTTCAGCTCCCGTCAGGAAGCAGAGTGTTGCTACCCAGACGTCAGTTGCAGACATGAGCACTAGCACAACGTGCTCATGTCAGTGCAAATGCGGTGCAAAATCCGCTAAGATCGCAACATCTAAGACCGCGGACGTTGGTAACAACATGTCTGCGTCCTCTACCACACCAGCAGCAGCGAAGAAGGATCCACCAGCACTGATAGCGAAAACAACGCCACCTCCAATACCACCATGTGCTATCACGGTGGTAGCATTGCCAACTGCTACAAGTGAGAATGGAGGCAATCAGAAGATCCGTGGCCCGAAGTTTAGACTGACGGACCCGACTCACTTTGTGAAATCCCCCTCTTCGTCCCCTCCCAGACTACCAAGTAGTAGGGAGAAGAAGGGGAAAGGGGTGAAGAAGAAACAGAAGAAGAAGAAGAACAGCCAGGAGTCAACTGAGTCGGAGTCGTCTGACTCTTCGGAGCCAGAAGAAATAGAAATGCTGGTGGACGAGCCTGATCCCGTTCCTCAGTAGGCAACGATCGAAGACCCACCCGAACCTAGGCGGGTGAAACCAATTTTAGGCAGATCGGTCTAGTTTTAAGACTGATGGGTGACCTCTTTACAGCCACCCAATCCATATGCATGGTTTTTATTTTTTGTATTGTTATTATTCATGTCTGTCTGGCCAATATACAGCCAGCAAGATACGTAGTGTTTTTATCCTCTTTTGAACCTGTTTGGCCACTTTACAGCCTTACAGGTGTTGTACGGTTTTAAGTCGTTGTGGTCGTTTTAAAGCCACGTCTGATTTTATGACTTATTTTATTTGCAGTCTGTATGGCCGACTCCTTTACAGTCGACCATGCAGACAGTATTTTAGTAGTTTCTTAATCCACAGAGGTAGCTGGTAATAGGGCGCTAATGACCCCACTATCGATGCACCCAAAAGGAACTAGCCATTGAGTTTCCTTTATCATTTAACCTGGTTGGCCTTTTTACAGTGAACCAGTTATTTTTGCCTTTAATTTTTTATGACCATTTTGCAGCGATCATTTTAGTACCCTTTTTAGCTGTCTGTATGTCCGACCGAGCGTGGTGGTGTAACGGATAGCGTTCTGGCCTCGCATTCGGAAGGACGGCGGTTCGAATCCCCGTCCGGGCATCCAGATTTGGGTTTTCCATGGTTTCCCCAAATCACTCCAGGCGAATGCCGGGATGTTTCCTTCAAAAGGCCATGGCCGAATTCCTTCCCATTCCTTGCCCCCATCCTTTCCCGTCTCTAAAGACCACGTTGTTAAAAAGGGACGTTAAACTGTTACAAAAAAAAAAAAAAAAAAAAAAAAAAAACTGTATGTCCGACCTCTTTGTGGCCGGCCATGCAGTTGGCATTTCTTCCAGTATTTTAGTCTTGTTTTTTTTCCCCGTCTGTGTGGCTGACCCCTTTACAGTCAGCCATGCGGGCGGTATTTCTGTTGCTGTTTTAATATTTTAGTTTGCTTTACCTTCTGTGTGGCCGACCATGTCACAGTCGGCTACGAAAATGAAATTAAATCACGCCGTTACACCAGGTTTTAGTTAGGGCGCTAATAACCTAGATGTTGACGCGCCCTAAAGCCCCCCCCCCCCAAAAAAAAGACAGTACTTTAGTACTCTCTTAAGCCACAGTTTAGGCTGGTAATTGCTAGGGCGCTAATGACCCCACTGTCGACACGCCCTAAAACAACAACAACAACAACAACAACTGTCTACCAGGGATAATATATGTCTAATACCATCTAGTAATTAATCTAACGCATATTAACTTACCTGTTGGGGTGCAAGTCAATGCTTATTACGTTTGTTTGGCGTATTCTGTTTATTTTCAGCACTGCGGTCCAGAAAACTGAGTAACAAAAGTAAAAAAAATGAAACTGAATCCAAAGTTTTGAGAGATTATTGTGAAAAGAGTGTGCGTCTGAAGTGCACTATGTTTGGCAGCCCACAATTTTCCAAATATAAAGGTTTTTAATTGTTTGCTCCTTCCCATGGTACATATAAGTCATTAGCTATTTTCCCAGATTTGACTGGCACCATTAGCTCTAAAAACGTGAAAACCACATCCAAATTGCTGTGGCACTTATTGCGCGATACCCGTTACAGTAAAGAGACAAATGCAGCTTGCTTACAGATATATAATAGTATAGATGAACCTTCCCAGACAGGAGATAGTGGAAAATAATTGTTCATAAACAGCAAAACAAAAAACTCTGAAGGCTTGTAAACCACACACAGGAAACCAAATGATGATGATGACTATGGAAGTTGATGTGCCAGGTGATTTGCAAATGTACAAACTTTAGATGATAATGATGTAATGTATATATGAGGTCTTATTATTATTATTATTACTATTATTAATTTAATTGTGATGGAGCCAACACTCCGGTGGCAATTTCCATAGTCATCTAATTACCCCTTATATATATGTATATAAGCATATACATTTAAGTTTTGTTAAATTTCACCCCCATTTACTATTCTGATTTACAAATTTTAAATTCCTTAAGTGTTTTTGGAAAATTATTCATCACTACACTTGGAAATTTGTTCCAATCCGTAACACGCTTACCAACAAAAGAAAATTTTCCCACTACCTTCTTCATGAAATCGAGCGCAAGCTTGTGGTCATGGTCACCTTTCCCCTTCCATACACTATTCCTAATTCTTTAACCAATATACCTCCAAGCCCCATCACAAACATATGCCCTGTACATTCCCAAAACTCGCTACATCTTCCTCCTTTCCTCCAATGACTCCCAATCAAGTTCCCGCATCATATCAGTTACCGACTGGGTCCTGCAATCATTTACACAAACAAATCTAGCTGCTCTTCTTTGCACACCTTCCAACTCCTGTATTTGATAGCAAATATGTGGGTCCCAAACTACACCACCATATTCAACCAATGGTCTTACCAAAGTTTTGTAACCCAGCTCCTTAACTTCTCCTCTCATCATCCTCTCCAGTAAATGAAAGATTTTGTAACCTTTTCCTACCACCTACCCAAAGTGCCCTGCCCAGTTGAGTTTGTTATCAATCATTATGCCAAGATATTTACACTTCAAGCAATTATGACCCCCCCCCCCCCCAATAATCATAATTTACCTTTAGTTTTTTTTATCTGTGTACTTTATAAGCTGACTCTTCTTGGCATTTATTTTCATTCCATGCTGACTGACCCATTTAGATATTCTATCCAGGTACATTACACTACCCTGTGGCACTCCCATATTTTCTTCCACCTCTTTTGACAACGTATTTCCTACTCTCACACTGCTTTCTGGCTTTTAAGAATTCCTCTGCCCAGCAAGTAACTTTTTCATCCAATCCAATAGATTTCAGTTTTTTTTAAACCATTTTATTGCTCACTCTGTCAAATGCCTTAGAAAGATCTAATGCCACACTATCAACTTGGCCTCCCTTGTCCAATTCATCTGAAATATCTTGTATATAGCCCACCATCTGAGATTCACATGAATATCCTTGCATAAAGCCATGTTGTCGATATGGAAACCAATTTCTTTCTTCAGACATTTTTTATATAGTTGCATATCAATGTCTCCATCATTTTGCCTATCAATTATGTCAAACTAATTGGCCTGTAATTTTCAACCCTATTTGTAACCCCTCCTTTATGGACCGGTACTACTATCGGCCTTTTCCAATCCTCTGGTAACCAGCAAGACTCCAAACACATTTTAAATAAAATTTCAAGTTAAGGTACAATATCATATTCCATTGTCTTTAATAAATCTGTAGTAATATTATCTACACCAGCCCCTTTATATTTTTTAAGCTTTCTGAGTTCCTTCATATCATATAGGTCTGATTAAAAAATAACAGGTTTTCTAGAATATTTATTTATTAAGAAAGATAAATTTTCTCCCCTACAAAGTAATCCCCCTCAGATAAAATACACATGTGCCAGTACTTTTTCCCACTACTGGAATTCACATTTCGATATAGCATACACCAATTCTGTTTTTATCTTTCAAAATGGTGGTAAAATATTGTCATTTTAAGGTTCTCTTCAGCCTCAGGAATAGAAAGAAATCACAGGGGGACATGTCGAGTGAATACGGTGACTGACTCAAAACATAGTTTTTTACCAAAAAATCACAAATAACCAGTGAGGTGTGAGTGGGAGCATTATCGTGATGCAATTTCCATGAATGGTTTTTCGACAAATCTGTGCATTTTTGACAGATTACTTCATACTAATGGTGCATAATTTCCAGGTAGTTTTTCTAATTAATAGCACCACCATTTGGCAGAAACTCATGATGCACAATACCATTGAAATCAAAGAAAACAGTGAGGAGAACCTTCTCATTTGATCCAACGTGGCAACCACCCCCCGATCTAGGCTCTTCAGACAACTTCAATTAAGATGAATGGGCCTTGTTTTCGACTTCTTACCCATACGCCTGTGTTTTGTCACCTGTTATGACGATTTTAAGAAGTTCTGAATCATTGTTGACTTAATTCAGCAAATCCTGAGTGATGTCTACGCAATGTTGTTTTTTGTTTGAAATTCAAACTTTGCTGCTACATATTTACCGTGCATGGTGGTGTAACGGTTAGCATTCTAGCCTCGCATTCGGAAGGACGGCAGTTCGAATCCCCGTCTGGGCATCCAGATTTGGGTTTTCCATGGCTTCCCAAATCACTCCAGGCAAATGCTGGGATACTTCCTTTAGAAGGCCATCGCTGAATTCCATTCCTTTCACCCCCCCCCCCCCCCAATCCTTTCTCGTCTTTAAAGACCTCGCTGTTAAGAGACATTAAACAATTAAAACAAAATAAAAAAAACAAAGCCACATATTTCTTGCCCAAAACATCAAAACAAGTGGCTTCGCATGAGCCAAATGATTTCCGACATCATCAGCAACCTCTCTAAAAGTGACACGGTTATTTTCCATGATAATTGTTTTCGATTGTTGGGTGTTGTCATTGGTTGTTAATGTATTAGGGCATCCACGACTCAGCCCTCTTTGCAATGTCTCTCCCACTTGTAAGATCACATATTACTGACAGTTGATTCATCAAAAGCTACTGTTAACATTTTGACTTTGGTACTACACTTTATTCCATTTTACAGGCAAAATTTTATACAAATTATTTGATAATTTTTTTAGAAAGTACAAAATTGCTGAGCACTCCAAAACAATCTTAACTGTTTCGACTGTTGAAAATGAACTAAACATTCAAAATGGCTGCCAATTGCAACTTCCTTCAGGAACATGTGTACCACCAAAAGAAAAATCTGTTTGTATCTTTCAGTGGTGCCAAAACGTCGTCCTTTTAAAGTTGTCTTCAGCCTCAAGAAAGAAGTCACAGAAGACATTCGGGTGAATACGGTGGCTGACTCAAAACAAAGCCCACTACATTAAACAAATTACCATTATTTTTGATCAGATCTCATATATTGAACTGTATGTGCATATCAGTAAATGTTGTAACATGATGGGTAAAAAAAGTAAGAAAAAGAGAGCTTCTTTTATTACTGCAGTTGATGACATCCTGCTGCTCCTGTTCCTCTTCTTATTTATATGAATGGATTTGGTGATATAAGACAAAATATGGGCCTCCATTTTTCTGTTTACATGTTGAAAATTTTTTTCCCTCTTAACCTTCGGATTTCTGTTGTATTTGCACCAGTTACATAGCTATCATGGGTGACACCCGGGTCGGTTATCAATGGTGTCACCCCTTGAAAACTTAAATTCAAAATTAAGTAAAATATAAAATCTTTTAAGTGTAAAATATGATATTAATAAAACATGATTAAATAAACATTTCTTGTTATCCAAAATTATAGTTAACAAAATTGTAATATTAACACCATTTAAAAGATACACAAATAAACTAAAAACAATTGTTTTTTAAAAATATTAATAAATAAATTACGCCAAAGCAATTGATTTTTTTGTATTTCATTCCATTGTACCAAACACAAACATAACCTGTTTACAACTTTTGTACGTAATTAAAAGGAAAAAACCGCTGAAGAAGTGCAAAAGAAGTGAAACGCGTACGGGAGACCAATAAATACAAAAAAGTCAATTGCTTTGGCATAATTTATTCATTAATATTATCAGCAATTGAGTAAAATGATCCACAACATCCAGATATTATAAAAACAATTGCTTTCACAATCTCCTCTTTTTAGCTTTAATAGCTGCAAACTCGTAAATAACATCTTCAGTATTATCAATTTGAGTTACTTCATGTTCAATAGTCAATATGGCAAGATTTTAGCCACGTGTTGCTCACTGGTGATCAAAGTGGTTTTAGATTAATTTTAAATTCTCTGAAGATCGGGCCTCACTTGCCCGATACTGTAGTGTTGTCACTCACTCAATCGAAGTTTGTCCAAATGACACGGTGTGTCGTCCGACACTCGGCCGTCATTCGATTGGTTTATATTTTGAATGTGCGGGTTAGTGTCGGCCTGTTGGATGTGGAGAAGTGCATAGAGAGAGTTCAGAAATTTCGCTTCCCTTACGACTGAATGTTGTTATCATGTTACCGAGTGTGGTGGTGTAGCGATTACCATTCTCGCCTCGCATTCGGGAGGACGCCGGTTCAAATCCCCGTCTGAGCATCCAGATTTGGGTTTTGAATGGTTTCGCAAATCACTCCAGGAAAATGCCGGGATTCTTCCTTCAAAAGGCCATGGCTAAATTCCTTCCCATTCCTTGCCTCCCATCCTTTCCCCATCTCTAAAGACCTCGCTGTTAAGAGACATTAAGAAAGTTGCCTTAAAGTCTTTTTTTTTTTTTTTTTTTTTTTTTCATCCATGTTCATTATATGTTCGTAAAATGTACGAAGAGTCCTAGCATCTTCGCATTAAAAAATCAAAGCTTTGCCAGAGTTGAAGATCAATTTTAAGAACCACAAAAATTGCAGCCGAGATCCAAATTTATAACGGGAACCTCCCACACCCGAATCACATGCCGTAATCAGACGTAAGACTAATCAAGAAGTACTGAAAAATATGCATTCAAACACATTAAAGTGGATTTGTGTTTTTTGATAGCAAAAACAGACGGTATAGAAAAAGAGTATGCTTATTTTATCATGTATGAAAACTTATTTTTAATTACACCTATATTCAGACTGGTGACTCAAATGGTTAGTGCTTGCGATTTGGAAACTGAAGGTCCCGGTTCAAATCCCGGCCTCGACTGTAATTTTTGCAGGCCTTAAAATTGACATTTACTTCTGGCAAAGCTTTTATCTGTTAATGCGGAGGACGCTCTGTGGTTCAAATTTCACATTAATCTGTAGCTCTTCTTTTCAAGTTAGGTGACTACGATATAGGTGCTCTGTGAGTTTCCTAATAAGCTACTCTGTGACAAAAACTTTGAGATAACATGAAATTATTATTTTTACTGTACAAAATCTTTACGACCTATATTTAAATTAAAATATGTTATAATCTCGTTCTTCACTATCAAAAAGTACTGAGTGAATCGAAAAGAACTTCAGACAAAAGAAACACTTCAAGTGCTAAGTGACTGACATTTCATTGTGATTGCGTTGAAACGCGCGACAATCTTTAATTCCAGTACAGTGTTGGAAATTTGTTAAAACTGTATTGGGATACTATTTTTGTACATAAAAGATCAAGCAGTTAGTTGATTACATGAGTCAGATAAAAAAGTATTTTAATGTACTTTCGTACCAAAACTGTGCAAACTATAGGGTGACCATAAGATTCCGATATAAATTTAAAAATGTTGAAAGCTACCCAATCATTTGTTATTGAAACGTTAACATAGGCTGTATTTAAATGACTTCACAACCTCAGTATTTGCAGGACCTAGTGATATCGAGAGGAAAGTTAACAGAAGTGGCTTGATCCGAGTAGAAGCAATTCCAGACCCAGATGGTGTCCCATTGGTGAAACCCAGGATCTAGGTCCCACAAGTTGTGAGACCCCAGGGGATACTGTATAGTCAGTAGAGTCATTAAGTTCCTTCATAAAAATAGAAGAATAAATAAAATATAAAAACAATTTAATTTAAAAAAAAAAAAAAAAAAAAAAAAACATCGGGTCAGTCCATTAAATAACATTCCTTTGCGATATCTGCCATCTTTACATGAAGTACTTAACAAGTGAGGTATTTTACTACCTGACTAAGATATACGTAGCTACAGACACCTAAATATTACATTGTATGTACTGAGGACCATCTCCACGTGTAAATTTTTTATTTCTAGTGCCGCTCTGTAGCATATAAATAAAAATGTTGTAAATGGCTCGAATGTTCGTTCAGTTTATGATTAAAGCTCAATTTTTGTTCAGGAACAGAAGTTCGACATCCCTGTCATTTTAAGGAACCCGTAAGAATTTAGGAACCTGTATTCGACAGAGAGGTTACACATAGTAAAAATCTTCTTCTCTAAATTTATCATGGTAAATTCTTGGAGAATCATATCCTTATTTATTTCATCGCGATCATATTTGCATATTCTAGATCAGTAGAAAGCATGGCAAACTTACATGAACCTAGAGCTAAAGTGCTTACTAATATTACGATTTTATCCTGGAACACAAAACCAAGGCACTATCAAGCAGTGGCTAGACCAGACACATTGCATTCAGCAGAAACACTTAAGCTAACAACATCTGGGGATCTTGAAAAACTGGAAAAAGTAGAAAGAAGAATCGTGAAAAAAATAATGAAACCTAAATGTAATAGTAATGCTGAATGCAAAGTAAGACCAACCGAGAACTATATTTGCAAATAGAAAAATTAACAGTTATCATGAAGAAAAGAAGGCTGCAATTTTAAGGGCACATAAACAGAATGGAAGTAGATTAACAAAACAGATCTTCACCTTACTAAACAAATACAAATCCAAACCCACATGGTTCACTGAAACTGAAAAGGACATGAAAAACGCTGGAGTGAAAACATATATGATAGACAACAGAACACACTTTAGAGAAATAATTCAAAAGGCAAGTTTTCAAGAAAGGCAGATATGCATAAAGGGTAGAATATGGACCCAAGAAGAAAAGGAACAACACTCAAAGAATGAAGAATGTTTGGAAACAAAGAAAATTATATACAAAGAAACATAGCCAAAGTTGATTTATTGTACCCTCCAAATGAGTTATTCGAAAGAAGAAGGAAGGCTAAATTAAAAGTTCACAACATTTGCTGACTTCAAAGCCAAATTATTGAAAAAGTAAGGTTTATTTGGTTAAAGTCATGAGGATAGAAAATTTCTACTGAGCATGGTGGATTAACATTCTGGCCTCGCATTTGGGAGGAGGCGGGTTCGAACATCACCAATCTACATACAGGCCTGGTGGCTATGTCACAAAATGTCCTGAAGGCACATCAATTAGGCAAGACCGATGACAGTGTGCATTACGCCGGTGATATATATCTGCAATGCACAGAAACTTTACACAACAGTTTCTTCCAAAATAAGTTTCTTTCTGCTTTAAAAATTACATGTTTCTTTCAACTGTTATTTTTATTGTTAATTAACTATAACATTAGTGGCCCATCAGTTCTATAAACATGAATACACTTCTATAACACTGTTCATTTGTATTAAATTTTAGTAGTTGTTTGACTAGTTTGCTTATACATACAATATTCGAAAGTAGTTTACATGACGATACACGTAGTCACTAGCAGCTTATTTATTCAGAAGAACATAATTCCACCACATCTTATACTGTAAGAAAGTAATTCTGGTCCAGGCTGCATTTCAACTTAACCTCTATCTCTGCTATTATTACCACTACAAAATCAAACAATACTCACGCACCTTAAATGCATCAGAATTACATTTCAAATAGCAGCAACATTTTCAGCAACTGGATTTCTCATTTGCATAGCATTAGTTATCACAATTTCATTATACACCTTCAGTGTGAAATGCAATACTACTGAAGCAAATGCAATACGTATTCACTGTATCACGATGAAAACTTGATCCCAATATTTGCAGCAGCATGCTTATATAAGAAATTAATCAGTTAGAACTTGTGAGTATCGTGTGGTACATTAACATTGGCGTACTAAAAATGTGCTAGTGAATTAAAATCCTTTTCAACTTTTGAGATGCAGTAATTTATGATAGAGAAATGAAAGCATAATTGGCACAATTCACGGTAAAGTAGAATGGCAGTTTAAAGTTAGGATTGTGATTGTTAGTACACTAATATTTTAGTGCCACATATTCTCGGAAATGTCTTATTTTTCTAAAGAATTATTAACGGTTATATTTTGTAGTTACTTGTGAGTTGTTGAGATCCGTGTTGTACTTTCCAATATTCAGAGACTTCTCTTGATACACAAGAATCATTGTTTTGCACAGGAACAGTTATATTCTCCGTCACTATGATTTAATTTTCTTTTTCTTTAGAATGTTTATAACTGATACAATTATCTCTTCATGGCAGGTTTTCAACTACATTTTGCAAAAGAAGGACACTTTGCAGTGAAGGATGGATATCAGCATCCAGACACAACTAGAGGCAACAATTAAATTCATCACTACTTACAAACTGCTCAGATACACTTTGACTGTTAAACTTTCAAGAGAAGAACTTGAATAAAATAGTATTAGATTATATGGGGCAAGAAATGCACTGAAAGCTCTTCTTATTTGTGGCCTCTGATATTTCCAGTGTATAATGATTCTAATTTCAAGCAGACTAACTCCCTCCTAATTGTTTTGGTTTACTATGTTGAATACTGTGCTTATGCAGAGCTAAAAATACTTAAATCTTAATTATGTATTAAATCTGCATTAATTACCAGGTGTGTAAATATGAAACTGGAATTTTTTGATCAAAAATACACGTTCATTACATAAAAATGGTACGATATACCTTATTCAAAATATTGTCCATTGCAAGATATACATTTTTCCCATCTCTCTGGTAATTTATGAATGCCACACCAAAAAAAAAATATTTCTCTTTTGATGCAAACCAGTTATCAAGCCATTTTCACACATTTTCGTAAGAAGTGAAGTGCTGCTCAGTGAGCGCGTGCCCATCGATGCAAAGAGATAGTAATCTGACGGAGCTAGGTCAGGTGAGTAAGTCGCATGTGTCAGTCAGTATCTCCCAACTAAGTGACTCAATCATTTCCTTGACTGGTTTTGATGTGTGTGATGGTGCGTTGTCATGAAGCAAAATCACTTTGGGTTGTCTTTTCTGGTATTCTGGTCATTTTTCCCGCAATGCTTGGTTCAAATCAATCATTTGCTGTTGATAACGTTCACTATTAACAGTTTCACCAGGTTTTAGAAGCTCGTAATAGATCACACCACTTTGATCCCACCAAACACAGAGCATTGTCTACTTTCCATAGCGATTTGGCCTTGAAACTGACTTTGACGGTTCACCTGGAGATACCCATGATTTTTTATGCTTAGGATTCTCGAAATATATCCACTTTTCATCGCCAGTCACAATTATATGGAGAAATGGTTTTCTTTTATATCTGGTGAGCAGCATTTCACAAGTGGTTTTTCGGTTTTCTTGCTGCCTGTCAGTCAGTTCATGTGGAAGCCATTTTCCCATCTTCTGGATTTTTCCCATCGCCTTTAAACGTATGGAAACAGCTTCCTGTGTCACATTCAATTGATCTGCAAGTTGTTGTTGCGTTTGAGCATCATCCTCATCCAACAATGCTTGCAACTCATTGTCTTCAAACTTCTTCAGAGGTCTTCCACGGTCTTTATTGCTGATGTCAAAATCTCCACTTTTAAAATTTTTAAACCACTTGAAACATTGTGTTTTACCGAGAGCACGCTCACCGTAAGCTTCAATAAGCGTTTGAAGTGATTCTGCAGTAGTTTTCTTTAAATGAAAACAGAAAATCAATGATGTCCGCAAATCGTAGTTTGTGGGCTCAAAAGTCGACATCTTCAACAGTGTTAAAAACTGCACTGTCGTATGAAACTTGTATTGTCGGGAGTTGGCAATCAAAGTCGGCTGTCGACAAAAGAAACTGGTGACAATGACGCGATCTGGCGATAACTGCTTCGATAGCTACAGCCATCTATCGGCAAATTCCGGTTTCATATTTACACCCCTAGGTATGAGAAGCTATGTCTGTTTAGAGTCACTAACACTAATATTTCATCATAGATTAAAGAAATATGAGAAATTTTATTTACAATAAAGTTAATAAATTAATTTATTTTGATAAAAATAAGTATTTTACAAGTTTTCATTTGAGATAGGTCTGGGCAGCTCATAAGATTTAAGAGGGCTGCTTTTACTCTCAGTTATTCTGGATCTGAAAGAGGCTATTCAAGGTGTTCTGTGATTCTTTTTGTCAGTATCAGTACTTTGTTCAGTGACTGGAACAAAGAAGGATAGTTATTCTTCAGTAACATAATGTCTTATTTTATTAGGATTATTGACATCGTTTTTTGATGTGTTATCGTCGTGTTGCCATTCTAATAAATATTCTTCCCAAGTACCGAGCGGGGCGGTGTAACGGTTAGCGTTCTCGCCTCGCATTCGGGAGGACGGCGGTTCGAATCCCCGTCCGGGCATCCAGATTTGGGTTTTCCATGGTTTCCCCAAATCACTCCAGGCAAATGCCGGGATGCTTCCTTCAAAAGGCCATGGCCGAATTCCTTCCCATTCCTTGCCCCCATCCTTACCCCCATCCTTTCCCGTCTCTAAAAGACCTCAATGTTAAAAAGAGACGTAAAGCAGTTAAAAAAAAAATCTTCCCAAGTCTTTGGTCGAAACTTCAAATCAACCTTTCATTTAGTTCATCGATCTTTATTTCTTTTTTACTTTACTAATTCGTATCCAAAGATTACGAAGGTCCTCTATAAGCAGCAACTAAGTATCTTCAACCCCAAACGTTCACACTCAACCTTCTTGCTCGCCCGCTGGTTCTTGTTACGCTGCTGTTTCCCTAGCAACCAACTGCTTTTTTGTTTTTTCTTTATAACTTCTCCATGTTATGCCACAATAAGAAAAGTCAGACTATGAAAAATTCAATAAAACAATTTTCTAAAAGATGTATATGATCTATTTAAATTTATTTGATTTCAATGACTTAAGTGAATTTGCCGTTTATCAGTTATTTTTACTCTGTATTGTGCTTATGTGATATAATCCATTTGTGAAATTCTTGTTAATTAATGCTGCATTTCCATTAAGGACTAATCCAAACTCACTTGTTTACTCTTACTGTATGTGAGCGTGTGTAAAATTTGAAAAAAATTCCACTTGTTAAATAGTATTATCATTTTAAAAACCGATGTCAGTTGTTGTTTTTGGTAAAAGATTTGTGGTCTCATAAAATTAAACAGATATTATCTATATGTCCGCTGAGGTTTCATGTATATGCCTATTGAAGTGCAGGCTGATGAAAAAACAAGATACTGATTTTTGACAGCATGTGGAAGGGGAAAACAAACTCACAATCAATTTTTCTAATGGAAAAGAAATATTACTCAAATTGTCTTAATCAATAAATCTCCATAATTTTTTTTCTAATTGAAAAGAAATATCTCTGACATTGTCTTTATCAGAAATAGTAAATGATTTGTTCATTAGGCTGAAATGGCTATTAATTGTTGACCAATTTATTTTCAGATTAATAAAAACGTTGAATCATTGCAAACTTTATCAGAAGTTATAATAATATTTTTCAAACACTTTTGCTTCTATTTAGAAAAATATGAAATAGTGCCTACCTATTATATTTTGAGGTAAAAAGTTAAAAAGAAGTCTGTAGCACAACAGAAAAACAATTACTATAATATTTTGCTCATACTCTACTATCGCGTCTGACGGGACTTGCATAACATCACAAACTGAGAGGCCAGCCCTTCTCCTCTAGGTGGTAGTGGTTCGAATCCCTGTCCAGCCATCCGGATTTGGGTTTTCCGTGGTTTCCTCAAAACACTCCAAGCGAATGTTGGGATCCTTCCATCAAAACGTCCATGGCCGAATTCCTTCCCGTTCCTTGTCCCCAGTCCCATCCTGCCTCTAATGACCTTAGCCGACGAGGCATAAAGATGTAAGTAAAAAAAAAAAGAAAAAAAAGTCTATTAAGTTAACATTTGTTTATTGATAAAGTTTCAGAGCAATTAATGAAGAAATTAGTTTTACGATAAAATTTGGAAATTGCTATTGTAACAAAAATCCACCAGCTGAATCAAGTATTTAAGATTGTATTAAGTCATTAAAAAAATTATAAAAAATTTTAATAAATTTTAATAAAGTCTGGAATGTTGAAACATTATATGGAAGGAAGAAATGCTGAAGTTTTGGTACATGTTTGGACTCGTTCTGGCCTAAGCTGTAAAAGTAGCTTTGCATATTGTCTGCGTGAGCACTTAAAAGTCGATTGTTGTTCGGTGTGGTTGTGCAAAAAGTTTACTCCGAGTGCGGAGGAATATTGTACTATGGCATGGGTGGTGCTGCAAGACTGGTATTGAAGCAGTTTGTATGTAAGGAATGTGAAGCTTAAATTTTCTGATGGAGTTGTTTCGCCAAGGTAACCTGGAAGTATGGAACTTTGGATATAATGGAAATTTAACCAATCATGAAGTGAATTCACTGCACTTACAATTTTTAAATGGTGGTTTGGATGACTGATTCAGGAGTTTATTGCCATCCAGTGGACCTACTGTCTTATATAATTAATGAAACCGATATTAAGCCTTACTTTAATTTAATTGCAATGGAGCAAAGACTCCGGTGGCAATTTCCCTACACACCCATCTTCCCCTAACCTGCACCTACCTACATTTGCCCTCTACAAATTTTATCTTTAAATTCTTTCAAAGTTTTCGGTAAATTATTCATCATTTCTCTTGGTAACTCATTCCAATCCCTGACACCCTTACCTAAAAAAGAGAATCTTCCCACACCCTTGTGCCTGAAATCGAGTGCCAGCTTGTGGTCATGGTCATCTTTTCCCTTCCATGCACTACTTTTCATACCTATTGCAATATCTTTCCATGCCTCATCGCCAGTATATGCCCTGTACACTCCCATGACCCTCCTCATCCTCCTCCTGTCTTGCAATGAATCCCATTCCAGCTTCTTTATCATATCTGTCACTGATTGCATTCTGCGATAATTTCCAGAAACAAATCTAGCAACCCTTTTTTGCACCCTCTCCAACTCCTGTATTTGATACGTAAAATGAGGGTCCCATACTACACTACCATATTCCAGCAATGGTCTGACCAAAGTTTTGTAACCCAATTCCTTGAATTCTCTCGTACATCCCCTCATCACTCTCTCCAACAAGTGCAGAACTTTGAAACCTTTTCCTACCACCTGTCCTATGTGTCCTGCCCAGTTAATTTTGTTATCAAAACTAATTCCAAGATATTTACATTTCAAGTCTTCAGCAAGCAATTCTTTCCCCGCCTGATATTCATAATTAACCTTGTGTTTTTTATTTGTGTATCTAATAAGCTGACTCTTCTTTGCATTTATCTTCATTCCATGTTTACCAACCCAATTAGATATCCTGTCCAGATCACCCTGCAACTGTTCACAATCCTCTATCGTTTTGATTCTTTTATACAGCATTATGTCATCTGCAAACAATCTAATTTCAGATAGTAAACAATCAATACAATTATTCATTAGAATAATGAATAGCAATGGTCCCAATACGCTACCCTGTGGCACACCCATTTTTACTTCCACTTCTTTTGATACTACATTTCCTACCCTAACTTTCTGTTTTCTACCTTTTAAAAATTCTTCTACCCAGCAAATGACTTTCTTATCCACTCCAATGGTTTTTACCTTATTTACTACCATTTTATGGCTTACTCTGTCAAACAACTTAGACAGATCTAGTGCTACACTATCAATTTGCCCTCCCTCGTCCATTTCATCTGAAATATCTTGCATATATCCCACCAACTGAGATTCGCATGAATATCCTTGCCTGAAACTATGTTGCCTGCTAGAAAACCACTTACATTCCTCAGATATATTTCTGATGTGGTTGCATATCAATCTTTCCATTAATTTACCTACCATTGATGTCAAACTGATTGGCCTGTAATTCTCAACTCTATTTCTCACCCCTCCCTTATGTACCGGTACTACTATTGCACTTTTCCAGTCCTGTGGTAAGCAGCAAGTGTCTAGACTCAATTTAAATAATATTTCAAGATAAGGTACAATGTCACATCCGGCTATCTTTATGATATCTGTAGTAATGTTATCTTCACCAGCCCCTTTATTTTTTTTCAATTTTCTTATTTCCTTCATGATTTCCTCAGGATGGATATCAAATTTTTTACTATCGTCATTTCTAATTGTGTTGTTAAGCTCGTTCTCCGAATTAGACCCTCCTGTTTCTGATTCATTGTCCCTAAAGCTTTCACTGAACCAGTTACTTAAAATCTCTGCCTTTTTCAAATCGTCAGTTACCTCTTCTCCATACTTATCTATAAGTGTCTCTACACCCTCCCTTCCCCTAAGTTTCCTGATATAGCCATAGAAATTTCTAGATGCATCAGTCAATGGTCCTCCTGCACTGACAATACTCTTCATAAACCCTTTCTTTAGCCATTTTCTTTGCTGTTATTAAGTCCTCGTTTAGTTGTATTAAATATTCCCTACTACCCTGCTGTCTCTTAACTCTGTTATGTTCTTTTCTTACCAACCTCTTTAACCTCCTCACTTCCCTATTATAGTACATAGGTTCTCTACTTCTCTTTATTTTCTGCTTTGGAATAAATTTTTCTTCCCCCTTTCTTATTATCTCCTTGAATTCTTCCCACCTTGACTCTACTGTACCTGAGCCTTTCTTCCATTTGCTGAATTGTTCTCTGAAATATCTCTTCAAATTTGAAACCTGTGCCTTTTTATAATTGTACCTATTTCCCTCTTCAATTTTGGCTGCTGGTTTACTGAATCCTCTAATATCCATCAGAACTGCTTCATGATCACTTATTCCTTCAGTTACTTGATACCTCAAAGTGGATTACCACTTGTGTAAATCCTCCTTCCCTTATTAAGATATTTGCAAATCTTTTTTCCCTTGTGTTATTTATCTTATTCCCTTCCCAGTTTACACCTGGTAAATTTAAATCCCCGCCGATGATGATCATTCTATTCTCACATCTGAAATCTGAGTATGAATTTAATTTCTCTCCAAGAGCCTCATCCTCTTCTGTCATTTTCCCACTGCGGTAAACAGCCAACACTCTGATTTTTTCTTTTTTATTACCCCAGAAATCTACCCCAAGTAACTCATGGTCTTGATCTATGAACGCCAGTGAACTGTGGTAGTTTTTGCTAACTAGTATGAAGACTCCTCCACCAATTGCTCCTCTATCTCTGCAGTACACTCTGTAACCATCAGGAAAAACCTCACTGTCTAGTACTTCTTCTTTTAACCAACTCTCTACTCCAATTATTACTTGTGGTTCGTGCATCTCTATTAAGTTTGCAAATTCGATTACTTTGTTCATTATACTTCTACAGTTTACCATTAACACCCTTTCTACTGGCTTTACATTTTCAGAATTTATCTCCTGTTTCCCATTTTTACCGCAGTCAGTTATTGTTTCAGCCATTTCATCTATTTCTTTAATATCTGTGACTTTCCCCTTCGCGAATCTGCAATCAGTATCACTTTGATAATCAATTTTTGTCCCTTCACCAGCAGCCCCTAACCTAAAAAAGGCACAGTCCTGACCCCATCATCACTGGAAATGGGTCCTGGTATCAGAACTTTTGGACAAGTTGAAGAATACAAACCAAATTTCCAGTGATTTTTGTTTTAATTTTTGTAGTTAATGCTACCTGAGACTTGAATGAATTCTATGAGACTATTCCTTCTCATTGAAGGTGGTGGCAGTTTTAGTGACTGTGAACCTAGATTAACAAATTAATAGTAGTGTTAAAGAATTTAACCAGTTCAAGTAAGTGACCTGGTCAGAGTTAAAAGGAAAAGCTTTGAAGAAAAAACTGCCAAGCAAGAGCTGCACTTCTACAAGGACAATGTTATTCAAAAATACTCACATTGACAAGCACCAATTTTGCTCAGAAAAGAAGTCAAGTTAGTGTGTTTGCAGTAGTGGGATGAAGCGGCTTCTTGACATTTCAAGATTGCTTTATGTTGTGACAGTGATGTAATGGAAGAAGAAATGATCATAAACTATGACATTACTTACTGCATAGTACATATTGACTTTAGAGGTATCTGGTTTATGCTCTACTGTTTCATGTGGATGCTTGGTTCCCCAAATTCAAACATTGTTATGATTGATACGGCCATTGATGTGGAAGCTTGCTTCATCACTAAAAATGATATGTGAAATGGTGTCATCATCACTTTCCACATCCAGCGTTGCAGCATAGAATTCCATTAGTTTCCACTTGTCACCATGTTTCAGTGCATGAAGCATCTGCATTCTGTATGGTTTCATGTGTAGACATCTTTTGAGAACACACCAGATAGTGGAATTGGACATCTGAAGCTCACAGCTTGCTTTAGATATGAACTTCTGTGGGCTCCAATGATAGCCACATTTTCTCCTGAAGTTCGCAGTCGGCCACAGCTTTTTCTCCTATACAACATCAAGTGTCTGTGAATCATTGGAACCATTGTGTATGTTACGGAATTTTTGGAACTAGGCATATTTTGTGCAATATTGATTTTTACTTGCAGTATTTGTTAATGAATCTAAATTCCAAGATAATGGCTAACAAATTGAATGTTGTTATAGCGTAAACGATCATTTAATAGTGAAAAAATGTAAGTATATCATTTCAGTTATGTCATCAATGAGGAGAAATTAATCTATTATTCATTTGATGATAGGTCATTGATAAAATTTGTTAACAAATGGCTGTAACATTATAGCAATCACAGTATTAATTAACTGAGTAATTCTACTTTTTTTGTATCCTAGGAAAGTAATGGAACTTCATGGAGAAGTAGCAAGAATATATGACTATATCTACCATCAGTGTCGAGCTGTACATTGTTTAGTTTCTTGGTGCATCCAGAACTCAGTTAATGAAAAGTTGCTCTCAATTCTTGACCATCCTGAAATTCTTCCACTTGTTTCAAGGGTTGTAGAAGCAATCATAAGAAAGCAAAATTCAAGGTAAGAGTTTGACTATCCTCTGCTCTTTTCAATAATTTTTTATGTTCAGTATTAGGATAAATAATCCAAAATGTCGTTGTATAAAGGAAACTGTTTTCCCTAACTTAGTAATGACTACGGTTTTTATGCTATCAGCTGCAGAAATCAGGTTGCAAGTGTTTAAATTTTTAAAGTTTTCTGAATTAAGTAATTTATTGTAACTGACTGTAAATGGAAGTATGTTTTCTTCACTTCTCTTAGTTTCTTCTCTGATCTCTTTCATTTCTTGCTGATTTTGATTTTTAAACACCTCATTGCCTCTGTTCTAAAGCCTCCTGTTTTACTTTCATCTCTTGTAATAGTACCAGAATACTATTCATTGTTGTACTCCTAACATCTTCACGCTGAATGGAGCTGTTGCCCCCAGCTTCAGAAACCTTCCTGACTGTGTGTGGTGGGTGAGCGGTTAACGCTCTGGCCACACATTCGGGAAGATACCAGTTCGAATCCCTGCCCGATCATCCAGATTTGGGTTTTCCATGGTTTCTCCAAATCACTCCAGTCGAATGTTGGGATGCTTCCTTCAAAAAACCATGGCCAAATTCTTTCCTGTTATTTGTCGCCAATTGCATTCCGCCTCTAACAACTTCGACTAGTTGTAAAGCCATAAGTAAAAAAAAACATTAAAACTTCCTCCTCTCCCATTCAATTAGACGTCATTCCCTGTAACTCATTCAATTATCAGAAGTCAATAACAAATATTTTAATAGCTACTTAGTTATGAGATAGATCTGATTCCAAAACTACAGAAATCAAAGCAAAATCATCTGCATAAACAAGTACCAATGTTACTACAGCCACTTATAATTTTAATTACTTAACAACTTCGCAGTAAATACACATTACACAAATTTAATTAAAATATAAATGTGCAAAGAACTAATTGATAATAAATAATTATAGTAAGACTTTTTCAATAAAGATAAAACTAAAAATTCGTAACAGAAATAAAGGGAAAAGTTATAAAAAAAAGAGGTACCACATTTCATTCAGCTATCTTGAAAACTTTGACAAATTCACAGCTTCATACTTAGAGACAAAGCAACAGACCAAGCAAACTTGCTTCAGCAAAATTGGATGGGGGGGGGAGGAGGGGGGACAAGAAAAGAAGCATGTGGAACTCTAATAAACTACAACCAAAAAGGTAGTAAAAATCTACGAAACTAAAAGCAACCTACACCAATATCATACTTTTGCTCATGAAAAATTGACGATAAAAATCAATCAGTATAGTGTACAAGCAAAATACTGAAACAATTAAACAAAATTCTCTAGACTAGAAAACAAGAATTAAAAAAGTATGTAAAAAAACTGTTAGCGTGATCAGCTTTAAAAGTGCATTAAAATATTGCAAATAATTCAGTCAAGTGAACTGTTGCCACTGCAAGTCATTTGCTACACAGACAGAGGAAAGAAGCCTGCTCAATTGACCGCTGAGGTTTACTATATTGAATCTGCTGTATATTGTTGATCACTCTGCGATCTTCAACTGTGCAAACTTTTTGAAGGGTAGAACACGTTGTTTAGTTCTCGATGGTGAGCATTCATCGCTGACCGAAGTGAGGTCCGGTGTTCTCCATTGAAGTGTGATGCGGCCTGTGCTGTTTCTCATATACATTAATCATTTATGTGATGTAATAAGGGGACTATTAACCGATGATGCTATTATTTATCATGAAATAAAAACACAGAAGGACTGTGCTTTGTTACAAGCCAGTGTTATTAAAATAATTGCTTGGTGCAAAGACTGGCAACAGGAGTTAAGCACTAAAAAATGAAGTAAAAAAAGCAACACCATTTAGTTCTGAATGTAAAATTAATGGCACTGTCCTTAGAACGGTAAATTCCACTAAATACCTAGATGTAACAATTCATAATATTTTGTTGTGGAATGAATAAATTGAGAAGGCAATTGGGAAAGCAGATCACATGCTCAGATTTCTAGGTCGTAATTTAAAAAAAAAATGTACACTGGATGTTAAATTGACTGCATACATAGCTCTGGTTCATCCTCACTTAGAATGTTGTTGTTCTATATGGGACCTCTATCTCGAGGGGTTAATGGGAGAATTGGAGAAGGTCCAAAGAAGAGTTGCCCGATTCATTACAGGTATATATAGTTGGAGGGAAAGCATAAGTGCAATGTTGAATGAGTTGGGTTGAGAAAATCTGGAACACCATAGGCATTGCTCTTGGGAGAAGCTGATTGAAAAATTTAGATCTGACCTATTTTAAAACACATATTACTACCAGCTACATTCATATCTAGGAATGACCGAGAAAATAAGATAATAGAAACCAGGGCCAGAACCGATTCATTTCTATACTAATTTTTTTTCTATGAGCAATGACGAAATGGAATAGGAAGGAGTTATCGAGTGAGGGAACTTAGATTCCGATAGGAGTAGGTATCTATAAACCCCTGTGGCCATCCTGATGTGGGTTTTCCATGGTTTTCCCAATCGCTCCAGCCAAATGCCGGGGTGGTTCCTCACAATAGCCCATGGTTGCCTCCTGCTATATCCCGTATTTCCCTTTCTATGCACAAATGGTTACACATTAGGATTGGTGCAATGTACCCTTTGCCACACACTTTTAATGAATCGCGGAGATAATCTATATCTATAAAACAAAAAACGGATAAATTTGATCTCAGAAACTACTGATCAGATTTCGATGGGGTTTTCACCATTGTTAAAGCTTATAATCTCAATTGAGGTGTTTGGTATTTCTTGTGTTTCGACGTTACATAATGCAGGAGCATTAAATGAAATTCTAATGTGTAATTACAAATACCAAAGATGGAATAACTAGATGTTGCATACTTCACACTACACACACAACTACAATGTCGCCTTTAATGAAAGCAATAACTATATTTCAAGCTAAACAAAACTTGAAATATTCTTCAGTCTTTAAATGGCATGGATAGTCGTATTGAATGCGAGAAACTAATAACAAAAAACAACAGAGATTTTCTTTGATCACAATCTCTGTCAGCACAAATACAGTGTCTTTGGCAATGTCTTTAGCGTTCTGTTCACAATAAAATGGTGCCACAGTTTGTAGCTCCCTGAAACAAATAGAAAGTAAAGTTTATTTTTTTTTTTTTTTTTTTCTTTCTCAAATCTCATTTAGTTCTGAACATTTGATACGCAATTCAGAATACCTGACATTCAACCATACAGGTACAGAAAATATTTAAATTTTGCACTCCAGAGGTGGATGAAGCAGCATAATGAGCCACATATAATGTTTGTCATTGTGAAAATTCAATCAAAAACGATTCAGCAGTTTTCAGGTAATGATAGATTATTCGTAAAATAAATGTGTTGTAGCGTCTTAACAAATACGTTAAATTTAGCTTAGATCACAAGCTTTCAAATTCTGAAAATCAATTCAAAATTTGTATATCCTGCACAATGCCACAATAAACAGAAACATTCCAGATACATTTTTATGTATGTGGTATGTATTAATGTGCATACCGCATTTTCGAGCAGCAACATTAACAGATGTAATTACATTAAAATGTAACCTGGACTAAAATTAAAACTGACATTCCATTTCAAAGCATCCAAACCACCCCATACTCAGAACCGTTTAGTTTAGTACTGGAAATGGCCTGTACGAAATTTGGCAAATAATATTGATAGAAACACGAGTAATAGTATAGAAAGTGATCTGAGGAAGGTGGTGAAGTAGGCGCAGCATACCAGGGTGGAACTCTTGCAGATCCTAAGTTGCCATGACCAGCCACACCTGAACTATGCTGTGAGGCGGGTAAATGTGGAAACGGAAGTGCTACTTCGCAAAGTCATTAGTTCCGTCTTGGGGGTTGTGCCTGTGAACACCATTGGTAGGTGGGGTTTCACTAGGCATGGTATACACCTAAATAGAAGGTGCAAGGGGGTACTTTCTGAGTTGTTAGCTAAAGCAATAAGGGAGCCCATTTCCAGTGATCATGGGGTCAGGAGTGTGCCTTTTTTGGATAGGGGCTGCTGGTGAAGGGATGAAAATAGATGATCAAAGTGATACTGACTGTCGATCCACGATGGAAAAAATCACAGATATTAAAGGAATAGAAGAAGCTGCTGAAACAATAACTGACTGGGGTAAAACTGGGAAGGAGGAGGTTAATGCTGAAAATATAAAGCCAGTAATAAGCGTGTTACTGGTCAACTGTAGAAGTATTATAAACAAAGTAATCGAATTTGCAAACTTAATAGAGATACATCTGTGCCTAGTGAAGTGGGGGAAGTCTGTGCAATATTTAACAAATGTTTTACTTCAATTGTAGAGAAATTAGGCATAGAAAAGCAATCCCCACATAGTGTGCTAAGGCTTCTTCAGACTACTTTCCCAAATAGATTTGTGGAGATGCAATTGCCACCAGTAACTGCATCAGAAATAAATAAACTCGGGAAACAATTAAAACCTAAAAATTCTTCCAGCTATGACAATATTTCAAATAAATTACTGAAAAGGTGTTAAGATTGACAACATTTATAGTGAATATTAATTCAAGGTGTGTGTTTCCAAATAAACTAAAATATGCAGTTGTAAAACAATTTTTTTTAAAAGGAAAGGAGAAGCAACATGTGTAGATAACTATTGTCCCATTTAATTACTTTCAGGATTCTCAAAGATTTTTGGAGGTCATGTATCGTAGAGTTATAAAACATAATATCCTCACTAATTCACAATTTGGGTTCCAAAAAGGATCATCCTTAGAAATGGTTATATATTCATTTTTAAATAACACATTTGAGGAAATGAATAATAAAATGAGCCCCTTAGGAATTTTTTGTGATCTTACAAGAGCATTTGCTTGTGTAAATCAATAATTACTTTTTTATATATAAAAATGGAATACTACTGAAGAAGTTAAGTAGTGCTACCTTTGTAATACGAACACTTTCTCTAACAGCAGATCTAGAAGGAACGAAGTCTTTCTCGGCGTTGAGAATGGATGTAGTCTTCTCGGGAGACTAGCCGAGTAAGTAAGATGTTTCCACACGATATTTCGGCGATCTCAGACTCTGTCGCCATCTTCTGGTGAAGATGGCGACAGAGTCTGAGATCGCCGAAATATCGTTTGGAAACATCTTACTTACTCGGCTAGTCTCCCGAGAAGACTACATCCAGCAGATCTAGAATTAACGAAACAGGTGTACTCCTCATATTTCCATTCAGTGATGTCATATAGCATAATTTTTTGGGGAAACGCTTCACAAACTTTTCATAGCACAGAAAAGAGCTATTAGGATGCTGTGTAGGGTAAAACCAAGAACTTCTACAGACAACTCTTAAAAAAAACTCAATATTCTTACAGTGACTTCTCAGTATATTTAATTTCTCATGTGCTGTGTCATAGAACATTTTAACATATTTACTTTTAATTTAATTGCAATGGAGCATATGCTCAGGTGGCAATTTTCCTACACACCCATTTTCCTCCTTTCCTGCACCCACCTACATTTGCCCTTTACAAATTTTAACTTTACATCCCTTCAACATTTTCGGTAATTTATTCATCACTTCCCTTGGTAACTTATTCCAATCCCTGATACCCTTACCTGAAAAAGAGAATCTTCCCACACCCTTGATCCTGAAATCGAGTTCCACCTTGTGGTCATGGTCATCTTTTCCCTTCCATGTACTACTTTTCATACCTGCAGCAATATCTTTCCATGCCCCGTCACCAGTATACACCTTGTACACTCCCATGACCCTCTTCATCCTCCTCCTGTCTTGCAATGAATCCCATTCCAGCTCCTTTATCATATCTGTTACTGATTGCATTCTGCAATAATTTCCAGAAACAAATCTAGCAGCCCTTTTTTGCTCCATCTGTATTTGATATGCAAAATGTGGGTCCCATACTACACTACTATATTTGAGCAATGGTCTGACCAAAGTTTTGTAACCCAATTTGTGATGCTATCGATGATTTGTGAAGTAGTTATAATTATAAATAATTCAGTTCTTTCGATCCAAACAGTTTTTGTTTATTGTATATTGTTTTAATCAACTAGGGATTACATCAAAATTGGTTAATCTCCGAAGATGCAGGTTCTTTTAGGCAACGATAATCACAAGCACTTGATCTACACTTCTATGCCGATAGCTAACATTTCTTTAGTATTTATTTCCATAGCTACCTATATCGTCTTGCTTTTCTCTAAGAGTGTATATTATTAATTTTCATCCTTGTTCAAGAAGCTAAATATTATGTTATTTCTTTTTAAAAAAAATTCTGTTATGTCACATGCCTCCTCAAATTTACCATGGCTTTGCTTAAAAAGACGTCAGTAAACTTATAAGAGTAACCTTGCATCTCGTGATCCCCATTTCTCTTATTCCTAGTAGAATTTTTACCATCGTTTTACAACACATTCTCTTCTTAATACTAAGAACATAACAAAACAAACTAAAAAACATTTAAGAAAATACACACACATGCAAGTCCTGTCACGGTCGCCATGTGGTGCTATCGATGATTTGTGAAGTAGTTATAATTATAAATAATTCAGTTCTTTCGATCCAAACAGTTTTTGTTTATTGTATATTATTTTAATCCACTAGGGATTACATCGAAATTGGTTAATCTCCGAAGATGCAGGTTCTTTTAGGCAATGATAATCACAAGCACCCGAACTATGCTTCTATGCCGATAGCTAACATTTTTTTGGGTATTTATTTCCATAGCAACCTATATCGTCTTTATTTTCTCTAAGAGTATATATTATTAATTTTCATCCTTGCTCAAGGAGCTAAATTTAAAAAAAAAATATTTCCGTTATGTCAAAAATCCTTTACTTCTCTCATATATCCCCTCATCACTCTCTCTAACAAGTGCAGAATTTTGAAACCTTTTCCTACCACCTGTCCAATGTGTCATGCCCAGTTAAGTTTGTTGTCAAATGTAATGCCAAGGTACACAGTTGCAATACAAGAAACAGAAATAACTTGCACAAAACACAAACATCTCTGTCATTAGTACGAAAAGTAGTTGATTATTCTGCGACACATCTGTTTAATAAACTTCCTAAGAGTATAAAACAGGTAATAAAGATATATTTAAAGAAAAACTTAGAGATTATCTTATTTGCAACTCCATCCAAGAATTTGTACAAAATAATTAATTGTATTCAATATGACCCTTAGCAAAACTCGTAAAAATTAATGTTTATTTTTTACTTAGTAATAATTTTTTCACTATTATTATTACTCATATTGTATTTAAGTGTATTAACGATGACGTTGTAACGGTACACACGCTGATTCTCTGACTAATTAATATGGTTCGTCTTCTCTGAGAACGTGACCATACAAGTTCATTATAAGATTCAGTTCTGATCATCTTCAAATGATTGCAGATTCGGTTTGAACACGGCCGCCATAGGTAATTACCCGAAATTAAATACTTAAAGTCACTCAAAGGAGCCACAACTACACAAATTAAGCCATCTTCCTTGAACACAGTTTTGGCTTTATTACTACGCTAAAGTTCACAAAGAAGAGAGAGCATGCTGTCGTAAACCACCAGATATATATAACTTTAATCGGTCTTCGTGAATCTGAATATTGCGAGTTTCGATTAAGTAGTAAACATGACTATTTGTGATTGTAACAACTGTCACACATTGACTGCAATCAATTTCACTGTTCACAATTCTCACTTATTCCTGTATTGAACTTAAGCCTTCGCCAACACCACCACCAAAGCTGTTGTCACGCTTTTTCAAGTTCCTTTTAGCTAACATGCTGTTCACGACACAGACAACAACAACCACGCACGACCACACTCCTTCATAGTCTCTCCCCATCTTACCTTTCTTTTAAGATACTCTACTCTCTAAGCGGCAAGTATCGATATATCAATAGTCTCATTACAACGTGTTTCATATCCCAGAGGTCCTTCCTCTGCAGGGATCCATGGAACAAGATTGATAAATAAAATAAAATAAACTGACCTCTGTTCTACCCCTTCCCAATAAATTCCTGGTATTCCATACTGGACTTTCCTCCTTCAATTTCTGGGTCTTGTGTCTTCTTTCCTGCATAACATGTTGTTCTGTACCTTTTTGATCCCTCAAGTTTGTCACTGATAGTCAACGGTCACTTTGTGAGTCCTAATATGGTATAAGTTTTGAGAGGGTGAACTCCAATGCAAGCCCATTCAAGCCTACTCTTCCAAAAGACACTGAGGGAATGGACAACTTAGTTTCCCTATCCAATAGATGAATCGCCATCAACAGTGTCATATGCCCTCACTCTATATGGATTGTGGAGAGGTTTAGGGCTCACCCCAGGACTTTGGTGCACAATTTGGTGATTAGGAATAGTCCACTACTACTTCTCCTATCATGCTGAATAAGTCCCGATGATGAAAATTTCTTGCACCAGCAGGACTCAAACCGGCTACCCCCTATCAGTACCAGGCACCATAATTGTGCCACAACCAACTGAGCTAATGGGGGTGGGCTAGAATAATAATCTTTCTTTTTTTTTTACAGAGTTCCAGAATCTCGTTGTGAAAATTAGTCTTACCTGGCGTACAGATGACAGAAATTCTTCTCGGGTGTTTCACCAGATTAGTTCTTCCATGTGTCATGTTTCAACAACAGCTTCTGTTGTCTTCATCAGGTGAAAAGGATGAAGTTGACACTGTGACCTGATGTTGATGAAGACATCAGAGGCTGTTGGCGAAACGTCATACATGAAAGAACTGATCCAGCAGAACACCCGAGAAGAATTTCCAGAATCTTCTTTCTCTTATTGTTTCAATCTCCCAATACTTCCTCTAATAATTTCTCGCCAAACAGGGATTGAGATCCCCACTATATCATTACTTCAAGTTATTTGGTTCTTCAAGTCTGCCTCAATCTCTTATCATTCTTTGTACTTTTAGAGCATAAACTTAGATAATCTCTTTGATTTTGAACTTTGGCCTTGTGATCTGATCACTGATGCCTTTCACCTTTTCATGTTGTCCTTCACATATCATGAATACCACTTCATTTCTCTACCCATTCTCCCTTCACATATTGTGAATACCATTTCATTTCTCTTTCCATGTCTATTACCTTTCCAGTATGATATAAATCCTTTAGCTCATCAGAGTCCCTACTTTCCATGATGTCCATTCACTTCCCTTGTCAATGTTCCAATGGTCAATTTAGCAATCGGCAAACCACCTCATACTCATTTTCTCTTTCTAGGTTGCTTGTCCATTAAAGCAGTCCTTCTGAGCCTTGTTTCCTCATTAAAAGCACTCAGTTGATACACTAACGGCTTGGGCCTATCATAGTTGTACCAGAATTGCCCTCACTTGCTATGTTTTCAAGGTTTCTTTAAGGCCCTCACAGCTACCAGTAGTTCCCAACTGGACATTGCTCCAGCTGACTACCTCCTTCGGCATAGTGTTGCATGTTTTTAAAATCATCTGTGAGATAAAACAGAGCCTGGTGTGTGGTGTGTGTGTGTGTTTAATACTTGGGCCTGGCTTCTGGGAGACTGTGTGATTGACCACTCTCCAGCTAACTAGCATTAGGTTTTCCATGGTTTCCCAAAATTAACTACCAGATTTCTTCAAAACGTTATTGCCAGATTTCTCTCAATTTTTTTGCCCGTATGCTCCTGCAGCTGCAATTATCTTGATTTTGATGGGTCATAAAACTCTGATTATACATTTTAAACAATCCAAGGCAACATTCTATGAAGTAACTTTCCCAAATCATCTAAGGAATAATGTTACATGTAGATAAATTTCATCAAAAATAACTGTACCCGTTATCATAGTTATAAACTATGAAATTTTAGATGGTGTCAGGCAGTTTGTGTGTGTTGAATTACTGCAGCAGCAGAACACTGTTTGGGTTAGCATATTTTATTCCCTGAAACTGTACATTCTTACCAAACATGGTGGGAGATCAGTAACGCTCTGTCCTCACCTTCAAGAGGATGCATGTTTGAATCCCAGTCCAACCATCCAGACTTGGGTTTCTCCAAATCACTCCAGGCAAGATGTTTCCTATGATCGAATTTCCTCTCCCCGACTTCTTTGCCCTGATTCCTTTCCCACCTCTAATGACCTTGATGTCAAAGTGTAAAGCAAAGCAATTTAAAAAAAAATGTATATTGTTTTGTACACTGTTTTCAGCATTATCTTCATTTAACTTTGTTTTGTGCAGAGCACAGAATAAACTTCTGTTGAACTGAAATGAGTGTCACTTTTTGGTTGACTCTATTGTTAGCGGTGTGTAAATTTCACTGTTACTGATGAACAGTTTTTATTTTGTTGTTGGTATTTTGGCTTATGAGTTTGATTTGTTATCCATTGTTTTTCTTTCATACTTAATATTAATGATTATTTCTAAGGTGAATCAAATTGATGATAATTATTAGATTCAGATTTATCTTCTGTTTCTTTTCTTTTTAAAAAAATTTCTCGTGTAAATTGCTTTCATCACACTCTTCAGTAAATATTTTTTTCCCCAATTTTTCAGCATTCAGAGTGAAGTGATAACGGAATTTGTTCCACAATTTCTCAACGATCAGTCTGGAAAAATACTTTTGGATCCAAAATCTCCTGTCCACTGCACACGGTTGGTATGTACTTTCTTCCATTTTAATGATGGAAGAACTGTATGTTGTTAATTGGATTCAACTCCCCCAACCCCTTTCACATTTGGTTTCATCCGCTCTTCGCTGGGAAGAATTTAAAATCATAAAGTTTGTTTCTTCTCACCCTTTTGTTACATTTGTTTTATGCCTTCTAGTGTGCTAAATAACCAGTAGGACATGCAGAAAATAATAATTACCAAAGCTGAAGAAAAGACTTACACAAATTATATGCACAAACTGAATTTAAGTTTAGAAATTTTGGTTATTTTTAATTTTACCTCTCTGCTGTATTAAAATAACACCCTTATATATCATCTCCCTTATATATCAATTACTGAATTTCTTCTATGGTAATTTATGCAAGCAAATCTAACTGCCCTCCCTTACATTCCTTCCATTTCCATACTGAGAGTCTCATACCATGCATTTAAGGTTTCCTTTGTGCATCTTCTCATTACTTCCTATACTTCTTCAATTCCTGAATCGCTTGCTGCAGAAACTCAAAAATAGCTTTTATCACTAAAAGTGTTCCTAGATACAGGATGCATCATTTACTGGAGATGGGTCACTGGTCAGCCCAATAGAATAGGCATAACAAAGCCTTTAATTTTCTGTTTACTAGAGATAGGGAACAAGTCCTGGACAAGTTCCCTGTCTGCAGTAAACGGTCTTGCTGGTGGCGCACGGTGGCATGAAGGGGTTGGTGGCAAATGAAGTCTGTACTATGCTAAATAAGTACACAGAATATAGCATTGACAATGATGTAAGAAGGGACAAAGATATAAGAATGTCACATATTTTTGGAGATAACTGTTCCGGCCAAAATAAAAACAATACTATGATGATTTTTTTTTACTTATGGCTTTATGCCTCATCGACGTTGAGGTCATTAGAGGCAGGATGGGACTGGGGACAAGGAATGGAAAGGAATTCACCCATGGCCTTTTGAAAGAAGCATCCCAAGATTTGCCTGGAGTGATTTGGGCAAACCATGGAAAACCCAAATCACTATGGTGAGAATGATGATGCAACTGTGTGAGATAAAGAGGTTTGATAACATTAAACTTATTTTCCCCACTAGAGGGCACTCTTTTATGCCCAATGATAGGAATTTTTGTATTATTTGAAGAAGGAGGAAAGAAGAAAGGTATTACACAGTGGATGAAGTTGTTGCACTTACACAGAACTTCTCAAATAACCCTAATAAGTTTTCAATAGATGAAATGAAAAAGTGATTTCATTGACTACAGCTCATTGTGGTATAAGTTCTACAAAAAAAAACTGGCCTAAGTTTATAATATTTTTACTTACTAATCTTTCCTTCTTGTTAGTATTGAAGATATCAACATTTCTTCCTTATCCTTCAGCAAAAGAAAAATAAACAAACAAAATCTCCACCACTTGGTTTTATTTTTAGCTCCTTTAGTCAGGGCCGGCGCTAGGAATTTCAGGCCCAGGGTAAAATTGGCGACCTTTTTTTTTTAGCTCTACAAACTAGTTGCGCAACAATGGGCTGATTTTGGCCTTGAGGCCTGGGGGCCCCTGCAGCCGGTGATCGGGGGGCCCTCATCAGCGAGCGGGCCCAGGTACATTTGACCTGCTTACCCCCCCTTAACGCCGGCCATGCCTTTAGTTAACTGTTAATTCACATACAGTTACAAAATTGCAGTTTTTCTAACAATCTGCCCATGCCCACTTATTTCATCTGTCTTTTACTCTCTGTCAAAGATATTCTTCTATACTCGCAGTTCATTGTTCAGAGACTTTCCTATACACCATCATAGAAATAACATAAAATGGAAAAACAAACATTAGTTATTAATTCTTTAAGTACAAAAATACTGTTTCCTTACACATCTGCCCGGCCAATTTCTCACAATTTTTTTTTTTTTTTTTTTTTAACAGTGTTACTTTTATTCATTTGCAACTCACATTTCTTTTACGTACTCCAGGTAGGACTTTAATTCACTTACATTTCTTAATTCTAACATTCTAACAATTTTCCTGAATTAAGATATTGAAAGTAATATGCATGCTGATGTGGCCATACAGATTTTTCTTTATTTCTACCTTAACGCTGCTGGATCTTCCATGAGTATTCACCAATACTAGCTCACCTATTTCGAGCTTAGTCTTTATAATATGTTGATCAAATATTCTCTTCCACTCATTCTCTCTCTTCTCAGGTTCTCATCTCTTCATTTTCACTTTCCTTTCATTGCCTCATCTTCATTGCACTCTCTGCCACATTTATTCCCCTCGTATTTTACTATGTTGTGGCCCTTGTGATACATATCAAGCCCTTTCTTCGTTTCACCTTGGCTCTGGTTGATTCATCTTCTCCCACTGTTTTGTTCTTTATCAGCCAAAATTTTATCTCATTTTCTTCTTCACTTTCTTCCTTACTTGCCACTCTGTCCTTCGAAGGTTCATAGTCTACCTTCTCTTCTTCATTTCTGATCTCTTTTTTACTTTCTCCATATCTTTATAGTCATCCCCATCTTCCGTCTCTTTGCCTATTTCTTCTAATTCCAATTCGTAATTTCCCATGAAAGAAAAAAACATTCCTTCTTGTTTCTTGGTTTATCTTCTGGTCATTATTTTCCCATTGTTTCATTCTCACAAGACCGATTATCTCTTCTCAGCATTGTAAACCTCGTTGTTCTCTTCTATCTGCTGCAAACTCTTCCACCACTTCAGTGGTCCGCTGTTGTCAGACGTTGCATCCATCTCATCACACCCCTGCTTATCTTCACTGTCCTTTTCTCTTCCATCTTCTTCGGTCTCCATTCCTAGCTTTTCTTTACAATCTCTTCACACTTGTCTTATCCACTCTTCTCCTTCCTCTTCCGCTTCTTTTTTCACTGTTTTTTCATAATTTATTCCCTTTCTCCACTCTTTCAGCATTTGCTGATGATTCCGATCAATCCTCTGTTCCGATTTTTTCAGTTCTTCTTTAACTCCTTCCATAATCATTTCTTGCATTTCTCAATTCATTTACTGAATTTTTTGTTCATTTCCCGCATTTCTCGATTCATTTCTTGTTGTCCCTGCATAATAATTGCCAACATTTCTTTTATGGAACTACTCTCCTTTTTTTAGGTTCTTCTCAGTGATGCTAGTTGTTGAAGTCTCATAAAAGGAACCAGCATTACTACTTTCATGATTGGATCATTCATGACACCAAAATCACTTTTCCGAGTTTCTATTTAAATTTTCCGAAACCCGTGGAATTTTCTCAACTTTAACATCCAGTTTGGTAATTGTCCATTCCCCAGCTACTTCCAAATCATCTTTTCCATCCATGGTTATTTCAATATTTTCACCATGCTACACCACTTACTTCCCAAAATCAAACACAGAAAAAGAAGTCCAATATAGCTTTCCAAAAACGAGAAATACAAATCAACACAGATTTGGTGGATTTACAATGCTGTATAGACCACCAAAGACTAACAGCACACAGATTACCTGTACATAAATTTCAAAACAAGAAGAAATATCTCTATAAACATGCATGCAAAAATCAAGTTTACACTTTATCATTACGCTTTTCATCAATTTCTTTTCTCTATATTTATACTTCACGTCTTTACTTTCACCAACAAAAATCGCTTCATGCAATCAGAATTTACCATTAATACTCTGATTGTTCACTTATCGTTTTTCTTTACAGTTTGCTTATTAAATTACTACAATTCACTACTATTATTCACTTTAATAAAACTTTTATCTTTAGCTTTGACAAAACTTCAATCTTTTTACTCCATTTTGTTAAACATGGTCTTTACTCTAATTTACGCACTTTGTCATTTGTTCATTAAATTTAAATTCATGTTTTCTTCTCCTACCTTTGTTGTCTTGAATCTGAAGATTATATGCATCTTTAATTACCAAATTAATTAATTAATTAGCTTTGCATCTCAGTCACGTTCGCCATGTATAATATTTTTACTTACTAACCTTTTCTTCTTGTTAGTATTGAAGATATCAACATTTCTTCCATACCCTTCATGAAAAGAAAAATAAACAAACAAAATCTCCACTTGCTTTTATTTTTATATTTATTTTTTTATCTCCTTTAAACTGTTAATTCACATACAGCTACAAAATCTCAGTTTTTCTAACAATCTGTCCGTGCCCACTTATTTCATTTGTCTTTTACTCTCTGCCAAAAAACTTCTTCTATGCTCACAGTTCATTGTTAAGAGACTTTCCTATTTACTGTCAGAGAGATAACATAAAATTGAAAAAGAAACATTAATTATTAATTCTGTAAGTACAAAAATACTGTGTTTCGTTACAAGTTACAATTCACATGTCAAAAATGTCCCGAGGTCGTTCAGGATATCGAATTAGTGGGAGATGGCTTTTCGGCAAACGATCTGCACAGAGTTCAATGCAACAAGAACAAGTCTGGCTTGACAACGGACACTTTTAAGATTCAAAATACAGTTAAGCCATTGGAATTACCTATCAAGAAAGCCTATACTACCATTGTGCCCATTAATAGTAAAAAAAATGGACAACACAAGAAAAACTCTGGTTTACATACCTAAAGAGAAGATGGAGTTTTGAAATACAATCATTTCATGGCCTATAACAATGGCATCTTTGGACAAAATTAGCAATGAATGAAAACTTTAATTTACCAATGACACACTTACTGTATCTTGGTAGTAATAAAATGATTTTTTTAAAATATGCATTTTATTTATTTATTGCTTTTTCCATAAAGTTTCTCTTCAATATCCTATTTACTGCGGATAATTTAATATTTAAAACGATACTTCATTTATTAATTTTGGTTAGGTATCAAGGGAAATACATAGCTCATGACAGAAAAATGTGTTGTAGAAATATTAATGTGATGTCACAAAGCTGAGACATTACTCCTCACAATAATACTTCATTTATCGATTTTGGTTAAATATCCATGGAGACACAAAAAAACGCATTTTAGAAAAATTGACATTTTTGCCCTTTAAGGGTAGATTTACGAAAAATTCCTTTCTTAAAATATAATGTTACCACGGTGGAGACCTTAGTCTTTAATATGATACCTCATTTATCTGTGTCGGTTAGATATCAAGAGAGATAAATAGCCCGTGACACAAAAATGCGTTGTAGAACCATTTATACTTTTTCCCTTTAAGGGTTGAATTCAAAAAAACTTCTTTCTTAAAATATGATGTCACGGAAGCTGAGACATTGCTCCTCATAATCTTACTTGATTTATCGATTTTGGTTAGGTGTCCAGGGAAATAAATGGCGCGAGGCACAAAAAACGCATTTTAGAAAAATTGGCATTTTTGCCCTTTAAGGGTCGAATTACGAAAAATTCCTATCTTAAAATATAATGTTACCACAGGCGGTGACCTTAGTCCTTAATATGATACCTCATTTATCTGTATCGGTTAGATATGAAGTGAGAAAAATGGCTCGTGACACAAAAACTTATTACAAAAATATTGATACTTTTGCCCTTTAAGGGTCGAATTCCGAAAAAAAATTGTCTTGGTATATGACGCCACTAAAGCGGAGATCTTAATCTTTATAATGATACTTTATTAAACCATTTCAGATAGGTATCCAGGGAGATAAATGACTCATAACACAGAAAACAGCATTTTACACATATTGAAATTTTTGTCCTTTAAGGGACGAATTATGAAAACTTTCTTTCTTAAAATATGATGTGACAAAAGTGGAGACCATAAGCTTTAGAATGACACCTCATTCATTGATTTCGGTTAAGTTTGATGGAAGATACAGGCTTGTGACAAAAAAATACCTTATAGAAATAATATATACTAGACGACCCTTGCGAAAATTTCGCAATTAAAATACGACGAATAGTGAGGTTGAATGCTTGTAATATAATGAATAGTAGAACCGTAGTTTTGTAGCAAATATTTTTTTTTAGTGTAATAGGTACACAGCAAAATACTCACAACATATTATGAAACAGTTAGGAAAATTTAAAACACACTTTATTTATGACAAACTGTCACTGACCTTGGTAGAATAAAACCAACCTTAACAAACTGCACACAACATATCAACATCTCTGTGATATTTGTTGCTGAGCGAATAAAATGATTACATTGTAATTGTATAGCAAAACGACAGTGTTTCCGTAAAAGAAAAAAATATATACGAAAAACTACTTATTGAATAAAAAAAAGTTTATTGACTTCTCTGTGATATCCGCTGCTGAAATCTAGGGACTTGGCTCTGAACAGTCTCATACGCGCTACCACTTTTAGCACCAAATTCTGAACATTTTTTTCTTAATTTATGATTTTACCTAGCTGGAGACCTTAATTTTTGAAACGATATATCATTTATCGATTTCAGCTAGGTATCGAAGAAGATAAATGGCATATAATAAAAACAAAAATTTAAAAATCAACACGTTCTATAACTAATATTGATACTTTTGCCCTTAAAGGGTCGAATTACAAAAAATTTCTTTTATAAAATATGGTGTGACCAAAGCAGCCACCTTGGTCTTTAAAATGATACCTCATTTATCGATTTCGTTAGTTATCAAGCAAGGTAAAAAAAAAAAAGTTTTGAGAAATGATGTTATTTTTGCCCCTTAAGGGTGTAATTTGGAGAAAGTTTTTTCTTAAAATATGATGTGACGATAGTGGATAATTTAATATTTAAATCGATACGTCATTTATTGATTTCGATTAGGTATCAAGGGAAATAAATAGCTCATGACAGAAAAATGCGTTGTAAAAATATTAATACTTTTGCCCTCTAAGGTTAGAATTTTTAAAAATTTCTTTCTTAAAATGTGGTAACGGAACCGAAGACATTACGAAGACCTTAATCTTTTAAATGATACCTCGTTTATCAATTTTGTTTAATTGTCAACGGAGGTAAATGACTTGAGACACAAAAAACGCATTTTAGAAATACTGATATTTATGCCCTTTAAGGGTCGAATAACGAAAAATTCTTTCTTAAAATATAATGTGACTATGGCGGAGACCTTAATCTTTACTATGATACCTCATTTATCTATATCGGTTATATATCAAGGGAAGATAAATGGCTCGTGACACAAAAATGCATTATAGAAAAATTTATACTTTTCCCTTTAATGGTTGAATTCCAAAAACATTCTTTCTTAAAATATGATGTCACAAAGCTGAGACATTATTCCTCATAACCCTACTTGATTTATGGATTTTGGTTAGATATCCAGGGAGATAAATGGCTCAAGACATAAAAAACGAATTTCAGAAAAATTGACATTTTTGCCCTTTAAGGGTCCAATTACTGAACAATTCCTTTCTTAAAATATAATGTTACCATGGCGGAAACCTTATTCGTTAATATGATACCTCATTTATCTATATCGGTTAGGATATTAAGGGAGATAAATCGCTCGTGACACAAAAATACGTTATTGAAAAATTTAAACATTTTTCCCTTTAAGGGTTGAATTCCAAAAACATTCTTTCTTAAAATATTATGTCACAAAGCTGAGACATTACTCCTCATAATCTCACTTCATTTATCGATTTTGGTTAGATATCCAGGGAGATAAATGGCTCGAGATACAAAAAACGCATTTTAGAAAAAATTGCCATTTTTGCCCTTTAAGGGTCGAAAAACGAAAAATTCCTTTCTTAGAATATAATGTTACCACAGCGGAGACCTTAGTCTTTAATATGATATCTCATTTATCTATATCGGTTAGTAATCAAGGGAGATAAATTGCTCGTGACACAAAAATGCATTATAGAAAAATTTATACTTTTTCCCTTTAATGGTTGAATTCCAAAAACGTTCTTTCTTAAAATATGATGTCACAAAGCTGAGACATTACAAGTCATAATCCTACTGCATTTTTCGATTTTGGTTAGATATCCAGGGAGACAAATTGCTCAAGACATAAAAAACTGAATTTCAGAAAAGTTGACATTTTTGCCCTTTAAGGGTCCAATTACGAACAATTCCTTTCTTAAAATATGTTACCACGGCAGAAACCTTATTCTTTAATATGATACCTCATTTATCTATATCGGTTAGATATTAAGGGAGATAAATCACTCGGGACACACAAATGCGTTATAGAAAAATTAATACTTTTTCCCTTTAAGGGTTGAATTCCAACAACATTCTTTCTTAATATATCATGTCACAAAGCTGAGACATTACTCCTCATAATCTTACTTCATTTATTGATTTTGGTTAGATATCCAGGTAGATAAATGGCTCGAGATACAAAAAAACGCATTTTAGAAAAATCGACATTTTTGCCCTTTAAGGGTCGAAAATCGAAAAATTCTTTTCTTGAAATAGAATGTTACCACGGCGGAGACCTCGATCTTTAATATGATATCTCATTTATCTATATCAGTTAGATATTAAGAGAGATATATCGCTCGTGACACAATTACGCATTGCAAAAATATTGATACTTTTGCCCTTTAAGGGTCAAATTCCGAAAAATATCTGTCTTAATATATGACGTCACTAAAGCGGAGATCTTAATCTTTAAAATGATACTACATTAAACGATTTCATATACGTATCCAGGGAGATAAATGACTCGTAACACAGAAAACAGCATTTTAGAAAGATTGGCATTTTTTCCCTTTAAGGGTCGAATTCCAAAACTTCATTTCTTAAAATATGATGTGACCAAAGTGGAGACCATAAGCTTTAAAACGACACCTCATTCATTAATTTCAGTTAAGTATAAGGGAAGATAATGGCTTGTGACAAAAAAAAAAAAAAAAAAAAAAAAAAAAAAAAAAAAAAAAAAAACGCCTTATAGAAATAATAAATATGATTGACATTTTTGCCCTTTAATGTTTGAATTACGAAATTTCTTTATTTAAAATATAATTTTTTTTGTACTACAAACTATTTATCTCCCTGCATTCTTAACCAAAAATGATAAATGAAGTAACATTTTAATTATTAAGATCTCTGCTATGGTTACATCGTATATTAAGACAGGAATTTTTGGATTTCGCCACTTAAATGGCAAAAATATCATTATTTCTGCAACACTTTTTTGTGTCACTAGCCATTTATCTCCCTTGATATCTAACATATATAGATAAGTGAGGTATCATGTTAAAGGTTAAGTTCTCCGCCATGGTCACATCATAATTTAAGGGAGGAATTTTTCTAAATTCGAACCTTAAGGGGCAAAATTATCATTATTTCCATAATAATTTCTTTTTTTGTCACAAGCTATTTATGTCCCTTGATATCTAATCGCAATTGAAAAATGAGTTATTATTTTAGAGATTAAGGTTTCTGCTTTGGTCATATCATATTTTAAGAAAAGATTTTTTTTGAATTCGACGCGTAATGGTAAAAAATATCAATATGTCTACAACGCATTTTTGTGCCACGAGCCATTTATATCCTTTGATATCTAACCGATATAGGAAAATGAGGTATTAATTTGAAGATTAAGATCTGTTCCGTGGTCACATCATATTTTATGAAAGGAAATTTTCGGGATTCGACCCTTAAAGGGCAAAACTATCATTATTTCTATAGCGTTTTTTTTTTTTTTTTTTTTTTTCCACTTGATAATTATCTCTCTTGATATCTAACTGAAATTGACAAATGAGGTATTATTGCAGAGATTAAGATCTCTGCTTCTGTCAAATCATATTTAAATAAAGGGCACTTTCCAAGTTTGTCCCTTAAAGGACAAATGTATCAATATTTTTACAACATTTTGTTGTGTCATGAGCCTTTTATCTCTCTTGGTATCAAACTGAAGGGCATCAGGGATTGGATACAGAAAAAATGATGAATAATGTAAAATTGAAAGAGGAAAAGTGGGTATATAAGGAAATTGCCACCAAAGTGTCGCAGTCAAATAAAATTAAGTTGTATTGATGTGCTGATAATGTTGGAGATTACTATTGATCAACATTCTTCCACCGTTTGTTATTTATGAAATTATAACCAGATGCAAATGCAGTCATTTGACCAACTGCCCTGCTACAGCCCTATCTAATTCATAATTCCCCTTTCTATTAGCTATTGTATTAATTGATATCCACATAACTAATATAGTTTTTTTACGTTTAACTGGTCATTTCCAAAACAAAGCAAAAATAGAAGCTGAAGTTCTTTGTTACAATGCATCCACAGCCACAGCCACAGTGCATTAGATCCAGCTACAGTGTAAAATGAGTATATTAACTACACCAAAGTTTTGCCCAAAACCTCTGGGCATCTTCTAGAACTAATTTGGTTTCCTTGTGATTGAATATTCTGGTTGTCAATGAAAGTTATCAAGACTAGAATATTCAGGTTATCCACGCAGTCAAGAGATATCTAAAATGCTGTTAGGGAATGGAAATAAGGAAGCATGGGGGAAAAAAACCTCTTACTTATCACAGATGAAGGTAGGATGACCACAAAACACATATATGAACACACAATGTGCTGCTTTACACTTTATCAAGATTAGACGATATAAGGACGGGGATTAGATGTGTGTACACTGAGAATCACCATGTGATGTAACCAAAGATAAACCAAGTGAAAGAGGAGGGATGGAATTTGTGGGGGAGGAAGTTGATCAGTGATGTTCATAATCCGTGTAATGGTCAACCATAAATTTTGAAACCAATTATAAAAATTAATAAACTAAAAACAAAAAACTTAAAATAAATATTAGTTAACAAGCTGTTGTATATTGTAGTGGAAATTGAGTAATAGGTTTACTGGGGGGTTCTTAATTGAGGTTGAGGCCAGGGGGACACCTGGTGTCAAGGATATGTTGGTTGGCTAATTTCCATTAACAGAGGCCCAAAGGGTAGTGGTATCATAAAAAGCTCTGACAGCTCTCCAAAGTAAAAAAGTTGTTGAGAGTGCTAGAGACCGAGTGTGGTGATGAGCAGTTAATGCTCTGGCCTCCCATTCGGGAGGACACTGCCTCGAATCCCCGTCTGGGCATTCAGATTTGGATTTTCCGTGGTTTCCCCAGATCACTCCAGGCGAATGCCAGGATGCTTCCTTCAAAAGAGCCATGGCTGATTTCCTTCCCATTCCTTGTACCCAGTCCCATCCCGCCTCTAATGACCTTTACGTCAACGAGGCATAAAGCCATAAGTAAAAAAAGAGAGAGAGGGAGAGAGAGTGTGTGCTAGAATGATGAGAACTGGCATGGGATGCCACTGGATGGTCTGGGTTGCTAGAATATTTTGCTTGTCTGTGGATAGTTGTTTTATGATGAGACCTGTATAAGAAAGACCCTTTTGAGTGAAAGCAGATAAGTTGATAAATGAGGTGTGCAGTTGTACATGCGTCATGTCCAATGGAAGGAACAGATTCCGCTGTGATAAAACTGGAATGGATCAATACATGATGCAAGTTTTACACCAAGGTCTATTGTATGTGAAAAATTGCTGTCATAATCCAAGGGAGTCAGGAGGTGAGGACTTGTGGACCAAAATATTTAGATTGGGTGACCTGCTGAAGCATGAGCATGCATTTCCCTGAAATGCAATTTTATTATTGAACCCGGATAAATACAACTATATGTGTCATATAAAAAATTGTGATCTATTGTTCCAAGCAACTGACAACAGATTATTATAGTGTCAACATGTTTTTCATTACTGAGCTGTAGTTTTTAAGTTAAGAGTGATAGCAGACAGAATATCTTAACCAGTAGTATAGGTCAGGTAGTGACTGGACATGCACCAGCAATTAAAATACAACCAGGGTGGTCTAGTCTTACATGAAAATATTAGGCCTTACAAACTTAATGAACTTTCAACATAGTTTATCTGTGTATCGCTTTGTACTCATGATCTAAAAAGGACGAACACATGTGGTATGCACTTTCTGTAAAGTACTAAAAGAAGATTTTCTATCTTGATCAGGGAACAACTGTTGTTCAGAAATCAAAAGTGCTACATGGAACATTTTGACACAAATCTGATGATAATTAAAACATAACTCATGATAAATATTCGGATTTTTTTTTTATTGAAGGGAGTGTTCTTTCAGTGTTTCAATAAGTAATATTTGGTGGAGATATTTGTACCAATTTTCTCAGAAAAACTGTGGGATCATTGTATTGTAGCTTAGTTTATTTTCTTTAGCTTAGTTTTATCAATTAATGCTCTTACACTTATATCTTTACAGTTTCAATTAAAAGCCTAGAAGTTTTACTGGAATATATGTCAGCACTTAAGTAAACAGTATCAGTTAAATAAATGAAAGTCATGTAAAATATAGAAGATTTTGCCACTTGAGTTCAAACACTTTCACTAGTGCTATAGTCTTTTCAATTATGCATTATAGTTTAGAAAATTAATTTCATATATTGCATGATTTCAAATTTATTTCACTGCTGAATTAATTTTTGCAGGTAATGATCCTTGAATCCCTGTTGAGCTCACTTAGACGTGAAGTTGATATTGATTCAAGAGATCATCTTATATCCATCTTGACATCGTTAGCTATTGAGACAGACCAAGAGATTGTCAACAAATCAGCTAGTCGCCTAGTTGGGAATCTCATAAACAAGTCACCAGAAACTGGTATGTATGTTGTATTGAAGTTCTCAAATCTAATGTCTCTGATTAAGCCAATGAATCAAATGTTTTTGGTTCATGAAATTATGTAATTTGTTCTCTTAATGTATAAAAAGTTGGATCCAGTTGCAGCTTGTGAAACATTAAAAGTGAATGATGTTCTAAATTTAATTATAGTTCGCATCTATAATTTCTCATCTCAGCCCAAATCTTCTTTCAGTTAATTAGTTTTACTTTAAATGTACAGCTGGTGATTATTTTTTATGGTAGTTTTTGTTTGCTGAAGGCAATTAGACAGTTGCCTTTGGTATAATTGGACTGCTGAATAGTTTATGAACAACTCTAGTATAAATGTTCTGCTATAAATATACGACAGATCCTCTTTGAGGATGCTAAAGCCAAGAACTTGCTCAAAGCAAGTCACGTTGTGATATTTATTGAATATAACTGCTGGCTCCATTAAGTTTTTCTCTGCAAAGAAAACCTTTACTGTTGCCACAAATGTTAATGGTTTAATTACTGCTAGCTTTCCTGAGAACCCAAAGTTCTTGTTGTGGTTTGAACCAAACTCCAGGCTGTGTCCATGCCTTAGGTGTGGAATTGAATAAAGGTGACTTCTTGCTTCCACACTTTTTTCAGCAGGATAAAAACATCTTAAAAGTAATTTGCTTATGGTAACAATGGCATATTAGTAGTGAAAAGGAATTATAAGTTAAGAAAGGGAAATGAACCAGCACTTAACTTAGATAATGGTTTTGTGGCACACATTCACACACACACACACACACACACACACACACACACACACACAACACAAATAAGAACTAAAGAAATTTTTGTGAAGCTTTTGCTTGATATTGTTACAAGGCTTCGTATGCTTCGATTTCTAGGTCGTAATTTAAAACAATGCACTCTGGAAGTTAAATCAATTGTATACAAGTCACTAGTACGTCCTCACTTAGAATATTGTTGTTCTGTATGGGGTCCCCATCAAAAGGGGTTAATGGAGGCATTAGAGAAGGTCCAAAGAAGAGCCGCCCGATTCGTGACAGGTGTATATAGTTGGAGGGAAAGCGTAATTGCGATGTTGAAGGAGTTAGGTTGGGAAGACCTGGAACACCGAAGGCGGTGCTCTCGACGGAAGCTAATTGAAAAATTCACGACTGACGTATTTCGGAATGACATCCAGCAAATATTGCTTTCCAGCAACATTCATTTCTCGAAATGACCGCGAAGGTAAGATAAGAGAAATCAGGGCCAGAACTGATTCATTTCTGTACTCATTTTTTCCACGAGCGATTAGGGAATGGAATAGAAAGGATTTACCGGGCGAGTAAACTTAAAATCCGACAGGAGTAGTTTTCGATAAAGCACTCCGACCATCCTGATCTGGGTTTTCTATGGTTTTCTCAGATCACTCCAGGCGAATGCTGGGATGGTTCCTCACAATAGCCCATGGGCGCCTCCTGCCACATCCTGCATATCCCTTCCAAACCATCACCCTTTTCGATAGGTGCAATGCACCCTCCGCCACACACATTTAGGGAATCGTGAAGTAAAAATAATAGTAATAGTAAGGCAACACATCTTTCACCAAGATAGTGCAATCGCTTATACCAGTCATTTGGTGCAGAATTGGTTTGATGATATCATGAGCATGTTTTGGAGCAAGAACTTATGGCATCCTAATAGTACTGATTTAAATCGATGGGTTGTTTTGTATGTGGCACCATTGACTAGAAAAACTGATGTTGCATGGCTAAAGGTGCTATAATGTATTTGCAGCCAAGAGAGTGGAAATGTAACTGAAGGCATGTATGCAGAATTGGATCAGTTGTTGAAGTATAGGACAGTTATAATAAATAAAAAAAATTTCAGTGAAGCCACACCTTTAATTATAAAAACATTTTTTATGTAACTAAATTTCTTGACAGAAATAAATTATTGATAGAACTGATGCAATACTCTGTATATACTGTTATGGCATTAAATAGATTTTCAAATATGCCTTTTTGAACAGTATCAGTGCACTTTTTCTCCGAATAATTCGTAATGTTAATTTTTTTACTTCTGTAATTATGTAAAATTTCCCCAGAGGGAGAAGTCATAAGTAAATAGGTAATTAAATTATGCATAGTGTAATAACATAAAGTTTAAAAAAACCAAAGTTCAATATGTCAAATTTTGGTAAAAATAAATTTGAAAATAAGGTGGAATAGAGGAAATGTAGTCAGGAATGCCACTCATTTAAAAGAAGAAAGAAACCTGCAAAAATTTCAGTTAATAACCTTAATGATGCAACTAAGGAAAATGGAAGCGGCTTCTAGGCGATATAAATAAGAAAAGAAAGGGAAATTAACCCACCACATACCAAAGTGGACGGATGCGATGAGAGAACACTAATGCTGACAAACAAACAACACAATATTTCGGCACCTAGGTAACGTTCGGTGTGCGCACACGTTCCGAGCCTAATGGCCCGTTTTCTCTATTTGTGAGCAAGGCATATGCCGAAATATTGTGTTGTTTGTTTGTCAGCATTAGTGTTCTCTCATCGCATCCGTCCACTTTGGTATGTGGTGGGTTAATTTCCCTTTCTTTTCTTAGTTAATAACCTTACTCACTTAGGAGATGAGACATGCGGCAGAAGAAAAGATATGTTAAGTGTATCTGTGTTTTTCTTGTGTTCTTCAGACTCTCCTATCGCCATATAGGTAAGTGATTGGTTATTTTCAGTGCTTAATGGCAATTTCATTGTCACCATTATCCAATTGTAAAAATAAATTTGTAATGCAACTAAACAATCCATAACATGTGTAGCCATTCAGCCAATATCTTAAATAGTCTTTTTCTACTATTATTCATTCAGCAAATTTTTAATACATGATATTTAAACTTCAGTTTCACCTAAACGGAAAATCACCAAGATGGGCGGCATTAGTGTGAGATACTTGAGTATATGCCTTATGTTATATGTTAATCTTTTCAGTGCTGAAACCAAAAATTTAAAATCACTAGGTTTGGTTCTCCTATCTTCAAGAGATCTGCTGCAGATTTAGTTTCTCTCAAATAACTTATTAGCGTACAGTATAGACAGGTTTCTCCTGATCCTGCAGAACCATCTAAGAAGAAGCACCATTGTTGAACACGATTATGTTCTATTAGACACAAAATTTTTGTGATAGTGTCTTTTTAAGCTTCTTAGCAGCTGTTCTCATTCACACTTCTCCTTAGCTGGATCAAGCTGACAGAAATCTGCACAATTTGCACAATGAATTTTAAATGTTTTTTATGATCCTATAAAGACATCTGTCCTGCCATTTATTTTAAAATCCTGATTCATGTCCTGACTAAATATTAGCACTGACATTATATGTTGAGGCTGGATTTCATAAGACGTTAAACACATCAATAGCATTTGTCGATCTAACAGCGGCATATGATACGGTTTTTCTGGATGGACTACTACTTAAACTTAAAAAGCATGTACCCTGCAGGAAGCTACAAAGAAGAAAATTGTGATACAACAATATTTCAGGATCACTGTTGGTCAAAAGACAGTAAGTTATTTACATAAAAAATTGATTACCTCAAGAGTCAGTACTAGCTCCATTGCTCTTCAGCTTCTAAACCAGTGATATGCCTGAAACAGTCAGCAGTAAATTCTCGAATGCTGACAACTTAGCTATCACTGCCCAAACTGTACACTAGGTGAAAGCATTCTCTAAAATTATTTAGAAACTTGACTGCATACTACATGAAGTGGAGACTTGGTCCAATGAAGACAGAAATATGTGCATTCTATTTGAGTAATGGAATAGCATATCAGCAACTCAAAATGAACTGTCACCAAAGAGTTAAACATAGTATCTACACTAAATATCTTCGTATCATGTTAAACCATTCCATAACGTTCAGAAAATGCCTTTAAACATGGAACAACATCATGAAGGAGCTAGCTGGTACTTCATGGGGAGCTGATGCGAACTCACAACGAACAACCGCCTACACCATGGTTTACCCTGTGGTCGAATACTGTGCTCCAATGTGGCAGCGTAGTGCTCGCAATAGAAAAATTGACGTTCATCTCAATGAGTGTATGAGAGTAATAACTGGCCCACTAAAATCCAGCCTAGTTCCCTGGTTACATATCATTAATGATATACTATCTTCAGTGGTGAGACGCCAAGAAGCAATGGTACATAATCGGATAAAGATACACCATTCCGACCATCCACAGGATCTCACAACCTACAAGGTCCTTATTGATCCTACCCTCTACTCATCTTAAATCCAGAAATCTATTATTGCATATTATCTTTCATTTCGATGTCAATTAAAAATGGTGACCAAAGCTGGAACTCTGCATCTGTGAAACATCGAGATATTGAAGATCCTTCAACTGGAATCCAGGATTCTGTGTGAAGAGAGACCAGTGGGTCAAATTGCCTAATAACAGGCTGGGCCAAATGCAATGCAATGCTCTATAAGCAGTGATGTCAGGATTCTCCTGTCTGTAATTGTGGAGCTCCTACCCAGATTATGGACCACATCATCAAGGAATGCTCTCTAACGAAGTACAGTGGACCATTTTCAAATGTTTTCATTGCTACAACTTCCTTCATAGAATTGCTGTAACAACTGGACTTTGTTTTGGGAATGCTACCAACATTCTTGTCATTGTATATTATATTTTATATATTGGTATGTATTACATTAGTTGCTTAGCCATACAACAAATAAATAAATAAATCTCTGGACTAAATGTTTCCCACGACAATAATTCATTTGTTTAAAGTGCAAATAATTGCAGGGTTTTTATGCAATTGATTTAACATCTTTCATTTCTTCTTCTAAATAGTGATGTCATTCTTGGACATCAACTAATAAATTTCTATTATTAGCTGCTTCTTTGAATAAACTGAATGATCTACTGTGTGCATGTCTTTAAAGATATTATCTCCACATACATGAAGTAGGGAAAGCCTTAAGAAGAATCTTTCTCCATCTTTTGGACTAGCTAAGTACATACATGACGCCTTCTTTCCTCTGCCGCTTCTTCCATTTGTTATTCGTAAACACGTGAATAATATGGAATTTCAATGTTCAAATATTGTCTAGATTTATTATCACTTTCATTCAACAGGAACCCCAAACTGTTAAAGATGGATTAATCCAGATGCTAATTCAGAGCAAGTCGAATTATCTTGTGTGACCGGTCATACATTTTGATTTCCAATAAGCACCATATTCCTTCAGGCATGCTCACATATCTTTCCTCTAAATAACTTGGTACTTCATCTTGAGCTACTATTTTTTTTTGTCAGTTATGACTACATTTTTGCAATCATAACTTTTGTATAAAATCTTCTCGAGCTTTCCGCTGGGAGAGCACATCAGTAAGAGGCGAAGTTTCGGAGCCTGCCTCTGGCTCCATCTTCCTGCAAAGACGGCCAGAGTCAGGTTCCAAAACACCAATAAGCACCATATTCCTTCAGGCATGCTCACATATCTTTCCTCTAAATAACTTGGTACTTCATCTTGAGCTACTGTTTTTTTTTTTGTCAGTTATGACTACATTTTTGCAATCATAACTTTTGTACAAAATCTTCTCGAGCTTTCCGCTGGGAGAGCACATCAGTAAGAGGCGAAGTTTCGGAGCCTGCCTCTGACTCCATCTTCCTGCAAAGACGGCCAGAGTCAGGCTCCAAAACATCACCTCTTATTGATGCGCTCTCCCAATGGAGAGCTTAAGAAGATTTTATACAATTGATTCATTGAGAAAGCCTACATTCTTTCATTAATCATAACTTTTATAGACATATTTGAAAATATATTTCACCAACTTCATAAATATTTCTCCACGTTGATACAATTTTTGAATTTTAAACTAAAGAATTTATTGTAGGTACATCATTAAACCATTTCACTGCACAACTTGAAGTTAAGATCGTTGTGTTCTAATGAAATTCAAATTAACTTCAGATCGTAAATACGAATCCATGACCCATAGTTGGAATACTTTTCCCCCATTAAAAGAGGTTTGAATTCATTTTTGTGAATGGATGTGTGAGCAATTTTGTACCATCAATAAGTTTTGTGAATAGCATTGTTGAAATCTTCTGTTTTTGTCTTCAACTGTCAGCCACGCTCACCAGAAGGATAAAAGAGTATATTGGATCCATATTCACTCAAAATTTCATTGCATTGCATGGGTAGATTCTAATATTTCCTTCAAATGGAGGTTCTCCATTATCGTTTCTAAAAATCATAGCTATCATCAATTATAGGCAAACTGTAATACCTTCAGTCATGATTTCTATGTTATCTGAACACACTTTTGATTACTGAAATTCATTGAATAACACAATTGACAGACCAAATTCATGTTGCCATAACTATGGTGTTCAAACCCTTGTTCATTGAAGTTATTACTGTCTGGAATGGTGATTCATATGATCATTGTTAGTGTTGTTCTCATTTTTATTTATTTATTTATCATTCAGTATTTTAGCATTGCTGTCTTTGTTGTTCAGTTTTGGATGGTTATTCAGGCTTGACTTTCACTATTAGCTAGTCTTCATATGTTTATCCTATTGCATAGTGATTTGTCTTTGACCTTTTTCTTTATTTACTTCTAAACAATTTAGTATTTCTTCACTGTTTATTCATGCTCTCATTATTGCTCAGCTCTCAGCAATAGCTTGTAATCATTCAGCTGTTTGTTGTGGAGTTACATTTTTAATTCATCCTTGATGTCTTTCATTATTCGCTCACAATCTGTTTAGAGTTTCTTCACCAGTTTTTAATACTCTTCTCCTTGCACTGTTTTCTGCTTCTAATTATCGTTGCTTGTTAGATGATTTTTTTCTGTCTCACTTGGTGGTCGTCATTTTTGTTCCTCAGGTTTTTCCAATTAGCACATTGATTAACATGTAGATTTAAATGAAGATAATTACCTCATTTCATTTTCTGTACATGATTTTGGGATCTTTAATCACGAAATTTCTTTAAGTTTGAAGTGTTATATTGAATGTAAATAAAAATAGCTAACTAGAAATAGCATGGATGTAGTCTTCTCGGGAGACTAGCCGAGTAAGTAAGATGTTTCCACACGATATTTCGGCGATCTCACCTCCGTCGCCATCTTCTGGTGAAGTGCCGGATCCGTCAGAAGGCTGGTTCTTATAGCCTCCGAATGCACGCGTGGTGGCGTGCGCGCAGCTGGTTGGCTGACTCGGTCGGCGCCTAGGCGGTGGAGTGGGGGTTGGCGCCGGTAGGAGGCAAGCTTGTATCGTGTGGAAACATCTTACTTACTCGGCTAGTCTCCCGAGAAGACTACATCCATTCTCAACGCCGAGAAAGACTTCGTTCCTATAGAAATAGCATGTAAATTTAAATGAAATATTTATCTTTCTTTATAGTGTGTCACAAATTTTAAAAATATTAAGTCATTGTATGTCCAACATAACACAAAAATAAACAGTTACCCTTTATTATCAGTTTACCATAGCATTGCCATGGACAGAATTTACAGCAAAACTGTCTGAAGATGGCAGAGCTGTCAGTAATTAACACATAGATTTTTTTTTAAATAAATAAACTTTTTGTAGTTGATTTTCAATATAAATTTTAAACATTACAGAAACAAAAAAGTATCATAAATTATTAGCTTGCTATAACAGCATGCACGGAGAATAAAAATAGACATAGCTGCCCCAGTCTTAGCACACTGACGAAGGGCAGGAGTGTTACGTCACTTTTATTAAATAGAATTGTTCAATATATTTCCTTGTACCTTACGATGTACCACTTTTTTATATAGAATATATATATATAATATATGTGTATTACAAATTAGGATAGTGAAATGAACCACCACTTACCGTAGATGATGGTTGTGTGGCATGAACACATAAAAAGACAAGAACACAAATGACATAATAATTTTTTGGTCTTAGCCCTTTCTCAACAGTGGAACATTATGGAGGGTGGGCATTGTAGGATACTATCTCACATAATGACTGTTGGTCAGGAACATGATGTGGGTAAATTCAAACTGAGGACAGGAAAAGGGTGATAGTGATCTGGGGAAAATAGCCAAGCATCGCAAAAATATTAAATAATGAAAAAAATATTGAACCAAAATATCTGTGCAGTTAAACATCACCTTTTGTTATTAGTGCTTCAATTTAGATAGTGGAGATGGAGGCAAGAAGAAGATAGAGGAAAGGAAAAGTGATGACTGGGTATTATTTTAAGTTGAGGTCGGGAGGTTACCTCATGACCAGTTTGTTTTTGTAGGCCAGTCCCATCTTCTGAGTGTAGAGGAGCTGCTGCCATTTGGGAGAGCTCTGATAGCATGGACCATGAAACAAGAATTAAAATTATTGGTGTCATGGGAGATGGCATGGATGGCTACTGATGTATCGGATTCTGGGTGAATACCATCTGTTGGGGGCCATTCATTCTTATGGCTACTGGATTGGTGGTAAAACCTTTATAGGAAGCCAGGCAGTGTTTGCATGTTTGCTGGTAAATTACATTGGATCGTTCACATGTGGCTTGTCCAATGGCGGGAAAGTTCTTCCCAGTGACAGGGTTGGTATAAGTGATGGAGGCATAGAGTATGTTGCACATATAACAGTGGGGTCAATTGCATGGGTAAGAGCATTGGAGCTGTGTGATAGGATGAGGAAGACTTTATTTGTGGAGACTGAGTTGGTGAGGCTTTCTGAAACAAGTTCTGGAGGACCAGGGAAGATTTATGGCAAAATGGATCTCATTTCTTGGCAGGATAGTTGGAAACCATAACCCTTCCAAAAGATTCTGTTGATGGATTCAGGAAGGTATTGTGTGACCAGGACTGGACTATGGTAGGTTTTTGGTGTTGTATTGTGGCCCGTGAACATTGCTTGTGAACCATAGCTGGGAGGGATATCAATGTTTTACATGAATCCTGCCTCCATTTGTGGTAAGTCATAGGTTATTTTCAATTCTTAATGGCATTTTATTGCCACTATTATGCAATTGTAAAACTAAATTTGTAATGCAATAAACACAATTCTTAAAATATGTAGCCATTCAGCCAACATCTTAAATAATCTTTTTCAACTGTTGTAAAAGACATGACATTACCTCATAGTACTCGCTCAGGAGAAAAGAAAAAAAAAAATCTATAATAGTGGAAATGCTTCTGAGATGTCATTTCAATATTCTATTAGGTATTGCTAGTTTGGAGCAGAGTGTAGGGGAGGAAGCATTTGGTATTATACAGATGGAAATTGTCAAAATAGAGATACTGCAGTTAGTCGTTAGGTTTGGTGTGGAACGAGCAGCTGAAGTGACCATTTAAGAGGGTCAGATCCACATCCAAGAATGTGGCAAGGTCCATTTGAAATTCAGTATGTTAATGGTATTAAGATTGTCTAGAAAATTTATCAGGTTTTTCCCCCCATGTTTCCATATCATAAAAATATCATCAATGAACCTAAGCCACCCAAGGGTTGGAGTGGGACTTTCTCCTAGAATGTCTGCTCCAGGCAACCCTTGAAGAGGTTAACATAAGAGGGAGCCATGCGAGAGCCCATGGCAGTACCACAGGTTTGATAGTAAACATTGCCTTAAAAGGAGAAGTAGTCAATGTTAAGTATCAATTGAGCCAAGGTGGGGAGGAAAGATGTGCTGGGGCATCTGCTCGGAGGGCACTGATCCAGAAAATGTTCCATGGCACTGAGTCCATGGCAATGTGGTTTGTGTGTGTGCAGTAATGTGTTGTTAATTTATACCAGGATGTAGTTGGAAGGAAATTGCACAGGCATGCTAGAAAGATGGAAGAGGAAGTGTTTTGAGTCATTGATGTAGGAGAGGAGCTAACAGTCTGTAGGTTGTAACTATTGGTCCACAAATTCAGAGATTCGTTCAGTCAGCGATCCATAAGCCACAGCAGTAGAGTGTCCCGGATTGCCAGACTTACGGATTTTGGGATGGAGGTAAAGGGTTGGAATATGTGGATATTGAAGATTATGAACAGAAATTGGCTGTGGGGTGAGATATTGAAGGAACCCATTGAACTGTACATATTCCTTTTTGTTGTTAGCAGGGGTAGGGTCTTCAGTGAGGTGGCAGTAAGTGTTGATGTCTGATAACTGGCAGAGGGATTCAGTAACATAGTCACTGCAATTCGTAACTATTGTGGTTGAGTTCTTTTCTATGAGAAGGATGATAAGGTATTGGTTGGTTGAAAGTTGGTTCTTGGCATGGGTCTTCAGCTGGGCTAAGATTGCTGGTGTTTACTAAGGATTTCAGTAAACTAGGAAAAGTTCAACTGGTGGATAAGAATTCCTCAAAAATTTGGATGAGATTGTTCTGGGGAAGAGGTGGTGCGTCAAGTGTGTATAATGGTTTATTCAGTTATCAGATACCAACAAGCCACGTCACCGAAGATCCCGCACTTGATATCAACAAAAAAAAAAATAACAGAAATATGTACAGTTTAATGGGACCATCCATGATCTCTTCCCACAGTCAATTTCTATCTTACCTCCAAAATGTACATACGCCTAACCTTTACACATCCTTATCAAAATCCACAAGTCTGGCAATCTGTGATGTCCTATTGTGCTGCTTGTGGATCTCCAACTGAACGAATCTTTGAATTGGTGGACCAATACCTGCAACCTATAATCTGTCAGCTCCCCTCCCACATAATGGACACACCACACTTCCTCTTGCATCTTTCTTCTATGCCCACACCACTTCCTTCAAACTCCATCCTGGTAGTAATTGATGTCACATCTCTGTACACACACACACACACACACATTACAGTAAACTCAGTGCCATGAAACATTTTCTAAATCAGCACCCTCCAAACAATTTCCCCAGCTCATTTTTCCTTACCACTTTGTCTGAATTAATACTTAACAGCAGCTACTTTTCCTTTGAAGGCAATTTATACCACCAAACCTGTGGCATTGCCATGGGCACTCGCATGGCACCTCTTCATGGGTTGCGAGGAGCAGATATTTTTGGAGAGAGTCCCTCTCAATCCCCTCATGTGGCTAATACCTTTAACTCACCCATATTCTTCAATGGTCAGCTCAGCTCCTCGGTCACCAACAAACCTACCAACCTACAGCAGTATCTCAATTTTGACAGTTGCCATCAGTATCATACCAAACGTTCCCTCCACTAGATTTTTCACATTAGTGGTAGTCACACATGCTCCCACCAGCAATCCCAAATGGAGTATTCAAAAGAAATCTCAAAAGCATTAATATCCCACAACTATGCCACCCTTCGTTCACAAGCAACTTTCACAGGCCACATTAGAACCTGCTAAGCCTGATGACCACTCTAAACCCCCAAAAACCAACCATAGTCCAGTCCTGGTCATACAATACTTCCCTTGCCTCGAATCCATCAATAGAATCTTCGACAGGATAGAATCTTTCGACAGGATAATGGTTTCCTACTACCCTGCCAAGAAATGAGATCCATTCTTCCAAAAATCTTTCCTGGCCCTCCTAGAACTTGTTTCAGAAAGCCTCACAACCTCAGCCCATTCATAATAAAGTCTTCCTCATCCAATCAGACAGCCCCAATGCTCTTTCCCATGCAATAGACTCCACTGTAATATATGCAACATACTCTATGCCTCCATCACTTTTACCAATCCTGTCACTGGGGAGAGCTTTCCCACTTGTGAAACATCCCATGGAATTTACCAGCGAACCTGCAAACACTGCCTGGCTTCCCATAAAGGTTTTACCACCAATCCAGTAGCCATAAGAATGAATGACCACTGACCGACAGTATTTACCCGGAATCCGAAATTTGGATCACCACTAACCGTAGGTGATGTTTAACTGCATAATTTCTGAGGATTAAATTTCTTTTTTAATTTTATTTACTTATTTATTTATTTATTATTGCTTACTCAGATTTATGCTGTAAAGATTTTGCCATATTATTCTGCTGTTTTTGCAAAATATGTGTGATGCTTGGGTATTGGCTCCAAATTAGTATTCACATCCACCACATTCTAGTATTCACATCCACCACATTCCTGATCAACAGTTGTTCTGTGAGAGTCTCACACAACACCCATCCTCCAAAATGTTCTGTTGACAAAGGGCTGAGATCCAAAAATTACTGTGTCATTTGTGTTCTTGTCTTTTTATGTGTTCACGGCACACAACCATCAACTAAGGTAAGTGAGGGTTTGTTTCGCTATCCTAATGTCTTGTGATTTATCTCTTTCCCATGATCAATATTTTCAGTGATACTATTGGTGCTCCCCACCACCCCTAAGAGTCAAAACCATTATACATGTAATTGTGTTAACAATGAACACATAAGTTAGTTCAATCACATGTTTCTGTTTTCTTGAAAAAGGGCATCACCCAGAATATTGTGTTTCTGTGCTTGTGGTGGGTTTTTTGTTGCTTTTGCACTCCTATCTTCAATCTGGGTGAGTGGTGGGTATAGTCGCTCGCTCCGCAATATGTAATAGTAATTGATGAGTTTACCATGTTGAAGAAGGGAAGTTTTATTTGAGATTGAAGATTGGAGGATGTTTGCTATCCAAAATACAGGCTAATTCCCACCTAGGTAGTTCAAAATAGATATGGTTTCAGTGAGTACTCTGTTAGCTCTGACTGTGAAACTACAAGGGAGTTCATGAGAGTTTGAGAGTTAGCATCATTAGCAACAGAGTTGTCAAGATTTTATGAGTAAACTGTTTGTCTGTGACTCTCGATTCTGGTGGAAAACTGGCCCCTGGTGACACCATTTTAACAACTAGGGCAGTGAAGGCAGGTGAGCTGGTAAATGAGGTGGTACATGATAAGGGTGGATGGATGCATACAGAATGTATTGAAACCAAGGGATGCAGATTTTTTAAGTTAGATGGTATTTTGAGGGAAATGCGGGGAGTTGTGGGAAGGATAGTGGAGAGAATGTATCACATTTCCAGAAAAAGAACTGAAAAAATCTTAGCCGTGAAGAATAATCCAGTTAATGGATTCCAAGCCAAGATAGAACTGGGTGAGAAAGGTTTATAGTTGATTTTGGGTTGTGTTCTCAGTGAGCTGACGCTTTATGACTTGGCATAATTTAATTACACATCAATTCTGGGTGATAGTTACATGATACAGTTACTTATCTCAGATTATTGAAGTAAATGGTAAAGGATTCTTGATTGAAATAAATGCCTCATCTGTACATATGAACCACATAATTTATATATAATGTATTTTATACGAGGGTGAGTCAAATGAAAACCTTAAATATTTTTTAAAATATTATTTATTGTGCAGAAGTGGTACAAAGCTATATCACTTTTCAACATAATCTCCCCCAAGCTCAATGCAAGTCCTTCAGCACTTACAAAATGCATAAATTCCTTTAGAAAAAAATTATTTTGGTAGTCCACGCAACCACTCATGCACCACCGCATGGCATACCTCTTCATCAGAACGGAACTTCTTTCCTTCCATTGCTTCTTTGAGTGGTCAAAACATATGGAAATCACTTGGGGCAAGTTCTGGTGAGTATGGTGGATGAGGAAGACACTCAAAATGCAGGCCTGTGATTGTTGCAACTGTTGTATGGGCAGTGTGGGGCCTTGCATTGTCATGTTGCAAAAGGACACCTGATGACAGCAATCCATGTTGCTTTGATTTGATTGCAGGCCAAAGATGATTTTTTAGGAGATCTGTGTATGATGCACTGGTGACAGTGGCCCCTCTAGGCATGTAATGCTCCAAAATGACGCCTTTTTCGTCCCAAAAGAGAGTCAGCATAACCTTCCCTGCTGATGGTTCTGTTAGAAACTTCTTTGGTTTTGGTGATGAGGAATGGCACCATTCCTTGCTCGCTCTCTGTTTCCGGTTGGTGCAAGTGAACCCAGGTTTCATCCCCAGTAACGATTCTTGCAAGGAAGCCATCACCTTCTCGTTCAAAGCGCCGAAGAAGTTCTTCACAAGCATCAACACGTCGTTCTCTCATTTCAGGAGTCAGCTGCCGTGGCACCCATCTTGCAGACACTTTGTGAAACCGGAGCACATCATGCACAATGTGGTGTGCTGAACCATGACTAATCTGTAAACATGCTGCAATGTCATTCAGTGTCACTCGGTGGTTTTCCATCACTATGGCTTCAACTGATGCAATGTTCTGTTGAGTAACAACTTGTTGTGCCTGACCTGGACAAGGAGCATCTTCCACTGAAGTCACACCACCATTTGCAAACTTCCTGCTCCATTCGTAGACTTGCTGCTGTGACAAACATGCATCACCATACTGAACCTTCATTCTTCGATGAATTTCAATAGGTTTCACACCTTCACTACTCAAAAACCGAATAACAGAATGCTGTTCTTCCCTGGTGCAAGTCTCAAATGGTGCAGCCATCTTTATACTGATACTGCGATGGTATTTGTGCATCTGCACTATGCTGTCACCTACAGGCCATTCTGCACGCTGTTTGTAGCACGCTTACCAACTTACACGATAACGGCGCGAAATTTCGATTTTTTTATTACAAATTTAAGGTTTTCATTTGACTCACCCTCGTATAATATTTCTTTTTTCTCTGATGAGTTTTTTTTTTTTTTTTTTTACTCACTGATTAATTTTTGTTTGTTACTTTGCATGGCCTTTCCAGAGATCATACTTGCCTGTAATTATCGATTGTCTAATTCCCCCTTCCCCCCACCTTTGCCATCCTTACCCTTTGCACCTTGTTCATCTTTTAGTTTCATTCATGTGGTGAGACTCAAAGTATACACATTTGATCCTCTTGCCATATCTCTCACAACTATGCATGATTAAGGTTTTAACTGAAATATTGTAAGGTGTGTTCATGTTTGTTCATTTATCATGGCACTCCTATCTTGATCTGCGATGAGAGGTGGGTTTACTTCCCCAATACTTCCATATTTCCAATGCCAGCAGCATTTTAAATGCCATTGTTATCATTGACCCAAAAGAGAGAAAGTGTATGTGTATGTTCAAATTAAATAAATGTGCTAAAAAGGAAACTCAGATCAAAATTAGTATTTTGAGGAACCCACCAATTACCACTGTTATTGGTAGATAAGAGTTGACACATATACATTTACACAAAACACTGCTGTTGTAGAAATTATACCCTTCATACCAAAAGAATGTGGTGCGTACATGTCAGGAGAGCAACATAAGAAAGATTGCAGCAGTTTGCGTTACTCTCCTCTATAAGCAGACACATTATTTACCAAAGTTGAAGGATAACAAAAGAAGAAGCAAATGGCTGAATTCACACTAGCACCTGTGGGCAACCCAGCTATATGTATATATAAAATCAGCAACAGTTAAAAACCATATTTTTATGTTTATAATTTTGAAAACTTGCCAGTAATATCCTGTTTGTTTTAGGTGGTACACTGACTAAATCGCTGACCCATTTATTGATGAAAGTTGAATATATCTTAAAGAGTGATACGTGCTGTGACAGAAAGAAGCGTAATACAATTGGATTGCTTGTTTGGATTACAAGAGGTCTCTTGATGAGGGGTCACAAAGAAGCAGAAAGTTGGGTACACAAACTCATAGGTCTTATTTCTGATGAGTTTGTGTCTTCAGAAGTTGCTAATGGGTTCAGAGTAATTGTGAGTGAAGAAGAGGAATATTTTACTTTGAAAAACTACTGCAATATCAGGTACAATTTTTAATACTATGCAACTGCCAATTGTTAGCAGTACAATACTTTTTATCTATGTTTTTTTTATAGAAAATGTAGAATTTTTCACATTAAGAAACATAACAAATACCAGCATACAATATTATTTTGGTACAATGTTCATAAATAGAGTGGAGATTATCATGGAAGTACTCTCAGTAAAGTAGTTGTAAAGGAATATGGTGTAGGAATTTCAAGTGTTTTGATTCATGAATAGTAAAATTATTTACCTAATGTTTTAGTGGGGCCTAGTATAATCTAATAATGTGATACAAAGTCCCCCCCCCCCCCTCAAACCAGTATTATTCTTAGAATTTTAAACAAGAACTAGCTGGCCCCCATAACTTTGTTTGTGTTTGTAAGGAATTTTTATTTATAGCTTCCGACATGCAACCACCATAGTGCACAGTGCGAGACTCGAGGCAAATACCACACACAAACACCAGTGATCTGCGCAGGGTATTAATGGCTGCAAAGTGAAATATAGGGCCACAAATGTCTTTCGTTGAAATATGAAAATACTCTTGGTCAACTACTTTCAACCTTCATGTCAATGACACTCTCACAGCTACCAACATGCAACCACCAATGGGAGACTCAAGGCTACTACCACATGCAAACACCATTGATCTGTGCTATCGTAGTTGTGTTTGTAAAGTAAAATATAAGGATGCACATTTATTTGGTCAAAATAACAAAATACCCTCAGTGGCCACTTTGAACCAGGATATCTCCCCTCCCCCTCCCAGCAGGCACCGGCATCCGGCCACCATAGCGCACATTGGGAGACTGGAGGCTACTACAATACACACCCATCAGTGATCTGTGCTCGATAGTTTTAGCTGCAGAGTAAAATATAAGAACACTCATGTCTTTGGTCAAATATGAAAATACCCTCTGTCGACCAATTTAAATCACCATAACTCCCAACCCCTCACAGCTACTGAAATGCAACCACCATGGTACACTTTGGTAGACCTGAGGCTACTACCACACTCTAACGCCAGTGGTTTATGCTTGGTAGTTGTGACTGTAAGGTGAAATATAGGGACATACACATCTTTGGTAGAAATAGAAAAATGCCCCAGGTTGACCATTTTCTACCACCATATCTCCCACAGCCCCATAGCTTCTGACATTTAACCACCATAGTGCATGATGGGAGACTCGAGGCCACTACGACACACATGTTTGGTCAAAATCAGAAAATGGCCCACATCAACCACTTTCAACCACCATATCTCCCACACTCCTACAGCTATGGGAATTTGGCTAACGTGCACAATGGTAAACTCCATGCTACTATAGCACACAAACACCAGTGGTCTGCGCTAGGTAGTGGAGGATGCAGATTGAAATATAGGGACACACGTCTATTTTTATATGTATATAAGATAAGATTGTATGCTGGTAAATACTGTTGGATCCAAACAGGCCAAGTTATTTTTAATCTTGTTCTTCCTCAAATGATTTTTGTATAAATGGTATTGCACTTTTAGATGAGACTACATGACAATTCAAAGTTCATTATTTTCTATTATGCCTTAATTTCAATCTGGTAATGGGAAACATACATCAGCAGATCATTTTCTCCAGGATATCTGTGACAACACCCATTCTTTTCATTCCAGAGGAATAATGCAGTGCTCTGCCAATTCTTGGTAATGTTGGAATTGGGTATTAGACCAATAGATGGTTGATAGCTTAGCCTTTAATGTTCAGTAGATTTTATAATGGTCCAGATTATTTATTTAGAATGATGAAATAATTATTACATTTGAACTTGTCCATGTAGTGATCAAAACGCATACAAAAACCATGACTGTACAGCTTTCCCTCTAAACATTTTTTGGGCAGACTCTACTATGCACTTACTTACAGTGTGCTTCTAAAGGTGTTACAATATGAGAGTGGAAGATTTGATTTTTTAATGGTTTTCTGTAAAAACAGTATTAAAGTATTTACTGATTTCTAATGAACACATTTGGTAATTATGAAAGGAATAACAGATCCAGTAAATGGTCACCACAGCTTCAGTGACACACATTTACTCTTGTGGCAAGAATTTCAATAATATTTTTGTACAAATGTCATGGTATTTCATTGCTAAAGCATTCAGTTTCTGCCTTTAATGCATGGGCGGCCATGAGATTCTAGGTGTAATCCTAAGACTTCATAAAACCCCACTTGAAAAAAAAAAATCCATAGATCCCTAAATCACAAGATTGAATTGGTTAATTCTGGTCACCGAAACCCAAGATGACATGACCAGGAAAAGACTTATGAAAGACCAATGATGTTGCACAGGTGATATGGCAAGTAACACTGACCACACGTCTTCAAGAGAAATATTTTCCAGTTAAGGCACATCAAATAAAAACGAGCCAGTGTTTCATCAAACCTACAGTGCACACCAAACAATGACATATTTGGGATGCATTTGTTTCTCATGAATTATTCATGGTTATTATTGGCTCCAAATGCAGTAATTTTGAAGATGTGCCTTATGGCTGATGATAATTTTCTCCAATAAATCGGCATTCACTTCATGTTAGTTAATGATCCAGTTGGTGTATTGTGTTTGCTATGTTTGGTATACTGGCATAAGTTCTTGAGTCCATTGGATTTTTCTAGCGTTGAGATAAAAACCTTAGTGAGAGTGCATTGAAGAGTGGCTGTATAAATGTCATTCATGTGTGTGATAATAAATCGAGGTCCACACTCTTGCAAATTGCCATGATATTTTCTTCTGAACGACTACTATGAGGTAATGTCATGTGTTTTACATTTATCAAACCAGTACTTTCGAATTTTTCATTTATTCTTTTCTTAGTTGATAAATTTGGAATATTATTTCTACCAAAAATTGAATCTCCTTAATGAATCGTGCAGCAAAACTTTCAACATTTTTATAATAAAAATTAACAATAAGCATGTATTCATATGTCATGTAGTGCTTCATTTTTCCTAACTTCTATCTGTCTACTATCGACCTGTGACAGTTATCAACCTATTGACTCATAACATCCAAAATCTTGCACTCTTTATCAATATACCCTTAACATATCCATACAGTGAAGCTCTTGGAAAACTACAAATTTAGTCACCTGGTAACTTACTGCTCCAGAAAACTAATAATGGGTGAAAGCCAACACAACTGTCATTTAATTATTTTATAAACACCCTAAATATTCTTAATTTCACTCAAGAAATATATCGTAATGATTTTCAAAGTTAATCCAGGTTTTCAGTATCACAAGAAACACAACTAATTGGTCTTAAGGGTTCAGATTAAACCAGAATATAGTAGCCATTACTGACACACTTATTACTGTCTTCTTAGTAAATATTCAGTTTCAAAAGAAACCAGTAATTATTATTAACACATTCACTCCAGTTTTGCATGGTTTCCTGAGATCACTTCAGGCAAATGCTGGGATGGTTCTTTCAAAAATTTGTGGCTGAATTCCTTCTCACTCCATTCCCAACTCTAATAACCTCGATGTTGATGAAGCAAAAAAAAAAAAAAAAAAAAACCTGAAGTTTGCCATCAAGCATGTACTCGTTTCGATGTTTGATTTTCACAGTAATACATAGCTTACTAATCGAAGTAAAGAAAAGATAATAAAAAAATGCTAGGAATCACAGATCTGTTAGCTGGTAAGGTATTAGTTTAATCTATGATAAAAGCAACACACGCTATGGGCACTTGAAGAATTTACGCTGGCAATAAGAGAAGTATCTGATATTTGTTAAAAAGATTGATTTTTCATTAACACTAATACTGTTTATCTTATGTGCTCAGTCTTTAATGAAGTATCCATACCGTTTCAAAATATTAGTTTTTAAGGAATTTTGCTCCTCAAATCACTATTTATATCTAAAACTTCTTATCTCTTCATTGACTGTTTCATGTACAGACCAAGTAATCAGTACATATCCATGTATTTTCCACTTATTAATATGCCATAAAATATGTTATTGCAATGTTCATTTACATACAGTATTTCAGGTAAATCTTTAATTCCTATACTTTATTCTAATGTCTTCCAACAGCAATGAATGTTAATTACCATTTTCTTAAATTTGTTTAATATTATTTTGGAACGTAGTTATATTGTTAAGAATTGAGGTTAGTTAAATTTTTAATTTAATAGTGATGGACCACATGCTCTGTTGACAGTTTTCCTGCACACCATCTTTCTCCATTTAACGAATTTTTGTCTCCGATTCTTTCATGTCTCAGGTAAATTGTTACCTCTCTATCCAATTTATTTCAGTCCATGTTATTTACCAACAGCAAAAATATTCCCATTTCCTTATACCTGAAATCGACTGTTAGTTTGTGGTTATCTCTTAACTCCTATGTACTACTACTACTTCTTCTATATTCATCTAGGTCTCATCAAAACATTATGTTCTATTCTCTCTTTATACTCTCTTCACCCAACTCCTATCTTCCAATCAAACTCATTTAACATATCAGTTACTGATTATTTCATGTTGTAATTTTGACCCAAAAAAATCTAACTGCATACCTTTGCATTCCCTTCAAATCCTGTATCTAGTACCTATAATGTAGGTCCCCTATTACCTCACCATATTCAAGGAATTGTATGAAAAAGTTTTTGTGTACCAATTGCCTCACTTCACCTTTCCGATGTATCCTGTCCAGTTTAGTTTATTTTCAAATGTAATGTCAAGATATTTACTCTAATAATAATAATAATAATAATAATAATGAGCAAGATAATGCTTTAAGGCAATGATACCAAGGCAGGATTGGGAAATAAGACCCAACACCTACCAAAGATGATGGCAGCTGGGAATGACAAATAAAAAAAAGACAAACGCAAGTAACTCAATATTTCGGTGTTAAACCTTATGCTTGCATATAACACTTAGCAGGTTGAGATGTGCACACACTGATGACCGCTTCGTGAATGGAGGACGCAGGCAGCATGGCTTTGGCAGCATGAATCATGGTGGTGGGGGAGGGGTGGTATAACAGGCAAGAAAGTACAATCAATAATGTTGGAGTCATATTATCCATCGACTTTATCTGGACACACTCGTGTCAACTTCCTTCATGTTAACATTTCCTTAAAGAATGAGACATCCATACCTCTTTTCACATCAGTCCTACAAATCTGCAATAATACCTTCACTTAAACAGTTGCCATTCCTCCCACACCAAACATTCCCTTCCTTACAGCCTGGCCATCTTTGGCAGAAACATCTGTTCTGAAGAAGAAAATCTTTCCAGATACACCCAAAACCTGTCCCAAGCTTTCATACCATCCTGACCTAGTAAACAAACAAATCTCTTGTGGAACAACCCATCCTCAGCACAACTGTTACAATGCTCTTTTAATATTAGCCACAGCCCCACTATCATCCCATTCTTTCCTGGTGTTGAGTTCACTAACTCAAACTTTTGCTATGGGCATCAATTCCCATGTTCATTCTGGGATGCACACCATTCTCCACATGCCCCATGCTTATGTTTCAGCATACCACCCAGTCTCAAGAATATCTTGTTTTATAAATGCTTGACTTGTAATTCCCCCAAACCACCATACAGATCATACCCATGTTACGTAACCTGCAGAAAAACATGCAGCATTCACCTGGCTACAACATCCTTCTTCAATCTGGCTACAGAGATAACCTTATCTATCATTGAACACGCTTCTTGCACCACAACACATCTCATTTATCAACTCGCATGCCTCCACTGTTGAAGTTCATATAGGCTGTTGCTAGAAGGGCGCTGGTTTTGTTCTATCAAATTATGAACTTTATTTTTTCAAAACACAGTAATGAAATACATAAACATCTTCCCTAAACCTTCCCAGTTCAGGTATGGAAAATGATGTCAGACATATGTCCCTTCCCCTTTTTGCACTGTCATGCATAAACTCTGTCCATGAAATTCTTGATGGTTGCTTCACTAGACTCCATTTGCTTGTCTCCAACAGTACATCAAATTTCTGCCTTTAACTTGTGGTTGTTTGGGGATCTATGACATACACCAATAGTTTCAGATACCGTAACCCCAAAGTAAAAAATCACCAGGCCTAAAGTCACATCTCCTTGATGGGCATTGTTGGCCACCAATCCATGAGAAGTAGTGATTTTGAAACCACTCATGGGACAACTCAATTGTTGCATGGGACATGTGACAGGTGGCACCATCCTGCTGAAACCACAACTCTTGAATGTTCTTTTCAGTGAAATGATAACACATAAAATCTATTATCATTGCAAAGTAGCAATTTCAATTAACCTTTAAAGCGTGATCTGCCTCAACTTAAAAGAAATAAGTGCCTATATTGCAGCCCTCCTAAAAGCCACAGCAAACCATCACTATGGACTTATTTCCCTTTCTTTAAACATATAAGGATTTTATTCCTCCCAGATAAGGTACTTATGCTTATTCACACATTTAGTGGAAATGCACTTCATCACTAAAGAAGATTTGCTCATTGTCCTCCTGCTGTCTTCTCAGAAACCAATCAACAAAATGTTGCCTCTTCTTGTGATCGACTCCATTCAGGTTCTGTGTCAACTGAACTTTGTAAGGGTGGTAATAGAGATTATATCAGAGAAATCACTATACTGAAGAATATCTTATGCCCAATTAGTAGGAACAGCAATGAACTGACTTCATTGGACTAACAACTACACTTGCATGAACCAACTCCATGTTTTGCACAGAATGGCCATAATGATGACACCCCAAACTTTTCACATTCATTGTTGAACTCAGTCTGCGAACAGTTGATTCATAGGGATCTTCATTTTTCCCTAAAATCTCACAAAGGTGTCTTACAGTTGCTGCATAACTATCTCAATTCTGATAAGACATTTTATCAATTAGCATACTGCTGCGCAATAGTAAATTCCCCCATGGTTAAACACACAATGAACCAGCAATGCAAGGTATTCAGACTGCAGCACCAATCAAGATATTTATAGATAGCAACTTGATACAAAACAATGTGGCCAACTGACAAATAACAATAAACTGCGCGATTCAAAACTGGCGCCCTTTTTGCAACTCACTTTATATTGTCCTCACCACTAAACCAGTCACCATTAGAAGGCAGACAGTGTACATATCCCATCTGGTGGCAAAACATGCCAAAGTTGAAAAATTTCTGCAAATGTCTTACAGTTAAGGTTATTATTTCCCGACATCACAAACTTTGCTGAACTCCATAAATGATAATTAGCTAACTAAAATATCACTGAAACCAGACTTCCTCCTGTTTTCAATCTCCAATAAGACCCTCCCAGCTGACCCTGCACTTATTATTATTAACCCCAGCATTACAGATTACGGTATCAATTTAGTACTTTCCTGCCAGCAACCCCTCGTGACAACCATCACCACTTATGCCACCCCTGCCATGTTGCTGAGGTCCTCCATTCACCAAGCTGACATCAGTAAGTGCACATCTGACCACACCATGTGTCTCACGTGTTTGCAAGAATAAGGTTTAACACCGAAATACTGTGTTACATGTGTTTTTTCTTTTTGTGTTAATAATTTCCGGCTGCCTTCATCTGTGATAAGTGTTGGGTCTTATTTTCCTATTCTTCCTTAGTAAGATATTTACAATTATTGTCTTTAAAAAAATCCTCCTACCATACAATCATATAAAAGCTTTGTTATTGTTTTTGTGTAGATAATAAGCCTACTCCTTATTGTATCTATCTTCAGTCCATGACACCGAGCGTGGTGGTGTAACGGATAGCGTAATGGCCTCGCATTCGGGAGGACGGCGGTTCGAATCCCCGTCCGGGCATCCAGATTTGGGTTTTCCATGGTTTCCCCAAATCACTCCAGGCGAATGCCGGGATGCTTCCTTCAAAAGGCCATGGCCGAATTCCTTCCCATTCCTTGCCCCCATCCTTTCCCGTCTCTAAAGACCACGTTGTTAAAAAGGGACGTTAAACTGTTACAAAAAAAAAAAAAAAAAAAAAAAAAATCAGTCCATGTCATCTATCTAACTAGATATCCTGTTGAGGTCCCCCTGTAGTTTTTCACAGTACTCTTAAACATATTCTATAACATTAAATCGGACTGTAAATGGTATGTGAATAATGAATAATATTGATCTCGGAGCAATAACTTGTTGCACTTCCCATTCTACTTCTTGATACTGCATTTCCTACCCCAATGTTTTGGTTTCTACCTTTTAAGAATTCCTCCTTTTCATTCATAGCAGTGGTTTTTGTCTCTAATCCTTTCATTGTCTCAGATAAATAGTTACCTCTATAGACCATTTATTCTAGTCCCTGTTACTTACCAACATCAAAAATATTCCCATTTCCTTATACCTGAAATTAACTGCTATCACCGGATAAGTGGCACTTTAGTAGGTATCCACATGACCCCATCTCTTCCTGGCTGTGTGGAGGAAAATTCTAGAAGAAATGGCCACTTGGCTCCTTTAAGTTGTTAAAATATATATGTGAAAAAAGAGATCTATCCCAAAACTATCCGCCTGTCCTTCATATCTTATATCATAGATCATATCATATATCATCTTATATAATATGCTGGGTATGTGTGTCAACAGTAATGCTTCACAAACTCACTAGATGCCGCAGTTGTCACTGGGCCTCCTTAGTTCAACTGCAGCGCCTGTTTGTTTACAAAGTGTTTTGTAAATTCATCACATTTCGCTATTGTCAAAAATGATGGAAATTTCGGAGCAATGAATTTGCATTAAATTTTGCATTAAACTCAAAAAGAATTGTGTGGAGACCATCAAAATGATGAAGATGACATTTGAGGACAAGTATATGAGGAAAACACAAATAAAATAGTAGTATAAGTAGTTCAAAGATGGCTGTGCATCTGTTGATAGTAACCCCCACTCTTGGTGGCCTTCAGTGACAAAACCACCGGATAATATTGAACGTGTGCAACTTGCGATCAATGAAGATCATCGATTGACTGTGCAAGAACTAGAATGTGATCTTGGAATACTGAAAACTCGTCTTTGGAAGATTTTAATTGGAAATTTGCAAATGGTTCATGTGTGCATAAAATTCATTCCGAAATTGCTAACAGAAAATCCTTCATCTTGAAAATTCTCAGGACAGTTTGGAAATGGCCAATAATTATAAAAATCTGCTTAAAAAGATTATAACTGGTGATGATCTGTGAGTTTCTGATTATGATCCTGAAACGAAACAACAGTCTTTGCAGTGGAAGATGTCGTCGAAGCCATGACTGAAAAACATGCGCCAAAGTAGGAGCAACGTCAAGTCGTTGCTGATTTTTACTATTATTATTATTATGCATGGGTTGTGCACCACGAATATTTGTCTAAAGGTCAGACGATCAGCAAAGAATATTATCTTAAAGTTTTGAAAAGATTGTGTGATGCTATTAGAAGAACACAGCATAAGCTTTGGTCAAGAGGTGCTGTCTTCTTCATCACGATAATGCACCAGTGCATGCAGCAATATTTGACAAGGCACAAAGTCTTACAGCTCTGTAAGCCCTCGTACAATCCTGACTTAGCTGCCTGCAACTATTAGCTGTTCCCAAGATTAAAAATGCTGCTCAACGGACACCAATTCAAGGACAAAGAAACACTCGAAACTAATACATTGAACACAGGCGATACCAAAAAAATGGGTTTCAGGACTGCTTCCAAAAGTGAAAGGTCATTGGAGTGGTTCTTAAATGAAATTGGGCTACTTTGAAGGATGCCATCATCCCAATGATGCAGAATAATACCAGCAGGAAAATATGAATGAAGGTCAGATACTTTTGGGACAGACCAAATATGTGGAAGTGTATTCATCCCATACATCTATGGTACAGTTGTTTATTCAAATGCACCCTAGTTTTTTTTAAAACTTCATGTGCAAAAAATCCCAATGGTCTTTGAGTATTGCAATTATTGATTTATTTCCTCAATCAGTAACATGGTCCAGGTGTTCCAACGTGAGGAATATTGCAATGTGAATAAACTATTTATTCTTGGTATTGGAGTATATTTCTCTTTTGCTATAGACTAACAGCAGAGATGGTCGCTACTGTAATACTTTCAGATTATATACAGAAATAAACTTTGTTGCCTCGAAATATAATTATTTATATTTCTCTTCTCACAACAATTCCATTGAATACCAACAAGAAATGCTGACTATGTTGGACAGCGTTCCGATCTGAAATATTACAAGGTCCAGTTTCCATGCAGGATTGATCAGTTCACTTTTATCTCAGCAGCTATTATTCCAAACCTCTAAATCCACTGTTCAATTATATCAGTTTCACTCCCTACTTTTCTCTCTTTTAGACTTAAATTCAGTTGTAATGGTATTCCAAATAAAATTGTCTTTTTTCTTCAACATCGTTCATAACATTACTATGCTATTGCTAGCAACAATAACTCTCTCCAAAGACACTATATTTCTGAATACCTGAATCTAAACAAATAATCGCTATCTCATCTGCTCTCATTTCACTGTTAATTCTAGGCCCATTTAATTTCTTAATTATACTTACATTCATTTCTATTATTTACACCCTTAATATTTTGGCTATTGTTTATCAAATTATATTCCCATCTAAATCTGTGGATCTGTTTCAACAATCTCCCGCTAATTCTATTTTAAAGGCTTGCTATGTTACACAGGCAATCAGGTATCTGATTTTTTTAATTTCTGGACCTGGATTTGAATCCCAGTACTGCCAATTTTTCCTTTAGAAATTGTCAAGTACGATTTTTTATTATTATTATTTCATCTTCATTTACTTACTTTTATTGCTTGAAATAATATTTAAACCAAATGGCATATGCAATACAGAGTCAATTTTTTGTTCAGAAAACCATTTTCATTTGATGACCTTAAATTTATTATTATTTGAAAAATTCCTTTCTTAAAATATTGTGTAATTATAACATTCCTATAACTCGGCTAATAACCCGAGAACATTATTTATATTCTCAACGCTGAGAAAGACTACATAAAAACATTAATATTTCTAAAATTCATTTTTTGTGTCTCGAGCCTTTTATCTCCTTGGATATCTAACAGAAATCGATAAATGAAGAAGGGTTATGAAGAGGAATGTCTCAGCTTTGGTGACATTAAATATTAAGAAAGATTTTTTTTTGGAATTCAACCCTTAAAGGTAAACGTATCAGTGGTTCTTCAACACATTTTTGTGTCACGAGCCATTTATCTTCATTAATATATAACTGAAATAGATAAATGAGGTATCATTCTAAAGATTAAGATCTCCACTGTAGTCACATCATGTTTTAAGAATGGATTTTTTCTGAATTTGATCCTTAAAGGACAAAAATATAAGTATTTCTAAAATCCGTTTTTTTGTGTCTCAGGTCTTTTATCTCTCTTGGTAACTAAACAAAATTGATAAACGAGGTATTATTTTAAAGACAGTACTTCGTAAGGTCTTCGGTTTCATTACACCATATTTTAAGAAAGGAATTTTTCAAAATTCGACCATTAAAGGCCAAAAGTATTAATATTTCTAAAAAGCATTTTTTTGTCACGAGCCATTTATCTCCCTCCTAACCGAAATCTATAAATAAGGTATTGTTTAAAATATTAAAATATCTGCTGTGGTCATATCATATTTAAGGAAAGAACTTTCTCCAAATTCAACCCTTACAAGGCAAAAATATCATCATTTCTAAACTTTTTTTAAATAATAATAATAATAAACCCCTTGCTTGATACCTAACCGAAATCAATAAATAAGGTATCATTTTAAAGACCCAGGTGTCCTCTTTGGTCACACCATATTTTATAAAAAGAATTTTTGGAATTTGACCTTTAAAGCGCAAAGTATCAATATTATTCCTACAAGTGTTTTTTTTAATGATCCATTTATCTCCTTTGATACCTAAACAAAATTGATACATGACATATGGTTTTAAAGATTAAGGTCTTCAATTAGGTAAAATCATAAACTAAGAAAGAATTTTTTGGAATTTGATGCTTAAAGTTGTCGCACGTATGAGACAGTTCAGAGCCAAGTCCCTAGATTGCAGCAACATATTTCACAGAGATGTCAATAAACTTTTTTTATATAATAAGTAGAGATGGGTAGGTCCGGATGGATGCAGTTCCGCGGACCCGTATCACTTGCGCGAGGGATGGATGTACATCCGAGCGCTTGTCGGATCTGCTTCCAGCCGGACCTGTAACAGCGCCACAGTTCTCGCGTGGCCGGAGGTTGAACCACGGCCGGACCTGCAACGCGGAGCTGGAACGCAATTTTTCATTACAGTTCCGATTTGAAATCTGTGTTCTGAAGAGTTTAATGTCATTTACTGTACGATTGGATTACAGTTCTATTTAAAGATGAGATTATAAATGAAAAACTATTTCTTAATGTGTGACTACTAGTAGATAATTACAATAACTATTAAATGTCAATGGGTAGCTAAAACCCGGTAGTACATTTTTATTGGTCGGGTTCGTGCTTCTAAGGTGAGGAGTGTTTTACGTGCTAAATAAGCATGGACTTATAATTTAACTTGTAATTTTAATGCGTTGTAGTATTATTAAACTTTTAACGTTCAGTTTGATTGATCACAAAGTCTCTAGAATTTTTAACTTTCTCAATTCTGATGGCTTAAGGACAAATCAAACAATACATTTAACATCTCTTTATTGCAGAAACACGGTTCGTAGAGTTTCCAAGGAACATTATACATATCTATACTAATATTATAAATGCGAAAGTAACTATGTCTGTCTTTATGGCTGTTTGTTACGTTCCTTGGGCTAAACGGATATGCCGATCGTGATGAATTTTGACAGGAAGATGCTGTTTGACATTAGGATCGAGATGGGATACTATATTATGTATAGATAAGAACATATTGTCATTAAATTACGGAAACTATCTCAACTGTGAAAGACAAACGCATAATATCTATCTATATTTGTAATGCGCGATTGTTTCCAACAATGTTAGGGTAGTGTAGTGGTAACGAGGTTGCTTCATATTTAACCTCCAGCGTTGCTCCGGGTTCGAATCCCATTGGGTGCAAATATTTTTATTAATTTTTTTTTCATAGTTTGAGCCATGAGTAGGATTTTATAGTAAGGATACCATGTTCTGGCAAATCTTTGGCGGTAGAAAGCGTTAACATTATTCACGGTATACTGGTTCCACAAGTAGTTTTTGTGTGATCTAAACTAATAATATTGTATATGCGAACGTGAGTCTCCATCTTTTTTTTACGTTTTGACGAATATATGTGTATACCGATGACAAGGAAATGCTTTGTATATTTAGGAACGAAATAGGATACTTTTTTCCGATATGAATAACAGTTTTAGTTATGAGACAGGTTCGAAGAGAGAATGGTATATCACTGGCGTTCCCGTCATATTATGCCGACTCAGTGTTGTTTGGGACATCTTAGATCATTTTTAGCTTTGTATATCCAATTCTAGCAATGAAATTCTAAATCCACGCGTGCGAAGTCGCGGTTAACAGCTAGTAATATATATAAATGATTATGTGGCATTATTGCGAGCGACTGTGCTGGCCGCTTTTACAGAAATATTTTATAATCCAACATTGAAAAAAAAACGTCACATCCAGCCGTTTCTAGAACGTCTAACAATGACTCAAACAATCGGTTATTATTACTAAGAATTAAATCTTGCTTAAAAATACTTTCAACTAAATTGGAAATAATATTAAATAAAATTACAAATAAATTAAAAGTTTCTGAAATTGCACAAAATAAAATAAAGATTTTGAAAGCACCAAAAACACGTTATGGTAGCTGGCAAAACATAAATATTACTGTTTGATTAAAATGCATTGTAACGCACTCGATTTAGCACTCACGACAACGTTTTATTCACTCAATCAAAACAGTTTCACATAGTATACAGAGCAAAACACTATACATAATATAAGAACAAATCTCACGTAATTTCTCGCTCACGATTTAAAATAAGTTATACTTGAAATTTTTTTTTTTTTTCATTTGTAATAAACTGTTTCTTAAGCTGGTATATTGTGGAAAGGCAATAATTATCTCAAAATGTTGAGTCTTGAATAATTTCATTTTTAGTAAAAAAAAAAAAAAAAAGTTATCAAAGACTCTCGATTTTTTAAAAAAAAATTTAGTAGTACTAAAACATTATTAAGAAATGATTTCATTTTATTCTTATAGAAGCCCACAGATATTTTACTTTTATCATTATCAAGTCTGATTATGCTGTGATTTTATAATATTATGTGCAATTGTGAGTTTCAGACAAAAATAAAACAAAATTATCGGAATTAATATTCTTTCATTTAATTAATTAATGGATGAACACGATGTAACTCATACTGCAGTTCTCCTTGGTAGGATTTGTATCCACCATACGCTCGATTGTAGGTTCGGACCCATACAGCTCCGCCGGACATGTATTACTGGATGTAGGTCCGAACAGATCCAGTTCCGCCATACACTCCGCCCGCCCGATTGTAGAACCGGACCCATACAGCTCCGCCGGACACGTAACTGGATGTAGGTCCGAACAGATCCAGTTCCGCCATACACTCCGCCCGCCCGATTGTAGAACCGGACCCATACAGGTCCGGACACGGAACCTGGATGCAGGTCCGCAGTGCTGGATGTACATCCGGACCCGACTCCTTTAAAATCTCGGACCTGCCCATCTCTAATAATAAGTAGCTTTTCGTATATTTTTTCTGTTAAGGAAACATTTTTGTTTTGCTATACAATTCCAATGTAAACATTTAATTCGCAAAGCAACACATATCACAGAGATGTTCATATGCATTTTGTTCAGGTTGGTTGCATTCTGTTAAGGTTAGTGACAGATTATCGTACATATAGTGTGTTTTAAATTTTCCTAACTGTTTCATAATATGTCTTCATGCATACCCATTGCACTAAACAAATATTTGCTACAAAAGTGTAATTATACTTTTAATTGTATTACAAGCATTCCACCTCACTACTCATAGTGTTTTATCACCAAAATTTTCACACAGGTCGTCTAGTTCTAAATAAATTAAACTATGGGATATTAAAATTTCAGAAAAATCTGAATTAAATTAGTGTACCATGAGCATGTGGAATTTTGGTAATTCACAAGAGTATTTCCCCGTGGGAATACACCATTGCTCTACAACAAGTCAGCTAAAGACTAGCCAAGACCAAAAAAATCAAACCAGTGTTTCCTTGGGGAGGCAGTTTCCAACAGTACGTTGGTACAGGATGGGCGCGTCATGTCTCCGTAGTGCTAGTCTCATTTTAACAGTCAACAGGTGCATGTAGCGTCGTGAGGTAAAAATTCAAAATGTAACGACTTGAAGTTTAATTATCTCACCTCGGAATAAGTCCACAGACACTAACATTCATTTCAAGGAAACTTTAAGCTAAACTCAGTGAAGAAGCTTTTTTTCCATTGGTGTAGGAAGTCATTAGTAACAGTGGTTAAAACTATTACTAAGCTCACTCTGAACTTTGGGGCTGCAAATAGAAAGTATGTTTGCAAGAGTGTATGCTTTAAATCAGTGTTGTACCTTAAGGATAATCTGCATTTTCACATTTATTCATTTATTATTTATTTATCTATCTTGTTTCATGGATCCCTGCAGAGGAACGACCTCTGGGATGTGAAACATGTCATAGGTGATATTCAAAGTTCGTTACTGCCTTAAATATCTTCAACAGTGTAATCTGATACCAGTGTAACTGCATCGAACTTTCAGGATATATTTAAAATTCATAACTACAGTGAATTGTTTTCTTTCATGTATGACCTGTTAGCTATTACAAGGTAAATTAATAGCTTGTTGGCCAGTTTTGAGAACTTTAGCATCTTCGAGAAAAGATATCGGTACTACAGGCATCACGATCAAGTTAATGCAAATATTGTATAACCCAAGCAACATTTTCTCATTACATATTACTTTGCCACAGACAGAGTCAGGACTCATTACTAAACACATGTATCCCATAGCATTTCACAGTACACATGATTAGACATTACTGGAAGTGAAATTAGGTTCATTGAACACACTGCATAGGGGTCCAAGAATGTAACCCAGCTCCAAGCAATCTGTTTACAATTCTTTGTGGAGACTCACCCATCTGTCAGCAACAGCCATATACACAATTTGGTGTTTTCACATGCTATTGTCCTTCTGTATGGACTGGTGCCACGTCTACAATTACTAGAGCCTTCTTGCATTCATTGTGTAACAAGTCTCTGTACTGACATTGCATCATGGCCAGTCCTTTGGGAGATTTCTCGATATGATGCAATAATTTACCCAACCTCTCTCTAAGTCAGACATTTGGGTGTAGAGAGTTGTCACTCTTCATCTTAACACACTTGGTCACTAAGAACCTGTAAACAAAAAAGTGTCGTGTTACACCACAGCTAAACAACACAATATTTTGAAAATTAAATATCCTCTTAATTCGCTCACTATTACATGTACAACTTTCAATTTTTAATTATTTAATACTCTTCATATGATGATATTTGGGGCCACAATTTCATACATATATTACAACTCTGTCAGGCTGTAACACTTTCCATTTCCACTAGAAACAAGTTTTTGAAATAATGGGTTAGGAACGAAGTTTGTGGAAGAAGTTTCCAGAAAGAAGAGACAGGCTGATAGCTCATTATTTGAGACATGCTGGATTGGTTAATTTGTTAGTGGAGGTAAAAGTCAAAGATAAGAGCTGTAGATGAAGACAGAGATTAAAATATATGAAGCAGATAATTTAGGACGTGAGTTGTAAGGGATATGTTGAGATGAACGGGTTAGCACAAGATAGGATAGGGTGGAGGGTTGCATCAAATCACTCAAAAGACTGATGACAGCAAAAAAAAAGTAACATTGCTGTCACCTATACTAGTACTACTATACTATTACTATTACTCCGTGATTCACTAAAAGTGTGTGGCGGAGGGTGCATTGAACCTATCTGGGAAGGTAATGGTTTGGAATGGATATACGGGATATGGCAGGAGGTGCCCATGGGCTATTGTGAGAAACCATCCCAGCATTCGCATGGAGTGATCTGAGGAAACCATGGAAAACCCAGATCAGGATGGCCGGAGTACTTTATTGAAAGCTGCTCCTGTCGGATTTTTTGTTTAGTCGCCCGGTAAATCCTTTCTATTCCACTCCCTAATCACTCGTGGAAAAAATGACTACAGAAATGAATCGGTTCTGGTCCTGATTTCTCTTATCTTATTTTCACCGTCATATCGAGATATGAATGTTGCTGGTAGCAATATTTGTTTACTGTCATTCCGAAATACGTGAATTGAGAATTTTTCAATTAGCTTCTGTCGAGAGCAACGCCTTCAGTGCTCCAGATCTTCCCAACCTAACTCCTTCAAACTCGCACTTACGCTTTCCCTATAATTATTTTTGCAGTATGAGATAATTCATACTTGATAGATGTAGCTGCTACCAAAATAAATGATTAATAATTTATCAAAAACGTTGAGGGTGCAAAAGTAGTTGGGTACAGAAAAAAAGGAAAAGTAGGTGTGTAGGGAAGTTGCCACTGGATCTTGCGCTCCATCGCCATTAAATTAAACTAAATTAAACAAAGAAATAAATTCACGGATATGCTTACTAAACTACCCTTCACTCAACACCAGACACAAAAAAAAAATGTATATTTAGTTATTCATGTCTGTGGTTGTGTGAATTCTATCATCAACTGTGATAATTGTTGATTTTTTGCTTATTCTTTCTTATTTCATTCATTTTCTTTGATCTCATACTTCTTGTGCACACAAAATGTATATAACGACTTAGGAAAAGTCAAAGGTAGAATGTAATGCCTCAAGTTAATTATTACATCCACTATAATATAAAACTATTCATTCTCTACTTATACATGTTTAATGTGATTATGACGATCACTTACTTACCCTACATTAGTACTATACAACACATCATTAACGTTCATGCCATAAAATATCACATACAGCTACACTTTGTCAATACAAACAATTTTGACTTTTGACTTTCTTTCCCTCATTCCATCATTTAAATATTCTTTAATTGAGTAAAAGACAAATACAGTATTTAAGCTAATGCTTGAGTTGTTCTCTCTTGTTATTAATTAATTCTAATGCAGGAAGCTATTTGAATAATTTGGCTCCGAAATAGAAAGAACATTCTTCAAACTTTTTGTGTTAAGCACATACAAATTCTAATCATATTTATTATGTGTTGCATACTGGTGCATTTTTCATTGTTTTTATCAATATTCCTAGTGAGTGAAAGAATTATAGTCTTATGTATGTACCAGAAAATTTCAGAATCTTAAGGTCTGCAAAAAAAGTTTTATGTGACACCATTCTTTTTTGTTTTACTGTTATTCTAAGGATATGCATGGTTACTCTGCAAATCTTCCCTCACACTTTAAAAAAGTGAGAAATAAATGTCATCAGTATTTCTATAAAAGTTTTAAAAATTTTATTGATTGTGTAATTATCAAATGATGTTTCTTCCTCCCCTCCTTCCCCCCCAAAAATGAAAAGAAAATCTAATCTCTCTCATCATTTTGTATTAGGTTGGATATTTGATTTATTAAAATACTGCTCTTCAGCTACAATTTGAGATAATATAATGGAACCACATTTTCATTTATAAAGATACTAAGTTTGATTAATATTTGTTTCAGGTTATTATATCGGCAGCATTTACTTTATATAACACAACCCATGTTAATGGAGAGTTTTCAACATGCAAGTAATTTGTCTGTACGATGTAATCACCTTTTGTCACTTATGTACATACTCCAGAAGGTTCCTAGACAAGTTTTGGAGTCAGACTTGCCAAAGGTAATATCACATATGCTGTTTTACTGATATTTCTCAAAAAAAAAAAAAAAAAAAAAAAAAAAATTACTCTTCTATGTACCCACCATTGTGTTTTTTTGCTAATACAAACTGTTGTAATTTCTTCCTTCTATGAGGGTAGGCTAAAAAGAAATGCACACATTGTAAGGTAACCTAAAAATTTTGTAACTGTATAACAGAATTTGTTTTCAGAACCTCAGGTTAAATTGAATAGCATTGCATTTCATTTTTAATGTCAGTTACCAAGTTAATACAAGCTAGAAATCAGATTTTTACAGTTATGAGAAAGTATCTGAACAAGACAGTATTTCCTATTGCATCATCCTGAAGCAGCGTCTACTTTAAAAATTCATTTTAAAAACTCAGAGAATACAGGTAGCAACTTCAGAATTGCTCAGTAGTCATTTGAGAATATTTAGAATCGTTGATAGCTTTAATCGCTTATGAAATATTAATTAGTTAAATTCTATTTTGGATAAAGGAAACAAAGAAACTGCCGCGAGGCACTGAAAATAAGATAGGATAGGGAAAATAAACAGTTACCCTTCACTTACCACAGATGAAGGCAGGAGGGCGAAACACGCAAAAACACAAAAACAAAGGAATTGCACAATATTTCGACTTTAGTCTTAGTCATGTGGGAGACGAGACATATGGCAGGAGGAAAGATTCTATTTTTGTTGACAAGTTTTATTTCACCCTTCTGAAAATAGTAAATGGGGAGTTTTTGTCATCAAATGAAACAGCAGTCAATTAGAAGCAAAATAAAAGTTATTTCAGCTTTGTAGCTGCCAAATTGTGGAAGTTATGAACAAGTTTTAGAATTTCAGAAATTAATTTTTATGGCCAAACTATAGAAGCAACAAAATGTTTTATAAGGATCAAAATTAACAGTTTCTAATCAACCTAGCTACTGCCAAAATTTCAGATCAACAGGAATATTTCAAGCACTCATGGTCATAAGTATGACGAAATCTTCAAGCTTTAAGGAAGACATCTGATCACATTTGATCAGATCGTGAGACTACTTTTGTGAGAAAGTGTTCCCACTGGTGTTTCTATATATAGCAGCCCTGAGTTTTCCTTGTGGCCAGTTTGTTTCAAGTCATCTGAGCATAACCACACTCCGCAGCATGTCGTTTTGGTGCGTGTCTACGATGTAAGGTGCCGTTAGACGCCGGCCAGTCTTGCACAATTAGTAAGAGCGTGACTATATTACCTTTTGGTGCGATCTAAACACCGGCCAGTCTTTCACAAGTCGTTCAAGCAAGTACAATGCAGCTCTTAGGCGGAATCGTATGCCATGTGACATGGCAGCATAACTTAATTAAAGGTAACTGGCAGAAATATTGAACTGTCATGGCGTGTGACGGAATTTTGCCATCTTCCATACATTAGTGAGTTTTATTTTGAACAATGGGGTTTGGTCTGGCTCGATCATGTTAATCGGTCCTGCATTTATATTTCTTTGGAGAAATTGTCTGATGCCAATTTAGTTTTGTGACTTTGTTTTAAAATTTGTAGAATATAGCGAACATCTATCATCATTTACCAGTGACTTTTATTAACTTTTACCTATCATAATTTGGGGTTTAATCAAATTAGATGGCAGCCGAGTTAATGTTGCAAAGCACAGATTAAAATTATCCAAGATATAATCACGAATACAGTTGAGACTGAAAGTTTTGTACTAACCCTGGTGTAACATGCTTGTAGAACATGAATAAAAAAAAATAGCAAGATTGGGCAAAAGTACTTTAGTGTTCACTTCTTAAGCTTCAAAATAATATATTTATTTTTCAACATAGTCATCATTAAGGTTAACACATTTCTCTCAATGTGTTAAAGGTTTCTTTATTCTGTCACTGAAAAATTCTTTTGACTTTTCTGCAATCCATGATTTGACAGTTGCCTTCACCTCATCATCTAAGTTTTAATTATTACTCTTGAGGTCTGTCTTGAGTAGAGGAAAACAATAAAAATCGCAAGGCACAAGATACCTGGAGTAAGGAGTGTGTGGAATCTGTTCAGACTTCAGGTTTTGCACAGCCTGTACGGTTCTTGTCTGTCGGACGGCATGGTACCCATAGTGCACAGATTTTACGGTATCCCAATTGTTCAGTAATGAAGCCGACACATTCCTTGGATTTTCCAATAGGGTTTGCGATACGCTTTAGAGTGATTCGCTAGTCATTTTGAATCAAATTGTTGGCAAGTTTGCAATGTTTATCGTTTATGGCAGTGATTCGACATCCGCTGCGATTTTCATCAACAATCCAGGCTCGCAATCATGAAATTTTACTGCCCATCAATTTGCAGCAGACCTATCAACAACATTGTCACCAAAAACAGCCTTTAAACAACAATGAATCTCGGTAGGATTCACTTCTTCAGCAGTTAAGAATTTGATAACAGCACACTGTTTAACTTGCATTACCATATCATTAGAACCATATCTCCATACTCTCAAAATACACTGGATGAATTACTTCCATGTGCCACCAGGAACTCTTATGAAGGTCATTTTGTTCGTGCTCTACAAGCTTGTGTGAATTTATTCTCAGCATACTGTTGTATAGTAGCAGTAAAGAGAAAAGTGATTTTGATGATAAATCTTATATATATATAAAAATAGATGTGTTTTTTTCCTATATTTCACTTTTCAGCCACCACTACATAGCACAGATCACTGATGTTTGTGGGTGGAAGTAGCATGGAGTTTCCTGTCATGCACAACGTTGGCCGAATGCCGATAGCTGTGGGGATGCGGGAGATATAATGATTAAAGTTGGTCAGTGCAGGGCGTTTTCATATTTCGACCAAAAATTCGTATCACCGTATACTTCTCTTTCCTGCCACAACTACATAACATAGACCTTTGGTGTTTGTGTGTGGTAGTAGAATCGTCTTTCCTGTCGTGCACTATGGTTGTTAGATGTCGGTAGCTATGGGGGTGTGGGAGAAATGGGGGTTGAAAGTGGTCGACCTGTGGCAATTTCATACTTCTGCCAAAGACAAAAGTGTCATGGTGTATCACTTTTCAGCGAAAACTATAGATCACAGATAACTGGCGTTTGTGTGTAGTAGTAGCACAGAGTCACCTTTCGATCACAACAGTGGCCGAATTTCAGAAACTGTGGTACTGTGGTAGATAAGGTGGTTTTAAGTGACCGACCAAGTATATTTTCGTATTTCGAATGTCTACGCATATTTCACTTTTCTGCCACAACTACATAGCATAGAGCATTGCTGTTTGTGTTTGGTAGTAGAATCGTATCTCATGTAGTGCACTATGGTTGATAGATTTCGGTAGCTATGGGGGTGTGGGAGATATAGGGGTTGAAAGTGGTCGACCTGTGGCAATTTCATACTTCTGCCAAAGACAAAAGTGTCATGGTGTATCACTTTTCAGCGAAAACTATAGATCACAGATAACTGGCGTTTGTGTGTAGTAGTAGCACAGCGTCACCTTTCGATCACAACAGCAGCCGAATTTCAGAAACTGTGGTACTGTGGTAGATAAGGTGGTTTTAAGTGGCCGACCAAGGATATTTTCGTATTTCGAATGTCTACGCATATGTCACTTTTCTGCCACAACTACATAGCATAGAGCATTGCTGTTTGTGTTTGGTAGTAGAGTTGTATCTCATGTAGTGCACTATGGTTGATAGATTTTGGTAGCTATGGGGGTGTGGGAGATATAGGGGTTGAAAGTGGTCGACCTGTGGCAATTTCATACTTCTGCCAAAGACAAAAGTGTCATGGTGTATCACTTTTCAGTGAAAACTATAGATCACAGATAACTGGCGTTTGTGTGTAGGAGTAGCACAGAGTCACCTTTCGATCACAACAGCGGCCGAATTTCAGAAACTGTGGTACTGTGGTAGATAAGGTGGTTTTAAGTGGCCGACCAAGGATATTTTGGTATTTCGACTGTCTCCGCATATGTCACTTTTCTGCCACAACTACATAGCATAGAGCATTGCTGTTTGTGTTTGGTAGTAGAATCGTATCTCATGTAGTGCACTATGGTTGTTAGATTTCGGTAGCTATGGGGGTGTCGGAGATATAGGGGTGGAAATTTCATACTTCTGCCAAAGACAAAAGTGTCATGGTGTATCACTTTTCAGCGAAAACTATAGATCACAGATAACTGGCGTTTGTGTGTAGTAGTAGCACAGAGTCACCATTCGATCACAAAGCGGCCGAATTTCAAAAACTGTGGTACTGTGGTAGATAAGGTGGTTTTAAGTAGCCGAACTAGGATATTTTCGTATTTCGACTGTCTCCGCATATGTCACTTTTCTGCCACAACTACATAGCATAGAGCATTGCTGTTTGTGTTTGGTAGTAGAATCGTATCTCATGTAGTGCACTATGGTTGTTAGATTTCGGTAGCTATGGGGGTGTGGGAGATATAGGGGTTGAAAGTGGTCGACCTGTGGCAATTTCATACTTCTGCCAAAGACAAAAGTGTCATGGTGTATCACTTTTCAGCGAAAACTATAGATCACAGATAACTGGCGTTTGTGTGTAGTAGTAGCACAGAGTCACCTTTCGATCACAACAGCAGCCGAATTTCAGAAACTGTGGTACTGTTGTAGATAAGGTGGTTTTAAGTGGCCGACCAAGGATATTTTCGTATTTCGACTGTCTCCGCATATGTCACTTTTCTGCCACAACTACATAGCATAGAGCGTTGCTGTTTGTGTTTGGTAGTAGAATCGTATCTCATGTAGTGCACTATGGTTGTTAGATTTCGGTATTCTATGGGGGTGTGGGGGAAATGTGGGTTGAAAGTGGTCGACCTGTTGCAATTTCATACTTCTGCCAAAGACAATAGTGTCATGATGTATTACTTTTCAGCGAATACTATAGATCACAGATAACTGGTGTTTGTGTGTAGTAGTAGCACAGAGTCACCTTTCGATCACAACAGCGGCCGAATTTCAGAAACTGTGGTACTGTGGTAGATAAGGTGGTTATAAGTGGCCGACCAAGGATATTTTCGTATATCGACTGTCTCCGCATATGTCACTTTTCTGTCACAACTACATAGCATAGAGCATTGCTGTTTGTGTTTGGTAGTAGAATCGTATCTCATGTAGTGCACTATGGTTGTTAGATTTCGGTAGCTATGGGGGTGTGGGAGATATAGGGGTTGAAACTGGTCGACATGTGGCAATTTCATACTTCTGCCAAAGACAAAAGTGTCATGGTGTATCACTTTTCAGCGAAAACTATAGATCACAGATAACTGGCGTTTGTGTGTAGTAGTAGCACAGAGTCACCTTTCGATCACAACAGTGGCCGAATTTCAGAAACTGTGGTACTGTGGTAGATAAGGTGGTTTTAAGTGGCCGACCAAGGATATTTTCGTATTTCGACTGTCTCCGCATATGTCACTTTTCTGCCACAACTACATAGCATAGAGGATTGGTGTTTGTGTTTGGTAGTAGAATCGTATCTCATGTAGTGCACTATGGTTGTTAGATTTCGGTAGCAATGGGGGTGTGGGATATATAGGGGTTGAAAGTGGTCGACCTGTTGCAATTTCATACTTCTGCCAAAGACAAAAGTGTCATGGTGTATCACTTTTCAGCGAATACTATAGACCACAGATAACTGGCGTTTGTGTGTAGTAGTAGCACAGAGTCAACTATCGATCACAACAGCGGCCGAATTTCAGAAAATGTGGTACTGTGGTAGATATAGTGGTTGTAAGTGGCCGACAAAGGATGTTTTCGTATTTCGACTTTCTCCGCATATGTAACTTTTCTGCCACAACTACATAGCATAGAGCATTTGTGTTTGTGTTTGGTAGTAGAATCGTATCTCATGTAGTGCACTATGGTTGTTAGATGTCGGTAGCTATGGGGGTGTGGGAGATATGTGGGTTGAAATTGGTCGACCTGTGGCAGTTTCATACTTCTGCCAAAGACAAAAGTGTCATGGTGTATCACTTTTCAGCGAATACTATAGATCACAGATAACTGGCGTTTGTGTGTAGTAGTAGCACAGAGTCAACTTTCGATCACAACAACGGTTGAATTTCAGAAACTGTGGTATTGTGGTAGATAAGGTGGTTTTAAGTGGCCGACCAAGGATATTTTCGTATTTCGACTGTCTCCGCATATGTCACTTTTCTGCCACAACTACATAGCATAGAGCATTGGTGTTTGTGTTTGGTAGTAGAATCGTATCTCATGTAGTGCACTATGGTTGTTAGATGTCGGTAGCTATGGGAGTGTGGGAGAAATGGGGGTTGAAAGGATATTTTCGTATTTCGACGAAAGGCATGTGTCTCCGCAGATTTCACTTTTCTGCCACGACTACATAGCATAGAGCATTGGTGTTTATGTGTGTAGTAGAATCGTGTCTGTTGTCCTGCACTATGGTTGTTAGATGTCTGTAGCTATGGGGGCGTGGAATATATGGGGGATGAATATGGTTGACCTGAGGCAGTTTCATATTTCTGCCAAAGACGCATTTGTCATGGTGTATCACTTAAGTGAAAACTATCAATCGCAGATCACTGGCTATGTGTGTGGTAGTAACATAGAGTCTCCCATCGATCACAACGTTGGCCGAAATTCGGTAACTGTGGGAGTGTGTGAGATATGGTGTTTGAAATTGTTCGATCTTGAATATTTTCGTATTTCATCCAAAGACTTGTGTGTATCCATAAATTTACTTTGCTGCCGGAACTACATAGCGTAGAAGACTGGTATTTGTGTGTGGTAAGAGTATCGAGTCTCCCATCGTGCACTATGATGGTTAGATGTCTACAGCTGACAATATGAATTCTTTACAATCACGAACGAAGTCGTGGGTACCAGCTATCATATTATAAATGTGGAAGTAAGTCTCTGTCTTTTTGTTACGTTTTGACGACTAAATGACTATATGAATATTGATGGAATTTAACAATGAAATAGCGTAGGAAGGACACAGGACATTTTTTCGGTATGAATAACAGTTTTAGTCACTAAATTTTAAGAACTTATCGAATGATGAAAGACAGGCAGATTCGTGTGTTAGTCTGTAATGTTACGTTGGTTGCTCAGTCGCGCAGTGTGTTAGTGTTTGATTTTTTTAATAAATTTCGATAGGAAACAAAACTTATTATTTAGTATAGAAGTCAATTTGCTCTGCACTGTACTATTCATTTGTGTCTTTATAAAAGTTTCTGGCACCAATTTGTCTTCCTTTTTGACATGCCTTACGTACGTAACCCTGGCCTAAGGTGCAGGTCTAGAAGACAATGTGCTGCTATTAGATTATAAGATTCAGATGCTCATGTTGAAGAAAGAAGAAAAAACCAAGCTGAAATAAAGCTGCCATCAGTTAACCCCCCCCCCCCCCCTGCCCACACACACACACACACACATATCCCCGCACCTTCGCTCACTTTTCTGTTTTTAAATATGTTGTAAATTGATTCTCTTCATGAAACAGATTAGACGATAGGATGATATAATGATGGCTTTCCATCATATTATGTCGACTCGCCGTTGTTTGGGACAAATCTTACGTTACTAACAGTTTTCTATATCCAATTCTGGCAATGAAACTCCAAGTCCACGCGTACGAAGTCGCGGGTGACAGCTATAAATAAATAAAAATATAGAATGAAATTGTTGCAAGTTTCTGAGCAATATGCATTTTATTCTAAACAGAAATACTTGTAGTACACATTACTCTATACAGAAATGCTTTTTGTTCATGATTCTGATTCCATTCGCTTCCATCTAAAATTTGTAATCATTTTACAAGGGGTACTTTAAATATTAATTTTTTTTATGAATTGAATGTTATATGAGGGGTTAGAAGAAGCATCATATACAAAATCACTCCCAAACTTTTGGTGTGGTTTAACTGCATATATGACATCCACTGAAGTGCCAAAAGTCATGGAATAGGAAGGTGCAGTTATCCAGATGATGGTAGCACTGCAGAAAAGATAGATGAATGCACTCTGCAGTGTTGAAACTTTCGTTTATACTCTTTTGAATCATATGAAAATTTTCTGGATGTGATTATGATTGCAGAACATGAATTATCAGACTTTGAATGCAGAATGGTAGATGACGCTAGACTTGTGGAGCATTTCATTTTCAAAATTTTTCATGTATTCAACATTCATTGATGCTCAGTGTCAAGAGTGTGCAGTGAATATCTAACTTCTAGTATTACGTCCTACCATGTATAAATGCAGTGGCTGACTTACGCCATTGTAATGATGGAGACCACCAACGTCTGCATCGAGAAGTCTTTGTTGGCAACAGGGAACACTACATCAAAGACCAGCAACACTGAATGCAGTACATGTGTCTGAGTGGACAGTGTAGCAAAGTTTGGCATTGATGGAATATGGCGGCAAAAGACTTTTACCTCTGCTAACAAAAGGCCATCAGATGGTGCGTCTTCTGAACTTATGAACATCCTGATTGGGCCCTAGATGACTGGAAAAAGGTTATGTACCCAGGTGAATTGTGATTCTAGTTGGCAAAAGCAGATGGTAGGTTTCAGTTGTGAGACTGTACCCACGAGGTCATGGACACAAGTTTCAGGAAGACACTGTGAAAGCTGATGGTGATTCCATCCTGATATGGACTGTGCTTACATGGCATGCACTGGTTAAATTGAACCAACTATTGAATGAAGATGGTTACATTTAGAAACAGCGAAATCATTTTCCACCATTGTGTTCCCAAATAATGCCAGTACTCACAATACCCACACCCTCAATAACTGCCTCACAGTCAAGCCATTAAGGTATTTCCAGATACCACCTCCCAACCTAAACTCTGCAGGTGGGAATGGGCATATCAACTCACTAGACATCCCCCAGGCCTTAATTTTAGATAAAACATTCCATCCTCGCGCTGTTACACCCATCACTGGTCAGTGCAATAGATTCATATATATTTATGTACCTTATTTCAAAATTTTTGATTATTTTTCCCCGTTTTAATCTTTCTTGTGATTAATACTTGAGATTTTATTATTGTTGCTTCCCCCACCACCTCCGATGATCAATTTCGTTCTTTGTGTGCATGTGTTGACCACAAGGCTAGCTCAGCTACTTGTTTCTTTCAACTTCATAAAAGGGTTAACCCCAAAATATTGTGTTTGTGTATTATTTCATGTTGCTGCAGCCCACCTCCCTTCAACTTTTGTGAGTATAGAGTGTAATTTACTATCCTTTCCATATACAACATCTTTCTTAATAGCTTGTGATTTTTTAAGTGAACGCTCACTGTATATCATTTAGGATGAAGTTTATTGCATTTTGTATGTTTCCAGAAAATCTGACATTAACAGGGGTTTTTTTCCCCATTAATCTTTATAAATAATTATTGAGGCAATTGGAAGATTAGTAATAAATTATTTGCTTTTAATTCTTATGCAGACAGAAGTAAAAGGTTCACTTAGCATCCAATAAAATCTTGACATTATCTTAATTTGGTATGAAGAGTGGCAATTTATATTATTACATTATAAAAATTGTGTGTCTTCTGATAGTTTAGGGAATTTAGGTAAAAAAACTGAACTTTCATGAGACAAGTTGCTGTTCAATTACATACTAGTTAATATGAAAGAGATATCCGTGACACAAATTTGGAAGATTACCTTGACTATTTTCCATATAATAATTCACTCTAAAACAAAGGCCAGTATCCGGGCTTAAGAATCTCATTAATGAATGGAGTGTTGGCTCCAAGCCAGCAGTAGACACACACAATGCAATAATAAATTTTATCATTGTTGATTAGTATTGTAAGCAGAAAAAGTTAGATCACTCCTTTCTTAGCTGTTTGATATCATAGAATCACAACACCTAATAAACTGAAAAAAGTTGTGCAACTTTCAGTTGTGACGATACTAGTTTTTTTTTTTTTTTTTTTTTTTTTTTTTTTTTTTTTTTTTTTTTTGACATACCAGTGCATTGATAAGAAGTGTTACAAGTGCAGTGGTTTCATACACTGTACATATTTTTCATTAGGCAGAATGTGTCAGACACCATTTTCTGTACAAGGAATTTTCACCACATTTCAACTGAACATAATTGGTTATTGATGAAGCATTAAAACTTACATGAAGCATTACAATCACAATACCATTCATTTGTCATAACTGAATGTATTTCTAGAAAATGTTCCTTTTACACTTTAATAGTAATGTGTGCAAGCAAACCTTGGGGTGGAGTCCAAACCATTGAAGAAAGGGAGAGAAATTATTTTCCACCCTATGTTTGAAGTTTCTTCTACAGCTTCTACTTGATTTCATTAAAGACTAATGTTAAACAGAATGCAATCATTAATCAGTAATGTAAGACTGTAAGTGAAGCTTTTTCATACTTGACCAGTTTTTGTTTTTATTAATTACCCTCTGAACCAAAATGATTTATGGCTGACCTTCATATTTTGATTTTTTTTTTTTTTTCTCTCTGTCAGGTCATTCCTTGTTTTGTTGAGTCTCTTGAGCAAGAAAATACAACATTGTTGGTTTCTACCTTGGAAATGCTGCAGAGCCTACTAGGGATGAAGCAGTCAGACATTTTGGAACATTTGCAGACTTTTATAAACAAATTACTGCAATTAACTAATTTTGAACACTCAATGGTAAATAATTTTGTTGCAAGAAATTTTAAGCAATTTATTATTTATATCTACAACACAACTACTTTAATAAAGTTTATTTGTTTATTTGCAGAAAGTCCGAATCCTGGCACTGCAGTGCATTCATCTTACGTGTTTCTACCCAACACATTTGATTTTGCCATACAAATCTCAGGTTAGTTATTTTAGTCACTGTCATAAGACTTCCAATTCATCTGCTGTGACTAAATATATGTGGGTTAACAGATCATGAAATGTATGTAAACAGATTTAAGAATTGATTGTGCTATGCAGCTTAGGATGTATAAGAAACTTGTGTAGTTTATAGAGAGAAAATATTATTTATTTCATGCAAGTTAGTATGTTTCTGTATTCCATTGCTCAAGAATAATTCTTGGAAAATGTATCCTTTTTTATACGCTTTATATTAGCTTGACTTGTATGTATGTATGTATGTAACGGAATTTTACAACTCCATTTTGACCAACTTCCTGATGTCCGAGCTGTTTGAAATTTGGCACACATATTAAGAACCGGTGACAATACAATAATTTCATAGCTATATCCTGCTAAGCTCATTACTTTGACAGTAACAACAGAAAAATGGTTGAATGTCGTGGAATTTTGCAATATAATTTAACCCAATTCCAGATGTCCGAGTTGTTTGAAATTTTGCTCATGTATTGATAACTGATTACAATACAATAATGTCATAGCTATGTCTTGACATTCTGATTACGTTGACAGTAAAAACATAAAAATTTTACACACGTTTTAAGAACCGTTGACAATACAGTGGTCTCTTAGCAACGTCCTGCTATTCTCGTTACTCTGACGGTAACAATAGAAAAATGGTTGCCATGTAATGGAATCTTTCATTTCAGTGTTTACCCGCTTCCTGACGTCCGAATCGTTTTAAATTTTGCACACTTATTAAGAACCGATAAAAATTCAATAATTTCACTCTCACCACGTTGTCAGTGTATCCTATACTTGATGGAATTACTGAGTTAGGCAAATGTAGCCGCGACATTAGTGCACAGGTGCGATTCGAGAAATCTTCGTCATTTGGCGGCCACACCCTTCGGAGATTTCCCACCCAATATAGCCATCATCATCATCATCGTTCTCCAGTTTCCCGGGTGTGATTTACGAGCCTTGGTTGCTGTAGACGATCGTCTTCTGCTGTCTCCTATCCAGAAAGGTTTCTCTGTCTGAAGTCACTTAACGTGATGTTGAATAGTAAGTATTCGAAATATTACTTCGTACTATTATAGAAAAGTAGCCTTCCTCGTTTACCGTGCTATTGGATCTCTTGTTGAGTTGACCATTTAATTGTATTTTACTCGTGGGAATAATAATTAATAATGAAACTACAACTCAAAGAAAAAGAGAGTTTGGCAAAGAAAAGCCAACAGTGAGAAACATACTTTTTAAACTGTCTGAACTAAAAAGTTAAAAATAAAATTGTAGTTTAAAAAACTAAAATCACGCTTTCGTAGTAATGTGAACTAAAAGGTTAAAAATAATATTTAAATATAAACATTTTGTTTAACAGTGATAGGACGTCCCACAATTCAGGATAAATTAATTTTTTTGAATAAGCTTAAAGTATAAAGTCACTGATTACAAAACTAACTTTAATGTTAAAAAAGCGTGGGGTGCGCTCTTCATAACTTTTGACAATGACTCTGTCTTTACAAACAGCCAACGACAAAAAATATAAGACAACTGAAATAGCACCCCATGCTTTTTTACATTAAAGTTAATTTTGTAATCAGTGACTTTATTCTTAAGCTTATTCAAAAAAATTAATTTATCCTGAATTGTGGGACGTCCTATCACTGTTAAACAAAATGTTTATATTTAAATATTATTTTTAACCTTTTAGTTCACATTACTACGAAAGCGTGATTTTAGTTTTTTAAACTACAATTTTTATTGAACTTTTGCCCGTTTCACTGCTTCCAGTCTGCTGTTGGGAAATCTGTTATTTTCTCTGTCATTGCTTACTTTACAGCAATACAGTACACTCTGTGTAATGTGAAGGTATATATTAATGTTCCTCCAGATATCATCTCTATGGAATTTTGTAGAATATATGAATGATTCCATTATCTTTACTTGCACAGTCATCATTGTTTTATTTAAAGTAATAAGTTACTGCAGTGCTTCTAGTACAAAATTCATAGATTTGTGCTAAAATATATGGTATTGTGAACTTATAAAAATGACTGGCTGTGACCATTTTATAGATGTCTGACACCCAAGAAATTAGTCCTAGTTGGAGACCATCAGACATTTAAGAACAGAAATCTCCTACATATATGGTGAAGAGTTCACACCCTACGTGTCTGTGTTACTGTTGTTTCTTAAATTCACCCTAGTTTTTTAGTTATTCACATGAAAAAAAAATCCAAACATCCTGTAAATACCAGAATTATTGCCACATATTATTAAATGGCAGAGTGGTCTATTTGATAAGATGTTGGATTCATAATTTTCTGACACAGGCTCAAATCCCTGCAGTATCAAATATTTCTATTTTTTCCCCTTCAGAAGTTGTCAAGCATGATTTTTTTAAAATTTCATTTCAACTTTATTTAATACTTTTATTGTATGAAATAATGGGTTTTTTTAAAAATAAAGTCATATTACCTACATTTTTTCCCCTGAAAATCGTTTTTTTTTGGAAATGAAGTCTTCACGGGTCTACCAGCAGATCGTCTTTTCACATCACAATCTGGTCGTACACCCATGAAAACTTGATTGCCATCATACGTCTCCTTTCTTCCATTATTTTTTCACTTTTTGTTAATAAGTTTATTGTTTTGGTATGTTTTCAAATAAAATAGGTGTTATTATTATTTTATGTATTTCATCTTTGTCATTTCTGTGCTTGTATATCGTCAGGAAATATTTTAAATGAAATATATAGCATCAAGACGATAGGTTTTTCTTTTTTTCTGCAATTGATATGTTTAATTGCAAAAGTGGTGGCATGAAAATAAAATAATGTCCAAGATGAAAAAATAGAGCTCAACAAAAAAATGGAAGAAACAAGTTACAAATGCTTTATAAATACTGCAAAATGCTTTTGTCAGATTCCAATTTACTAACAAATTGGCATCCTGACCAAATTTAATTGAGTATGGGTGAGGCATATTACAAAGCCATTGTTGTGTGAACAAAGGCTTTCCCGGCATGATGCTGGAATATAATCTTTTTTTTTTTTTTTAAATGGCATTTGGCAACGGAGGCCATACAGCCAGCTCAATGTGTATTTTTTCCAATGTATGGACGCCACAGGACAGACAGGACATTCACACAGACACACAACACTTAACATCCATGCCTGCGGCCGGATTCGAACCGGCGGCCTTCGGCACGCGGAGCTAGCACTCTAGCCCCTACGCTACCGAGGCCAGCTGAATATAATCTTTGTGGGTTCGCTGCTGGATTGTGTAGGTGAAAGACAAGCTTTCGGTGACAACCTCTACCACCATCTTCAGGGCCTGTTGTTCACGCTGCTCTGGTCATCACAACGTAAGCACCAGATATTTTTTTTTTTTTTTTTTTTTTTTTTTTTTTTTTTGACATGCGAATATCTTAAAAACGAGGGCATATTTGAAGAAATTATTGTAACCTCAGACATGGTGTGTACCATCCACATATATGCTGGAGATTGAAATCTGTTTCTTAACATGTCTAATGGTCTCCAAGTTAATGAAACCTAATAAACCCATAATAGTTTGTTCATGATTTTTATCCAGTTTGCTTCATTCCTGATTTTTGTTATAACATTTCTTTGATATTATGTTTTGAAATAGAATTTAAAAAAGGCAACAATGTGTACTGATGTTATTATGATTCTGTGTTATAATTACCTTAATAGATACCTTGAATGTGATCATTCATGCTGGAATACTGTGGAAGCATATACCCCTCGAACATGGGCACTTAAATAATAAATAAATACAGTTAATAGATATTTTTTGTTTTAATAGTAATTTAAAACTCTAAATTGTAATACATTTTGCTACTGTGAGTTTTAGTGAGTGTTTTTATTCGTGTAAAAAAATAATAATTGTGATTTAGTGCTGTGTACTGTTCCATGATTATTTTCCGAGGTTGTTTATCTTTTTTTTAATGCTAGGCTTAATCTCAGATATTTGTTAAATATCATCTACATTAGTTCTTGTTATTCATATTATTAGTGATCTTTTCAATAAACGGTGTTAAGTGTATTTAAGTACTGATTGGTAGATTCTTTAGCTAAAGTTTACTTGTCAGTTAATTTAGCAGACTTTTTGTACAGTTAAGATGAACAAATTTTGTCTCTCACATTCTGTCTTTATTTTTGCCAGCTACTTTTGTAATCATGAATGAGAAGTGTGGTAATTGCCTTCGATTAGTGAAGGTGTGAATTTTTTGCGAAGTGTGTTAGAAATAGTTTCACTGTGGAGGAAATTGTAGTAGTGTCTAAAATGGGGCAATTGAGGAGGATTTCCCATGGTTCTATGCAGACTGTTTTAAAAATATGAAGATATTAGAACAGATAGTAAGGATTAAGGATTAGTGCCCTTGAGGCTGAACTAAAAGATGTTAGGAAGTAGTTGGATAGGCTCTGATGGAAGGGAAACAGAGATGGTTGGGAAGGGGCAACAGGGAAAAGGGCAACCAGAACAAGGCTGGCTTCTGATTCTTTTATTGTTGGAGCGGAAAATAGGTTTGCCCCGTTGCCAAAGTTCAACAGGGATGATCATGCTACAGCTGTAGGTGTAGGGAAAAGCAGAAAACTTGTAAAAAAAGCTGTGGATTTAACTCTGTTAGACAAGGGTTAGGGAAAAAGAAAGTCTTGGAACTAAGTAGTAGTCATGGAAGAGATGTGGGCCCCAGGAAAAAATAGGATGGGATTTCCAGGTCATGAGTTTCTTCAAACCTAGTGCTAGTTTTGCTCAGGTGGTTGAAGGTATAGGTTCTTTATGTAAGGATTTCACAGATCAGGATCGTATAATGATCATCTGGACAGGGATTTTATTATTCTCGTATCAAAAACATCAAAATACACAGTTAAATACATTGTGCAAATCAACAACTTTTAAACACACTTAGCCCAGTACTTCGCAACTTCGAACGCATTGTGTGTTGCTTGAAACAGGTCTTCATTGTTGCAGGATGATGGGCACATAGGGCACTCGAGCATATGATTCTTAGTTTGGTCTTTACCACATTTGCACTTAATACTGGTAGTATAAGTATAACCCCATCTCATTAGGTTGTCCTTGGACCTGCCCACTCCTGTTCGCAATCGATTTAAGGACCGTCAGACGTTCCAGTCTTCTTCATGTCCAGGTGGCAAGCGCTCTGCAACTGTCAGTGGTCCCAAGATGTTGGGAACCCTCATTTTCCATAACTGTACTCTTGCCTTTTCAGATGACCCAGTTAGTTCCCGTGATGTTCTGAGAAAGCTTTTCCTGGATTTGAGTCTCTGGGCTGGTGGTATATGGCCGTGCAGTGGATGAGCGCTTTCTCGTTCTACTTTAGTCCTCTCCTTGTTCGCAGCCACGTCTCTCCAGATACTGGGTGGTGCAATGCCCAAAAGCTGGTAAAGCCTATCAACTGGGGTAGGCTTTTAAACAACCTGTCAGTAGCCTACAGGTGTTATTGAGGGCTACATCCACCTGTTTGGTATGAGATGATGAGTACCAAACTGGGCATGAATATTCTGCAACAGAGTAACAAAGGGCCATTTCCGATGTACGTATAGTTTGTGGTTGACTGACCCACTGTGATCCAACTAATTTGTGCAGTAAGTTGTTTCTTGTAGAGATCTTCATTTTGCAATTCATGCAGTGCTTCTTATATGTGAGGGTTCTGTCGAGTGTCACTCCCAGGTATTTGGGGTGTTACATGTCTGCAGTTCGATACCTGACCACATTACTTTTAACTTACACTGAGCTTTCCTATTTTTTAGGTGAAAGGCACACACTTCAGTTTTTGAAGGGTTAGGTCTTAAGTGATTTTCCCTATAATAGCTTGATAGGCCTTCAAGAGCAGCAGACAAATTTCTTTCTACAACTTCAAGTTTTGTGCTAGAGCTAGGTCATCAGCGTACACGAAGCTCCTGGTAGCTGGATGTAATGGCTGATCGTTTATATAAATGTTGAAAAGTATTGGGGCCAGTACACTACCTTGAGGTAGACCATTCTTTTGTACCCTCGATCGACTGCGCTGTCCTTGAAAGTCAACTAAAACCTACGATTCTGAAGAAGAGTAGTGATGAGCTTGGTTAATCCGGTGGCCTTGTCAGGCTGTAGACCTTGTCAAGTAATAGTTGGTGGTTAACAGTATCATATGCTGCTGACACGTCCACAAAGACCAACGGGTCTCAAATCCATCCTTTATAAACTGTGTAGGTTCAGCAGTTGCCCAGTACAAACTTTTGCCAGGACGAAAGCCAGCTTGTTGTGGAATAAGTTTTGGATCAACCACAGGCTGGATACGATCAGAATAAATTGTTCAAATATTTTGTAGAGATGACACAAGAGTGCTATAGGTCTAAAATCTTTAGGATTGTTTCCTTCTTTTCCAGGTTTCAGCAGCGCAATGACTCTCGTCTTCCACCACACCTCGGAATTCGATATGAGCTCATACATTTGTTAAAAAGCTGTAGAACCCATTCTTTGGTTTTATATCTGAAGTTCTTAATTTGTTCTGATCGTATGTCATCGACTTTCCTGTTTTGCACTCATGAATAACCTTTTCCAACTCTGACATACTAAAGGGCTCAGTGAGGTTGTTTCATATCTTCCTTACTGTTTCTGTGCGTTTTTCTTTGTTTTTTAGATTGTCCACTTTTATGAGTCTCCTTCCCGTTCATGAGTATCTGATGTGCAATTTGGTTTGCATTTATATTGGAATGTCCAGTGATCTTCGATGCATCATTGTTTGAGGCGTTTTAGAAGTCTCCATGCCTTGTGACTATCTCCTTTCAGGTCCCAGCTCTTCTAATGTTTTGATCCAGCGGTTTATTTTTGCTGCACTTAGAGATGAGATAAGTTGATTACCAGCTTCTATTGTCTTTTCACCAAATGGATTATCTTGGAAAGTGTTTTATAAACCATGAGCTGGGCAGTTAGATCTGAGGTGGGACCCGGAATATATGATGATCGGCAACCATGGGAATGAATCTTCTGGAGCATTTTTTCACAGTTGCAGTGAATGTGTCATATGAGTCTGGTATTGGTTCAATAGTAGACACAGCCGCATCCAATATTTCTGTGAACATGAACCAGTTAGCTCTCTTGAAGTTATACCTCCTGCGGAATGGAACTCTCTGGGATCTTAATGTCGCAAACACTTCACACATTATTGGCCTGTGCTACGTGTTTGGTATTGGGCTACAGACAGACTTCTCACATTGCTGGCTGATGTGATTACTGCTGAATATTAGATCAGGGTTGTAGCCCCGTCTCCACCCCCCACTGTTGAAAGATGCTGGCAGTTTGGAATCATGTACGATAGTAAGTTGATTTACATCTGCCCATTCTTCTACTGCAATGCCATTCTCGTCATCGAAGTCGTAGCCCAAGCAGTACAATGAGAATTAAAATCTCCAATAACAATCTGCAGATGTTGATTATGGAAATTAAACTGTGGTTTGACAGTGAACTTACTGCTGGGTGGTTTATATAAAGATGAGATTGTGCAGTTTTTAAGCTCAATGGTGAGGACTTCGATGTCATTCTCTTCTGTGAAGGCCGTGGACAGGATCTGAACATCTGGTCGGACAAAGACGGCACTTCCGTATTTATGGTGAGGTCTCTCAACTGCGCGGATCATTCCATTTATTTTAGGTCAGCGCATTTCAGTACTTCTGTGTGTCTCCTGTACACATAAAATGTGGCAATTGTGTTGATTGCATAGGTCTGGTAACAATTCTTCTTTGGCTGATGACATGCCTTCAATGTTGATGGAGACAATCTTTAACTGTGGCCCTGACAAGGGCTCACTTATTGATGTTTCTGGTGTGAAAGGTTTGGCTGGCATTATACCGTTGCCCAGGGATCTCCCGATTGCTTCTGATAACGTTTTCAAATCGCAATCTTCGGGAGGCACCTTTCATAATCCCCTGGATAGGGATGATAGGTATAGTATCAGAGATGACCTGGAGAAAGTAGCAAAAGCAACGTGCCACACTCCAGTCAGTATGATATCATTCTTGAGATGCTATGATTGGCCACATATGAACTCTGCTGTGAGCCAAGATGTGCTAGAAATTCGTTTATAAATCCAGGCGTATTTGTTACGCCTAACTTTCAGACTCAGGCATAAAATGAAAATGTTAGGCATAATTATATATAATTATGAAAATACAGATATTATAGCTTACAACCTACTCCAGCACAGTTTAAAACTGCAAATAGACACAGAAAAAAAATTAATATGATTTGTATGTGCCAATACATCATATACCAAAATTGTGAAATAATTTAACATGATTATTGATTTAATTGTACTATGACAGTAACTTTTGAATTTTACACAATGATCTTCAGAGGTTTAATTCGCAATATTTTCGAATTTTTTCCTGATTCATCGACAGAGGATTTTTTCTTTTAAATACAAATATGTCAGTATGTAAAATAAAAATTGTAAACTATTTTCCTTGTTGTACAAATTCTAAGAATAATTTGATTTCACAGTTTCTGTGTACAATTTATCGGCAAGATTGCAGAAACTAAAACATTCAGTTTATTGAATACATCATAGCTGAATAGTAAATGCAATGATTCTCCACTTTAAATATCAGGAAAAATGTCTCACGGCTCTTACCTGAAGTGCTGTGTCACTTTTATCTAGGAATTCTGGTCTTTGAGGGTTCTGTGTGTTTTTCCACCAGTAAGGCCCAGCTTGGTTGGGATCAAAATCATGCAGTGAAGGTCCATTCACTTTGATGAGTCATCTACATTTAGGTATCGAAACAATATCGTTTCTCAGTTTTCATGTTGCTAAGCTCACTGAAACCTCGCTCACATATTGCAGTGGTGAATGGAAGCACACGGTAACATGAAATGATTTTTAATAAATTTGGATATTGGTTGTCTTCACTAGTTTCGCTATATATACTCTGTTCCAAAGCTGACGACTTGACAGAGACTTCTTGTCCTTAACTCATATTTTAAAGCGCAGAAATTCATCTGAAGCTTGTTCTTTGCTTATAGTGACTGCTGCAGGTAAATCCTTGAGGGACTCTTCAAACTCTTTACTCCATAATTTAATATATCCTCATTTAGAATGTTAATTGCATCAAAAATGTCTATATTTTTAAACATGCAATTAGTTCGAAGATATTCGAAGCGTTTTGTTAATCCTGTTAAGAAATTTCTGATTATATCTTCGTGATTGTGTAAAAATTTCTGCAGACTCGCTTTACTCAATTTTATGCTTTTATATTCACAAGTACCGGTACCCAAGTTACAGTCCTTATCAAATTGAGACAGACTTGCTCCATTGGCAGCAATTAAATTTTTTAGTTCATTTCGCAGATTGTAATTTCAGACATCACTTTCTCAATGTTCACCTTGTCATATTGAATATTTTTTGAAAATTTTGACAAAACATCAGTTAAATCAATCGAAAAAGCACAAAAATCTCATGAACCGCACTGATTTTAAAGTTTTTAAGAAGTTTATCACTTTTGCTTGAAGAATTTTATTGTAGTTTCTGTCAGCACAGAAGGTCTTCAAAATACAAAACAGTGAGTGTGAAATTACTGAGCAGTGCTTTTAAAAGCTTTGTTTTTTGAAGAAATCCACCTGGTGGATATGATAGACAGGTGGTTACCGACTGGTTCATCCAATGCTCCAGTCAAATCTTTAAATTGTTTCTTACACTTTGGACTTTTAGAAAAAAAATTGTATACACCTTTAATTACTTTTTCGCATGTTTTGAGCGTAGTTTATGTTACTGAGGCTATCAGAAACGCATAGTTCTATCCAATGAGCAATACAATGCACTGATACAATATTCCCGCACACGTTGCGCAATTTTGCAACCACACCATCGCTAACACCCATATTAACACTTGCCCCATCTAGACGGACATTTCTCTTTCCAAGAATCACCATCGAATGTTTCATTTAAAGTGTCCAAAATACATTCGAATATAGTTTAGCGTAGCCATCAGTTAATTTTAAGAAATCTAGTCATTCCTGCCCTTCTTTAATAGATGCTATGTAGATTATTTCACATTCAATTGCACCCTTATCAGTTGATCCGTCACACATAATTTATTATTTATTTATTTATTTGTCGTATGGCAAGCAACTAATCTTCTTATCTTATTATTTTTTTATATATTAAAATCAATGTTTGTTTGTTCGTCTTCTATGCATTCCTATACCATTTATCAGATTGCAATGAAACTTTGGAGAGTTTTCGAGTGGGCGTCTGCTAAGGTTCCTGTGAAAAAAATTTCCAAAAAGTCACCCCCTATTCCCCATAACACCCATAATTTAGGCAAAACCACATTTTTTATCCGATTTAGATAGGAATTTGTACACTTATACTTTAAAACAAAACATAAAAATACTGCCTACAAACGGTTTTCCGAATATTAATCCCCTCGCCCCCTTTCCACCCCCATAATTTTTTCACCCAATAATTTAGGCAATACCACATTTTTTATCCGATTTAGACAGGAATTTGTACACTTATACTTTAAAACCAACATAAAAATACTGCCTACGTATGGTTTCCGAATATTCATCCCCTCTCCCCATTTCAAACCCCGTTATGTTTTTACCCCATAATTTAGGCAAATCGCATTTTTTATCCGATTTAGATAAGAAATGGTACACTTATACTTTAAAACAAACAGAAAAATACTGCCTACGTATGGTTTCCGAATATTCATCCCCTCTCCCCCTTTCCAACCCCATTATGTTTTTACCCCATAATTTAGGCAAACCACATTTTTTATCCGATTTAGATAAGAATTTGTACACTTATACTTTAAAACAAACAGAAAAATTCTGCCTACGTATGGTTTGCGAATATTCATCCCCTCTCCCCCTTTCCAACCCCATTACGTTTTTACCCTATATTTAGGTAAACCACATTTTTTATCCGATTTAGATAAGAATATGTGCACTTATACTTTAAAACAAACAGAAAAATATTGCCTACATATGGTTTCCTAATATTCATCCCCTCTCCCCCTTTCCAACCCCATTACGTTTTTACCCCATAATTTAGGTAAACCACATTTTTTATCCGATTTCGATAAGAATATGTACACTTATACTTTAAAACAAACAGCAAATTACTGCCTACGTATGGATTCCGAATATTCATCCCCTCTCCCCCTTTCCAACCCCATTACGTTTTCACCCCATAATTTAGGCAAACCACATTTTTTATCTGATTTAGATAAGAATTTGTACACTTATACTTTAAAACAAACAGAAAAATACTACCTACGTATGGTTTCCGAATATTCTCCCCTCTCCCCCTTTCCAACCCCATTACGTTTTCACCCCATAATTCGGGCAAAACCACATTTTTTATCCGATTTAGATAAGAATTTGTACACTTATACTTTAAAAAAAGAGAGAGAAATACTGTACACATTAATTTCACAAAAACCCAATCCCTCTCTTCTCTATCCACCTCCTTAATTACCCCCTCTTCCCCATAACACCCCATAATTTAAACAAACCAGCAAACCGTTCGTCCGTTTACGGTGAAGCTTTGGTGAGTTGTCGACAGGATGAGGGAGAAGGTTCATGTAAGAAAAAAATTAAAAAAGCCCACTCCTCCTCCTCATAATATAGACAAAACCACGTATTTCATCAGATTTTAATGGGTATTTGCACACTTATACTTTGAAACAAACAGAAAAATACTGCCTGCATATGTTTTCCAAAGCGCATCCCCTCTTACCTTTTCCAACTGAAAATGTATGAAACAGCAGTTTAAAATTTATAAGTCAATTTTTTTTTTATCTATGTGCCTACTCAAGTCCAGCAATAGTGTAGCATTGCCGGGTCAGCTAGTCTTATATATAAAAATCAATGTTTGTTTGTTCGTCTTCTAAGAATTCCTATACCATTTATCAGATTGCAATGAAACTTTGGAGAGTTTTCGAGTGTGCGTCTGCGAAGGTTCCTATAAAAAAAATCCGAAAAGTAACCCCTATTCCCCATAACACCCCATAATTTAGGCAAAACCACATTTTTTATCCGATTTAGATAGGAATTTGTACACTTATACTTTAAAACAAACATAAAAAGACTGCCTACATACGGTTTCCAAATATTAATCCCCTTGCCCCCTTGCCACCCCCATATTTTAGGCAATACCACATTTTTTATCCGATTTATATAGGAATTTGTACACTTATACTTTAAAACAAACATAAAAATACTGCCTACAAACGGTTTACGAATATTAATCCCCTCCCCACCTTTCCACCCCCATAATTTTTACACCCAATAATTTAGGCAATACCACATTTTTTATCCGATTTAGACAGGAATTTGTACACTTATACTTTAAAACCAACAGAAAAATACTGCCTACGTATGGTTTCCGAATATTCATCCCCTCTCCCCATTTCAAACCACGTTACGTTTTTTACCCCATAATTTAGGCAAACCACATTTTTTATCCGATTTAGATAACAAATGGTACACTTATACACTAAAACAAACAGAAAAATTCTGCCTACGTATGGTTTGCGAATATTCATCACCTCGCCCCCTTTCCACCCCCATAATTTAGGCGATACCACATTTTTAATCCGATTTAGATAGGAATTTGTACACTTATACTCTAAAACAAACATAAACATATGGTTTCCAAATGTTAATCCCCTCTCCCCCTTTCCACCCCCATAATTTTTTCACCCCATAATTTAGGCAATACCACATTTTTTATCCAATTTAGATAGGAATGTATACACTTATACTTTAAAACAAACAGAAAATTACTGCCTACGTATGGTTTCCGAATATTCATCGCCTCTCCCCCTTTCCACCCCCATTACGTTTTACCCCCATAATTTAGGCAAAGCTCATTTTTGATCCGATTTAGATAAGAATTTTTACACTTATACTTTAAAACAAACAGAAAAATACTGCCTACGTATAGTTTCCGAATATTCATCCCCTCTCCCCCTTTCCAACCCCATTACGTTTTCACCCCATAATTCGGGCAAACCACATTTTTTATCCGATTTAGATAAGAATTTTTACACTTATACTTTAAAACAAACAGAAAAATACTGCCTACGTATGGTTTCCGAGTATTCATCCCCTCTCCCCATTTCCAACCCCATTACGTTTTAACCCTATAATTTAGGCAAACCACATTTTTTATCCGATTTTGATAAGAATTTGTACACTTATATTTTAAAACAAACAGAAAAATACTGCCTACGTATGGTTTCCGAATATTCATCCCCTCTCCCCCTTTCCAACTCCATTACGTTTTTACCCTATATTTAGGCAAACCACATTTTTTTATCCGATTTAGATAAGAATTTGTACACTTATACTTTAAAACAAACAGAAAAATACTGCCTACGTATGGTTTCCAAATATTCATCAACTCTCCCCCTTCCCACCCCCATTAAGTTTTTACCCCATATTTAGGCAAACCACATTTTTTTATCCGATTTAGATAAGAATTTGCACACTTATACTTTCAGAAAAATACAGCCTACGTATGGTTTCCGAATATTCATCCCCTCTCCCCCTTTCCAACCCCATTATATTTTTACCCCAAAATTTAGGCAAATCACATTTTTTATCCGATTTAGATAAGAATTTGTAAACTTGTACTTTAAAAACAAACGTAAAAATACTGCATACATACGGTTTCCAAATATTAATCCCCTCGCCCCCTTTCCACCCCCATAATTTAGGCGATACCACATTCTTTATCCGATTTAGATAGGAATTTGTACACTTATACTCTAAAACATATATAAACATATGGTTTCCGAATATTAATCCCTTCGCCCCCTTTCCACCCCCATAATTTTTTCACCCCATAATTTAGGCAATACCACCTTTTTTATCCGATTTAGATAGGAATTTATACACTTATACTTTAAAACAAACAGAAAAATACTGCCTACGTATGGTTTCCGAATATTCATCCCATCTCCCCCTTTCCAACCCCATTACGTTTATACCCTATAAATTAGGCAAACCACATTTTTTATCCGATTTAGATAAGAATTTGTACACTTATACTTTAAAACAAACAGAAAAATACTGCCTACATATGGTTTCCGAATATTCATCGCCTCTCCCCCTTTCCTCCCCCATTACGTTTTTACCCCATAATTTAGGCAAAGCACATTTTTTATCCGATTTAGATAAGAATTTTTACACTTATACTTTAAAACAAACAGAAAAATACTGCCTACGTATGGTTTCTGAATATTCATCCCCTCTCCCCCTTTCCAACCCCATTACGTTTTTACCCATAATTTAGGCAAAGCACATTTTTTATCCGATTTAGATAAGAATTTATACACTTATACTTTGAAACAAACAGAAAAATACTGCCTCCATATGTTTTCCAAAGCGCATCCCCTCTCACCCTTTCCAACTGAAAATGAATGAAATAGCAGTTTAAAATTTATTTGTAAATATTTTTTCATTTAATCTATGTGCCTACTCAAGTCCAGCAATAGTGAAGAATTGCCAGGTCAGCTAGTACAATAATAAATATATACAATGACAAGAACGTTGGTAGCGTTCACAAGCTGATGTCCAATTCTTCCAGCCATTCTAAGAAGGAACTTGTAGCTCCAAAAACATCTTCATATGGTCCATCATACTTCCGTAGAGGGCATTCCCTGATAATATGCTCCACACTCTGGGAAGGAGCACCGCAGTCACATGCAGGAGAATCCTGAAGACCCCACTTGTACAGCATGGCCTTGCATTTGCCATAGGCCTGTTCTTTAGGCGATTTAGTTTGACCCACTGGTCTCTATTTAGATGGAATCCTGGAAGTCCAGTTGTGGGATCTTTAATATCTGAATGTTTTACAGATGCGGAGTTCCAGCTTTGTCGCAATTTTTCCATGACATCAAAGTCAAATACATCTTGCCATACCGGATTTCTGGATTTAAGACGAGTGGGTGGTAAGTTATTTAGAACCTCGTGGATTGGGAGATCCTGTGGATGATCAGGATGGTGTAGTTTTATCCACTCACTGTGCCGTTGCTTCTTGGCGTCTTATCTCTGGAGGTGGTATTTTGCTGATCAGGTGCAACCAGGGGACTGGGGTGGATTTTAGGGTGCCAGTTATTACTCTCATACACTCATTCAGGTGGACGTCGATTTTTCTAGTATGAGTACTACGTTGCCACACTGGAGCACAGTACTCAGCAACAGGGTAAACCATGGTGAGAGCGGTTGTTCGTAGTGTGTTCGCATCAGCTCCCCATGAAGTACCAGCTAGCTTCTTCATGATGTTGTTTCGTGTTTTCAGTTTCTGACTTGTGTTTTCGAGGTGTTTTTTTGAATGTTAAGGAGCGGTCTAAGGTGATGCCAAGATACTTAGGATAGAAATTATGTTTCACCCTCTGGTGGCAGAAGTTCACTTTGAGCTGCTGATGTGCTATTCTATTGCTCAAGTGGAATGCGCATACTTCTGTTTTCATTGGGTTCGGACAAAGTCTCCACTTTCTATAATATGTGTTCAAGGTTTCTAAGTCGTTAGAGAGAATGCTCTCACCTTCCTCTAATGTGGCAGTTTGGACGGCGATAGCTAAGTCGTCAGCGTAGCAGAATTTATTGCCGGTTGTTTCTGGCATGTCACTGGTGTACAAGTTGAAGAGCAATGGAGCTAGTACTGACCCTTGAGGTAATCCATTTTTTATTGTAAATGACTTACTTGTCTTATGTCCGACGGTGACCTTAAAATATCTGTTGGTCAGCATATTCCTCAGGAGTGATGTTAGTTTCCTGCAGGGTATATGTTTTTTAAGTTTAAGTAGCAGTCCATCCAGCCAAACTGTATCATATGCCGCTGTTAGATCGACAAAGGCTACTGATGTTTTTAACTTCTTCTGAAATCCAGCCTCAATGTATGATGTCAGTGCTAATACTTGCTCACAACAGCTCCGTTTTAGTCTGAAACCTGCCTGATATGTTGGTGTTATGATATTTATTATTCCTTGTATGCGGTTAAGGATGAGGCGTTCTAGAAGCTTATAGCAAACACTGAGTAGAGCAATAGGTCGATAGCTTGAAGCATCATCTGCTGGTTTGCCTGGTTTGAGGATCGTCAAGGTGTGAGCCATCTTAAATTCTGGGGGGACTATCCCAGTGTCCAGGATATCACTGAAGAAGTTCTTGAGCCAAGTTCTTCCCTGCTTGCCGAGATATCTTATGAATTCTGGGAAAATGCCATCTAACCCTGCAGCCTTCCTCATTTTTAGCATTTTGATGGCTTTCTCAACTTCTTCATGACTAAATGGATTAGAAAGGATAGGATTATTTCTAAGGTTGTTATCCATTTCAATCATCTCTTTCTCCATCTGTTTCTTCATGGCAGGATCTATTGGGACTTTGTCAGCTCTTGTTTTATGTGCAATGCCATTTCAGCTGGTGTAATTCCTGGCTCCTCTTTGCACATGTTTGAGGCTGCACCCAGTTTTCTAAGGAGAGTCCATGCATTTCTACTGGAGTGAGTAAAGCTCATTTGAGAAGTTAGCTCTTTCCATTTCTGTTTCCTCCCTTCATTCAGTTTTTCTAATATTCTTTTTCCTGTTTCAGGGTCACCAGTTTTTTGAAAATTTTCATATAAAGTTTGCGTAGATTTGTCCCAGCATGGAATGTATTGTTTCCTGTACCCTCGAGGGATGTTTCGTTTAGCTGCAGCAATAACAATACCTACAAATCTCTTGTAGTTTTTCACTTTTGGGGGTATCCATCGCAGGTTATTATCTACCTCGGAGCTATAATTGTCCCAGTTTGCCCTCTTTAAATTCCATCTTGGTTTATGAATCGATCTGATAACAGGTATTGTGATACCAACACTGATTAGTGTGGGCCTGTGTTGGCTTCTGGGAAAATGCTGAAGGACTTTCCTTGTGTGGTCTAAAGGTTTTCTTTCATCTGTGGAGACAAAGACCAGATCAGGATTGGTGTCAGATTGCCATCTAGCAGAGTGGAATGTTTTCTTTTCTTTAGCATCATAAGCTGAGATACAGGTCTTGACTTTCGCACCACACAGTGAGTTTCTCTCCGTTTTCATCAGAATTTGGGTAACCCCAGGATGTATAGTCGGCTGTTAAAGTCTCCTACATATATGCAAGGTTTTGGTAGTGAGGGCAGTGGTGGAGTTGGCCAGTTGGAAAGAGGTGGTTTGTAAACTGATGCAACAGTTAAATTGTTGAGTTTGGCAGTAATTATTTCCACTTCATTGACTTTTTGACACCTCACTTCCGAGATGTTGCAAATGTTACTTTTGGCATACATGGCTGATCCGTGTATAGGAGAGGGAATTCTCGATATCATTCTGTATCCTGCAATCTTACCCCTGCTTTCCAAATCTTTTTCAGTCATGTGGGTCTCTTGAACAGCTAAGATGTCAATTTTGAGGTCAGTAGCTAGTTTGCTAAGGTATTCACATTTAGCAATTGTTAATCCTTCTGCATTTATTTGAAGAATCTGAGCGCTGTGTCCAAACGTTCTGGTCAGTTGACTCTGACAAGTGTCCGTTGTTCAATTTCATCTTCAGATTTTTCATCTTCTGATGTTGCTTTGTGTGACCGTGAGAGATACGGGATCTAGTTCAGGTCGCCTATTGTGTAGATTATCAGCCGTCCTGCATCAGCAGTCCGTTGTCCAGGGTACACCACGAGGAGGTTATCTACACATCATACACATAATTGATATATAGTCACTACTTTTAATGATATCTTGTAATTGGATATGTGAATTTGCTGCTATATTACTGATGAAAAGAGTACACATCTTGCCAATTCTGTATGTTTAACCAATTTCGACACAGTTGTTTTCTTGTAACTCTAACAAACGTAGGTAATCTGTGAACGCAAAGTTACCTTTTGTAATGTATTAAGCAGTATTAAATAAAACACACATTTTTTGGTGTACTTTGTCACTCATGGCACTCAACGTAAGAGCTAACGGTGTCTGCAATGAATTTTTTTTTTTTTTTTTTCGCCACATCTGCCGCACACGAATTCTGATGGACTTAACTTTTTTCATGTTTTTTAACTGTTTCTAATCTAGATATAACCTTTGCATTTACGAAATTCGTCAAAGATGAATTCGCAAACGACGCAAAACATACTATTTTAGCTGCCTTCCAGTACCAAGGAAAACTTTTTTGCCACTTACTTAATGTGTGTCTACCCACGGCATTAGTTGTCGATGTATTGGTGGTAACAGCAGGCATAGTAGCTGATAAATTACTAACTGTTTTTGATCATTTACTCACTTGTTGATCTCCTAGATTGCGTCGGAGCAGGCCTACTGGTAGTAGCTGAAGGCCCCGATGATTTGTCAGTAGCTGATGTTTCTTCATTTTCTGGCAGTCCTCGTTTATCGGTACTTGTAATACTTCTATCACCAATACTTGGCTTTAAAAATGATATAAAGACAGTAATTATACGAGATATCTTTTTACTTCCTTTGTTAAGCGAATAACAGAGAAGAATAATGCATTCGCTAAAATTGTTTTTTTTTTTCACTTCGCGGTACTTCCCCCTACACTGTTGCCACTTCAGAACTTCAGAAACGTATTACTGGAAACTTTGAAATAGATCAAAACGACAAGAATTGAAATTAATTATTAGAATTTAACCTTGAACACACAAAACTGAGAACAAGTTCCAAAATGTAATTTTTTAAGTTTTAATTCTTAGGCGTATTTTCTACGCCTTTGATGGAGATTGCAGGCATAAGACAAAAACATTCAGGCCTAACGCCCGGTCAATTTCGAGCACTGGAGCCAAATGAATCTGTAACTGGAATGGTCTCTTATGTCTGATGTCAGCTCTGGAATGGGGTTGGTGCCTGCTATTGATAGGTGGGGTTATACCTCAATAGTAGAGGGAAGGGAGTTCTTTCAGATCTGATAGCAAGACATTTAATTGGGGCCACCAATTCTCATGAAAAGATTCCTGTATTTAATGGTGTTAGGGCAGCTCCTTCTTTTAGATTAGGGTCAAGTATTAGGCAGAGAGTTTTAAAAGAAATTAATTTAAACAATAATGTGTTTTCAGATACCAAAATTAAAAACTGTATAGGGATTCATTTATTACATCGGAATATCAGACGGTTATCAAACAGAGTGGGTAAATTGCTAGTTCACATAAATAAATTAAATGCTATCAATGGAATTGATGTTTCATGCTTGTCCGAATACCATATAACTACATGAATAGGTTTAGTCAGATGTAACTGACTTTAATGTAGCTTCACATTACTGTAGAACAAACTTGGAGAAAGGAGGAGTTACCAGGTGTATAAATATGAAACTGAATTTTTTTCATAAAAATACACCTTTATTGTATAAAAATGATACAAAGTACCTTATTTGATTTGCCCATTGCTAGATATACACTTTTCCCATCTCTATGGAAATTTATGAATGCCATGCAAAAAAAATTTTTTATCTTTTGACACAAATAAGTCATTGAGCTATTTTCGTACATTTTCATAAGAAGTGAAGTGCTGCTCAGCAAGTGCGTGTCCCATCAATGTAAAGAGAGAGTTATTGGATTGAGCTTAGTCAGATGAGTAAGCCTCATGCATCAGTATCTCCCAACTAAGTGCCTTAATGATTTCCTTGACCAGTTTTGCTATATGTTATGGTGCTTTGTCGTGGAACAAAGTCACTTTGGGTTGCCTTTTCTGGTATTCTGGTTGTTTTTCCTGCAATGCTTGATTCAAATTGATCATTTGTTGTTGATAAAGTTCAGAATTAACAGTTTCACCGGGTTTTAAGTAGCTCGTAATAGATAACACCATTTTGATCTCACCAAACACAGAGCATTGTCTTCCTTCCACAGAGATTTGGCCTTGACGTTGATGTTGATGGTTTAGCTGGATTTACCCATGATCTTTTATGCTTAGGGTTCTCAAAATATATCCACTTTCCATCACCTGTCACAATTCGATGGAGAAATGACTTTCTTTTATACCGGGCGAGCAGCATTTCACAAGTGGTTTTTCGTTTTTCTTGCTGTCTGTCAGTTAGTTCATGTGGAACCCATTTTTCCCATCTTCTGGATCTTTCCCATCACTTTTAAACGCATGGAGACAGCTTCCCTTGTTACATTTAATTGGTATGCGAGTTGTTCTTGCATTTGGGCACCATCCCCATCCAACAATGCTTGAAACCTGCTGTCCTCAAACTTCTTTGGAGGTCTTCCACTGTCTTCGTTTCTCATGTCGAAATCACCACTTTTGAATTTTTTAAACCACTCAAAACACTGTGATTAACGAGACAACGCTCACCGTAAGCTTCAACAAGCATTTGACCCCATTCAGCTGTAGTTTTCTTTAAATGGTAACAGAAAATCAATGATATCTGCAAATCGTAGTTTGGAAGCTCAAAACTCAGAATGTTCAACATTATTGAAAACAACACTGTCGTATCAAACTTCTATTGTTGTGGGTTGAAAATGGCTGTCAGATGTCAAAAAAGAAAATGGTGACAATGATGCAATCTGATGGGAACTGCATTGATAGCTAGAGCCATCTATTGGCAAATTCCGGTTTCATATTTACACACCTGGTTTGTTAGAAATGGTTATAATTTTGATGATATAAATATTAGCAAGTATTGTATTGATCAACATTTTGAAGCCTGTGTTACACGGCTAAATTTCAATAATGAAATTTCCATAATAGAATACAGAGCACCCTTGGGAAACTTTTCTATTTTTCTCAACCGATTTGAATTCTTATTAAAAATTTTAAGCAGCAAAGTACTCGTAGCTAACATAGTTGTGTGTGGTGATTTCATTGCAGATTTTTAAAATAACTTACCCTGTAAAGTCATGTTGGAATCATTAGTCAGTTCATTCAATTTAACTTAGGTACTTAATTTTCCCACTAAAATAATTAATAATAGTCACTAAACAATAGATGATGTTTCCCTAGATACCTGAAAATTCAATTATACTATTAATTGATTTACCGATCTTGATGCCCAGTTTGCAACACCCCTGTTTAAAGTATTAGTACCTCCTTCTGGCAGTTTGACCCATATGCAACACTTCTAAAACTGTATACATAAACCTTTTGGTGTGCCGACCAACATTTTTTTTAATGCTTAATTTGCAGTATGGGAGGTCAGCCCCATTTATGAAATAATTAAGCCCTTCTCTTCAAAATTACTTTAAAATCAAATAATAACACTTTACTATTCTTAATGCCTTGATTTAATTTCACCAAATTAAACTACACAACCAAATTCACAGCTAACTTCTTAACTATCCCCAGAGATTCTAGTCTATATCTTGTTGAATGCAATGATATTATTCTAAATTTACCAAAGTATTATACAAACTACTGTCTGTGGAAGCCAGTTACAATTAAATATTTACATCTTTTTTACAAATTATTTATCATTACGAAATTAACACACACAAAAAAAGGAAATCAATTGGGAATTACAATTAACTACGGTATCTGCACCGTGTATAACAGATATGTTATAACTGCCACCACATGGAGGCACAACTAAATGAAGGCACACATTTATTTTCCGAGATGTTCTTTAGTTTTCAAATCACTGTCTCTATCAGTCCACTTAGTTCTTCCAATCACAACTTACATCTCAGTGTCATTGAATCAGTGTCTCATATTTACACAATGAAATTAACATACTTACAAGCAAATACACCAATCCAGCATACTGTCTTTATCAGTCCTTCCTTGTTTATAATGACAATTATTTCTCACACAACTCAAGTGACAATCAACTATTTGCAATTACTACCTGTCACAATCTTTTGATCTTCCCTTTAGGCGAGACCTATAAAATTTCAAGTCGACAACGTTTCTCAATCCTAATCTTTTATCTAGGATATGCCAGTTCATATGCGTTAATATTCGGTTTAGAAATGACCCTAAAAGGTCCGTGATATATTTTTTTTAAATTTCTTTATTTCGGAATTTATTTCTCTGGATTTTTTTTTTTTTTTTTTTATTCTCACCAGAACTAAATCTCCTATCTCAAACTCAGTCGGTTTTACCCATTTGTCATACCGCCTTTTCCTATCTTCAGCTTTCTTCTTCATTATACTTTTAACTTTAGTCATAAATTCTTCCCTATCGACGTCCTTCTTCGGGGGAAATTTCATATGTTCATTTATCAGATTAGGAGGATCTTTGTTGAACATTATGCGACACGCGGCCATTATTTTATGTCCTAAAAATTTTATTTCTTTCTTCACCAGCTCACATTTAGATAACTTTAACATCTTGCCCCCTCTTTTTAAAGCCTTTAGAACTTCTTCAATGGTCTCACAATGTTCTTCCCAATTTTTTGAACTGATTAAAATGTCATCCACATAAATCGATAATTTACCTATCAGCATTTCTCCAAGAACCAGGGCACGTATAAATACCGAAACAGAAATGTTTAATCCAAATGGAACAACACAATATTGATAAGATTTTCCTCCATATAAAAATGCAGTATATTTTCTGGACTCTTCTGCCAATGGAACCTACCAATAACCAGCGATTAAATCTAGGCTTGTCATGTACTTCACACCATGAAACTTTTGCAGCAATCCTTCTAAATTTTCCGGCCTATCGGTTTCCTTCTTCACGATTTTATTTAAGGTTCTTGCGTCTAAAACAAGTCTTACAGAGCCATCTTTCTTACAATCAACAATTAAGGGATTGCTGTATGAGCTATCGCTCCGTTCAGTTATTCCCCGACGTAACATCTTGTTTATCTCTTGTTCAACTGCATTCTTCTTTGCCAAAGGTATGGGATATGGCTTCAAAAAAAAACGGTATTATTTTCAATTTACATATAAAATTCTTCATGACACCCGGTCGAATGGAAAAAATATCCTTATATCTTTCCAATATTGCCCGTAAGTTTTCTTTTTGTTCCCATGAGACACCTTCCAATTCACTTACTTTTCTTCTTAATGAATTTTCACACAACCAGTAACATTTTCTTCAGCCGTTTCAGCATCATACAAATCGTCCTCTTCTGTACCAATCTGGCGTATTATCTGCAGCTTCAAGTTTCCTAACACTTCCGAACCACTCACTACTTCCTTCCAAAATGTCATTACGTGTTCCTTTCCATTGTTCAAAATTTTAATTTCTTCTTTTCCACATTCAATTTGCACCTGGTATTTTATCAAAAAATCCATACCGATTATGCAATTTAAGTTTAAGCCCGGTATTACAATACAGCGGTGCTCTATCTGCACTTTATCCATTTCTAATTCCAACCAAATTTGCATTTTTAGTCTCTTGCTTAGTTTCCCGGTTGCCCCCATGATCTGAATGTGGTTTACCAGCATTTTCGTCACCTTATATCTTACTATAATATTTTCATACAACGTGTGTGATATCGCCGTCAGGTCGCTTCCGGAGTCTACTAGCGCTTGGCATTCTATTCCAAATATCTTCACATCAACTAATGGCTGTCTTATTTTACTCTCTAAAACGTCATGCATTTCTTCACTTAACAAATCTTTCGCAATTTCTTCATTTATCTCTTTGCAACTCTGGCAAAAATTCCCTCTTTAAATTGTTTACATTATACTGCCGTCGGCCGTCTTCTGTTGTACCCTGTACCAACAATTTCTTGCATCTTTCCCTATGGCTGAAATCAGAACAAGTTGCGACTTCGTTATTTTGCTGCGCTGACGCGTTCGTACTGTCTCGACTACCTTTTGTTACATTCTCAGGTGCTCTTCTCTGAGACACACCTGGATTTACTTCTTCATCGACACTCTTTACAAAAAATATTCTCACTTTATTTCCTTCATTTTCATTGGATTCACTATTGAACCTATTTTCTTCAATTATATCTTCACCCTCTTCATCGTCGCTACTCGACGTACCATCACCATCAATGCTTAGAGGTAGTTCATTTCTTTCGCTGCACAAATTTCCTTCTACGAACACATCTTCTTCCGTCACTCTCCTTACTCCATGTTCTACACCACCATCTTTACCATTATCATCATGTACACTGATTCTGGTCAACTCTGATATATACTCGTTTTCCCACTTGCTTTCGCTGTCCACTGACATAGTCCCACAGTTGTTGCTATTCATCCTATGCAAACATTCCCACCACTTTAGATATTCTTCTTTGCTTGATTGCTTGCTCCGGTAATCATTGTAATCGTTTACTGCTTTTTTATCACAAATATTGGATGGTACTGCAACCACTGTATCCGCCACTGATAGGACCTTTACAGTTGCGGACTTAAGTTTTCTGCTCCTTTTTCCTCTTTAGGTTGCCTGTTACCTTTCATTTTCATGTACATAGTTTGTTTGTATTGCGGTCGCTGATTTCCCCGTCAGTTCAATACATAACCACGCCCATTGCCATTGTTAGCGTTGCCTTCAAATTGTCGCATATCGCTTCTGTCTTGCCGATTCACCTGTCCTTCTCCTCTTCCATACACATTAACTCCTCTGTATTGCCAATTATTTGATTTACCATCAAGATGTCTGTCTGTCCCCGTACTTTTTATTCTCGTAGCCATTTTCTCGGTGACCTTCCACACTGTATTTGTACATTTCGGTACACCGATCTACCCGCTCAAGTGCGTCTAAGAAATCATGAATCCTATCCCACTGGTTAACAACTTAGTTTATCTTGCACTTGTCTCGGAAGTTTCTGCAATAATATTTCGATCTGCTCAACCACTCCTACTGGTTGATCCAAATAATGCAATTCCTTTCGCATTGCGTCGCAAAAATCTCGCATCTTCCCGTCGCATCTGCCAAAACGACGACAATTGTAAAAATCACTTTTCACTTTCCTCTGCATTTGTGCAGACCAAAACTTTTCGTGAAATCTTCTCAAGAATTCAGCTACTTCACAGCTCCAGGAAAAAGCTTCGTCCTCCATCTTACCCCTGACATAGCGAATCTTCTCTATATCCAACCATTCTAATGGTAAGTCTTTATCATAGATCTTTACAAAATCTGCAGGGTGAATATTTCCATTCGGTTTAAAAACTGCATCAGGTAACATCGGCGGATTATACGTATTCACCGTTCCGGTAACAACCACGCTAGGTCGGCGTTCTACCTTTTCCAATCTTTCTTCTACCTGTTTGAATCTAGAACCAATCTGTTCAATTTCAACTTCACCTATCTTTTGTCATACTCCTTCATCAATCTGTTTTTTCATTTGAATAAATGCTTTCTCCCAGTCACCCGCCACCTTACGCTATGGCACTTTTTGAGTGAAGTTTGTTAGGATGGATATATTTTGTAGCTCTATGAGCAACATATATTAAATAATATCATCCAATGAACGTGTGGAACAGTTTTCAAACCAAAATTACAATTCCTTGACGAGTCCCAGTGGTTGCTTCACCAAAATGCTGATGAGAAACCTTTTTTAAAACTCAGAGGATAGAGCTCATTGAAGAAAGGAATAATATAGAAATAATATGATTGGGATAGTCTGAACATTAGTGCCCTGGAAAGAGGAGACACTGTTGATATTCATAATAAAGGAGATTCTGTTATAAGGACAAAGCTTTGCAAGATTTGAATAAGGCAGTAGGAATTGATAAAATCCATACAGAAGTGATAAAAACTACTAGGAGAAGGAGGAGTCTGAAGATTATTCAAATTTTTATCAAAAAGTTCAGAAATAGGAGAGATTCTGCATATATTAAAAGTATGATCTTCACTCCCAAAGAAAGCACATATTTACAAATGTGAAAACTGTTACATAATAAATATAACATCATATTCTTTGCATTTACTGACTCGTGTAAAATTAGAAAAATATCGGATTAGTTTTGGTTTAGGAAAAAATCTCAATAGAAGAGACACATTGCTGGCATTAAGATTAATACTGGAAGATTGAATCGAAAGTAACAAAAATACTTTTATGAAAAAGCATTTGATAATATTAAAAAGGACAATATGTTCAATATTTTAAAGATATCAGGTGCAAAATATTGAGATATGAGATTAATTTGTGATCTTTATAACAATCAGCTGACTATTATACTGAAGAGCCAAAGAAATTGGTATAGGCATGCGTACGCAAACAGAGAGATATGTAGACACTCAGAGTATGGCGCTGCTGTCAGCAATGCCTATATAAGATGACAGGTGTCTGGCACAGGCATTAGATCAGTTATTGCTGCTACAGTGGCAGGTTATCAAGATGCTATAGTCGTCAAATGAGAGATGGGACACAGATCTCTGAAGTAGCAATTTTCCTATACAACCATTTCATGAGGTCAACGTGAATATTGAGAATCCAGTAAAACATCATATCTCCGACATCTCTGTGGCCGCTAAAAGATCTTGCAACAACGGGACTAATGACTGAAGAGAATCGTTCAACATGACAGAAGTGCAACCCTTTCACAAATTGCTGGAGATATCAATGCTGGGCTATCAACAAGTGTCAGCTTGCGAACCATTCAAGAAAACATGACCGATTTGGGCGTTCGGAGCTGAAGACCCACTTGCTGAGTGCACAACACAAATGTTTATGCCTCGCCTGGGCCCATCAACACCGACATTGGACTGTTGATGATTGGAAACATGCTGCCTGGTCTCATGGGTGCCATTTCCAGTTGTATCGAGCGGATTGGCATGTATGGGTATGGAGACAACCTCATGATTTCATGGACCCTGCATGTCAGTAGGGAACTGTTCAAGCTGGTGGAGGCTCTGTAATGGTGTGGGGCATGTGCGGTTGGAGTGACATGGAGTGTCTATATACGTCTCTGACAAGTGACACGTACGCATCCTGGCTGATCACTTGCATCTATTCATGTCCATTGTGCATTCCGACAGACTTGGCCAATTCCAGCAGGACAATGCGACACCCCACACATCCAGAATTGCTACAGAATGGCTCCAGGAACACTCTTCTGAGTTTAAACTCTTCCGCTGGCCACCAAACTCCCCAGACATGAACATTATTGATCATATCTGGGATGCCTTGGAACGTGCCGTTCAGAAGAGATCTCCAACCCCTTGAACTCTTATGGATTTATGGACAGCCCTGCAGGATGCATGGTGTCAATTCCCTCCATCACTACTTCAAACATTAGTCAAGTACATGCCACATCATGATGCTATATTTAAAAAAAACACTTTTCATAACAATGTGAACTAAAAAAAAAAATTAAAAATCTTGAAATAAATATTGTGTTCAACAGCAATAGGATATCCCTCAATTCAGTATGACTTAATTTCTTGCAAAAGTTTAAAATAAGAATAAAGTCACTTACCAGAAAATTAACTTCAATGTAAAAAAGCATGAGTGATAGATATCAGTTGTCTTAAATTTTTTATCGCTAGCTATTTTTAAACGTAGTCATTATGAAAGTAAGTAGAGAGCACCCCATGCTTTTTTACATTGAAATTAATTTTTTTGTTCTGCAACTTTATTCTTGTTTTAACCTTATTCAATAAATTAAGTCGAACTGAATTGTGGGTCACCCTGTTACTGTAGAACAAAATCTTTATTTAAAGATTATTTAAACTTTTTAGTTTACAATGTTGCAAAAAATGTTATTTTTTAAAATATTGTTACTTTCTATGTAATGAGAATGCCAGGACATAGTTATGTAATTGTAGTAATGGCATCGTTTCTTAATGTGTGTTCAAAATTCAAACAATTTAGACTTCTGGAAGTGGCTGAAAATTGAATTCAAAGAATTTATGTTGTTACTGTCAAAGTTATTCGAAAACCAGGACTTAACTATGAAATTATTGTATTGTCACTGGATCTTAATTCATATGTAAAATTTATAACATTTTGGACATTGAGAAGTGTGAAAATTTTCTCTACATCCAACTTTCTGAGATTACTATCAAAGTAATGAGAATACGAGGACTTGGCGATAAAATTATTGTATTATTACTGGATCTTATTATGCACGAAAAATTTCAAATGATTTGGACATCTGGAAGTGAATGAAAATTGAATTTGAAAATTCCATTACATAAATACAGATCAAGCTAATATAAAGAGTGCAAGAAGGGTGTGATACAAGATTGTAATCTGTCTCCACTAATTTTTACCTGGTATGTAAAGTAAAAATATTTTTCGAATGTGGTAGATGTGTTTCATATGAAACAATCGGTATCCTGCGAATTGTTGATGACATTGTCCAGTTAACAGAAAAGAGTTATAACATTGATAAATTACTGTTAGCTATTAATAAAATATTGGGAGAAAATTTAGACTAAATATAAACCAAAACATGGCAAAAATCATAAATCTTAGCAGAAATGATAGCAATAACAGTAGAATAAATATAGAAAGAGATATTGTAATGCCAGAACTAGATAAGTTTGTTGTTATTATTATTTCAGAAGCAGAATTACAGCTGGTAATTGAGCAAGAATGTTATCAAAAGTAGAAGTGCACTAGGTGCTTTCTTAAAAATAAGCGAAATCTTTTAGTTTCAAATATTTGCTGAAGATTCAGAGAGAAGTTTCTGATACTGTATGTTTGGAGCACAGTGCCTTAAGAATGTAAAATCCAAACCTAAGGATTAATTAAAAAAGGAAAATTGAAACATTTCAAATGTGTTGCTCTAGAGGGATGTTGAAAATAGACATTTAAAGCACAAAATGAACAAGTTTTTGAAATGGTGGTCAAGGAAAGATGTTTGTGGAAGAGTGATACAAGAAGTAGAGAAAAGATGGTAGATCACATTTTAATACATGTTGGATTGGTTAATTTGTTAGTGGAAAGAACAGTTGAGGAAAAACTAGAGGAATGGAATATATGAAGCAGATAATGGAAAATATAGCTTGTAATGGTTATGTTGAGATGAAGAGGCTAGCTTAGGATAGGAAGAGATGAAAAATTTCATCAAACCAATCAAAAGACTGGTGTCAAGAAAATAGTATATTATACATGTATAAGAAAATTGAGTGGAACAGGCGACAGATAATATACAAACACTAAACATGCAATGGTGGATCAAATATAAACAAGACTATGAACTGAGCGCACTACATTAGTCCAAGTGGTCAGTGCTTTTAGCCGTGTTTGGTGGGGATATCAGGAGTGGAGAAAGCTACTGTTGGCCAGGGCCGGCGCTAGGTTTCTCGGGCCCCAGGTAATTGTTCTTGGGGCCCCCCGCATCAGTTTTTTTTTTTTACACTTTGATTTTTTTGATAAAGTCAGAAAATTTTAATCCAAAAACATCAAATAACACCTTTTTCAGATTTTTTTTTTTTTTTTTTTTTTTTTTTTTGTTTAATTTCTATTTAGCTAGACACGCTGGATGGAGTGCCCCCTTCGGGGACCTTGGCCCCAGGTACTTTTGCTCCGCTTACCCCTCCCTAACGCCGGCCCTGCTGTTGGCTTCTCACATGCTGTCAGTATTACACCTAAGAATGTCAGAACAAGACAAGTGCCCCTCAGTTGTGCAACTTGTAATTATTAAATTTCTCACTTGTGTTGTATGAAATCAAGTGAAATTCTGCAGGGATTAAAAGCATAATTTGGGGATCATATGCCATCAAGGGTTTGTGTGTTTGCCTGGCTTAAGATATCCTTTAAAAGCTGTGAAGTGGTCAAAAATTAGAGCAGTGTTCACTGTCCTTGGATGAGCTTTACGGAGCAGAACATTCATGAAATTTGTGCTACATTTTTTGACTGCTGAACAGAAATAGGCATCTATAAAAGTCTGTGAGTGACTCTCAGCATGTTTAGCAGTTGCATCATAGTGCAACATGGAACTAAGGTTTACACCTGAGTCAAAACATGCAAGTATGGAGTGGTGAAAGAAGAATGAGGCAGGCCCAGTGGAGGCAAAGTCTTGGGCCTCAGCTGGGCAGGTGCTTACAACTTTTTTTTTTAAAAAAAAAAAAAGAAGAAGAAAAGAAACTGTTTTGGCATATTTTATATTGATTTTTTGAATGAGCATTGCATCTTCCATTAAAATCTTGTCTGCAAACTTAAGTTTCATCGTAAAAGGTGTGACCATCCATGACAATTAAATTCTCATTTATGTTTGAACCACCCTTATGTTTATATTTTCCAGGTTGAACTCTTCTGCATCAATAGAACAAGGAATGGACCGGATGGAAGACAGATAGCAACAAACTAGTTCTGCACAATATCAGTTAACTCTAAAATTTTATGGGGAGGGGGGGGGAAGATTTGAAAATAAAAACAACTGTATGATAAGGAGAACAGTATGCACAGAAAAAATTTATATGTCAGTTTTTTTTTTTTTTTTTTTTTTTTTTTTTTTTCATGTGATTCACATTGAAATTTAAAAATGAAATAATTAAAAATTCATACTTAATTGACAAAATGAAATCGTGCCATCTGGCCACATCCTTTTACACTGCATTGCTGCAAGACACATTGTCCAGCCATTATTGTGCAATAGCCACACTTTTCAGATCATGCAGTAGTACAATTTTTTGTCTTAGCAAAAATAAAAGATTTATAGGAGTAACAATCAGTGAAAGTGACATTGCAATGATCCAAATCCTTCAGCAAGCCTGTTGGGATACATCACAGTGTTTTGACTTGTACAGTCAATTCAAAAGGGGGGTAACTTTGACTCACAAAAATCATCGAAGAGGGCAACCTTCCACATTAACAGACAACATTTACATCAACCTAGTGTATATTATGCTGCTTGGTTAACAGTCAAGGGATCTTTGAAGAGGTAAACACCAATGTTGGATGGTTAAGACTAAGACATGCAGTGATCCAGAAGAATCTTTGTTGGAACCTAGATGGAATCCTCACCACAACAACATGCAGGCTCACTCCACCCTACTTTCCACATGTGGCTCAGACTTTTTCCTCTTCTAAAGGTGAAATAGACTTTGAAAGGACGTTGATTTCACCTCAAAAGAACAAACTTTGAGAACATTCTGAAATAAGCATCCCAGAAAGCATTTTAAATCTGGGAGAAACCTTAAGCATTGTATGATCAGCCTATGAGAGTACTTTGAAGGGGACAAATATGAATATATCTATGTATCTAATAAAATAAAGTTGCTATACTGACAGGCCAGCATTTTTTCTAACTGGATTGAGAAGAGGATATTCAACAACTGATTTAATAAGACTATTAGAGACGGAGTCATGACTGTATTGTTGATGCAGATCTGATTACAACATTGATCCATACTGCGCCAAAGATGCTTGAAACACTCTCTGCACATCTGACCAAATACGACAATTAAAGCTCTAAGGATTAAACTAAGTAACAAATTACAGAATATGTTGAAATATGGTACGCAATCATTTTAAATGTTCTTATTTAGATATGCAGTTCCTAAATTTTATAGTCTAGACCTCCAAAAATTCAATGATTAGAGGTAGAAAGTCAGAGGATCTCGTACAAATCAGAGGCTGTGTGCAAAAATTTCGCAAATATGATGAATAGGTGGGTGCTTTATAATAGGTTGAAAGAATAATTGCCTCATTTGTATTATTTGTATTTTTTAGTGTAATCGGTATGTAAGTCGAAACCAGTGAAGCAGTCTATTAATATCTCTGTGATATGTGTGGCTGCTTTCTAGTGGCTTCACTCTGAACTGTCTCATATGCATGACTTTCACAGTTATTTCTTCTGTCCTTCAAGATGCAAATTTCATTCTTAATTTATAATATTGCCTGAGTGGAGACCTTAATCTTTTAAATAATACCTCATTTATCAATTTTGGCTAGGTATCAAGGGAGATAAATGGCTCATAACAAAAAACAACTACATAATTGTGTATTAATGATCTGGACATGTAACATTGTACCATACCTTAAAGTATTACTTACTTACTTACTTCCTATTCATGGATAGGCCAAAAGCCTGTTCCGACCTCATTCTTCCGACCATCTCTTCCTAGGTCTTCCAATGTCCCTTCTGCCTGTGGGATGGTACTCCAGGGCAAGCTTAGGAAATCTGTCCTTTCTCATCCGTAGGACGTGGTTCTTCCAGTTATCCCTTTTTTGGGTAATTCTATCATTTAGCGGGGAGATATTCAGTTGTTCCCTTATTTCCTCGTTCCTCCTCCTATCATTTAAGGAGTACCCTTTTACTGACCTTAAAAATTTCATTTCAGATGATTGAATTTTGCTTTTGTATTGCGTTTTATTTACCCATGTTTCGCTGCCATATAGCAGAGTCGGTACGGCCATTGTTTTATAAAACTTGAGTTGAGTCTCCTCTCGTGCTTTACCTTTCAGTGTTCGTCGAATTGTTCCACACATATACTGAAATCGGTGAAGTTTCTTCTTCACCTCGTTATCCTCATTAAAAGATAATTCACATCCGAGATAAGTAAAGCTGGAGACTTGTTCTATTGGCTGATTGTCTACCACTATTTTAACTCTGATAGGGTATTTCCCCTGCCATGCCATAACTTTCGTTTTTGCACGAGACAACTGCAGATTGTAATCTTTGCTGATAATGTTTAGTATATGAATTGCTTTTTGAAGTCCATCTTCATTTTCCTGGAGGATAATTGGTCGTCTGCAAACAACATAGTATTTATGTAAGTGTTGTTGCTTATTTTTATACCAGGATGGACATTTTCTTTCCATTTCCTAACTATGTCATCTATATATATATTGAAGAGTGTTGGAGACAGGCTACAACCTTGCCGCCCTCCTTGGTTAATTGCTATTTCTTCTGTAAGTTTATTTCCTAGGTCTAAGACGATTTGTGTCCTTCTATACATACCTTGAATAACTTGTATTAAATGCTGTGGATATCCATTTCTTTGCATTATTTCCCATAGTTTTTGTCTATTTACTTTATCGAACGCTTTTTCATAGTCTATAAAAGCAATGAAAGTCTTTAAATTAAATTCTCTTCTCTTTTCCAGTAGTTGTCTAAGGCAGAATATATTATCTATGCAGGACCTTCCTTTCCTAAACCCACATTGTTCTTCTGATAGGAGAGCATCTGCTATTACTTTTAGCCTGTTATTTACTATTTTTGCATATATTTTGTATCCCGTATTTAATAAACTAATTCCTCGATAGTTATCACATGAATTCCTATCTCCCTTCTTAAAAAGTGAAATAACTTTGGCCTTCCTCCATTCTTCTGGGATGGTTCTCTTTTTCCAACACATATTAATTAAGTGTAAATATCTAAATTTCAGAATCATTCCCCAATACTTAATCAATTCTAAGTTAATTGTATCTAGTCCAGGAGCTTTTCTATTTTTAAATGATTTTAGTGCTGCATCAACCTCATCTATGTCTATAGGATCAATTTCTTTAGTATCCACATGGTCAATTCCTATTTTCTCTTCTTCTTCTTTATAATTACTATTGTACCATAATGTTCTGTAGTGTTTTACCCATGCCTCTTCTTCAATTACATTTATATTAGCACTTTCCTTTTCATCCTTGTTGAGATGTTTCATAAGTTTATAAGCCATCTCTTGTCTACCATGGACATCATCTTCTATTGAACTGATTAATCTATCCCATCCCTCTTGTTTCAACTTCTTTGTTATTGTCTTAACAATATTTCTCCTTCTTTTATATTCATTTTCATTTTCTAGGGTTCGGTCCTGTATCATTTTTAGATAAGCCTTTTGCTTTTGTTTGACGGCTTCTGCAATTTCTTCGTTCCACATTTTAAGTCCAGTTTTTCTTCTAAATTTCTTTTTCTTGCCAATGGCTTCATATGCTGCTTTCAGTATTGATGAAGCTATAATTTCCCATTCTTTATTGATGTCATTATTTGTTGGGTTTTCCAGTAAGCGCTGTTGTAATCGGCTTTGATATAGATGTTTTATTCCTTCATCTTTTAAAAGGTAGGTCTTAAGACCTTAAAGTATTATTTAGATATAATCTTGAGACTTCCAGCTTGCCATTGGTCTGGGGAATGCCATAATTATATCAGTTCATAAAGAACAGATTGAAAATTACAAGCATCAGTGGTGGGAAGTTGATGAAGAGATTGATATGCAACAACATAATTGTCTTTAAGGAAAGAACCAGGTTAACAAAATGACAACGTGTTCGATGTCAGTTAACAGACCATTTACAAGATGTTTTTTATGCAATGAACAGTGAAAACCAAGATGATAGTGTAGCACTAGAACTCCAAGGCATTTGATTGAGTGAGTCATAAAACTGTGTTTTGTAAGGTAACCACCATTGTAGTTAAGAAAATGACACTTTTTGAGTGGAAGAATTCGTAAAAGGTGGTAACCCAAGAGTTGCAGTGTATGGGACCTTCATTGTTAATTAACTAATGAATGCTTGTGTTGATGGTTTACAGTCAAGTTGTTAACAGATGACATGATGGCATATAATAGGATTAAAATGGGAGTTGACTGTGAACAGCTACAAGAGAATTTGGACAGGATATTTAGCCTGGTAGATCAATATTCAGTTAATATAAATGCTAAGAACAGTCAGCTTATGAAGTACACAGATGTTTAACTTCTTGGTAAGTATAATAAGTGTAATTAAATATCTTGGCATAATATTTAATAGTAATCTCAGTTGGGTAGGACGCATGGGGCAATTGGGAAAGCTTAGTTTTAGAATCCTTCATTTATTACTGAGGGATTACTCAAAAGTGAGGGAATTGTTTTACAAAGCTTTGGTCAGATCATTGCTTGAATGTGGTGCTGCCATAAGGGACCCTAATTTCAAGTTGGAGAAGGTGCAAAGGAGAGCAGCTTGTGAAAATTACTACACACCTTTATTTTTCCTTCTGCAAACCAGATGTAATAACTGTCTCATAAAAGAGCTGTGTTAGGATCACTCAAAGGCAGGAGATTGGTGATGAGAATGCTAGGAGTGTGTAAGACACATACTGGCAATGAGCCTTGGATGAATATTGGAAGAGTAGTATATGGAAAGGAAGAGATGACCATTTCAGATGTAAAGTAATGGTAAAATTTTATTTTGTAGCTAAGGGGTTTGGGGATTGGAATAAATAACAAAGAGACTATTTATCAGACATCTAGGTGAGTAATGTTATTACAGAAGAACATATGACAAAAATGAAATAATCAGAAATGGAGAAGTAGGGAAATTACCTATGAGAAATATATTCCATCATAAATAAATCATTGTTTATTTGTTCCCTTTTTATAACCTGGAAGCTTGTTCTTTGTTTGAATTTTTATTTAATGCTTGGGCATCTTAGTCTCCCATTGAAACCAATGTTGAAAAAAAAGCAATTTAATTGTATGTTCTGGTGACCTTTCAATTGTGTAAGGCCATAAGTCTTATATGGATTCTTGCATGACCCAAAAATTAGAATTGATTACTAGATTGAGGTTTACAACGCTTGGAGAGGGGGGAGGGAGTGAACAGTAAAATGATAAATTAGTTATTAGCAAGGAGAGAAAAGCAAATTTGGTGCATAAGGAGGAACAAAATTTTAATAAAATCATGTCAACCCTCATTGGGATATCTGGACATAAGGTTAGTGTGTGCCCTATATATTGGTCAGTGGCATTCAGAGAGTGGTGTCATCTCATACAAAATTCTGTTTGACTATTCATTATGCAGTGTAATTAATTGGTGATTAGCCTAAATCAGGGGCTAGGATAATCGACACAGTTGATTTGTAATTTATAACGTAGATCACCATGCTGATGGAGGTTTGGCTAGTAGTGAAAAATGAACAAAGTCAGGATTTTGGATAAGGAGAGGACACTGTATGACATGGCCTCTGAGTTGTTAAGGATAGTTTGTAGGAGTACATTGGAAGAGATCTTTGGCTTCTGCATCAGATGATCAGTCAGTATGGTAATAATGATTGCTGTGGTAGATATGGAATAGCTGTGTCAAGTAATTATTGTATGAGGATTCTGAGTTTTGAGCTGTATGCAGCATAGAAGTTGGTGTAGGAGAGGGAGAAGATCAAGTTGAGGAAATGCCTATTGTCTGAAAGAATTGATGAAGCCTTGTACTGTTCTCTTTTGTGTTTCCAGATTTAGGTTAGGAATGTATTTAGTGTGCACAATACATTGGTAGTTCAGTGTCCATCTGTGGCAGTATATCACCGAAGTAACCTAATAACATGGATAGTTTTCAGAGGGACTTTATTTAAGCATACCATTTCCAGTCAGCCTATGAAGAAATGGCATTTGAAGGCACTATCGGATGGTAGGATAGGAATTTTAAAGATTTTTTTTGTTTCATAATGAAGTTGCAAGGATATTAAGAGCACTTTGCTGCGGAGGCTTCACTATAAAACATGTTCAGGTTGTGTCAGTGCTCTAGGAATGTTGCTGTATTGGGTGAAAGTATCTGTGCTAAGGGCAAAGGGATTTTGAGATAGATATACATGTATGCTGTGAAAATATTATTCTCTAGGAAATGGGTAGTGCAGGGTGTGTCACAAACCTAATGAGACTGGTTCAATTAAAAATAATTAATTGAAAATTTTGAAAAATACACTTAATATTATCGAAAACAGGTCCCTTGAGAACTGATACACCGCTTCCAGCAGTTCTGCAAAGCATTTTTTATAGAGCTCCTCTAGAATAGCCCATAAGACTCATGTTACAGTCACTTGAATCTCAGGAACTGATTCAAAATGTTGATCTTTCAGAACCCTGTCGATCTTTGGAAGCACAAAAAAAAAGTCAAGCGGTGACCTATCTGTGCTGTATGAGTGTTGTGGCAGCAATATCACTTTTTTTTGTCAGGAAATTCCTCGTCAACACGACCATTTGAGCTGGAGTGTTGTGATGATGAAGCTGAAAATGGTCAACAAGGTTCAGATGGGCTTGGGCAACTCTTTTCATTGATTGGATAACTCTTTTTGAAAGTCCTACCTCATCAGCAACTACTTTCACACTTACTCTTTTGTCACAGTCCAGGACAGCCTTCACATGCATCCCATTTTCATTGGGTTCTAATGTCGGTGACCTCCAGATTGTTCCTCATTTTCAATATCTCATCATCTTCGAATGCTTTGTGCCATCTGACAACATTTAGAATGTATCTGTTGCTGATTATTTGAGTTTGACACAATAATTGATGGTGTAGCGTTGCTCTAACCTTCACTGCATCTTGAATCATGACACGATACACATACAGCCTTCAGCTTACGTGCAATTCTTACCCTCTCAGAGCTCAAAGGTGACTGAACCAGGTCTCATTTTATTCATAAGAGTCACTACCACCAATCACATTAATTAGTTTGCACTTAGGTGTGTTGAGGTGACTACAGAAACTCAGTTTCCTCTCTTTTAGGACATATCCTGTATGTTTAATAAGGGAAGAAACATGCTGTGAAAGAGGTTTGCTTAAGAATACAGCAAGCAGTTCTTTGGGCTATATTTATTCTGCAACTCTGATTAGCCCACGTAATTGATTTTGGCATGTAAATACAATATTAGTACACACATATTGCTTGGAATAAGGTAAATGGTTTTGTGGTGGGAGCCTTATGGATAGACTTGAAGGTTGAGAAAGATGCCAATTCAACTGCAAATGTAGCCGTATAAGTCTGTAGCCACATTAATAATTTCAAAGAACTGATTATAATGGCATGATATAATCTAAACTCAGTGACCATAATGGCTTAGTTCTTGCCAGCTGGGAGAATTATGATTGTCAGTTTTGAGTGGGAATTAAGGACAATTCAATTGGTTGGGACGTAATTCAGAATTTTCGGAAGAAAATGATCTCATGGTAGAGATAGCGAATTTGTGAGATGTGTGATGGTGATATGGGGAAGGGGAAGATGGAACTATTTGGGACATTGGTGGGAACCACTGAATGCTGAGCTCAGTGTCATGTTACCAGTTTACACTTCCAACACCCTCAGCTGCCTGGTATTAGGAAAGTGAAGGGTGGCACACAGACCTTGTCACCTCCATTCTAGAGGTGAAAAAATGTTACAATGGGAATGCAGAGCTCTACCTATGAGAACCCGGGATGAAGTGGCAGTAATCATAGGAATCTTTATACTGCCAGCATTTTCTCTAAACTTGTTCAAATTCTTATTACCACATAACATTATTTTGTGTTTCATACGCAGTTGAGAGACATTGTGACAAAACGTGTTTTACCAATGATGAGGCATTTCATTTTGCACCATTGTTATTTATTAGACTTTGTACTAATTATTTCACACAGTAATTATTGTGTTTAGAGGGATTTTTTTATTAATTCTGTCATGTTTTTCTTGTTTTTCCATAGGTTTTGAAAGAGTTAGCAAAGTGTCTGGATGACAAGAAACGACTCGTTAGAAATGAAGCAGTTAAAGCGCGTTCAAGATGGTTTGTTGTTGGATCACCTGGCGAACCTAATGCATCCTGATTATTCTTATATTTTACAATAGTTAATAAACTGCAGACTGGATGGTAATACCCAGTTTATTTTAAATTAGAATCCTATTTTGTCTCAAAGAGAAGATGTAACTTCTTGGTAAAAAGTTGAACTTTTAGAGGGAATATGGGACTACAGGTTCTCAACACATTGCATACTTTGTAAATTGCCCAGAATGCTGTAAAAACTGTTTTTATTAACTCTTTCATATTTATGAACAGCAAATAATGTACAGTTTCATTGCATATATCAATGTAACTCTTAATTCTTTCCAGGAGAATTAAATATAAAAATATGTAAAATTCATATTAAATTTTTGAGAATTGCGCATAGTTTTTATTTGAATGGCTGTTCCCGATAAGATAATTGATGTGTGCCAGAAACAACAAACAAATAAAAGTTTTCTTGCTTTTTGTTCAAAGATTATACCACAAATAAAAACTGCATCTCCTCACTGGAGCAGTAGTCTGAACATAAGTTTTGTATAGGGAACCCGACAAAAATGATTAATAATAGAGGCATTGGAGAAGGGCCAAAGGAGAGCAGCCAGTCTTAATGGTTACATATAGTTGCAGGGAAAGTGTAAGAATTATATTTAAGAGGTTGGATTGGGAAGATCTGGAACTACCTTTGCATTACTCTCATCAGAAGCACATTAGGAAGTTATGACAAATCTAAAAGCAACATTTTATTACCAGCAACATTCGTATCCAGGGATGACTGAGAAAATAAGAGAAATTAGGGCAAGAATCAATTATTTTTATATACTCATTTTTTCTGTAAGTGATTGGGGAATGGAAAAGGAAAGATTTATTGAGCAAGAAAATTTTGGATCTGATAGGAGCAAGTCTCAAGAAAAAACCACTTTGACCATATTGATTTTAGTTTTCATAGATCACTGCAGGTGATAGTTCAAAAAGATAAACAATGGTCATCTCTTGTCATATTCCAAATATCCCTTCATATTCATAATCATTTAGACATTGGATAGGTCCAGTGCACCTTCCACACATACTTTCTTGTGAATCACGGAGTAAAAGTAATAGTAACCCTATTCCCTCACTTCTGTTATACTTTCTCTCATCACCTTCTCTCATGAATGAAGGATTTTAAAGTCTTTTCCTAACACTTGCTAAATGTTTCCTGTTTCAATGCCCAGGTATGTTTATTATCAAATGTCATGCCAAGATATTTACACTTAAGATCTTCAGCAAGCAATTTATGAAACTGCAAAATGTTTTCTTCTTATCGTTAGCCACTGTAGTGCAGACACTGAGACTTGGTAGTAGAAAACGTAACTACTGACTGGCGGATGATACAGAACAAAACTTTAGAGTTTCTCTATCCATCTGTAAAATAATTATTGTCATATGTGTTATTCCTTGTGTTTAATAAGACACAAAAACCCAAGCAATCATTTTTGATAAACCAGTTTATACTTAACATAGAATTACAATTACCAAAAAGTAGAGAACATACTTGGTTTATGGTTTTTACGTGAATTATGTATTTCTCAAACACAGATGACAGCATAGTATCCAAATATTGCTATTTACAATAATTAAAACTTTGTGCAACTTTTAGTCATGTAATAGGGAACTTTTTCAGGATTTTACTGAGGAGGATAGTGTAGTTCTGGTGAAGAGTGTGGGGAACATGATAGACTGAAATGGAAGTTATGATAAAGGAGTGATGTGACGAAGACGGTAGAAGAGATATAACATACTAGAGTGAACCTGGCATAGCTCCCGAGTCATTATCAGCCACATTGAATCCACTTGTAACATGGGTAAACATGGAGATGGAGGTGCTGCTTGGAAAAGCCATGAGATCTATCACAGGGGTTATGCGTGTTGAAACCATTGCTATATGAGGTTTCGCTAGGTGCACTCTACACCCTAATAGGAGGCGGAAGGAAGTGTTTTTCAGTAGTTAGCTTAGCTGTAAGGGAGGCCACTTCCAGTTATGACTGGGCCAGTACCACCAGAGGCTGCTGATGAGGGGATAAAACTAGGTGACCAAAAACATGGTGAATGCATCTGCACAAAGGAGAAAAAAATAGCTATTTTAGAACACTGATAGATAAGGAAATATTCAGATAATTGTGAATAAGAGTGGGGGAAGAGTGGCTGGGCATTTTAATCAGGCAAAGTTATTAAGTAACTTGGTTAATGAGACAATTTGACAATATTTTTCATGCATGGAAGAAAGAAATCTCCCCATAAGTAGTGTAAGCATGCTAATAGTTATTATGAAGGAACTCAGAAAGCTTAAAAAAGTGTAGAGAAGCTGGCAGGGATAATATTACAACAGATATATTAAAGATTAATTGTTGTCTGCAAATCCTGCCCTGTTGGCTGTGGCATCGTGGTGGTATCTGATGCTAACATGGGGTTAGCTGGTTAAGTCCCAGTGGTCAAAGAAATTTTCATCATCAGTACTCGGCAGGAAGGATAGGAGAGTGTAATATAGGAATAAGCTTCACAAAGCCTGAAGGAGGAAAGAACATAATGTCTTCAGCATTGTAAATGAATTAAATAATCCTAAACTTTAATTTGAAAGATTTTTTGGAGTAAAAATCAAACCCATAAAGTGTTATAAAAAAAAAAGTAAAGTAAACAGAAACCTTTACACATATTTAAAGGCAGTTTGTATATGTTTGAAACTAGGAAGGTAAATAAATTTGAAAGTTTTATTTGCCATGTGTTTACAAGGAAATTAATGACATTGTCAGCAGCAAGGTCATATGAGGGGAAAAATCAAATTTCGGGAATTGAAGTGAACTACACTTAATGGTTCCTTGAGGTTTATTACTATGTACACAAAACACTGATAAACAATAACAAATGTGGTACAGTTAGCGGATGACCGTCGAGAAATTTAGCCTGGTCCTGATCCGGGGTAGAGAGAGACCGCTTCTACTTCTCGCGAACTTCCGGTGGTCTTCTGTAGTTGAAGCTGGTTCCGCGGTCAGGCCGGAACTGGCGGTGGAGCGGCCGGCTACGCTTATATAGGCGGCCTGGCGCAGGAATTCCGTTGTGTGGTAGTACGGCGACCTCTGTAAGAAATAGTCCCACTTAGCTTCTAGATGGTTCTATTTGTTTTCCTGGTTTGTTTTGATGTCTCTGCGCCTGTTTGGAGTCGTATATGTATCCCGGCGTGCAGGCGCGTTGTGTGTGAGGTCTGCCTGGCAGGGGCCTTTACTGGCAGACTGAACATACCTCCCTCCGGGGGGGGGGGGGGGGGAAGCGATGTCTGCGACGTCTGCGAGGTCGTCTGCCGCGGCGCCCCGGAGCAGACTATGAAGGCTACCTCCAGGGGAGTACGGAGCTGTTCCCCTGGCGATGCGTGCCGACCTGCGTCGTGGTGCAGGTTGTGGTGGAGGTACTTGTGGAGCTAACGGCATCGGTTCGTCGGCGTCGATGGCCGGGGGCTGTACGGGGGGCGCTGAAGATGGTCCCCGCAGGTGGTCGAGAGGCTGCGGCTGAAGGGTGTCGGAGCGACCGACAGGTTGTGGCGTCGTTGGTGGCGCTGTAACTGTCCCTGAGCAACGGTTAGACGGCAGGAGTGGTGGAGGTGGCAGGGAAGGAGAGGAAGAAGTGGATGGCCGTGCCGTGGTGGAAGAGGACGGTGCCGTGGGGTAGCGGGGACGTAGTTGGTTTCGATGGCGTCGCACTATCCGGCCATCCAGGCTGACGTCGAACAGTTGGCGGCCCCGGGGCCGCTGGATGACCCCCGGAAGCCAACCGGCCCGGGAGCCAAACCGGCGGGCCCAGACTAGGGAGCCCGGGGTGAAACGGAATGGGCCCGAAGGTACCTGTACTTTGGGCGGGGGTAAGAGGAGATGGAGGTGAGTGCGAGGTTGGCGGCTGTGCAGCAATTCCGCCGGGCTTTTGGCCCCCACTGGAGTGGTTCGATAGGAACTGAGGAAGAGTGTCAATGCCTCTTCGAGTTTGTGACTTGTGGTGTATTTGGTCATTTGGGTTTTGAATGTTCTGACTAGCCGTTCCGCCTGCCCGTTAGATTGGGGGTGGAAGGGCGGGGTGAGGAGGTGTTGGATATTGTTGGCGGTACAGAAGGATAGGAATTCCCGACTTCGAAATTGCGGTCCGTTATCTGTGACGATAGCGTATGGTAATCCTTCGATGGAAAAGATCTTCGTGAGGGCTGAAATGGTGACCTCTGTGGTGATTGTGGAGCAACGGACGACATATGGGAAGTGGGAAAAGGCATCCGTCACTAGGAGCCACTGGTGGCCTAGGAATGGGCCAGCGAAGTCGAGGTGAATGCGTTCCCAGGGTCCGGACGGTGCCGGCCAGGAAAGGAACTTTTGAGGGGGGCGGGGCAGTTGTTGGGCACAGATGGTACAGCGCCGCACCATCTTCGTGACATCCGTGGTAAGGCCGATCCAGAATACATGGCGTCTGGCAAGGGATTTGGTGCGGGCAATTCCCCAGTGTCCTTGGTGGAGAGTTTGGAGGATTGTCGGTTGTAGGGATCTCGGAACGACGACCCTCGGGGTGGAATTTGGTTCTGTGCGGAGGAGCACTCCCTCTACTACTGAGAGCTGGTGGCGGATGGAGTAGTAGAACTTGAGGTCTTGATGATGGCGTGGAGGGGAACGTGTTTGCCACCCGTGTTGGATGTGGTGTCGGATGACACGGAGGAGGGGGTCCTCCCCTGTGGCTGCCGCGACTTTTGAGGCCGTGACTGGAAATGTCTTCAGTGCTTCTTGTATGTCATCGTCGATCTGGAACACCAGAAGTTCCGACTTGTCGAAGGCAAGGTCTGGTCCCTGCGGTAGTCTGGATAAGGCGTCTGCATTGGCATGCCTGGAGGTGGTACGGAAATGCATGGTATATCTGAACTGGGACAGGAATAGTGCCCAACGCTGGATGCGGTGGGATGTTTTGGTAGGCAGACGTGTGGACGGATCAAATAGTGATAGGAGTGGCTTGTGGTCGGTAATGAGATGAAAAGAAATCCCATATAAAAGGGAATAGAATTTGGAGCAGGCAAAAACAATAGCTAGCGCCTCTTTCTCGATTTGAGAATATTTAAGCTGAGCAGCCGATAGGGCTTTGGAGATGTAAGCTACGGGGCGTTCCGTGCCATCTGGTAATTTATGAGACAGAACTGCCCCCACACCGTAATCGGATGCATCTGTGGCAAGTATCAAGGGGAGGTTTGGAGTGTATGGCATGAGGCATGCTGCGGACTTGAGCTGCTGTCTAAGGGTGTGGAATGCGGTCTCGCAAGCTGGGGTCCAACGGAACGGGACATTCTTGCGACAGAGGTGGTACAGGGGTGCTGCCACTTGTGCTGCTGAGGGTATAAATTTTCTGTAGTATGAAATCTTGCCTAAAAAAGATTTCAACTGATGTAGATCCTGAGGCCGAGGTAAGTTGGAAATAGCGTCCACATAGGAAAATGCTGGGGAAATGCCTTCCTGAGCGATGATGTGACCCAGGTAGGAAATGGATTGTTGAAAAAATTGACACTTGGAAAGGTTGCATTTCAATCCTGCTGCCCGGAGGCGGAGGAAGAGTAGGCGGAGGTTGGTCATGTGTTCGGCAGCGGAGGGTCCCGTGACGACTATGTCGTCGAGATAGTTGATGCATCCCGGAATATCCTGGAGAAGTTGTTCGAGATACCGTTGAAAAATCGCTGGAGCACTGGCCAAGCCGAACATGAGCCGGTTGAGTTGGAAGAGGCCAGAGGGAGTGTTGATGACTGTGTATTGTCGGGACTGGATATCCAAAGGGATTTGAAGGTATGCTTCTGCCAGGTCAATTTTTGTAAAGTAGGTACCTCCTGCTAGTTTACGGAAGAGGTCGTCCGGTCTCGGAAGTGGATAGTCGTCTACCAGCAGATGCGGGTTGACGGTGGTCTTAAAGTCACCACAGAGACGTAAGCGGCGTCCTGGCTTCTGAACTATGACCAACGGCGTGGCCCAGGGGCTGAACCGCACCGGCTGGAGGATCCCTTCGTCTTGGAGACGTTGAAGTTCTTCCTGAAGTGGTTGTTGAAGCGCTACGGGTACCTGGCGTGCCCGGAAGTATCGAGGCCGTACGTCCGGCCGGAGTTGGAGTGATGCTTCGAAGTCCTTTGCACAGCCGACGCCTGGTGAGAACAGGTCCTGAAACTCGGTGCAAAGGGCGTCCACTTCAGGAAAAGGAACATGCTGAGATACGAGGTGTATGTTATCCTCAATTGAAAATCCGAATAAGCGGAAAGCGTCCAGTCCAAATAAGTCTGCTGTGAGAGAACTGTTAACTACTAAAAAGGGGACTGAACGATGTACAGACTTATACATGACGTTTGCTGTGAATTGTCCCAGGAGTGCTATTTCCTGTTTGTTGTATGTCAGGAGGCGCTTGGGGGCCGGCGAGAGGGGGGGCGAGCCAATTTGCACATAAGTAGTATAATTAAGCAATGAGACTGCTGCTCCTGTGTCGACTTGTAGGCGCAGGGGCTTGCCATTGACCGTAACGTCAATAAAAAGTTTGGATGCTGTGGAAGTGTCTACCTGATTGATATCCATAGGTGCGCCGCTCAACCTGTCTTGGTAAGACCCTGGGCGGCGAGAGCCGGGATTGGCATTGGTGGTGTTGGTGCGGCAGACGGACGCCAGGTGTCCTTCCTTGCCGCAACGTGAGCATTCAGCCCAACGATCCGGACAATTTTCCCTCTCATGTGCTGAATAACAGGCGGGGCAGGAGGGTAGGCGGAGCGGGCTGCGGCGTCGGCGCTGCGGGATCCGCTGCTGCTGCCGAGACTTGGTGCCCCTGCCGGAACGGGCCGGTTCGTATGTCCTTCTGAGGAAGCGGTCCCCGGTTGTGGTGTCGGGAGGAGCGCGACTGGGAGCTCTGGATGGCGGCGACGTCCTGTGTGTCCTCTACGTCGGTTCGGATTGCGGCCACATCCGCCCAGGACTCCAGGCGGCGATCTGCGGCCGTAGATATTTCGAATTTGTAGGCAAGTTCGATGACCTGCTCCAGGGATGGGTCCTCCAACTTGAGGGCGTCATGCCGGAGTGCGGCATCTGGTGCAGCCTGTATGATGTGATCACGCACCATGTCGTCGGCGTAGGATTCGTGGGAACAACGAGTTTGAAACTTACATTTTCTGCTAAGGCCTTGGAGTTCGGCCGCCCACTGGCGATACGTCTGATCGGGCTTCTTCCGGCATTGATAGAATTCGACGCGGGCCGCGACGACATGGTACCGGCGTCTGTAGTATGCATTCAGTGTCGTACAGATGGTCGTGAAGGTGAGGGTGTCGGGGTCTTGTGGCTGAAGTTTGGTGAGCAAGACATACATCTTCGATTGGTTCCAGGAAAGGAAATATGCACGCTGGTCTTCTTCTTTGGATATGTGATGAATTGCGAAGTGTTGTTTTATGCGCTTCTCGTAGGTCTCCCATTCTTCGACGTCGTCGTTGAATGCTGGGAACGGAGGCGGGGCCGTGGGTTGGCGGAGATTCCTGACTTCCGCAATCAGTTGTCCCTGAGATTCGAAGAACTGATGTAGAAGTCCTTGGAGGAACTGTTGCCATTCCGTAGGTGCTGCTGGCGTAGCCATGATGGTCGAGAGTTCTTATCCCAACCTTGTCGCCACTGAAGTGAACTACACTTAATGGTTCCTTGAGGTTTATTACTATGTACACAAAACACTGATAAACAATAACAAATGTGGTACAGTTAGCGGATGACCGTCGAGAAATTTAGCCTGGTCCTGATCCGGGGTAGAGAGAGACGGCTTCTACTTCTCGCGAACTTCCGGTGGTCTTCTGTAGTTGATGCTGGTTCCGCGGTCAGGCCGGAACTGGCGGTGGAGCGGCCGGCTACGCTTATATAGGCGGCCTGGCGCAGGAATTCCGTTGTGTGGTAGTACGGCGACCTCTGTAAGAAATAGTCCCACTTAGCTTCTAGATGATTCTATTTGTTTTCCTGGTTTGTTTTGATGTCTCTGCGCCTGTTTGGAGTCGTATATGTATCCCGGCGTGCAGGCGCGTTGTATGTGAGGTCTGCCTGGCAGGGGCCTTTATTGGCAGACTGAACACCGTAGTTAATAGCTTAACTGCTGTAAGTAAATAAAGAAGTAACAGCAAGCATTCTTCACGACGATATGCCAAGACTCAGATGAGATGATATATAAATTGTAATGATAAAGCATAGCTAAAACTATTTTGTATTAGCCATAGACTATTGTAAAAATAAATAAATAAATCGCAGACATTTTTAATGATGAACAGCGCAATATTAAGAAAATTACTAACATATTTCGAAAAGAATTCCTAATTTGCTAAATGCGTTTTGTACTTGTATTCATTTAAATCATGTTTCAGATCATATAGATGGTTTACGACTAATTTCAACAGGTTATAAAGACGTTGCGTTTATGGGAGTAGATGACACTCATCTTCGAAAGTGATAATTCGCTTATCGATAAAAATTTAAGTATACTGAATATTTTCTAGATGCGTAGTGCAAATTTTAACATTTTTTCCGCAAATCTTACTTACCAAATTCAAAAGTTTGCATTTTTTTCTATTTTTTTTTTCAAGAAATATTTTTTCGTTTTGTTTTTGTTATAGCAGACGGACAGCTACAATACTGCCTACTTTCACAAAATTAGTCAAATACCCCATTATAACAGCCTAACATGTGTTGAGTAAAATATTACATCTCTTCAATATCTTTGAACATTAGGCCGTCTTCATACGAAGCTACTCAAAAGAAACTGATTAGTAACTCGAGTTAGAAATCCGTCCGTGATGAGTCACTTCCAATGTTAATGAATGGAGCACCGCAGACGGCGCCACTAGTTACTAACCAATTACCAACCAGTTTGTAATTTGTTCCAGTTGACTTTGCATATCAGTCGCTAGGAGATTTCAGTTCCTAGTTTCCAAGTGATTTTATGGTATGAACGAACAACTGAATAGTTTATTCGTGGGAGAAGTTGAAAAAACGCCCTGTTTTATACAATTTCTTGCTTCCTTGATACTCATATAAAGACGAAACTATAAAGGCATGGTCTGAAGTGGGAAAAGCAGTGAATATGACTGATATGCAATATTATATGTAGCGATGTGTATTTGAAGTTTTAAAGGTTTTAATTTGCATCAGTGGCTAAATGCAAACAAAAATGATGAAATATACGTGCTGTTTTTTCACGACACATGAAAGCCTCCAAACGTGGCTCTGAAGGAAAGGCAAAGAACGCGTACTATCTTTCAGAAGCTATGCAATTTACTCTGACTTATATTAAGGAATTAGGTACGTCTTCAGGGAATCTGCCCCTTCCATGTCAACAAGAAGAAATTTAACGATTTGAAGATAACGATTCTGACTATATAATACCACAAATTCCTTTATCGCCACTGGTCGGTCGCAGTATGTTGTCGTTGAAGGAGAAAGTTCTTCTAATCTAGATGTTACATCGGGTGTACCTCAAGGAAGTGTAATAGGACCACTTCTTTTCTTAATTTTTATAAACGATCTCGGAGACAAAGTGAAAAGCCTTTTTAGATTGTTTGCTGATGATACGGTTATTTATAGGGAAGTAAGAAATTTGGCCGATTGCTTAGAAATTCAGCGTGATCTGGATGTTATTTTGGCTTGGTGCGCTGAGTGGCAAACTTACTCTAAATTGTAAAAAGTGTAAGACAATGAGCATAACTAACAAAAAGAATCCAATTGTTCAGAAATACGAGTTAAACAATAAAGTTATTGATATGGTCGATTCTATGAAATATTTGGGAGTAACAGTACAAAGGAATATAAAATGGGACATACACATTAATTCGTTAGTAGGTAGAGCAAATTCTAGGCTGCGATTCATAGGTCGAATCTTGAAAAATTGTAATGAACAAACAAAGGAGATAGCGTACAAATCTCTTGTGCGTCCACATTTGGATTATTGTTGTGCCATTTGGGACCCGTTTCGTAAGGGATTGATCGGAAGTATAGAGAAAGTACAGAGAAGAGCCGCTCGATTCGTGACCGCTTGCTACAGTCCTTATGAAAGCGTCACAGAACTGATTAGTAGATTAGGTTGGGAGTCTCTGGTAGATAGAAGACACACGTTTCGTTTAAACTTATTGGTAAACATGCGTACTCCCACTTTCACTTTTGAGTGTAGTGAAATACTTCTTCCATCAACCTGTTTGAGTCGGAAGGACAGGAAAGATAAAATTAGAGAAATAAGGTGCCGGACTGATTCTTATATGAATTCTTTTTTTCCCTCGTGCCATTAGGGATTGGAATGCACAGCAAAGAGATTAGCTTTGGTGCTGAGCACCCTCTGCCACCCACAATTTCGTGAATTGCAGAGTATATATGTAGATGTAGATAGATGTAGATGTAGAAGAGTCAACACCACTACTCTCCACTCAAACCGCTGAATTTCTCATCACACACATTTCTCAGGAACACTGTCTGAAGAAATATCTTCATAACTAAAGAGGTAACGTTCTGTAAACAATGGCACAGGGACAAAGAGTTCATCGATTTCTTTCAGGCAAAAAAGAAATGAAAAGCTTACCGAAAAGCATCCAAAAACTGAGAGGCTAAAAATGATCCTTTTAAGCATCTTTCCTGATCTGCTTGTAATGACTGATGAAGATGCTGTTTACGACATTTTGACTACACGCATGATCACGTCACGTCAAATGCCATTTTCCTCTCGATCAACAACTCCTTCAACAAATCCGAGACATACGGCAGAATGCTACAAATTTAGCATCTGAAAGTTGGAATTCTTTAGCAGCAAAAAATAATCGGCTGTGGAAATTGTTTTACAGATGGACCCAGTATCTGCTCCGCTTCTTTTCCGTTCTGACCCGATGATAATTAAGCAGTATGGCAGTTTCATCGCTGGCATTTTCGCTGATACTATCACTGTCGATGGTAGTAGAGAGAGGCACAGATAGAAACAATGGTACTGCTTCCATAATTGCACAGAAGAATCTAGAGATTTCAGTCTCTTTTGAGTAGCCTCGTGTGTGGATCCGCGTCACCAAACAGTTACTAACTAAATAATAACTTCAGTAACCAACCAGTTCCGTTTGTTTTGAGTAGCCTTGAGTGAAGACGGCCTAACAGTTTTAATCACACAACGGACGTCTTTCTCAAACAGGTCGTAACGTGCTTCCCAGATAGCATACCGTTCACCCTCTCTAGCTGCCTGCAATAATACTTTCCTCGGAAGGTGCGGCATTACGCAATATCAGAAACACCAGATCCCGCGTACTCGATCACTGCTCCTAATGGTAGTGGACCTCCAACCCTTGACCTTAGAACTCTCTTGAGTTGCTGGCAAGTCTAGTCTGGTCACTCACAAACTGTCCCCCACTACATTCTGACGGTGACGTGAGCGTTTGCAGTGTCTGTCGTGCAACAATGTGGCTATTTCTGGACTTAGACAAATTAAATAATTATTCCTTACTTACCCTCCTCTCGCTCCTTCAAACCACTGACACCACCAAACATAATTTAATTATTAATATTGCTCGTAGAGGACATGTAAGAACAGCAGGCTGCAAGTAGTAACTACTCTTTGGTCTCTTTGTGGCATTGTGTCTGTGTGTGACAAATCTTCTCTGAATTTCAACATTAATCTGAGCGTTGGGCCTCAGCTGCGATCAACGAAGCGACGTCAGTTCGCTTTTGATGTAGCGCAGACGTCGCTCGCTGAATCCCGAGCATGTCTGTTGCATCCTGGGAAAGTTTAAGCCACAGCTGTGCTGTGTTGCTGAAGTTTTAAGTCAAACACCACTGTTGGGAGAGCCTCAAGTTTTCAAATTAGAGAGACACGCCGCGCTTGCCGTAAGTCTATTGTCAGCAAGCTGTCGCCGTTCAGCGCACGTGAGGTATTGGAGGAAGTGGACCTGTGACGGAAAGCCTCATTGGCTGCAGATTATAAACTAATAAAAAATCCGGATATATAAAAATATCGAGGTGATAAGCTCTGTATATACTATATGACGTCGGAGAAAAATATTGATCACTGAATAACGTGCTGAACTATTGCAGGTTTTATTCCTGAAAAATCACTCACCTCAAATAGTACTCGAAAGAACTGTTCATAGTCGCAATTCAAAGGAAAATGAAGTGCTTTACCTGACCTTGTTGGAAACTTGCATTGTTTTTCGATTTCAATTAAAAGAGGGTCGTGGTATATGCTTAAGTAGCAAATTTTTGCTGACTTGGATTACGTTCCTATGAAGGTAAGATTCACTATCGTATCCTGGATGATTACTTAATTCTATAATAGTAATCCAGATGGTCATGTCATTCATGATTTCGTGATACTTGTTAATGAGGAGCCGATTGTTCCACCAGAACTTTTTGAACATAGCGCTACCCACTGAAGAATTATTGATCGTAAATAAAACCACTAGGCGCTTCTGTTTTTTGTTTGTTTTTATGTTTTTGCCGATCGTGCTCTTAATCATAGCTTAGCTAATATTATCTATCGTTGCCCAGTCGATATCTCGGTCTTAATCATTCAAATAGTTGCAACACGTGTAGGCTCGATAGTCTTTTTAAGTTCAGTTTTCCTGGCGTACATGTGTGAAACTGTGGAGGCTGCACGGCTTGGTGTATGCTACTCAACACATACGATAGTCAGAAGAGACACTTTTGACCTCTTTTGCTTCATGGTAAGGTAGCTGATAGCTGAAGTTCAGCCGACTAGCTTCATAATCACGTGAGTCCTCCCCCGAGTCCTAGTATTCACTTAAGCTGACCTAGCAACATATCTCCTCCTCCGATGGAGATTAATTCTCCTAATATTGATTGGAGTCTCGAAATGTTGCTTAACGTTTCGAATGTTGTCTTTCATTGTAGGTGAAAGTGTTGTATGAGTTAAAAACTCCATATGTTGATGTACTTTTCAGTATAGTTTTTATTGTGGCGGGTTTTACTGTGCGAATTTAGCCTGATGACATCAAAATGTTTTATAGGTGACTAACGAATGATATGGAATTTCTGTATGAACGTGGTGTAACGTAAGTCAAATTAAGAAAGTTAATAAAGCTATAAGGCTCGACTGCTGTTGCGATATGTATAAAAACCGGCGACTTGTGCTAATTGTATCACGTTATTCTTAGTTACAAATGTCAGAGGTAACTGACTTCTTTCAAACATACGCCTGTTGATCTGGGTTGGAGCGGCATCCCTCAACTTTTTTATTTTAGATAACAGCAATATTTGTCACTAAGAACCTAGTTCCAAGAAATAGCCTCATTTTTTTAAAATTTTATTTGTATATTTTACACATAACAAGACTGTACAACCACATTATACGAACTCAATAATATATTTTCTAACAAAAATGGTACGTTTCCAATGCTTAATGTGGCTATGGTCTCCATCTTCGTTGTATTTCCATTGGTAGGCCATACAGCTACGACAGGTTTTATTTTACCCTTAAAAGAAAGTCTGAAAAGTGTTACTGATTTTACATGTTCAGTCTGGTATATACTAGTAAGTCTGTTATAGTTTTTTAGGAGCAGACTCTGATGTTTGTGGATTATGGAGAAGCGAAAATTTCATTTCAACTTAACACTCAGTTCACTCAGTAGATTAACGTCAGCAACTTGTAATGAATTCACTTGATGGCATGATTGAGTGCTTCAATTCTGTCGTAACTAACTGAATGAGTTTTCTCCGATATTTGATACACATCTTTTATATTAACGCCGGGATAGAAAGACACTTACAGTTAGATGTGATTCTTACAGCTTTAGGGCTGTAAGGAGGTCAGTCACACTGAAAATAATAATAATAAAAAAATCATAGAACAAATAAAATTCCCGATAGCTGTAAAAAGGCCAATCGTACATAAAACTTAAAATGTGCTCGAACAATTACCGTTGAAATAATTAAAACTCAATGTGTACAGGTTGGTTAGCTGTAAAAAGGTCAGAGAACCATCATAAGAATTATGTGGATTTGTCTTATTTTCGTGTGACAGTACCTAACCATATATAGATGTGTAAAAAGTTAGTTAGGTTGAGAAAGTCATTGCTTTAAAAACGAGACAGATTATCAGCTAGACCAAGATCCTCCCTTAACACATAAAACGAGACACAAATAGTTAACGTCAATGGTACTCTACAATCATTGCACTGCAGTGGGTGGCTGAAAAGATGACCTCGTCGTCATAGGTCAGAGGTCTATGAGACGGTAAGGAAGCTTCATTCCTGCTCACCATCTGAAGGAGTCCAGGTATGAACGGTCGGTTTGACAGGCTGCATGGTTTTTAGCTGGACTTCCTGGTGATGCTTCTGCCAGGTGCGGAAGGTCTTCCCTCGGCAATTAGGAACGCCCAATTAACTCGCGGCA
>JARYHS010013630.1:53668235-53692249 GCA_031002005.1 Vandiemenella viatica | reverse complement strand
GGGGATAGCTTTTTTTTTTGCTTAAGGCTTTAAAGCAAACTCAGATTTCGAATAATTGTACATGGGTTTTCCGGAGTTATTACCACCTATACAACGTGTTTCTAAATGCAGTTTGCAATACCAGTTTCTGTGTCTAGGTCGCCTCAACAAGCTGAAGTACATATGGCCTAATGACAGTATGTGAACAGCACACACTACATTGAGTAATCAATGCACATGACTGTAACACTTAGCTTGCTCACTGCCACAATTAAACAATCTTGAGTGCACCTAACTTGGGCTAACCTGAACTTAACCCTACATAAGTCATGATTACTCGTGTGTCAACTGATGGCTATGCCTTGGAGTGTTAATGTAGCCCTCTGTGTCTGTATACATTCTGTTAGCACCTCTGATTGATAACATTGAGCTTTATGATGCAACCATCTCCAACTATCATTCTTTGCACACCATGCAACCGGACTATTCTGACGATAACGTTATGTGTGTGTAGGGTGGCTCTTTATGCATTTTTTTCGCACACCTTTCTAATGAAATACATGGAAAGTGGCACTTGATACATGCTGACAAAGTGTGTCAGTGAATGTTGGTTGTATGGAGATGTCCACTTGCATGATGCATATGTGGAGTCCATTATGATTCTGTTTTAAAACATTTCTGTAAATAATGAAACTTTTAATTCTGTTGACTATGCAGTTTGGTCTGTGTTGATGTTATGTTGATAGATGTGTACAAGGTTATTTGCTGATGGATTTCCATGTGTGTCTGCCTATGTGTGAAGGTCTGTGGTGGATATACCTTTTGTATGTGTGTGGTTGCACTTCATGTGGTGTGAGTAGTTGAGCTATAGTCTAAATTTGCCTGGAGTGAACCTAGCAACAACTTACAGACCGCACCATACATAAGAATGCACCAATAAACCAATGGACTTGGTGTCACGTCCACTGGGCACCTGTATTGGAGTTTTTAGCAAACGGCCTATCTGTGATTGAAATTTCATGACATGGAGGATTCATTCTAATCATTGATTCAAGGGTTAATTGGAGATATCTCTCTGAAGGATGTCAGGTGCACCCTAAAAGATTGAAATATGGTTCTATAGAATTATGTTTAAAAAAAATAAGAATACAGATAAAGTATGAAATAAGCACTGGGTGGATTCAAAAGTATGCTGGGTTATGTTTCTGTACTTGAAAATCTATAGAAAACAAACAGAAAGGTATTTAACAGTTCAAAGTTTAAGATGCTCTAGAACGACACTCTTTTGTCTCTAGCAGTGAAAGTAAGGTCCACCTGCATGCAGGTGATGGTTCAGGGCAGTTCTTAGAAACTTCAGATGTGTATTTATTTTTATCATGTATCTGAGGTAATGACTTTATACCTTGAATGCAAGTTTCTTGATGGCTACACGATGAACTGAAGAATATGCTGAAGGATGGATAGACCCTGCCAGAGAATGTATACAAAGCTTGGTGCCACAGGTAGGAAGATAAGCTCATTTTGTGCTTATCTAAACCTAACCCGGTAATCCTACGGAATACAGAAGACCTATATACTAATGTGGAATATGAGGCATGGAAATGTTTTGTCAAAGTTAACATTACACAGCAAACTATGAAGAAATATTACTAAGGTTGAATGGTACACCACGCACAAGCACAGACATCAAATTCAAACAAAGATACACTCATGCAGGCAGTAAAATATAAATTACATAAACTCCCAAAATTGGTAAATATCACAAAAAATTACAATAATTCTCTCCACGGAATATGACATCTGTTTAAATTGTCTATTTCAGTACACATGACATTTTTTGACGATCAGGAAAATAAACTTGCCCGAGCATAATATTACTATCATGAAACAGATGTTTAGGGATACAAAGTGACAGTATCACACTGATATGGTATGCAGCATATATTTAAAAATGATGTCCCACACAGAAACACTATGCAGGCAGAGGTAAGACCACAATAGAGAGAGAAACATTTCACTCCTGACACTGATCATCTGATCTCTTTCCAAAAGTAATATAGTATTTATCAGTAGTAATGCCATAACCTATGCTAATGCACAGTTTGTGAGATGTAACATAGAATTCAGCCATATCGTTGATACCTTAAACAAATTTTCTTTGTTTGGTCGTTGTTTACATTTGCTGATTATAGAGGAATTTACATATTTTTTCCGTGATTTTCACCTTTTTGGCAACTTAATGTACTTTTATAATGTTTACTGTTTTTATAGTGGATTGGACTCTACTACATAATTCATTAAATGTATCAGCATATATTGTATCAAAATCATACACTGTAATAACATGACAGGATTTTGTCTAATTATTGTTCCACCAGGTTTCAGTTTTTTTTTTTTTTTCTTTTTTTTTCCCTTCCACCATGAATTTTTTACTATTTCCCACAATTCTCATTATAACACTAGTCAGGACTGAAGATAAGTGACTGCAACTATATTTTGTTGCTGTAGTAAGACATGTAGCCAGCTATACGTGATGATGCATAGAGTGCGAGGTGTATTTACTGTAGCATTGATGACAAAAAAAGTAACTAAGAATGAGGGGATTGGCTCAAAAAATCCATTGTTAACAATACGTCCTCCATTTAAATATGGAGCCTAAGTACTTCTCTATCATCCTGTTCTTGGCAACTTCAAATTAATCTTCAGAAACTATTATCTACATTCGCTGAGTCTAGGAACTGAAGTGTTAGCATTACGTTTGCTGAAACCAGGCGTGGAAATCTGAATCACCAAGCGGCAAAGTGGTCCTCAAATGAACAGAGCATCTAAAAAAATTGAGTCCACACTGGAATTCAACATCAAGGCTTTGAATGCATGCATTAGTCGGTTTTTTTTTCTAAACTACACCACTCAACAAGCACATTTTGATTTGCATGTGCAGCTGAAGCAGCTGCTATTAACAGTTGTGATATAGTTAAAGCGAAGTGTGAAATTTGATGTACGTTATGGCACAATGTATGAAACTAGCAGACTACCCAGTGTTGCCCAGTCTAATTGGAATTGATTTACCCGTACACTATTATTATATTTCTAATATGAGTGATAATTCAACACCAGCAATTTCCAGAAGTAAACTAAACATTGATCTATATGAATAATTCCCAGTATGAGGTGGACTAAATTCTGTGATACAGAATTTTAGTTTACATTTTGGTCCAGGCGGCATTTCAACCTATTCACATCATCTGTCAATGTTGCTGCTTGATAGTCAAGACATTTACCGCCCATGCATTAATACATACTATATACATAAATCTGCAACTGCAGTATATGTCTTTGTTCTGGCATAACACAGAAAATGCAGATTTTTAATGGGTTTTCACAACTTGAAAGCTTGGGGTCCAAGTTAAAATCTGATGATCTGATGTACATATTGATACAATAGGATACATTTATTTTATCACTAATCTGGCATTACTTGAAAACTGTTGAATCAAATTGCAAACCAAATGTAATTCTTTCTGTCTGTCTTAAAGTATACATATGACTGCAAATTTCCTTCAAAATCGGATAAAAACGTGTAAAGAACAATGACAAAGATTACAGTAGTGGAAAGGAGGAGAGGGGCTGGGTACCTGTAAATCAAACATAGACATTATTTTCCTGTTTGTTTTAAATTATACGTATGCAGAGTTCCGTCGATATCGATTAACAATTGTGGGTGTATATATTAATAAAATGGAAAAAATTAAGGACCGAACGTGGTGGGTGAACAGTTAACGTTCTGGCCTCGCATTCGGTAGTATGCTGGTTCGAACCCCCTTACGGGCATCCAGATTTGAGTTTTCCAATGCTGGGATGCTTCCTTCAAAAGGCCTTGGCCGAATTCCTTGTCCCAGTCCCAGTAAAGCCATAGGTAAAAAAAAAATAAGGGGGGTGTAAAGGTGATGAATAGTTGGGTTTTTCTAAAACAATTATAGGCATTATTTGCCTTTGTTTTAAACTATATATATGCAAAGTTCCATTTAAATCAGATAAAAAGTGTAGCTTTGCATAAAGAACATTTCAAAAAATCAATTTCTAAATGGAATGTAGACTATTTTTATCTGTTTAAAAATTATGTATGTATGTGCAGTGTTTCCGAACTGATAAAAACTGTGGGTGTGGTAGAACATCAGAAATTAAAGGAGGAGAAGGATAGGGCTTTTGCAAACCAAATATGGGCATATTTTTCTGTTTGTTTTAAAGTACACATGTTGAAAGTTCATTCAAAATAGAATAGAAACTGAAGATTTGTATAAATAACATTGACAAGAATTAAGAGGGTGAAAGGGAGAGAGAGACTGGATTTTTCCAAACCATATATGGGCAGTATTTTTCTCTTTATTTTAAAGTATATGTGTGCAAAGTTGCGTTGTAATCAGATTAAATCTGGGTTTTTTAAATTTAAAAAATTTAGGGATGTAAAGAGAGGGAGGGGTGGATTTTGTATTTTCTTTAGTCAGAAACCTTTTGCATAAAAAATTACATGTATGTGCCAGCTGTCACGGTGATCTCTCAAATGGTGTAAACATCTATTAATTTTTTATATGCATATGTAAACATATATATAATAAACATATACACCAACATCCATTTTTACAAATCAAAAGATGAGTGGAATGTGGTCAATTCATTTATGCTGGAAATCGAGCTATACCCTCCTGAAGTGAAACTTAACTTTTTAATGAATAGCGTGGATTAACAGACATTATTGGAGATGTTAAAATGTACCAAGACCGTCTGAGTACAATGCCAACAACAAAAGCATACTCGTACAAACAGAAAGCACAAGAAAGCTGAAAACACATGAAGGGGCTGGTGAGATAATATTACTACAGATGTCTTGAAGATAGAGGAATGTGACATTGTACCCTATTTTTAAATATTATTTAAATTGAGTCTGTATACTTGCTGCTTACCAGAGGACTTGAAAAGTGCAATGGTAGTACCGGTATATAAAGGAAGGATGAGAAATAGACTCAAAAAATTATAAGCCAATTAGTTTGACGTCAGTGGTTGGTAAATTAATGGAGAGACTGATATGCAAACGTACGAGAAATATATGTGAGGAACATATGTGGTTTTCAAGTCAGCAACTTGGCTTTAGGCAAGGATATTCATGTGAATCTCAGTTATTAGTGTAATGTTTCAACCCATGACACAGACCTTTTTTAGCAACAACAACTTATTTACCCGATAGCATCAATAAGAAAGGATCAAAAATGTACCAAGCTAACATTTACATCTGGGATAGAAGGGTTCTTATCCTTAAATCTTTTATATATATATATAAAATCGACCTGTGTTTCTCTATACTTCTCTTTTCAGCCACCACTACCTAACACAGATCACTGGTGTTTGTGTGTGGAAGTAGCATGGAGTTTCCTGTCGTGGACAACATTGGCCGAATGCTGATAGCTGTGGGGATGTGGGAGATGTGATGGTTAAAAGTGGTCGATGCAGGGCATTTTCATATTTCGACCAAAGACTTGTGTAGCTTGTGTATCCTTATACTTCTCTTTCCTGCCACAACTACATAGGATAGACCATTGATGTTTGTGTGTGGTAATAATATTGAATCTCCCATTGTGCACTATGGTGGTTAGATGTTGGTAGCTATGGGAGTGTGGTAAATATGGTGGTTGAAAGTGATTGACTTGAGCCACTTTCATATTTCTGCCAAAGACATATGTGTCATGGTGTATCACTTTTCAGCCAAAACTATCTAGCACAGATCACTGAAATTTGTGTTTGGTAGTAGCACAGAGTCAGCACCCGTCGATTACAACGTTGGCCGAATTTCGGTAACTGTGGGAGTGTGGTAGATATGGTGGTCGAAAGAGGCCGATCAAGGGTATTTTTGTATTTCTACCAAAGACATGTGTCTCCGTATATGTCACTTTGCTGCCACAACTACATAGCGTAGACCATTGGTGTTTGTGTGTGGCAGTAGTATCGTGTTTTCCATCGTGCGGTATGGTGATTAGATGTCGGTAGCTATGGGGGTGTGCGAGATATAGTGGTTGAAATTGGTCGACCTGCGGCTCTTTCATAAATCTATTAAAGATGTATGTGTGATGGTGTATCACTTTTCAGTCAAAACTATCTATCGCAGTTCACTGAAATTTGTGTGTGGTAGTAGCACAGACTCACCCGTCGATCACAACGTTGGCCGAATTTCGGTAACTGTGGGAGTGTGGTAGATATGGGGGTTGAAAGTGGTCAATCAAGGATATTTTTGTATTTGGACCAATGACAGGTGTGTCCGTATATTTTACTTTGCTGCCTGAACTACATAACGCAGATGACTGGTGTTTGTTTGTGGTAATAGCATCGAGTCTCCCACTTTGTACTATGGTGGTTTGATGTCGGTAGCTGTCAGTCCAAATTCTTTACAAACATGAACGAAGTCATGGGCATCAGCTAGTAATTGTATAACGCTAAACTTTGAAACGTTTCATTACACACAAAGATTTTTGATAATTCCATTGACATCATGGGTGCCATAATCAGTACTTCTGATAGAAACAAGCAAGAAAACACATGAATATAACCAGCGCAAAATGTTCTTAGTCAATTGTATGCCACAAGTAACCAAGAAAGGCAGTCAGCAGGAGCATGAATACTCTTGCAACCCAACGCCACAAGTACCGGTAACAGAATACAGGGTGTCCACAAATGAATATCGGGGTTTTAATGCTTTATAAGATTTATTACATTATCCTTACAGTTATAAATGATATGTCAAATGAAAGAGCAACTCAAACAGTTTTATTCGTTGGCACTAGTGCGCATGTGCGTGAAATGTTTCCGCTAGAATGCGGTAGTAGCAAAGATGGCGACTAGTGAAGAGAAAGCGTTTTGTGTTTTACAGTTTGCAAAGACTGAATCTGTAGTTACTGTGCAGCGTGCGTTCCGCATTAAGTTCGGACGTGATCCTCCAAGTGACAATAACATCCATAGATGGTATCATCAGTTTGAAGATACAGGCTGCCTTTGTAAAGGGAAGAGCGCGGGACGACCAAGAGTTAGCGAAGATACTGTTGAGCGAGTGAGAGAGTCGTTCACTCGTAGCCCAAAGAAATCTGTTCAGAAAGCTAGTCGCGAATTAGAAATTTCTAAGTCGACTGTTTGGAAAGTTTTAAGGAAACGCTTGCAACTACGTCCTTACCGTTTACAGTTGTTACAGGCTCTAAAGCCTGCAGACCATGGTTTATGTGCCAAATTCGCTAACGAAATGTTGTTACATGACGATGAAGATTTTCTACATCATGTTGTCTTCAGTGATGAATCGACCTTTCACCTCAGTGGACATGTTAACACTCATAATGTGCAGATCTGGGGCTCAGAAAATCCTCAAGAGATCGTACAAGTGCAACGAGACTCCCCTAAAATCAATGTTTTTTGTGCCGTATCCCGGCGGAAAGTTTACGGACCTTTCTTTTTTGATGAACCGACTGTAACTGGTACTTCTTACCTTGATGCACTAGAGCAATGGCTCTTCCCTCAGTTGGAACAATATGAACCAGAGAACTTCATTTTCCAGCAAGATGGTGCGCCACCTCACTGGCATAACGAAGTACGCGGTTGGTTGAACGTAACTGTACCCGACCGCTGGATTGGCCGCAAGGGGCCCAATGACAGAGCTTGCTATGCGTGGCCTCCACGTTCACCTGACCTAACGCCATGCGATTTCTACCTTTGGGGTTTCATCAAGGATCGTGTGTATGTGCCTCCGTTACCAGCCGACCTCCTTGAATTACGACAGAGGATTGAAGCAGCTGTTGCAACAGTTACTGAAGACACACTGCTCAACATTTGGGAAGAACTCGGCTACAGACTTGATGTGTGCCGTGTGACAAATGGTGCCCACATAGAACACTTGTAAGCTTGTATATAAAACTGTTTGAGTTGCTCTTTCATTTGACATATCATTTATAACTGTAAGGATAATGTAATAAATCTTATAAAGCATTAAAACCCCGATATTCATTTGTGGACACCCTGCAATTTGCCTTTCTAGGCGAAGCACACAAATGACAGTGGTCGCAATATCACCAAATGTACGTTACCAGTATAAAGCATACCTTGAATCCGGCGTCCGGTTTCGGCCAAGTACAGCAGTGAAGTGGCATGAAAAAGTCGTCACTTCCCACACTTTGACACCACAGCCCCGATTGGCTGTGTTAACAATAATACATGGCACAGTGGAGGTCACACACTGTGGGCGACGTAGTCCCATTAGGCGCAAATGCATGGTCCCACAGCTGGTGAGCGGTCACACGTCCATTCCCAACGATGTTCGCTGCACCAGTGCTGTCTTCTTTTCTAGTGTGTGAGGCCCATGCAGGAGGTAGAAGTTACTCGCTGTCATCCATGTGAACATCCAAGACACAAACGTTAGCAATGTGGGTCCGAAGAATACCCTCTATCAGCCCTTATTCAAACATCAAGCAGTGGAAAGCCTTCGGCGCCCCTAATTGGCTGGAGGGCATGTTTCAGGTTGAAGTCTGTTACATACAAGATCTTTTTCATTTCTTAAGCTTGTGGCCTTAATGGCCTCCCTAACAAATGTGCTGAAAGCTACTCAGCACAGTGTGATATATGCAAGATATTCTGGATGCAGGCCCAATTGATGGTGTTGCACTAGACATTTCTAAGACCTTTGACAGAGTAAGCCATAAAACGGTAGTAAATAAGATAAAAACTATTGGAGTTCATGAGAAAGTCATTTGCTGAGTAGAAGAATTTTTAAAAGATAAAAAACAAAAAGTTAGTTTAGGAAATGCAGTGTTAAATATACTGAAAATGGGAGTGCCACAGGGTAGCATATTGGGACCATAGCTATTCATTATTCTAGTGAATGATTGTGCTGATGGTTTACTAACAGCAGTTACGTTATTTGCAGATGATATAATGCTATATAAAAAGATCAAAATGGTAGAGGTCTGTGAACACCTGCAGGATGATCATATAAGGGGCTAAACCAGTATACCGTGGTATAGTATCAGTTTAGTAACCTTAACTGAATTTTGACTTGTTGAAAGTCCTACTAAATTTGCATTAATAAAATTTAAATGACCTTGCAACAGCCTGGATAATTCAACTGTAAAGCCTATCGGTCACCACAAAGCTTATTTAAACCAAAAGCTGAGGAAAGGTTAATGTTCACTACAAAAGCATGTAAAAGTCCACTTGATGAAAAATTTCGAATTTATTTCACAGTCATATTTGAAAAAATAGCAATTACAGTCGAATAGACATGAAGAGGAAGATGTCCCAGACTAAACCCCGATAATAAATTTATAATTCCATACTCAATCTTAGCACCAAATCACTGGTGAGAAAAATCAACATGGCGGTAAGTCGCCCATAACGTGTTTCAAATGTTCCCGGAAATCATCTTCGTCTAACTGACACACACACTACACCATGAAACACACTAGCGCAAGTTTACTCCACAAAAGGTTCCCGGATAAAAGACCCTGAGATCGCCTCCACGTCTCATTATATACCCTCAGCCGCATGCTTGATGTGAACTACCTCTTACCAAAAAATAGTCTGAAAAAATGCAATTATAGTTAGTGTTCGAAGTTTTACCGTTAGAAGCCTGGCCCTTAAGGTTTATAACAAATATGATGACTGTAATTCTAAAATAACTCACTTTCTAGTATATGATTTAAGTGTGTGAGCGCATTGATAATAAGTTTCCTAAAAACAGTTGGTGAAGTCCCGATTTATATCTTAATTTGTGCAATTTTTAGATGTCCCCACTGTATTGTAAATTATCATGTTGAAAGAGAGGCATGATTGAAGGAAAAGTATATGGGAGTGGAGTCTAGTGAGGTGGAACATACCACCAATGGCCTGACAATAAAACTACCAGTCTCCGGTTGCCACCCACAACTCCACCAAACTCTCCATGCTTTTCGTTTCACACAATCACTTACTCTCACCCATATTGATCTCCAGCAATATCTACTAAAAGCCCATCAACATTCGATTCAATTTTCGTCTTTCCATAAGATTCTTTGTCTAATACATCCCTCCCCAACTCAACATCTTAAACAAATTCTCACAGAGTGCAGACAGTTGCAACAGAAATGTGCACAAAAACATCTGCTAAAGCTATCAAATCTATTGAAAAGCTACCTTGTTTTAGGCCTGTCTCTTCCTTACCAACATCCTTCACGTAGGCAGCACACACCACCTCCTCCCCTGGTTGCCAAAGTCCCATGTCTTGCCCACATTTTTAATATGCCACACCCACCTCCATTACCACCCATTCCTCGTGCCACTGCCCGACCTGTAGACACACCACAACGGTCAGTGGTCAACCTCTCGTCCACGTCCTTGTCTGCAGCACAACTCTCTATCCTCTCCAAGGGACTTTCCTTCTCGCCTATTCCTAAGTTTGACCATGCTGCTCTGGTCCGGGACTCGCTTGCTTTCTGCCGCACACTCCGCTGGAGGTATCACTTTGCTACCACAATGGAGAGTGACGGCCACTGAGGTGAGATTGAGTCCAGCTTAGAGCAGTTCAAACCACCATCCCAACTTGACCCTCCTCCACTTCCCCAAAATCATCCCCTCCTCCTGTTCCAAGACTTCCTCACATCAACTTTATCCTCAAAATCTTTCCTCAACTCTATTCCCAACTCCAATAATCTCAACCCTAGTGAAATCCAGGCCATGAGAGAACTGTCCAATAACAAAAATATCATTATCCTTCCAGCAGACAAGGGCTCCACCACCGTGGTCATGGACCGCAGTGACTACGATGCGGAGGCCCTTAAACAGCTCTCTGATACCAACACCTATCGTCCACATGCCACAGATCCCACCTCTTCCATCTGCCTCGAAATTCGCTCCTTCCTGGACCTCCTAGGCCCCTTACAAGGTCTTTCTTCACAATCCTTATCCCTTCTCACCCCTCAAAATCCCCGCACATCTACTTTGTACCTTCTCCCCAAGATACACAAGGCTGGCAATCCGGGACAGCCTATAGTTGCGGCCTATGGTTCCCCCACTGAACGAATTTCAGCCTTGGTGGATCAACACCTCCAACCTTTTGTGCAGAACCTTCCATCTTACATCAAAGACAGCTTCTGTCAAAAGTCCCCAGTCCTCTACCACCAGACTCCCTCCTTGTTTCAATTGACGTAACCTCCTTGTACACCAATATTCCCCACCTTGAAGGCGTCAGTTCCCTTCAGCACTTCTTGGATATGCGCCCTCCAAACAGTCTTCCCAGAACATCCTTTCTCATATCCCTAGCCAACTTTATCCTCTCCAAAAACTATTTCTCCTTCAACTCCCAGATCTACCACCAGATACGCGGCACTGCCATGGGTACCCGCATGGCCCCGTCCTATGCTAACCTTTTCATGGGCCATCTGGAAAATATTTTTCTGAAGAATTCCCCTCTCAGTCCCCTCGTGTGGTTCAGATACATAGATGATATATTTATGATCTGGACCCACGGGGAGGTCCACCTCCTAGACTTCCTCAACTCATTAAATGATAATCACTCCATCAATTTCACATGGTCATATTCCCACACCTGTATCACCTTCCTTGACGTAGATATCACCCTACGACAGGGGACCCTCCATACCTCAGTACACATCAAACCGACCAATTTACAACAATACCTACACTTTGACAGTTGTCACCCCTTCCACATTAAACGTTCCCTCCCATACAGCCTTGCAATCCGTGGCAGACGCATCTGTTCTGATCATGAATCAATCTCCAGTTACTCCCAAAAACTATCCCTAGCCCTTGTTTTCCCGCCGATACCCCCATGATCTTGGGGAAAAACAAATTTCCCGTGCCATCACCCACAACCCTCGTTCTGCACCTCCTAAAACTGACCGTGGACCAACACTTGTCACCCAGTTCTTTCCTGGCCTGGAATCTGTCAACCAGATACTCCGCTGTGGGCATGATTTCTTACGTTCCTTCCCTGAAATGCGTCTCCTCCTTCCCAAAATCCTACCCACTGCTCCCCGCACTTGCTTCAGCAGACCGCCCAATCTGTACAACATCTTGTTCCACAAGTATTTACCTGCCGACTCCCCTAGACCTCCACAGTGATCTTTCCCCTGTAACAGACCCTGCTGTAAAACTTGCAGCATGCACCCTGCCACCACTACTTACTCTAATCCTGTCACAGGCGAATCTTTCCCTATAATTGGACATGCCACATGTGCTACCACTCACCTTATTTACCAACTCACCTGCATCCACTGCACTGCCTCTTACATTGGTCTCACCACTCAACAACTTTCCTCCAGAGTGAATGGCCACAGGCAAACAGTTTATACTTCCAACCCAGACCATCCGTGGCAATTCATGCAAACTTCCATAATTCAAACAACCTCAACACCTGTTTCACAGTCAGAGCTATTAGAGTTTTTCCTAATACCACCACCCTTTCAGAACTCCGCAGATGGGAACTATCCTATCAACATATCCTCGACACCAGACACACCCCTGGCCTAAACCTACGTTAAACCTGTCACTTGCCATCTCTCATTTCATTTTACAGTCGGTTATTTATTTATTTATTTACTTATTTATTTTTGTTATTTTTTTGTTATTTTTTTGTTATTTATATTATATATATTTAAATTCTTCTATCTCCCTTTATTTTCAATTATAACTTTTTGAATTAAGTTACACAAAGATTATATTCATTTGTTTCACTTTTACCGCTGGTCAAGCCTATTCCCCCCCCCCCCCTGGCAATCCTGCCACTACCGTGTTTTCCGCCTGTGCTTCATTCATGTGGCGGGTTGGGATGCAACCACATCTTTCCCCCTGCCATATGTCTTGCCTCCCACATGATTAAGACTAAAGTCGAAATATTGTGCAATTCCTTTGTTTTTGTGTTTTTACGTGTCTCTCCCTCCTGCCTTCATCTGTGGTAAGTGACAGGTTTCTGTTTATTTTCCCTATCCTATCTTTATTCCATATAAATTTCATTGAGGAACCACCCCCTATACCCCTTCGAAACCCCTTAATTTTATACAAACTGACATTTTTATCCCATTTCGATGGAACTTTGCTCATGTAAAATTTAAAATACAGAGAAAAAGCCAACCCCTTTGCCCCATCCCACTCCCTTAATTTTTTGTCAACGTTCTTTATACAAAGCTCCACTTGACACCAATTGACTGATTTCCATGAATCAGTTTTTACCTTATTTACTACCATTTTATTGCTCACTCTGTCAAATTCCTTTGACAGATCTAGTGCTACACTATCAATTTGTCCTCCCTTGTCCATTTCATCTGAAATATCTTGCATAATATCCCACGAACTGAGTTCGCATGAATATCCTTGCCTGAACCCCTGCTTGAAAACCACGTACGTTCCTCACATATATTTCTGATGTGGTTGCATATCAATCTTTCCATTAATTTACCTACAACTGATGTAAAATTGATTGGCCTGTAATTCTCAACTCTATTTCTCACCCCTCCTTTATGTACTGGTACTACTATTCCACTTTTCCAGTCCTGTGGTAAGCAGCAAGTATCCAGACTCAATTTAAATAATATTTAAAGATAATGTACAATGTCACATCCGGCTATCTTTACGATGTCTGTAGTAATATTATCTACACCAGCCCCTTTATGTTTTTTCAGCTTTCTTATTTCAATATTCTTTACACAATGCTACAGTTTCTGTCCGATTTTGAAGGACGTATGTATACAGTTACTTTAAAAGAAACAGAAAAACTATGTCTAAATTTGGTTTTACACAAACCCAACCCCTCTTTCCCTAACCCCCTTAATTTTTGTCATATTCTTTATGCAAAGCTCATTTTCTACCCAATTTTAAAGCAACTTTTCACATTTGTGCTTTAAAATAAACTGAAAAATTCTGTCTACATATAGTTTGTGAAAGCCCAACCTCTCTTCCGTTTACCTCCACCCCTCATAATTTCCAATTTTCTTTATAGAAACCCACAGTTTTTATCAGATTTTGATGGAACACTCCACATATGTACTTTAAAACAAAGAGAAACATATTGTCTACATTCTGTTTACAAAACCCAAATTCTTTCTCCCTTTACTCCATTTAATTTTTCCAAATGTTCTTCATACAAAGCTACAGTGTTTATTTATTTATCAATCTTGTTTCGTGGATCCCTGCTGAGGAAGGACCTCTGGGATGTGAAATATGTCATGGTTTAAGGTACCCTTTAGTTCATCAAAAGCACTCCCACTAGTCATCCCCAGCAATAATATAGTTTGTAAACCGATTCTGAAGTTGTTTGTGTTGGACTTAGAAATTTCAAGAAGTGTGATTGTCAACTTGAAGGAATTTTTCTGTATTCATTTCCACAGTGAAAACTCACCATTAGAATCATTTTAAAGTGTATTCATTATATCGGGAAAAATTTATTTTAAGAGTTTCGGTTTGTTCACGTTTTGAGACACACAATTAGAAAAGTAAAAAGCTAAGATTTGAAATATCTTTGAATTGAATAAAGCTACTTCTGAACTTTTATCACCAGCTATAGTCTGCATTGTCTCAAGTATTTTGATAGTTAAATTAACTAATTTGGCAAAGTTTAATTTGCAGTATTAATTAAGAGAAAATAATTAAATTTTTAACTAAAAGGAATACGATTGAGAAATTTATATCAGTAGATAGCCCAAATTCAGAGGATCACGAATATATAATGGTTTTGGTAAAAAGTTTAAGCATTTGTCTGGTAATTAAGTTTTTAAAGATAGATTGTCGCTAATTGTTGTTGGAGTTTGAGAAAGTCGGCCGATTTGGTCACATGATAGACTTCAATCTTAAGCTTATAGAAGTACTTTTGAATGTTAAATTAAATTAAAACAGATAGAATGTGATCATAGGAAGCCCCTGTATTAATTGCAAGCTAAACTATTTCGTACTTTGGGAGGTATTAGTTTAAGGAAAAAGTTACTGACGTCATAGGCCATGGCAAGCTTATAAAAGGCGATGCAGCCACCATGATTTGTCTCATTCTTTCACCGGAAAATGATTGCGCAACTTTGCGCTAGCTAGCGGAGCGAATTGCTCCATGCGGTAGTGGTTTCAGCAAATCCAACATGCCGTAGTACTTACTAATGTTAGGAGGACTTAGTGAGTTTTTCTTCTCGTATGATTGTGCTTAACCTGTAATCTTCAATGAAACTGTTGTTTGATGCTTTATCAACGTATTTGGTACCGACAATGTACAAGTGAGCTTTTTCAAGAATATAAGTATTGTGTTACTCTGAAACAGTGTCAAGTGACTTTACTTCAATTACCCTACGCATTTGAGGTTTAATACGAATGTGTGGCGGCTTATTTCATAAATATTTAAGCTACCAGAAGGCTACACATGTTCATGAACTTGGCTTTTCACAGTTCAGGGGTAACAAAAATTTGGTCAGACCATTCCTTGAATATGGTGGTGTAATATGGGACTCAAGTGTTTAAGTGTTAACCCCCCAGCAACATTTGCGCCTGTCAATGGTTATTACACATACATACAATATGAGTCATAAACATAGTAAAAACAATTATATGTTACAAAGACAAATAAAGATAATAACAATAAATTCATGTAAGGATTATAGCAACAGTGGAATGCCAGCACAACAGAAGGAATAAATTATGTTAAAGTTTTGAACTTTGTATTTGTTTATGTATTTAACACTATTTATTTATTTATCAATCTTGTTTCGTGGATCCCTGCTGAAGAACAACCTCTGGGATATTAAACATGTCATGGTTAATACACATACATACGATATGAGTCATAAACATAGTTAAAACAATTATATGTTACAAAGACAAATAAAGAGAATAACAATAAATTAATTTAAAGATATGGTTTCAATGGAACTTTGCACATATATACTTAAAATCAAACAGAAAAGTACTGTCTATATTTGGTTTACAAAAGACAAACCCCTTTCCCCCAATTAAAGCACGGATGGTACATATTTCGATTATCGAACAGCAACTTTAACAGATATTGTGATTAGGTTGAAATGCAACCTGAACCAAAATGAAAACTAACGTTCCATATTACAGTATCCAATTCACCATGTTCTGGGAATTGTTCAGGTATATCAATGTTCAGTTTGCTTCTGGAAATGGTTGGTAGCAAATTAATGAAACTTGGTACACATGATTCACATTAGAAATATAAAAATAAGTACGGGTAAATCAATCCCCATTAGACCAGGCAATGCCAGGTACTCTGCTAGTGCTATATATAATAGGATCAAAACTGTAGAAGGCTGTGAACAACTGCAGGGTGATCTGGAAAGGGTGTACATCTGGGATGGTCTACATGGGATGAAGATAAAAAGAAAGAAGAGTCAGCTTATTAGGTACACAGATAAAAAGGTGATGGTTGTCTATAATTATAAGGTGGTGAAAGACTTGCTTGTTGAAGAACTGAAACATAAATACCTTTGCATAGCATTTTAAAACAAACTCAACTGGGCTGGACACATCGGACAGGTAGTGCGAAATTGTTTCAACATCCTTCATTTGTTGGGGGATTTACATGGGAATAAGAGAACTGGGTGACAAAAATTTGGTCAGACCATTCCTTAAATATGGTGGTGTTATATGGAACTCACGTTTTGGGTATGAAGTTGGAGGGGGTGCAGAGAAGGATTGTTAGAACACAATCAGTAACTGATATGATAAATGAACTGGAATGGGATTCATTGTAAGACAAGAGAAGGTGAAGAGAGTTATGGGAGTGTACAGTGGCATATTGGTGATTAAGCATTGAAAGATGTTGTCTGAAAGGATTAAGAGAGATTCATCGAAGAGAAATGATAACCATGACTACAAAATGGCACTCGATTTCAGGCTTTAGGTGTGGGAATATTTTCTTTCGTAGGTAATGGAGTCAGGGATTGGAATAAATTACTAAGAGAGATGATAAATAATTTATCAAAAACACTGAAAGAATATAATGTTGAAAATTGTAGATCGCAAAAGTAGATGGATAAAGGAAAGGAGAATAATGGATATATAGAGAAATTGTCACCAAAGCGTGTGCTTATTCATAGTTAAATTAAGTTAAATGACACGCCAAATGAAAGGATTTGTAGCTAAAGTCCTTGAAGTAGATTGTAACATAAAATGTTCATTCACCACAAAGTATTGTTGCTAAATCTTTGCCACCTTCTCTGAAAGATTTTCTGGACAAATTAGTAAAAGTCGTGAACTTTCTAAAATAACGGTCTCTAAATTCATAACATTTTCCGATTTTTATGTCATGAAAAGGATTCACAACATACTAAACTCCTGTTACATAAAGGAGTCATATAGTCTATCACAAGCAGCAAAGGTGTTAACACAAATATTTGTATTTAGAGAGGAGGTCAAGGTGTTTTTGGCTGTCCAAGGGAATGAGTACACATATTTGTTTGCAGATGGTGAATGGGTATGTAAGTTGACATATCTTTCTATCCTTTTTGTACAGCTGAATGAGTTGAACTTCAAAATGCAAGGTATGAGTGAAAATATTCTTACTTAGTAGTATTGATGAGATTAAATGAGTTGAGAAAAATCTGGATTTGTGGTTGTAGAGGATTGAAAATGGGTCATGTGAGATGTTCCCAACTGTATGGTCACTTAATGTCAGTAATAAAATGCTGGCGGACGTAATTAAAGAACAGTCAGAAATCCTGCAGCAGATATCAGAAGGTACTTTGGAGAAAGTGTTGAAGATGTCGACTGGGTTTGTGATTCATTCATTACAAAAGTTGAACATCGTCCAATTAATATGCAAGAGGATCTCCAAATTTAAAAGCAGACTGAAAAATCAAAATGAAACTTCCCAAAGTTCCTTTAGATACATTTTGGTTGACTATTAAAAATGAATATGCAGCCATCTCTGAGATTTTTTAGTACCATTTTCAACTACATGTTTATGTGAATGGGATTCTCTACACTGAGTTTAAAACATCAAAGAAATAAAAACTCAAATCCACTGATGAAGAAATGAGGCTAGAATTTTCAACGATTTCTCCACGGATCAGCCACCTGTGTGGAGTTAAGCACATACAATTATCAAATTGTAGGTATGAGTACAATTATTTACTTTAATAGCAATTTAAAAGTACATGATTTATAATTTTATGCAACCAGCTATTTTTTACTACCCTGTTTTTACCTGTACACCATGGAAAATTTAATTTTACGGTGGCATGCCATGTTTAGTCGTGGATAACTTATAACTGAATCTCAGTTACTGGGCTCTATGCATGATATTACACATAAAATTGGCCAGGTTGACAGTTTAACATTGAATCGAACCCAAAAAAAATGACAGAATGAGCCATAAAAATGTGATAGATATAGGAGCGTGCACAAACCACGTGGCTCGACAGGGGGGAGGGGGGGGGATGGGTTGGCTGGAGGGCTACGCTGGTCTACATGGGGGGGAGGAGGGGATTCCAAGCCAGGCCACACAGCTTTCATTTCATAACAGTTTTCACAGTTAAAATGAGGAATAGAACTCACAACAGCATGTGAATATTTATTTCCCTCAGTATTATCTGTGTATGTAATTTAGAATAGTCTGACATGAGAAAACGTACAAAATGTCTTTTGGAACAAAAGAGAAAAAAGCTACATGCCACGTGGGGATGGAGGGTAGAAGCAAAAGCCAGGTAGGGATATGTGGGGGTTCACAGGAGGCCAGAAGGTTTATGGATGCTCCCTAAGATAAAAACCATTGCAGTTGATGAAAACGTGACTGGGTGGAGTAATTCTTAACAAGCAAAGGGTTAGGGTTGTAATGTAGTATCAATAAAGATAAAATAGGAGGTTAATATAGAAGTGCCTCAGTGAATTGTACTGGAACATTGCTATTAATTATTCTAATGGAGGGTTGTATTGATGGGTTGAGTCAGAAATTAGATTGTTTGCAGATGATATAATGTTACACAAAGCGATTAAAACAGTGGTGCTGTAAACAGCTACAAGAGGATCTGAACAGGATGTCTTGCTGGGTAATTAACCATGGAATGAAAATAAATACCAAGATGTGTCAGCTAATTAGTTATTCATATAATTAAATAAGATTTTCTATTATTATTTAATTGCGATGGAGCCAACACTCCGATGGCAATTTCCATAGTCATCTAATTACCCTTTTATATATTTTTAAAAAAATTTCTTTTATAATTAGAATGTTAAATTCCTCCACCATTTACTATGCTGATTTACAAATTTTAAATTCCTTAAGCGTTTTTGAAAAATTATTCATCACTACACTTGGTAATTTGTTCAAATCCCTGACACCCTTACCAACAAAAGAAAATTTACCCACTCCCTTATTTATGAAATCGAGCGCAAGCTTGTAGTCATGGTCGCCTTTCCCCTTCCATGCACTATTGCTAATTCTTTGACCATATATCTCTCCAAGCCCCATCACCAACATATGCCTTGTACATTCCCAACACTCCCTTTACCCACCCCCTTTCCTCCAATGAGTACCAATCCAGCTCCCTTATCATATCAGTTACTGACTGGGTCTGGCGATAATTTTCACAAACTAATCTAACTGCTCTTCTTTGCACACCATCCAACTCCAGTATTTGGTAACTAAATTGTGGGTCCCAAACTTCACCACCATATTCAACCAATAGTCTAACTAAAGTTTTGTAACCCAACCCCCTAACTTCTCTGGTACATCCTCTCATCACCATCTCGAGTAAATGAAGTATTTTGTAATCTTTTCCTACCAACTGTCCAATGTGCTCTGCCCAATTGAGTTTGTTATCAAAAGTTATGCCAAAATATTTACAATTCAAGTTTTCAACGAGCAATTCTGACCCCACACTCTAATCATAATTAACCTTTACTTTTTTATCCTTGTACTTTATAAGCTGAATCTTCTTGACATTTATCTTCATTCCATGCTGACCTGCCCATTTAGATATTCTGTCCAGGTCACCTTGCAGCTGGTCACAGTCTTCACCTGTTTTGAACCTTATTGTATTCCATTTAATTTAATTTCAATGGAGCACATGCTCCGGTAGCAATTATATCATCTGTAATATACCTAGATTTTGACTGTAACCCATCAACACGGAAATTCATTAGAATAATGAACAGCAATGTTCCCAATACACTACCCTGTGGCACTCCCATATTTACTTCCACTTCTTTTGGTAATGTATTTCCTACTCTAACACTTTGCCTTCTGGTTTTTAAGAATTCCTCGACCTAGCAAGTAACTTTTTCATCCAATACAATAGATTTCGGTTTATTTAAAACCATTTTCTGGTTTACTCTGTCAAAGCCTTAGTCAGATCTAGTGCCACACTATCAACTTGGCCTCCCTTGTCCAATTCATCTGAAATATCTTGCATATAGCCCACCATATGGGATTCACAAGAATATGCTTGCCTAAAGCCATGTTGTCGATCTGAAAACCAGTTCCTTTCTTCACAGACATTTCTTATTTAATTGCATATCAATCTCTCCATCATTTTGGCTATCACTGATGTCAAACAAATTGGCCTGTAATTTTCAATCCTATTTGTAACCCCTCCTTTGATTGTGGCGTAGGTAAGGATTGCTTTGTTGAAGATACTAACAGAAAATATCTTGGCATAACTTTTGATTGTAAACTCTTTTGGGCAGGACACATTGGGAAGGTAGTAGGAAGATTTTTCAAAGCCCTTTATTTATTGGAGAGGTGTTGTAACAGCTCTCAAACCTAGACTTTAAATTGAATTGTGTTTTATGAAGCCTTTATAGCAAGCTAAAGTTTTATTGAATATGATCTTGTATGTTTGTCTTGCATTTTACTGTAAATCAGTGTAAATGGATTTTGTTTTAAGAACAGAAATTATATAAATACCATTTAATATGTCTGAGGACATGCAAGAGAATTGCTTAAATGTTTGTAATTTCAAGTTTTAAGGTGAGCTACAATGTTTAAAGGATGTTTTACTACAGTTTAAAATGATATATGTGGATAATTTTGTGTTTAAGTATATTTAATTTTCATTTCTGAGCATTTTGAAATGATTTTAAATGATTATGTATTAATTCTGATTGTTTTTAATATGTTTTCAATTGTTTAAGTATTATCAATGTTCGAGAAATATCTGTTAGAAGCCTTTGTAATTTTCTAGAACTTTCGATGGAACTTATATAAAGCGACCAGCAGAGACATTTTGCAAAAAATGATTGTAACACAGACATATGGAGTAAATCCTACTCGGGGTATCGAAATCTGTTCTCATGTCTGATGGTCTCCAAGTTAGTAGTGGTAGCAGAAGATGGGTATGATATCAAACTGTTGCAACAAACTCAATCACTGCATGAACAAGAAACTTCATCACCTGTTTTTAAACTGAGAATTTCCACAATTGAGGAGTAGTTCCGTGGCAAGGTCAATCCGTTATGATTAGATAATATTGACAACACACCACAGTTCATTTGTATGTTTTACATTATATAGGTTATGTAGGGACAAATTAGAGCGAACTTTACTTTTTGATATAATAATTTTTAAAAAATCCTTAGTAGGCTATGTACGATATTTACTAACGAAAAATGCGAAATGGCTATTTGTGGAAATATGGGTAATACTAATCGTCTTTCAGATTAAAATTATTTGCATTGACACTCCAATTCAGATTGATATTCAGCTATGGCATTAACAATTTGTCTTTTAAAAACAAGACTTCTTTCTATAGACGGACCAATTTTCATGAAGAAATCACAAAGCTCATTTGCCAACCATAGACCTTCTCACAGGTCTTTTTTTAATTAAATGTCACCATTTCAATGCTCGTTGGAGCCTCTTCTTCAATGGGTTGGTGATTTAAAATTTCCTCCAAGTCGATTTCAGCCAAATCTTCGCCTTGCGGTTCAATCAACTTTTGAATGTCACTTGATTCTATCTGCTCAAATTTATTTTTTTTTATCACTAATGGCTTTACGCCTCGTCGACGTCGAAGTCATTAAAGGTAGGATGAGACATTGGGATTTGGGACTGGGGACAAGAAACCGGAAGGAATTTGGCCATGGCCTTTTGAAGGAAGCATCCCGCCATTCTAGTGGAGTGATTTGGGTTCAAAACCATGTCGTCCTAAGCCATTTGCAACGTGAGCAATGTTTGCAGTTAAAGCGGCCCCTACACGATCAATATTATTGTGCAATAATATTGATGTTCTCCCTAGACTGCTCAATAATTATTGCATAATAGTTTAGTTGACTTCGAAATGACGGACAAGCAGGACGTAGCAGCTGTTGCTATTGCTTTACTTTACTGTACTGCATGAAAAAAAAAAAAAAAAAAAAAAAAAGTTAGACGGATAAACAATTAGTATGAGAAGCGGAAATATTCACACATGGTGGAATTGTCTTCGAACTGTCTTGGTGCTTTACGCAGGAGATATCTTGTTATCAAGATACCTCCTGGTTCTGAATTCCTTTTTATAAGTTTAAACACTTTTTCAGTATTGCTCTGTTGGGTATAGTAAACGCGAATTACAAGTTTTTAATGATAGACATCGGATCGAATGTATGTCTCTTCGTGTATATGATGGTGGCTTTCTTAATGTTCCAAATTTGGAGATACGCTTATTAATCACCTCACAAAAACTTTTACTAAACAATAATAAGCTTGCACCATTTGTTCTTTTTTTTCTGTGACGATAAGTGACCGTTTTAACAATAAGCGAAAATTTCGTTGGAAAGTTCAGTTTTGTTAGCATTGTTTGAGTAAATTTTGCGTTTTAGTCATATCTAATAACTCCTTTTAAGGTCACATGTATACTAACTCAAGGTGTGTTGTTATTATTATGGCTAATAATAAAACTGAAATAATAAACACTTAAATAATTCAGTAATTTTCTCTGCTCTTCCAGTGCTCCCACATGCTGGTCTCCAAGAAAACTCAGCTGGTCGAAGTACCAAAACGTAGGCTCCACCACTTCATCTCCACCCACAACTATTCTTTTTTTTTTTTTGTATCTTCAATTCGTTTTACTTCTTTTCTGTAGTTGGTCCTCAAAGAATCGATCCTCTTTGTAACATCTTCCCTCGTACCAATTGCATGTTTCTCTTTATATTTGTGCAGCAGAATTTCGTAAGCCTTATTTTTTTTCTGTCTGTTTTTATACTCAAACGCTTTGGCATTCCAAGATGCTGGTAAATCTTGCACTCACTTCACTTTTGCATTCATTTTCAGAAGGAAAAAATCAATGAAAAAATATTACAGTAACAAAATACAAGCGGAGACTAGTGATCGCGCCTGTCTCTCGAGACCAACTGAGGGAATATTGCGCAATATCGCCCACAGACGGCACAATGTATTTCATGTTGCACAATATATTTCAAACTGTTTAGATTCACTCAATAATATTGCACAACCTCTCAATCTAACCTACAGACATTCAGTATTATTGTGCAACCGTAAATATTGTGCAATAATATTTACCGTGTAGGGGCCGCTTAAGTATGAATTTGCACCGATTCTCCATCATTTCTGACTGTAAGATGGAGCCACAGTTTCTTCGAGCATGATTTCAATGTGTATGGCTTCAGTTCTCGCAACGATTATTGCGTTAAACTTTAAAACAGTGAAAACCCCATCGAAATCTTCTCCATAGTTTCCGAGTTTTTATACAACAAATATGTCCGGTTTTCGTTTTAAAGATATAGATTACTCCGCGAGTCACTAAAAGTGTGTGGAGGAGGGTGCAATGCACCTATCCGAAAGGGTAATGGTTTGGAAGGGCTACACGAGATATGGCAGGAGGCTATGTCAAAAATTTTCCAGCATTGTATAACATTCATGAATAACATAAATTGCGAACAAAGCAGAGGGGACAAGTGTTATTCATTAAGATTTATTGCAATGTAGTACTGATAGATTCAATGGCAATAAGTTTTTTTTTTTAGTTGGTTCGGTTACATAGAGTGATGCTCGGCATATGCCAGCAATACTCAAACAATGCCGA
>JARYHS010013630.1:53307803-53667235 GCA_031002005.1 Vandiemenella viatica | reverse complement strand
TTTTAGATGAAATGGACAAGGGAGACCAAATTGATAGTGTAGCACTAGATATGTTGAAGGAGTTTGACAGAGTGAGCCAAAAATGGTAGTATATAGGGTAAGAACTATTGGAGTGGATGAGAAAGTGATTTGTTGGGTAGTAGAATTTAAAAAAAGTAGAAAACAAAGTCAGCTTAGAAAATTCAGTATCAACAGAAGTGGAAGTTTAAATGGGAGTCCCACGGTAGTGTATAGGGTTCATTGCTATTCACTATTCTGATGGCTAATTTTGTTGATTAAGAGCCAGGTTATTAGATACCTACACAAATAAAAACAAAAGGTTGATTATGATTATACAGTGGGGAAAGAATTGCTTGTTGAAGACTTGAAGTGTAAATATCTTGGCATTACATTTGATAACAAGCTTAACTGGGCAGAACACATTGGTCAGGTAGTAAGAAATGGTTTCAAAATTCTGCACTTGTTGGAGAGAGTGATGAGATGATGCACAAGAGAAGTAAAGGATATGGGTTACAAAACTTTGGCGAGACCATTGCTTGACTATGGTATTGTAGTATGGGACTCACATTTTGAGCACCAAATACAGGAATTAGAGAGTTTTCAGGGTCGTAGCCTGATACGGGGTTTGTATCGGCTTCATCACCTGAGCTAGAAGTCTTCCACAAATATTCTAAGTTCTGAAAAGTTCTGTTACCGTGTTAAACATATGGTTGCTAACTGTTAAAATGACCACAGTCGCCACTTACAGATTTAACCTCCTGTAAGAAAGGTGCTATTGTAGAAATGAAAGTCAAAAGTTGAAAAACTGAATTTATATTCTTGAAAACTTAACATTTAGTATAAAGGTTCACAGTTAGCAATGGCAATCGGATATAAATCGTTCACCAAAAATCACAGATTGCGAAACAGAGCAAAACACGCACTAACCCCAAAAAATGAAAATTAAATTTAGAAAGTCATAGTTGAAAAACTGTTAGTCTGAATGTTCATGGTGCCTATTTTCTGACATGGCCGCGGTCAAGCGTTACTTAGGTCGGCCACATGTCTTCCTGCCTACACTACTTCCCAGCTCAACCGACGTGCTCACTCCCGCACGTTTGAAGAAAGACTGAAAACCCAAGCTTAAACCTACGCGCGCTACATCGCCTATATAGCTTTACCTCACGTGAGGTGGCGCTCTGACTGAGTGCCTACGCGTTCTTAAACATTCCCTCGTGTTTGATTTTATAATTTATCTATTAAGTGTTTGATTTAAAATGTGAAACTGAATAAGTTACGGGTGTATAGGTTGATAAAAAGTTTTAATTCGTTTTAGGTTTGATTCTCATGTCTGATGACATGACCAAATATGGTCATGTTTGCGTTTTTTCCTCAACGGTCAGCATTTTAGAACTTTTTTAAATCGGCTTTAATTACAAACACGAAATTAGGCTCAAAATATCGGCCCCGATTTTAGCCTCTCAAAAATATAAACTTTATTTAGATCTGTCAGGAATCGATTAAGTTATTGCAAAAAGAGTGATTTACCAAAATCCGCCATAGTTATTATTTATAACTCTGAAAGTATGTTGATTATTGAGCCGGAAAAATCACTAATGTGTAGCCTGAATTAAACTGCGTATTTTAAATGTTGTTTCATCTCTGTAGGTGGTGAATCTTAGACACAATAAAATCGTTTGGTTATTGCCTCGTGGGAGGTTGTCGAATGACAGGAAATTCTCTAACATCGGTTCTATTGCTTTAAATGACATGAAATAAATGTGTACGAAACTAGAAGAATGGATCTTTAAGACGAACTACTTTTTAACCCGGAAACTAAGTAGGCTTTTAAATGAAAAAATGTTAAAGTCGAGTGATTTATTTTAGGTGTTCAGATGGCATTCAAAAATACTTAACCGGTTGGAAACTACCAGATTTAGATGAATTTAATTCTCTTTAGGATTGTTTTAATTTCTTCGTTACTTTATATTGGGTGACAGTGATTAAAACCAGTGTAAAAGCATATAATGTGTATGGTGCCTATGGCAAGTTACTTCGTAATTGGATTAACAAACAGAAGGTCAGTAAAATGTCTTTATTGGTTACAGAAAATTAATTATGTGTGTTTACTAGCATTTACATGTTCTTAGCGCTTTTGAAACGGTTTAATTTTATTGGAATTAATTCTGAAAGGCTCGATAATTTCGCCTATTTACCGGCTCCCGGTTTTCACTAATATTTCATATTTTACGGATTGATAGTACTTGAAACTTATTAAAACTGAAAGATAAGATTATTTATCATGTCTTTATCTACTTTTTAAACCCTGAAACTATTTAAAAGGGTCTCAAATTGTTTATGGAAATAGCTTATGCAGATGTGTCATCATATTTCTTCAAACGGCTTTAAATCTCACTGAAACTACATATTACTGTGGTGTTATGGTTATCATAGGTCTAGGCCTGGCTATTATTAGTTCTTTACAATCTTTACTGTATAAAAATCTCTCCCGAAATACCAAAATCTGGTATATGCCACAATTTAGGGTTAGATTTGCTTTATATTGGAAATATCTATTTATCTCTGGAATAATGCTTAGTAATCATGATAAAAATGTTTATTTAGGCACTATATTTACTATTATACAGCATTTACTTCTTTTAAATCCGTTCAGAATATCTCTCTGACTAATGTTAGGATCTGGTATTGGAAGTTTACTTTTATATGGAATAACCTATTTCCTGCTGAAATATCATTGATTTATTGCTTTTTATGGTTTATTTATGTTGGCTAAATGTTTATTTATTTGCTTTACTGTACTAGAAATGTTGTTAACTCGATTTTACCTGTGGTATCGTGTACTGAAGTTAACCTTAAACTTGACCGGATTCTAACGGAATATTGAAAATAGAACGAGGGATACCTTACAGAGTGTCCTAAAAAGGGCTGCTAAATTTGTTTGTGGAAATCACCACAGAATGCAATCAGTTACAGATATGATAAAAGAGCTGGAACAGGATTCATTGCAAGACAGGAGCGGGTTGAAGAGGGTCATGGAAGTGTACAAGTACTATATTGGTGATGAGTCATGGAAAAATAATGGTGTAAGAACTAGACGTAATGCATGGAAAGGAAAAGATGACCATGACAACAAGCTGGCACTCAATTTCAGTCACAAGGGTGTAGGATGATTCTCTTTTTTTGGTAAGGGTGTCAGGGATTGGAATAAGTTACCAAGAGAAATGATGAATAATTTACCAAAAGCTTTAAAGAATTTAAAGATAAAATTTGGTGATGGCAAATGTAGGTGGGGGCAGGGAAGGGGGAAGATGGGTGGTAGGGAAATTGACACCAGAACCTGCACTCCATTGCAATTTAATTAAACGGCAGTCTTCTCAATAGCTTAATATAACAAAATCAATAATCTTGATATAGTGATTACATAAATTAGGGTAAACATATTAAAAATAAATAAATATATATATAGCTCTTTCATAAAAATCAACACATTCAAAAATAAACTTGTTATTGCATCATAGTAAAAATTGCTTGAGGGCAAAAGTGTGTTGGAGGAAGAAGGGAGAAGGATGGGTGTGTAGGGAGATTGTCATAGGAGTATTCGCTCCATCGCAATGTATCAATTAGTATTTATTAATGATAATAATGTTTTGACATTGTGAGAAAGGCAATTATGACAATCTTCAAGAATTTGAACTTTGGGCGTGTAGAATAGGCTAAAATACCCCATGATAGTAGAGGCTAACAGCATTCATCAACTGATTCTTATAGGATCTAATTAAAAGAACACACTGATCAACAATTCCCTTTGTTGTCCAAATCACAAAATCATATCTATCAATTCCAGTCACTACAGCTGTGCCTGAATTTGCGCATAATATCTTTTGTTCATCACTTTTCCATTTACGGACAAAGAAGGGCACAGCAGTGGTTTATCAAATCACACACTGTATGGGCATTTAAGCTCAACTATGGTCTTTCCATCCTCAGTAATGCCACCTGGAGTAGCACCAAAGTAATCCCACTCCTTACTTTGGAAGAGTCCACATGATTACACCTGTTGGAAATGTAAACAGCATTTTTTTAAGTCAGAAGATGACTATATCTATTCACACCACAAGAATATAGCACAAAATAACAGTTTGGCTCAGTGGCTGTAATAACAAAAACCACATAAAGTCAAAAAAAAAAAAAAAATCACACCATTACCTTCAATCACATGAGCTTCGCATAAGACCTGGCAACTTATTTTTTTTTCTCAAAAATCCCCAATTTAAAGATGGATCATTTTTTAGGCTCTTTTAGGTTCAGTTGTCTCCTGGCTGGACCTTCACAGAAATTACCAGTTGTAACAAGTTTTCAATGTTTCTAAAATGAGTACATAAAAGTTAGATCAACAATTATGTAAGTAAGAAAACTGCTAAAATATTTATTATTATGACAGTACATACTTAGTACACTACCTGCTTCCACAGTGCGCAGAATTTCATAGACCATTGATCCTGTTATCATTTTTGTCTGGGCTAAATTCCATTCAACACTGTAAGCTTGGTCCCCTGTCCTCATTTCCAGTGTATAGTTTGATGGTCCAGGATCACTGTATGTATGTATATTAACCATGACATGTTTCACATCCCAGAGGTGCTTCCTCAGCAGGGATCCATGAAACAAGATTGATAAATAAAAAAAAACTAATATGATAAAAAAAAAGCTGGAATGGGATTCATTGGAGGATAGATGGAAGGTGAAGAGAGTCATGGGAGTTTACAAAGTCTATACTGGTGATGAAGCTTGGAAAGATATTGGTGAGAAAATTAAGAGAGGTGCTTGGAAGTGTAAGGTTGACCATGACCACAAGCTGGCACTTGGTGTGGGGGAAAAATTTTCTTTCATATGAAAGGTAGTGAGGGACTGGAATAAATTGCAAAGAGAAGTGATGAATAACTTACTAGAAACACTGAAGGAATTTAAGGGAAACAGTGGTAGAGGGCCGAGGTAGGTTGGACGGCTCGGGGGGGGGGGGGGGGGTAGTGATATAGCCACGGGAGCGGGTGCTCCATGACAATTTTATTATTATTATTATTAATAATAATGGGCTCCATGGCAAGCAGCATACCTTTGAACATTTCTTCTTGAGCCACTTCGATTGGTTTTGGTATTGTCTGTGCCTTTCATAATACATCTGATTTCAAACAGCCTACTTGCCTTCCAAGTGTAGGCTTTTCCCACTGCTGCAAATTAAAGTCAAACTTACATAATGCAAATTTAAGCAAATTACAATAATTAATACTACAAGCTCAATTTAACAAGCTCTTACCTGTGGCTGGCTAGTCTTGGAAACAAGCTCCCTGGATTCCCCACACAAGTCATGTTCGTAATGTTTTAATGAAGATAATCTCATCCGGCACAAAACTCATTAAACTCATCTTCGGGAAATTCGTACATTGCCTCGGTATGCATTACCTCAACTTCAAATAATGTTTTATTGATGTTTAGTGGTTAAAAGATTTTGGTCTAAAATCAGACATTGATAGATTTTAAAAATGATTTCAAGCGGCTCAACAAACGAGAAGAAAGGCTGATAAGATGACTAAATCCAACGGTACTTTCAAGGTTTAATTCACTTTGATCTTGTGAATTCTAACCCGTTAATCAGTTCTTGTATCGCGCACATCAACTTATCAGACGCTCTCCATGATAAACAAAAACAAACGAATAGTGTGATGGCGCTGCAACTCTTTACCAAAGTAGTTACACGTCGACGTCACTTCCGTGTGCAAGGTGGTGGGGGGATTTCAGCACCGGGCATGGGTGTACCCACAGACGCTTCTATAACCTACCTGTTCAATCAGTTGAAGAGTATTTCGGTAGGGCTGTATACTAGGGTGTCCCGAAAATATTTTTTTATGTTTTCAGTTACGCAAGACCTCCTAAAATTTGCGTAATTGGTCGTAGATTACCAAAATGATTTTTAAAATAAAATAAAACTATGTCTTTAGGGTTCTACCGATCTTCAAAATTTTGAAAAATTGATGTTTTTATGGTGGTATTTCGCTATCCTTAACCCTTTCAAGTCTGGACGCCACTATATTGACAAATGGCGGGGCGGGCTCCCAAGACTGGACGCCACTTTACTGCCAGAGGCGCAGGCGGGCCTAGCGGCCTGGACGCCACTATATTGCCAGCGCCTCTCTGCCCCACAGGACTGGAAGCCAGTTTATTGTCAGCGCCCGTACCGCATCCTAGCGGGAACTAGGGGAACCTCTAGCAAGAAGAAATATCTTTTTATTATTTTTGTGAAAAAACGAGGAAAAAGTTTTTCATTTTGAGTTGTAAATAAATAATTTAAAAAAAAAAAAAAAAAGTTTCTACCCCTGCCAGTGCCAGGTCCGAAGCCCTGGATCAAAAAATGGTGACGGGACACTTTAAAAAAATAAAGAAATAAATAAAATAAAAACCCTTCCCAGTATCAAGTTCGATCACCTTGATCACAAAAAAGCGATGGAAAACTTTCGTTGGAAAAAAATTTGGCAACTAATCGAATTATTTGTAATGGTTCCAGAAATATTTCTTCTACTGAATTATAATATTCTAGTACAACACGAGTATAAAAAATTAAAAATTTAATGTTATTTTAGTATCGTAAAGTTTTAGTGTCGTAAAGTTTTAGTATCGTTATAAGAAAAAAAGTTTCTTCTATAATTTCAAGCACTTTTCATAAAAAAATTAACAATAAGTGAGTTTCATTATAGTTTGATATATAATTAAATAAAGCGAGTCAATTTAAACAAATAAAGCCTCTGAAAATGAGCGTAAAATTGACGCGAAACCGGGGAGGGGTGAGCCGTAAATGCCGGGCGCTCGCGGGCGAGGAGTGCCGGCTGAGGGGAGGGGCCGGCGGGGCGGGGCTCCCGTCCCCGCGGCTACCTCGCAGCCAGGAGCAGCCGACGCGAAAGGGTTAATTTCTGCTCCTGGACTAATTATAAAAAAAAATATTTACTTTATTGTTCTGTTTAGGTGCAATACACACATGAAGTTTCGTTTTGCATGCAGTGACACGTTACCGGCGACTTTGAATTTGTTAGGTTTCAACCTGCAAATACCGTCAAGTTTCAATTTGTATCGAGGACATTGTTGACTGGACTCGCGAGTGTTTTCTTCGTAGCCAAATTAACTTTAATGCTTTATAACATTAAAAGTAATGCATTTTTATAGTTTTACGTATAGTTGCGATCGTCAGAGAGTTACAAGTGGATTTTGTGATTTTTAAAGAATGAGTTCGAGGCATAGTAAGACTACTTGTGCTATATTGGGACCATACAAAGAACGTGACGATCGGCAGCTACCAACTATAAGGGACGTCATTAAATTTATTTTATTTGTCAAGAACGACCTGAAATTGAAGCATAATGGAAAAAGGATCCATTCAATTCAGGTATATATGCGATTGTGTCTGAAAAGATCACCATATTTGGACCAAAGCTTCGATTCCAATCTTAACTAAGGAACGAGTAATTCAATTACTGAAATCCTATTTCGAACAGTACTTAAATTTGAAAAGATATCCCAAAAGCAAATGAAATTATAGTTTTGAAAACAAACTGAAGTGTTTTTTTAGAGTCATCTGAGAAACTTTTCGACGTTGCTGCTTGTAAATGCACTTCATTTGAAACTTGTTCATGTTTGAAACCTAAGAAAGTTCCCATCAATGAGAGAAGTTTTTTGCTGGATCAAAGAAATGACAGGAAAATGGTTATAAGCGATGTTGATAAGAAAGAAACGGCTAAATTAATGAAATACCAGCAGAGACGAATTGAAGAGTCAATAGGGCAGCAAAAAAGTAATTTGATATTTGAAAATGTTACTCAACTACGTGATTAAAGTATACGCTCCGATTTGGTTCTTAAACAAAAGATGTCTATTAAAGACGGGGCCAAACATCTTTTTCAATTGATTATGTACTCTCAATTTTTACCAGAAAATCTTAGATCTCTTGTGGATTCTGTGATCAGAAGAAATGCTTTTTTTTGCGCACCCAGAAAACATACTTGTCACTATGTTGTTTGATGATAGAGACCACATTCGGGAGCTGGCATTGCGAAGAATAATAAAAGCGAGAGAAGCTGAAAGTAGCACTAAACGCAGGGTATTTAAACCACCAAAAATTAACTTCTCTGCTACAAATTACACCGAAATTATTGTGTGGCACGAGTGTCAGGTTACAGCACCGCCAGTTCTTAGAAATATTTCTAATGAGGACCTTCAAATCATGGCAAAAGATAAGAGCTTGGAAACTGTTGAGTTTCCTTGTCACACACAATCGGTGGAAAGATTGAAACTTGTGACAGAGGCCTCACAAAGTGTAACCGACGCTACTTCAAGAGATTATTTTATTAGAACCAGGTTGCCTTCTCGAGCAGAAATGCCAAATTTCGGACATAAAACTAAGTTTAAATTCTAAGTTTTTGTCATTAATTATGAGCTATATTTTATTTATTTTGTTTTCTTGTGTTTTGTTTCATTAATTTCAATAATAAAATACCATTTAAACTTGATTTTTGTATTATTTTATGCATACAGTTTAAGTCTGTAAAAACATAAAATTTACAAAACATCAAAGAGTGGTAGAGCCCTCAAGATGACATGCATTTCTAGTTTTTTTTACCTTTTTCGTAATCTACTGTATGTTAAATTACGCAAATTTTGATACCTCTTGCGATAATGTAGCTTGAAATTTTTTTTATCATACATCGACGGGACACCCTACTGTATACATCATACTTCTAGATTCTATAATAAATGATCCACAAGACCATTTGTCTCCTGAAATACTTTATTTCAACTAGTCGTTTTTGTACCGAAAGTCAAATATAACTATACTAATGAAGACGTTGAAACAATTAAGCAACTCGCATTCGATTATAAGCAGGTAATAAACGACACTGCATTGTCAGTCATAATAAACGAATATTGGCTGTGGATAGTAAAATGGCAACGGAATCAGAACATTCCGTTAGTCGATTTCCAATCTAATATAAAAATGTCATGCTAAAATATATCCCATCGTAAACACATATTTGTGTAATCTTGCCACACTACCAGATAGTGTCCCAGAGAGATCTTTTTCTGCTCTCAGGAGCCTCAAAACTTGACTTCGAGCATCACTGGCAGAAGACCACCTAACTGGACCGGCACTTCTGCACCTTCACAAAACCATACTCTTTCAAGTGGAGGAAGTCATAACAAGATTCGCGAGAGTTCAGAAGAGAATAATTGATTTTGTTATTTGATTAAAATTATTTTGGCATATTGCAATTAAATTAATTTATCTTTTATTTATATATAGGTACTATTATAATTTTGAAGCATGTCCTAGTTAGACCTCGACTATGTGATCCCCCCTGACCCAAAGGCTGGATCCGCCCTTGATTCGCGAATACTGAAACCGCGAATACAGAAAGTTGTCACAATTATTTTACCCGCGAATAAAGAGCTTTGACTGTATTTGATTCTGTAGTTTCAAAAAAAAAAAGCGTTGTGCTACGTTACCTCGCACGCGCTATGTGTTGTCCTTTCAATATTTTAGACAAGTGTTTCGCGGGGAACTGAGAGCCGTTTGGAATTCGTGGTCAGAACAGAGTGTGCAACGTTGTCGGACAAGCGTGGTCAGGATCTGCAACTCTCTAAGATGAAGTACGAAATGCTTTATGCACGGGCAAAGTGAATAATATAACTAGTGGTGGTGATGGAAATCTTGTATGAGTTGCGTAAATAAAACAAGAGTGAACTTTAAAGTGAAACGTGTTATAATTTCTGGACATAGTATAACCTACTAGCCTAATTAGTGAGCTAGACAGTCTCACACCACCTCTTACATTATTGCATACATTATCGCAAGCCCATGCAACCACCCATTTTATCGCGACAGAGGGTGATGAGTGGATGCACCGGGGAATTGAGCGATTTAGTTTACAAAACCTTAGTCAGATCACTGTCTAAATATGGTAGAGTGCTGTGGGACCCACATTATGGGTATCAAATTCAAGAGTTGTAAGGAGTACAAGAAAGCAGCTAAATTTGTTTGTGGAAATTACCGTAGAATGCAGTTAGTGAAGGAACTAGGTTGGGAGTCATTGGAAAACAGAAGATGGGTGAAAACAATATGTGCTTTTTTAAAGGATTACAATATCGAAAATGTCTGGTACGATATTAGTAGTAGTAGAATTAGGGGAAGCCACTAATGCCGTGAGGTGTTTCACGGAATTTCGGACCCCCCCCCCCCCTCTGGTGAGACTTTGTGAGATCTGGTTGGACCCCACCCCCTGTAAAATGACGTGAGATTTGACGGAGCCCCCCCCCCCCACTACTAATAGAAATCGTAACTTTTAGAGACCTTTTTTGTTAGATCTCATACCTCCAAGGGCTGTTATACCCCCCCTAAGGGACGAAATAACCCCCCCCCCCCTAAACTGGACTTTCGCATCACTTGTAGCCTTTTTCCGTTGACCCCCATTCCTCCTTGGTGAGGTTTCGTGAGATTTTGGCTGACCTCCACCCTCATATTTCACGTCACGTAATTAATGGACTTCCCCTTAGGAGTTCTACATGCGAGGGAAGAGATGTACTGTACATAATCATAAGCAGCGAACGGGAGTGAGAAAATTTTCTTTTGTAGGTAAATGAGTCAGGGACTGGAACAAATTATCCAGGGAAATAATGGAGAGTTTATCAAAATCACTGAACGAGTTTAAAGTTGCAGTTCGTAAAGGGCAGGAGTAGTATACAAAGGCGGTTTCTTCACAGACCATGGGATGCCACCAGGTCGTAAATTACCATAATAAGGTAATTAATGTTACAGAAGCCAAAACTTAATTAAAATTAATAATAAACGGCCTGTTACCGGATTGGCTGCCTTTTAATTAAAATTTCTGTCAGCCGGATAATAAACGATGCTATTAACTGCCTGCAAGCCTATTAACTGTGTATTTAAAGGTAATCAATTACGTAGATTGCTTTACCCCCTCCACCGGGCCGCCGGCGGGCTGCCCTCAAGGCCACCCGGATTGCCGTCCTGGGAACCGGTTATGCTAATTAGCCTTCACCAGACTGGAGGGCCGCCCTTAAGGCTACCCAGTTTGACCCGTGGTGTCGTGGGCACCGGTTATGCTAATTAGCCAGTTGATTATGATTGAAATGCAGTCTAATATTTGTGTTTTCCTCAGTTTTTTCCTATAAAGTGGTCTTAAAATAGTAATTATTTGCAATTTCATCATACCAATTGAAAAAATTAGTGTATTTTCGTATAGTGTGTTAAAGGGTTCAAAACCCCGTCGGTTTAATAAAGCAGAAAGGTATTCTGCAAGACGAAGAAGGGAGAGGGTAAAACTTGGTGCCGGATCTTTCAAGCCTACTCTTCCGAAAGATACCTACAGGCTTAACGTTCCCATCCAAGGTAGTTTATTAGAATTCGGTCAGTTTAGTTTTGCGTGATATGTGAACATATAACAGTAATAATAATTCGTATGGCTTTATTATTCTGGATTCCCCAGAAGCGTTCGGCCGCCGATAGACAGAGTATCAATTTTCTATGCATGCGGAGTTTGCTATGAAATTCAAATAGCCGTTTGTTGCCTGGTGTCTCCGCGAACACTTATATGAGTCAGGACACAGTTATTTGTAAATGTGTTGTTTGAATTGTGCACGAATGGTACGCAGAGTAATGATAGGGTATATGTTCAGCCTAAAGCGTTATTTCTTTTTTATATATGCATTGACAGACGAAGAAAGCAGATAGTAAACCCTGGTGCCGGCCCATTCAGGCCTACTTTTCCGAAAGATAACGTCAGGCTTAACGCCCCCATTCAGTGGTCGAATCACTATCAACAGTGTCGTATGCCTTCACTCCATACACTCTGTGGAGAGGCTGAACCCAAACCAGGTATCATAAGAGAAATGAAATTCCAAAATCATACTCTGTAGTACTCGCTGATAATGTCTGAGATCTTGTTGAACAATGAAAACTGGTTAGAAGTATATAATGCGCAGGGTGTTAATGCGAAATTTGATTCCTTTCTGAATATATTTCTAACACTTTTTGAAGGTAGTTTCAAAAAAAGGAAAATTCTCAACACTCCAAACAATGAACTGGGCATGGGATGGATAACAAAGGGTATTAGAATCTCTAGTAAAACAAAGAGGGACCTTTATTTAAAAATGAGAGAATCAGATAACTATGCGCTGAAAGTTCACTATAAACTTTATTCTAAAATACTAAGAAATGTAATAAGGAAGGCCAAGAACAAGTACATATCGGCGAAAATAGAAAATTCAGACAATAAAATGAGAACAATATGGAATATAATAAAGACTGAAACAGGAAAAACTGTAAATCACTCTAAAGACATAAAAATAGAACAAAATGGACATGTGTATAGCGAAGTAGGGGAGGTTTGTGAAATATTTAACAAACATTTTACGTCAGTAGTAGATAAATTAGGCATAGAAAAGCAATCCCCACATAGTGCTCTAAGGCTTCTTGAGACTGCTTTCCCAAATAGCTTTGTGGAGATGAAATTGCCACCAGTAACAGTATCAGAAATAAATAAACTCATTAAACAATTAAAACCTAAAAATTCTTCCAGCTATGACAATATTTCAAGTAAATTACTGAAAAGATGTTCAGACTGTATCAGTCATGTACTTGCTCACATTTGTAATGAATCCTTAATACAAGGTGTTTTTCCCGATAGACTAAAATATGCTGTTGTAAAACCATTATTTAAAAAAGGAGACGTAACATGTGTAGACAACTATCGTCCCATTTCATTACTTTCAACATTCTCAAAGGTTTTTGAAAAAGTCATGTATAGTAGAGTAATAAAACATGTTACACACTATAATATCCTAACTAATTCACAATTTGGGTTCAAAAAAGGTTCATCCATAGAAATGGCTATATATTCATTTTTAAATAACACATTTGAGGAACTGAATAATAAAATGAATCCTGTAGGAATATTTTGTGATCTTGCAAAAGCATTTGACTGTGTAAATCATGAATTACTTTTGAAAAAAATGGAATACTATGGTATTTTTGGGACCGCAGGTAAATGGTTTAAATCATACATTGAAAGCCGAATGCAAAAGTTTCAATTTTTGATTCTAAAATAAGTAAAGATGTTTCATCAGACTGGGAGAAAATAAAACATGGAATTCCACAAGGCTCTGTCTTAGGTCCCCTCCTCTTTCTGTTATACATCAATGACCTTCCTGGAAATTTATCCGACAAAGTTAAGAGTGTTTTATTTGCAGATGACACTAACCTGACTGTGCGTAAAACACCAAACAGTACTATAGAATTTAATGTAAATGAAGTACTTAGAGTAGTAGCAAATTGGTTTAAGGCAAATTCATTAAAATTAAATTTTGAAAAAACACATTATATTAGGTTTAAAACAAAAAACTATGCACAGCCAGATATATGTATAAACTATAAAAACAACAAAATCTTAGAAACAGAGAGTATAAAATTTCTTGGTATTAAAATAGATCAGAAACTCTGTTGACATGATCATATCACTACACTACTGGCAAAGTTAAGTAGTGCCACCTTCGCAATACGAACACTTTCTCTAACAGCAGATCTAGAATTAATGAAACAGGTGTACTCCTCATATTTTCATTCAGTAATGTCATATGGCATAATTTTTTGGGGAAACTCTTCACAAAGTAAAAAAGTTTTCATATCACAGAAAAGAGCTATTAGGTTTCTGTGTAGGGTAAAACCAAGAACTTCTTGCAGACAACTCTTTAAGAAACTCAATATTCTTACAATGTATTCTCAGTATATATATTCTCTCATGAGCTTTGTCATAGAAAATTTTAACCTGTTTACACCTAATTCACAGGTACACAGTTTCAATACAAGAAACAGAAATAACTTGCATAAAACACAAACATCTCTGTCATTAGTACAAAGAGGAGTTAATTATTCTGGGATACATCTGTTTAATAAACTACCTAATCGTATAAAACAGCTTTCAGATAATAAAGATGTATTCAAACAAAAACTTAGAGATTATCTTATTGGCAACTCCTTCTACTCCATTCAAGAATTTGAAGAAAATAATTAATTGTACTCATTATGACGTTAGCAAAACTCAGTTGCAAAAATGTATGTTTATTATTATTTCTTGTATTTGTAAAATATGTATATATATATATATTTACTATGATATGACTCATATTATGTGTATATGTATCAACAATGACATGTTTCACATCCCAGAGGTACTTCCTCAGCAGGGATCCATGGAACAAGATTGATAAATAAATAAATGAACTTAGTAGTCAGTCCTCAAATAATGGGTCATTTCAGCTTACAGAAAGTGGTGAGCAGTGGTAAGTGTAAAATGTAGATTTTTAACGTCAAAGTCATTTTGTCGTTTCTTAGAATGTTTCGGAAAGTTGTGCGGTAGAAGGAACAAGCCTGAAGCTATGAAAACTTTAAGGTTTTGTACGATTATCAGGTGGAGGAAGTATTTCTGGTTTAGGGTATTAAAATGTGAATTAGAACGATACCTCTTGGAGTGCCTTACTGAAGTTCTAATAACTGAACTTTCAATCCCCAGCCAGGAGCGCAGCAAGTTTAAGGTCGCATAGTATTAAAAGTATGAAATCATAGAATTAAAAGTATGAGGAATAGTATGAAATCACAGTATAAAATGTATGAATCATCGTATGAAATTAAAGTATAAAATATATGGGGTATTGTATTAAAAGTATCAAATATAAAAATCATAGTATGAAAAGTATAAAATCATAGTATTAAAAGTCTGAGGAATAGTATGAAAAGTATGAAATGTTTGAATCATAGTATGGAAAGTATGAAATCATAGTATGAAAAGTATGAGGCATAGTATGAAATCATAGTATGAAAAGTGTAAATCATAAAATGCTCGATTACACATCCATACCCACACACCAATTTCTGTTGGAATCTTGTACTAGTAGCAAAATTTAACGCTATTTTTTCAGTCATATACTACGTGGAGAATTTCAGCCTTCCAGAGTTATTTTTTTATATGCCAATCTAAATATTGAAACTGGTGGCTGGGTTTTTAACGATTGACACTGTCATGCGGAAGTGGAGGGTTCGATTCCCGGTCTGGCTGTTCATTAGATTCTGTTGTTATAGTAACTTAGACACAAAGAGCCTTTTTCAATAGAGGAAATCACGTTTAGTGGTGTTTGTGTCGGTCGGAAGGAATGAGTTTTTATTCATAGCCATTTGATATAATTTTTGGCTGGAAGTCCTCGATTCTTTATTCATATTCATAAGTAACCATTTGTAGAGGTTCTTAAATCTTTTGTGCTTGTAAATAGGTGATCTGATATTCACTCTTCAACTAACAGACTGTCAAACGCGTGAAAATTATCTCACTTTACACTGAATTCAAAATGGTAACAGTCGCAATACAGAAATTCACCGAAGATAGCGTCCACTAAGTTGTAGGTGATGTTAGATCATTCATGAAATTTTTCGTCAGTGTCAGTCTGTTCCTAAGTCTAAAAGGATCTCGTGTACAATGCCCAAAGGGCACTTAGTGAATGGCCCGATGTGAGATTGGTGAATTGTGGTACAAGTGGTCTTCCATAAATAGGATTTCACACCACATCCTCCACTTCGCCCACAGCACGTGTCGTTGACAGATTCATAGATTGTGGAGCAGCTGTTCCCCACATACAACAGGCTTACTCCCACGTCCCCTACAGCACGTGTCCTTCCATGGACAGAACTGAATAGGTTTACCCCCTCCTAGTGTTGCAAACTGAAAAAAAACAAAATGTTTTTTTTTCAGATTTGTGAAAAAAAACATGAAAAAAAACTTAGCACCCTTGTTTTTTTTCTAAATTTGGTTTTTTTTCAGAAAACTATATATTTGAAAAATTATAGTTTTATTTATGGAATTTACATTTTACATGTGTGTTTTAAACCTTACTAAATCATATAATATCTTACATAATGATTCATAAATGTATCTATATAGGTAACATAATTTTTTATTCATCTTCTATGTCGGAACCACATTCACTAGTATCAGTACTACCAACACTAGTTCGGTCGGAGTTGGAATTTTCTGTTTCTTCTTCTGTCCCCTCTAGATCCATAACTTCAGAAATAGTTACATTTTCTTTTACTGGTTGTATTGCATGCAAAAGCTTTTGAGATTGCAATTTTAAATTGTGTACACACTGTGAATGAAGACTGCGCTGATAGTTCTGTATTACGGTCTTTTAAGTTAGAATTTAAATATATTATCATACAAAATAGGAGCTTTATTTCTTTTTCAATCGTTGGTTTACGCCAACGGTTGCAAGGAAATTATTCATAATTACTGACAATGACTCAGTATTATCACTATATGCTGCGAGTTTAACAAGTATACGAATATAAGGAAAGCACAACAAGTAATAAAAAGAGGCAAAAAACCGTAGTTAAATTTCCTAATTTTTTGAAAAGATTCGTAGGTCTAAAGATAAATTTGTAGGGCCTGGCAGCACTAGTTCAAATAGCGAGTATTAATCCAAACAATGGGGAACGGCCGAACGGGGATTCCTTCTCACGCAACCTAGCCTTTTCGGGAAGTCCCCTTTCGTAAAAGAAAACTTCAGTCGATGTTACCAATATTTTTGTATTTTTTTTTTCTACTGAACCAGAAAGTTATAGTAGATTTAAAAATAAGATAAGAACTTAGTATAAACTCTAAAACAGTCATATTAAATGATAAATGCCTTAAAAATTTGAAAGTGAGTAGTTATGAAAAAAAACATGTCCCAGAAAAAAACATGTTTTTTTTCACAGTTTTTTTTCATGTTTTTTTTCACGTCAGAAAAAAAACTGTTTTTTTACAACACTACCCCCTCCACCACTAGACCTTGTTTAACATCCAACTGGCCTCCTAGCGTCGGTACTATTGTTCTCGTAGGTTTATCAGCTGAACGCTGGTGATTCTAAGCGTTTGACGATAGGTTTATCGTCCAAGCATGAATTTGAGCCAGTAGTGGTGCTCGAAAAAGTGGGGAACAATATCAAACTTATACTAACGTATGAAGAATGAAGAGTGCTGACTGAAGTATTGGATGTAGTGTCCATTTGTTCAACACAGACAGCTTCCACACCGATTCTGCCGTACGATTGCCGGAGTGATAACTGTATGTTGTTACCCGAATGCTGATCCTACCAGCGGCGTCTTCTTCGGCGGTTCGACTTGGGAGAACCTCATCGACGCGCGGCCTTCAGTGTCTGGTGCCATGGCCGCCAAGAAGAGATACTACATAGATTTTGTGGATATTTTATCTAGTAAAGTGCTACAAGACTATCAGTTGGCCACGGTGCAAAAACTGGTTGCATCTATTTTAATGATGTTTATTTGGCGCAAGTGACACACAAGTCGTTATTGGATTATAATCTACTGAAATATGAACTATTGCATACAAAACTTTACTTGTATTATCTGATGTTAACAATATTGTAATTAAGAATTATAATCCCGGATATTATGTTTGCGACACCTCATGTACAGTATGTGAAAAGTGTGAATAAAAACGCATTGTAAATTATTCACTTTGTTTTATTTTACCCAACTTCCATTAAAAAAGTCCTTTATCTAGTTATTTTTCATGAGTTCTTGTAGGGGCATGATGCTTCATCACTTACATACTAGTCTTAAGACCGAATCGTAATAGACACCAACACGCTATAAGACAAATTTTATTGGATATAAGTCAGTATGTGCCACTTTCGACGAATTTAATTTAAAAGGTGTGAAAATGTACAAAATAGATAACAAAATCATGAACAGTGGTCAAATATAACAAACCTGGTACAAAATTATGAATGAAGTCTATGGTTGACATAATAATTGCATGTGCCTGTATCACAATAACAGCCATATAGTGTGCATACAATACTGCAGAGGATTATAGAAATGTATACCATATGGGAAAAAAGACAGAAAGTTTATGTTTCTGCTGCTATGGCAGAGTCCAGATGAACCTGCAGAAACCCCACCACACACACATAACGTTACCACCATGAGGGTGTGTAAAGGATAACACATATAGATGTTTGCATCATACTGCTCAATATTATCGATCAAAGGTGTTGACCGTATGTACACTGACGCCAAAATCACCATGGCAACTACAACCATCAGTAGATAGGCAAAACTTATGTTAAAGTCAGGTTGGTGCAGGATGTTAAATTCCTACGTTAGAGTAAGTTCAGGTTAGGTCATTTCAACTCACGTTAGATGTACTGTGGGGTTGTTATACTGTATTAGGACACAATAACAAGTTGTTATATGCTGTTCTCATGACTTCTTTGAGACACAGAAATCCAAGAGTAATTACCCTATTATGGTTATTTACGACCTGGTGGTATCCCTTGACCTGTACAGAAATCGCCTTTCTATACTTTCTGGCAGGAGACGACAGGGACCAAAAAAAAAAATTAATACATGCGAAGGTGAAGGAACATTACCACCTGAGCTTGTGTGCCCCATGGTAATTTAAATTAAATTAAACTATTGCTATAACAGGTGACTATGATTTATAAACAGCTGTTGTAATATATATATATACGAGCTGTATATATATATATCAACTGTTCACAGTCTTCACCTGTTTTGATCCTATTTATACCATTATATCATCTGCTAAATGGCTAGATTTTGACCGTACCCCATCAACACAGTCATTCATTAGAATACTGAACAGCAATGGTCCCAATATACTACCCTGTGACACTCCCTTATTTACTTCCACCTCTTTTGATAATGTAATTCATAATGTAACACTTCGCTTTCTGGCTTTTAAGAATTCCTCGACCCAGCCATTAACTTTTTCATCCAATAGAATAGATTTCAGTTTATTTAAAACCATTTTATGGTTCACTCTGTCAAATGCCTTGGAGACATCGTGTGCCACACTATCAACTTGGACTCCCTTGTCCAATTCATCTTAAATATCTTCCATGTAGCCCACCATCTGAGATTCACATGAATATCCTTGCCTAAAGCTATGATGTCGATCTTCAAACCAGTTTCTTTCCTCACAGACGTTTCTGATATAGCTGCATATCAATCTCTCCATCATTTTGGCTATTACTAATGCCAAACTAATTGGCCTGTAATTTTTAGCACTATCCTTTATGAACCTTTACTACTATCGCTCTTTTTCAATCATCTGGTAAGCTGAAAGACTCCAGATTCATTTTAAATAAAATTTCAAGGCAAGGTACCAAATGGTACCCCACAATCTTTAATACATCTGTAGTAATATTATCAACAGCCACTTTACTTGTTTTTAGCTTTCTCAGTTCCTTCATAATTTCCTGAGAATCTATTTCTTATTTTGTAGTTTTGTTACTTGTATTTTTAGGGGGGACTCTCCTCTGATTCATTTACTCCCATCACAGGATGATACTCCCTAGTTGTCTCACTACACGAGTAACTCATTACCTTTTCCATTTTCAAATTATCAGTGACTTAAACCCCGTTCTTATCTACAATAGTCTTAGTCTGAATACCTTCCCTTCCGCTCCTCGGTTTTCTGATAAAGCCATTGGGACTTCTAGATGCATCGTTCAGTGGTACTCCTGCACCAATAATATTCTTGATAAACCCATTATTTGCTTCTCTCTTTGCTCTTATTAATGGCTTGTTCTCAGCATACTCCGCAAACAGCGTTGTACAACGAGCTAACTAATGCATCCAACTAACCTTAAGAGATGTGAATGAATCGTTCTCTAACTAACGATAAATAATTTTAATATTTTCAATTGTGTTTTTTCTTATTAATTTTTTACTTTGTTTGCTTTCAATTGCTGTATTTAAAATAAGTATTATACTTTTTATTTTCTTGTTTATAAAATACATTGGTCTGTTTCACTTTGTGGTGATACTACTGATTTTTGGGGTATTTCGTATATTTAACGACGGTGCAGGCGAATTAATCCGGAAATGATGCCGTAAAACGCTGAGAGGTGGTACTACCTCTCTACAGTTTGGGTCAGTGTCAGACTAAAGTAGGGGTGGCCAACCCGCGGCCCGCCATGAACATTTTTTCCGGCCCGCGAGATTCATCACACTTTTACAAAATATATTTATTTTATAATGGCCAAAGTAGAGAAAACTTACAGCTGCTTTTGAAAGCCGATTAAGTAACTTACAGTTAGACAAATACAACAACATTTTTGAAACATATTCATCTCCCTTTCATGTTGAAATCGACTCGGCCCCAAATATCTCCAAATGGACCTGGTTGACTTACAGTGCAATATTGAATTAAAACACATTTTTGAAACATCAGAATCAAAAATAGATTTTTATAACACTTTCGTCACAAAAGAGAAATTTGAGAAATCTGGCGCAAAAAGTTATTAGCGCTATTGGTTCAACGTACACCTGCGAATAGTTATTTTGTTTTTTTCGGAAATGAAATTGACCAAACACAAAACACGCTCAAATATAACGAACGCTAACCTGCAACACCAATTATGATGCGCAAATAATAAAATTGAGATCTATTTGCAAATGCTAAGTGAAAGAGTGGGGAAACAAATTTCGCATTAGTAAAATAAATATTTTTAATTATGTCATCTATCTTGGCCAACTGATCAATATGAATGGTGACTCAAAGCCTGAGATCTACAGACGGATAAAGCTGGGCTGGAGAGCATATGGAAGAAATTCCATAGTTTTTAAATCGAACATGCCAATACATCTTAAAAAATAGGTATTTGAACAATGTGTATTACCGGTCCTCACATATGCCTGCCAGACTTGGACCCTAAATAGTAACACGAAGCAAAAACTGAGAACTGCCCAGCGAAGTATGGAAAGAGCAATGCTAGGGTTTACAAGAAGAGACAGGAAAAGGGCTGTGCACATCCGTTCAATAACTAAAGTAACAGACATCTTAAAAAGAGTTATGACCCAAAAATGGCAATGGGCCGGTCATGTTGCTCGCAAAAGAGATGAAAGATGGACTACGGTAGTGCTGGACTGGATACCGAGAAACCTGAAAAGAGCAAGAGGAAGACCCCCGGATCGCTGGGATAAGGATATACGTCGAGTTACAGGCGTGAACTGGAAGAGGGCGGCTCAGGATCGATCGGCCTGGAAAGAACTACAGCAACACTATGTAGAATTAAATTCTAATATATAGCTCATTAGGCTTAAAGAGGCTACATCCTGAAAAAAGGATTGATATAGCTGCAATAATAATAATAATAATAATAATGTCATTTTATATTTCGTTTATATTTCATTTTTAGTGTTATATATTTCTATACAATGTGCGTTTAGTATCATTACTATTATATAAGAATAATAGTAAACACAATAATAATAGCTCATTGTTTCATTTTTTCACTCCAAAAAAATGTCTACAGTGGGTCTAAATCTAATATGGGGATAAATAATTTTATATGCTGCCCATGGAGTTACGACGCATTTCCAAAGTGGCCCACAAGATCATTTGAGTTTGCCACCCCTGGTCTAAAGAATAAAATATGGACATACAAATCTCTTCGCGAAAAATGGTCTACCTGGACCTCAATAGTGTTGCTTCCTGTGAGGCATACCAATGTCTCTTACCTGCGCCGCATGACACATTCTATGTGGTCTGGCTTTAAAAATTTATATGAATGTGAAAAGCTACAAGGGGGATCTTGACAGGATATCTATACGGGTAAATCAACTTGGAATAAAAATAAATGCCAAAAGGAGTTAGCTTATTAGGAAAACAGACCAAATAATAATAGTTTTCTATGATTATAGGGAAGGTTAGGAATTGCTTGTTGAAGAACTTTTGTGCAAATATCTTCGCATCACATTTAATAGTAAACTCAGTTGAGTAAGTATTAGGAAGTAGTTTTAAAAGCCTTCATTTATTGGAGATGATGATGCGGAATTGTTATAACATTTCTATAAACTTGAAACCGTTTAGGAATAGGTTTAATCCATAGACCAAGCACAGTAAAGCATTTCTATTAGCTATTCCCAGCAGTAAAATGCCATGTAGTCCGATTTCGATGCTGCCTTTTGAAAAATAGAAATTTCAGTTGGGGTACTTTTTTAAGTACAAAAGTATTTTCCATTCTCACTACGATAATTCATGATGAGGATCATTTTAAAGTGTACTTGCCATACTCGGGAAAATTTAGTTTGGAAGATATTTCGATTTTTTGATGTTGTTAACCCACGATGAAGCTAAACATAAGATTCGAAATAATTAGTAAACGCAAAAAGTCACAGCAAATCTTTTATCACCAGTTGTAGTTAGCATCTTATAGAATATTCCTAATATAAAACCAATTAATTAGGCAAAGAATTAGTAGGACTTTTAATTGAAGAAAAAAATCAAAATCTAGAACAAATAAGAAAAAAGCATGAAACTAATTTCAGGAGGTAGGGGAAATCAAGAGGATTAAAATCATGTATTGGTTTCGTTATAAAGTCTAAGATTTTGACAAGATAAACCAAATTTTCGACATGTATTGTCGGATATTATTGGAAAACGCGCGAGAAGTGATGACGTGATGGAACTGGTGTTTAATTCGGTGGAAAATAAGCCACGCTAAAATAGGTAGAATAAGTTACTTACGAGAAGACTAGTGTGTTAATTACGAGTCAAAAAACTAAGTAAGTATTTAGATATTAATTTTCAAAGCTTTAAGCTTACGTTACAAGGTCAAATGCTTCGATAAAAGGAGCTTTTTCAAGAAGCCGGTCCGCGCGTAGTAGGTGGAGCCATGCCACCTCGTGTTAGATATTAACAGTACGCTTTAGTATGCCATAGTTTCACTTTCGTCCTAGTAAGTGGGCTGTGGTTGAAGTTTGTCTTCTCTCGTGTGTGTGCTTAATCTTTATCTTCGAATGGAACTGTTAGTCTGATTGCCTTCTCCGAAAATTTTGAATCCTGGTACAGAACTTTTGTAAAAGAACCTTTATAAAGATTATAATTTTTCATTGAACTCTAAACTGTGTACACTGCATTTTATTTACTTATACCTTTCACGTCTGAGGTACATTTCAATTGTATGGTGAACGCGGGAATAAACAATCAAGATACAAACCGCACAGGTCATTATCAAATTAAGTTCAGTGTGTAGCCTAACCCTACCTCCAGCTTCTCGCAACTCTGACAGTGTATCAGGGAAGTGATGAAACTTAGTTAAATTTTAAGAACGAAGACTTTCCCGGCGTATGACTGCAATGTAGTCTTCACGGGTGTACCAATGGATTGTGTTGTGGAAACAAACGCAACACATCACAACACAAACCGGCGATACACTCGTGAAGACTACATTGCTTAGTTAAATTGTCAATAGTAATTTACAAAAATTTGGTACAAATATAATGATGAATAAATATTAAGGATAGTATTCATTTTAATTGGGATGGAGTTAACAGTCCGGTGGCAATAACCCTAGTCATCTAATTACCCCTTTTTATTTTATTTTTAAAAATTTTCTTTTATAATTTTCCGATTTATAAAGTTTAGTTATAAATTCCTTAAGCGTTTTTTGTAATTTGTTCCAACCACTGACAACCTTACAAACAAAGAAAACTTTCCCACTCCCTTCTGCACGGAATTGAGTGCCAGCTTGGGGTCATGGTCATCTTTCCCCTTCCATGCATTGATTCTAAATCTTTGACCAATATCCCTACAAGCCCCATCACCAACATATGCCCTGTACATTCCCAGCTCTCTCTTCACCCTCCTCCTTTTCATAGTTATCAATAAATTGGAGAGTGAGAATAGAACAAAAGTAATGTACATAATTACATATGTCGTGAGTTTTCAAATTTAATTTGTTATCAGTGGATACGAACGATGTAATGATTCAGTATCAATGATAAAATTCAGTAGAAAATTGTAAGTAGAACAAAAATAATTTATAAAGATATACACGCTGTAAATCTTATATATATATAAAAATAGACGTGTTTTTCCTATGATTCACTTTTCAGCCACCACTACCTAGCACAGATCAGTGATATTTGTGGGTGGAAGTAGCATGGAGTTTCCTGTCGTGCACAACGTTGGCCGAATGCCGAAAGCTGTGGGGATGTGGGAGATATAATGATTAAAGTTGGTCAGTGCAGGGCGTTTTCATATTTCGACCAAAAATTCGTATCTCCGTATACTTCTCTTTCCTTCCACAACTACATAACATAGACTTTTGGTGTTTGTGTGTGGTAGTAGAATCGTCTCTCCTGTCGTGCACTATGGTTGTTAGATGTCGGTAGCTATGGGGATGTGGGAGATATGGGGGTTGAAAGTGGTCGACCTGTGGCAATTTCGACTTCTGCCAAAGACAAAAGTGTCATGGTGTATCACTTTTCAGCGAAAACTATAGATCACAGATAACTGGCGTTTGTGTGTAGTAGTAGCACAGAGTCACCTTTCGATCACAACAGCGGCCGAATTTCAGAAACTGTGGTACTGTGGTAGATATGGTGGTTGTAAGTGGCCGACCAAGGATATTTTCGTATTTCGACTGTCTCCGCATATGTCACTTTTCTGCCACAACTACATAGCATAGAACATTGGTGTTTGTGTTTGGTAGTAGAATCGTATCTCATGTAGTGCACTATGGTTGTTAGATGTCGGTAGCTATGGGGGTGTGGGAGAAATGAGGGTTGAAAGTGGTCGACCTGTGGCAATTTCATACTTCTGCCAAAGACAAAAGTGTCATGGTGTATCACTTTTCAGCGAAAACTACAGATCACAGATAACTGGCGTTTGTGTGTAGTAGTAGCACAGAGTCACCTTTCGATCACAACAGCGGCCGAATTTCAGAAACTGTGGTACTGTGGTAGATATGGTGGTTGTAAGTGGCCAACCAAGGATATTTTCGCATTTCGACTGTCTCCGCATATGTCACTTTTCTGCCACAACTACATAGCATAGAGCATTGGTGTTTGTGATGGTAGTAGAATCGTATCTCATGTAGTGCACTATGGTTGTTAGATGTCGGTAGCTATGGGGGTGTGGGAGAAGTGAGGGTTGAAAGTGGTCGACCTGTGGCAGTTTCATACTTCTGCCAAAGACAAAAGTGTCATGGTGTATCACTTTTCTGCGAAAACTATAGATCACAGATATCTGGCGTTTATGTGTTGTAGTAGCACAGAGTCACCTTTCGATCACAACAGCGGCCGAATTTCAGAAACTGTGGTACTGTGGTAGATATGGTGGTTGTAAGTGGCCAACCAAGGATATTTTCGCATTTCGACTGTCTCCGCATATGTCACTTTTCTGCCACAACTACATAGCATAGAACATTGGTGTTTGTGTTTGGTAGTAGAATCGTATCACATGTAGTGCACTATGGTTGTTAGATGTCGGTAGAAATGGGGGTGAGGGAGATATGGGGGTTGAAAATGATCGACCTGTGGCAATTTCATACTTCTGCCAAAGACAAAAGTGTCATGGTGTATCACTTTTCAGTGAAAACTATAGATCACAGATAACTGGCGTTTGTGTGTAGTAGTAGCACAGAGTCACCTTTCGATCACAACAGCGGCCGAATTTCAGAAACTGTGGTACTGTGGTAGATATGGTGGCTGTAAGTGGCCGACCAAGGATATTTTCGTATTTCGACGAAAGGCATGTGTCTCCGCAGATTTCACTTTTCTACCACGACTTCATAGCATAGAGCATTGGTGTTTATGTGTGTTAGTAGAATCGTGTCTGTTGTCGTGCACTATGGTTGTTAGATGTCTGTAGCTATGGGGGTGTGGAAAATATGGTGGATGAAAATGGTCGACCTGCGGCAATTTCATATTTCTGCCAAAGACGCATGTGTCACGGTGTATCACTTTTAAGTGAAAACTATCATTCGCAGATCACTGGCGTTTGTGTGTGGTAGTAACACAGAGTCTCCCATCAATCACAACGTTGGCCGAAATTCTGTAACTGTGGGAGTGTGTGAGATATGGTGTTTGAAATTGGTCGATCATGAATATTTTCGTGTTTCATCCAAAGACTTGTGTGTATCCGTAAATTTTACCTTGCTGCCGGAACTACATAGCGCAGAAGACTGGTACTTGTGTGTGGTAATAGTATCGAGTCTCCCATCGTGCACTAGGGTGGTTAGATGTCTATAGCTGTCAATATGAATTCTTTACAATCACGAACGAAGTCGTGGGTACCAGCTAGTTATTACATACAGCTGTGCCATCGCTTATACCAGCACTAAAGGAATGACTTCTTTATTTTCAATGTTGTAAACATTTCAAGTGCAAAACGCCTGAGTCAAACAGTATCAAACTACTAATTGAAGGGGCGCTTTTCTTTTCTTTTTTTCCCATAGAAACAACTTAAGCTGTCATTGTATATTGTTTAACTGATCTGGTTGATTTTTCCTTGATCCATACACCCAAATATTAAAAATCCTATTTTTAGCGTTTTGTCATCTGTGTCATGAATTAAATGTTGTACTAAATGGGATAAAAAAAAGTATCATTATGTTAACTGAAGACGTAAGATTGATTTCACAATGAACAGTTTTGCTGAAATCCATTTATTAATTTTTGCCTGAGGTGGGCACATACAGGCAAATATTTCAAAATTTACTGTTGTGGCTACTATATTATCTAAAATTATCGTTCTGTTCTAGACAGAAAGTACCCTATATGTTAATTGATCAATTCCACTATGTGAACTTTTTGAAATTCTTTGATTGCGCAATGTGCGAGCAAACAGACTAATTTATATTATTATTATTTAAGTCCATATCTTAGGAAAGTTTGTAACCTATCGAGATAAACAGTATCCTACATGTTAACCCATGAAATAAACTATTACTATTTGCCGGTTCTGTTAAAATTGTTAATTTTTACTTTCTGTGGACATACTATAAAAAATTTCAAAATTTATGGTTCTGGCTTCTGTACTACTGGGAAACTATAGTTGGCCGTGGTGTTACAACTAACGATCTAAACCAGCGGTCGGCAACGTGCGGCCCGTGACCTCTCTATTTGCGGCCCGTGTCCGTCTTATAAAAATCATATCGAAAGCCCATATTATAAAATAATAAAATATAAATGCATAAAAGAGTGAACGCGATCTAACAGCACAGCGAATGAACTACGCGAACAGAGCAGGACAAGTGCGAGCGGGAACGATTTCCCCACTCTCTCCTATGATTGAAACAATAGGTCAGCGTTGACAATAATCTTCTCTCGCTCGCCCGCCGTCCGTCCGCCCTGGCTGTGTCATTGAGTGAAACAAGTTTTTAGTTATTTCATGTGTGCACGACGCCGCCGCGGCCCTGTACCTACGATTTAGTTATTGTTCTGTAACCTACGAATACCTACTATTTTGTTTACAGTTCGGTAAGTGTGAGATATTGATAGTTCATACATAGCGAAATTAAGACTATTTTTCAAAACGGCTTTTATTCTTACAGCCCTTACAGCGTGTATTTGGCATTGTTGGTTATAAGTTTTACTGATGGCTACAAAAAAGAAAAAGTTAATTGAAGAAAATAGAGTGTTTAACGATGCATGGACAGATTTATACTTTTTTATTAATTTCAATGGAAAGCCGCAATGCTTAATATGCCAAAAACCCCTTGCTACACAAAAAGAATATAAAGTCAAATGTCACTATGATACCGAGCATAAAGCAAAATTTGCGTGCCTAGTTGGTGATTACAGGAAAAACAAAATCAACTCACTCAAATCTTCATTCAAGAACCAACAAAGTGTTTTTAAGGTGCAAATTCAAAGTAACGAGTCAAATAAACGTGAGAGTTTAAGGGTGGCGGAAATACTTGCCAAGTCTGGGCGACCGTTTACCGACAGCGAATTAATAAAACAATGTGCCTTAGCTATGGCTGAAGAGGTATGATCAGAACAAAAATAGAAATTTGAAAATATAAGCTTATCTGCCAGAACTTGTACTCGGCGCACTGAAGATTTGGGCGCTAATTTGTGCGAAAAACTTCGGGAAAAAGAACAACAATTTGAATGGTTCTCCTTAGCTACCGATGAAAGTAATGATGTGTCAGATACTGCCCAACCTCTAATATTTGTTCGTAGAATTGATAAGTACTTCAACGTGTGTGAGGAACTTTTACAGTTAGGTAGTTTGGACCGAGCGTGGTGGTGTAACGGATAGCGTTCTGGCCTCGCATTCGGGAGGACGGCGGTTCGAATCCCCGTCCGGGCATCCAGATTTGGGTTTTCCATGGTTTCCCCAAATCACTCCAGGCAAATGCCGGGATGCTTCCTTCAAAAGGCTATGGCCGAATTCCTTCCCATTCCTTGCCCCCATCCTTTCCCGTCTCTAAAGACCACGTTGTTAAAAAGGGACGTTAAACTGTTACAAAAAAAAGGTAGTTTGAATGGAACGACTACGGTGGAAAATATTTTTATCTCTTAGAACAGGCAATGGCGTCACTGCAATTAGCGTGGGAAAAATTGGTAAGCCTAACAACTGACGGAGGTAGAAACATAAGTGGGTAAAACAAGGGCCTGGTGGGTAGAATTAAAACAAAATTGGCAGAGATAGGATGTGAAATCCCATTATTTTTTCATTGCATTATCTACCAAGAAGCGTTATGTTCCAAAGTCGTTTCATGGAAAAAAGTAATGGACATCGTTATATCCACTGTAAACTATATCAGAAATAATAGGTTGACACATCGTCAATTCCGAGAGTTTCTATCCGAAATGGAAGCAGATCATCAAGATGTCCTTTATTATTCAGAAGTAAGATTGTTAAGTAGAGGTGCAGTATTGAAAAGATTTTTCGATCTCAGAAAAGAAATCAACACTATTATGAATCGGAGAGGAAAATCTGTTCCACAGTTAACAGACCCTCAGTGGCTAATAGATCTTGGATTTTTGGCTCATTTTAACTCATGTATTAAATACGCTGAATGTCAAGCTTCAAGGGAAGAACAATATAAAATCTGGTATGCATATAGACGTAAAGGCGTTCAAAACTAAAAACCGTCTCGTCATAAAACATGTTGATGAAAAAAATTAGATCCAGAGTTGTCTAAAGGCTGTCGAGGAAGCTGGCATTGATTTTAATTGGGATAGTGAGAAAATGAAAGACATTTTAATGGAGTTCCAAGGTCAATTCAGTGACAGATTTGGTGATTTCGAGAACGTTTCAATCAAACTGAATATTTTTGCTAACCCTTTTTCATGCGATGTTGAGTATGTAGCTACCCAGTAATTTTCAAATGAATGTGATTGAACGTCAATCCAATGTGAGTCTGAAACACGCATTTTACGAGATTTGGTCAAATTTTATGGTAGCTTGTAGTCTGATTTTGTCGAATTGAAAAAGTTTTCTCAGCAGTTTATTTCAATTTTTGGAAGAACTTATTTATTATGCGAGCAAACTTTTTCAATCATTAATCATCGAAAAAATAAATACGCTTCTCACCTCACAGATGAGCATTTGAAAGATATATTACGTATTTCAACTTCTAACATGAAAACTGACATAAAAAAATAGCCAGTCAAATGCAACCTCAAACACCACACTGAATTTAGTATGTATGATCAATTTTGTAACTTTTCTTCATTTGTATCCTCATATGAATTGATAAAATTTGAAAACTGAGTTTTCGCATTGTTACTGTGTATGTGCGGCCCCGCCTTTACTTTCTTTTGCCACCTTGCCTGCTAAAAGGTTGCCGACCGCCGATCTAACCTGTAATACTGTGCAGTTCGTTAAAATCCCTCTGTTGGATTTTGCATGGTGCAAGGACAAACATAAAGACAGACAGATAAAAATTCTAAATTTTCTTTTGAAATATTTTTCACCAGTAGTGGAGTGTTCCATATTTGTGAAGATATTAAATATACAAATTAATGAAGCACATTAATTACCAAAACAATTATTAGAATTTATCTCGCGTAGGCACCAACAATGGAAGTTTATCCTATTCGAGGGAACCTACTTTCCAATAATAGTTTTTAGCAACGCAATTGTAATTTTAAAATACATATTAAAGTACATATCTGTATTTAGTCAAATATCATACTTACTTCGTGGAAAGTATATAATTAAAAGCAGGGTTTACAACATCTTTATTATTTTCTTTTGTTATAAAATTAATCAATTTATTTATTTTATTTTATTTAATTTAATTAACAGAACCGAATAGTAGTTTTCTTGAAAGTTGCGAAGTGAAGTGTCAGTGAATAATTTACAATTTAGAGCACCACTGCCATCTTAAGTCGTTGATTAGATTCGAACGAAGCAAGAGACTCTAACACTGAGGTCATTATTTACCATAGCATATGAGACCTGATGAAAACAAGAGCTAACTGAATGCCCACTTCTCCAACTGGCTGCTAGGTCGCTGTTGGCTTCCTGCTGGGTATCCTAGTTCCGTGTCCTAGCGCTTGCCGCAGCTCCTATCGCCAATGAAAAACAGAATTTCCTCTCTCTCGCTTGTTACCTTCGTTACAATCTCCTGTGCTCATATAGTGTAGCTGCACCGGAAAGCTTCAACAAATAGAAGCATTTGGCGGTATCCAATTCGTGCCCATCATTAAACTTACAGCTTATAAAATTTTTAACAAAATCTTTGCCAATGAAGAAAACTTTCAACTTTATTGCTGGCAATAAATCCTTCGTCTTGCCTGTTGGCGCAGGTATATGAACTCACTCGCACTTTGATTTCAACAATAGCTTGTGGAATTTTGCTGCGCCATCCAAACCCAGCAATATAAAACCATACAAACAAGAACACGCTATCAGAAATATCTAACGATATATTACATCAGTGACGATAGGCTATTTGAATACTGAAAATATGCTAAAAACTGTATTCATTCACGTAGAATAATGATTAAGGAAGCTATTTTTTAAGTCTGAAAAGAAAGGGGGATTATTTTTAATAAATTAATAATTATTTTTAATAAAAATTACATTGTACTTACCTTTGGTGACATGACAGAAACAGCTCTACGGATGGTGGGCGCTTTAGTGACGTCATGTGCCTGTATACGCTGCGACTGCAAGTGGAGCGTTTCATATTATCCAAATTTTTAGTTATTTTTATTATTTGTTTCTGGTTATTTCTTGTTATTAATGACATTTCGTTTTGAATACAAAGTGGAAAACAATTTGTAGAAGCTTACAGCGGAAAAACACCAAAAATAGACACCTTATCTCGTGCTAGCTATAGAAAAATCTCCGACTTTTATTCTGCGTAGCTTAAAAAGTGTAATAACTTTAATTTGAAATTCATTTATATTTAATTTGACAGATAGAGATTAGCAGAAATGGTTCATAAAAAAGACTAAAACTATAAATTAAATTAGTTATTTTAGGAGATATTGACGAGAAATCCAAGGTATGAAGTAGGTACAAGGCAAGCACAGTTAAATACCTTGATGTTGCGGGCCATTTTTCGTAATTGCTGATAATAAATTATAGACAATTTTTTTTGCCAACAGTGCTGAATTTATTATTTGTTTATTTATTTAACGGCCGCGTTTCACTTCATCTCACACGAGGAAACTGTGATGTTTAAATGTTCACTATTAACATAAAGAATATAACTTAGCCCTAGTGCCAAGGTAGCTGTGTGAGAAAAGAGTGCTAACGGAATTGGTAAAGTCCTCAGTTTCAACATAGGGTAGGATAATACTTTATGTGTTTGTGTGTGTGTGCATTTTTTTCCGTTGCTGTTTGTTGCTTTACAGAACCATGTTTCGAAGAATTCATAAATTTTTGGTTGTTAAGCTTTATGCAAACATTTGAAACATAAATTGCTTCAATACAAGAAAATTTTATGAAAAAAATATCCTTCCTTTTTTAATTATTAAATATGCCAGAGATATATTAACATGGCAAAAACTTACAGGTGCACGGCGTTGAGTAATCGAATGTATTTTAACAGTAACATCATTAGTAAAAATTTTACAATATCCTTGCATCAGTTCCAAAACGCACTGAATCCCTTTTGTTGGAGTTTTTAAGTGACGATACAATTGCATGTTACCATTATGACATAAATACGTCTACTTAGGTGGTATTTATTTTTAATGTGCAAGCAATTTTCGGTTTTTTTTAATAAAAACTGTGTGGAAGTAATGTCTAGTTTCATTTTTTGTTCTTTGATTATTTTTCAAATGTTTGTCATACATTTATATTCAAAATTTGTGATGCCTTCGGGAAAAAATAAATTAATGTTTTGGTGGATTTTCGAGAAAAAAATGAATATGCGATGCTTCCAACAGCAAAGAAAACGTCCACAGGAAACAAATGAAACATTTTCTAGAACGCGGATCTAACCTAATGACCTTAACCTTACTGATACTCGCCATAAACAACTTATTACATTTAACGAAATAACAGTGTAAATGATCTTCACAGAAAATGATATGTGACTCAGTCGCAATATCATCAATGTTTCTACAAGCAAATTGCTGTGACCTTTCTTTCGTATTTCAACTATTGTGGGAACATTTACGGTTTTTTGGGGAGTTTTTATTGTTGTGGTTGTAGATTGCTGTATTACGCGCTATTTATAAACCATATTTCCAACAATTTATATACAAATACTGATAAATAATCCAGACGTAACTTATTTAAAGAGAGAGCTTGCTGGCACGTGACGTCACGGTCGTACTTTGCCCGAACCAGCCAGCCAAGGAGCGTTCTGGTGGGCTTTTAAATATTTAAAGTTGAACAATTTAAAACCATTTTCAAGGATCATCCAGAAGAGTTTATAAACGTAAGAGCTTCAACTTGATGCATAGACATATGTCATCATAGAATCGAATAACTTCGAGTTGCGACTCGAGTAACATCGAGTTATTAGAATCAAGAAAATTACATGTCCCATAACTAGCACTCTTTGGTGACACGCCTCCCGCACCTGTTTCCTGCCTTTTGAGCTATATTCTTGTAGTTCATTCGCATGCGGGTGCATGTTAATGGGGCAAAATTCAATCTACCATGCAGACTGACGTGACTGCAGTTAACGTTGGTATCGTAAGTATTTACAAAGCGTAATGTATATTTTACCGACAAGTCGCTGCCTACAAAAAACTAATCTGGCTCACAAAACCTGAAAACAAAATCAAGGAGAAATTGAGAAGGTTAAGTTCTTCAGACAAGGCACTTGGTATAAAAAGCAGCATGTACGAGAAAATTTAGCAATGTTGAGAATGTCGTCTGCAGTTCAAAATATTACAGAATGGGGTATACCAGACATACCATCAACGTCACCTTTAAAAAAAAAAAAATAATAATAAAAAAATAACGTAATTTTTCTAATCTGCATTTTCAAAGTGCAATGTCACATGGAAAAACTTATAAAAGAAGATGGCTTGTTTACTATTAATCTGCTGATAAAGTATATTGTTTTTTCTGTTGTTTATTAAAAGGTCTCACTCTTATTTGGGAAAAGAAGGATTTGATGATTGGAAATTTCCTCAAATCACCAGCACACCATGCCCAGTTGGATAGAAGCGTTGATTCGTTTAAAGAACGACAATGTAATAGACAAACATTTGTAAATACAAATTGCAGACGAAAAATCACAGTGAGTTGCTATCATCGAATGAATGATGTCCAAAGTTTTACATGCAATAATTTCTCGTTCATAGGAAGCTTTGGATCTGAAACACTAAATACTTCTAATAATGGTAGGTTACAGGGTACATTGCAACTGCTATGAAAATATGACCCTATTATAATGGATCACCTCTGGCGTATTGCTAATAAGGAGACTAAAGTCTTTTATTTTGGCAAATGTATTCAAAACGAAAGAAGTTCGTAATAAAATTTAACTATGGATAAGTCGTCTGAATACTTTTCCACTTCACTAAATTGAACTCCCGATGTCACTGATGTCGAACAATTATTTTTAACATTACTAGTTGAAAGAACATGCAAATGCAACTGTTTAGTTTATTTATTGAAAACGTAGATGCGCAGCTGCATACCAGAGTAATAAATGTAAATAATTCGTCGCTGATGATGCCTCGATGAGATGTGAAACGCGTACGACGCAGCAATAAATAAACTAAACAGTTGCATTGGCGTGTTCTTTCAACTAGTAATTAATTAAGCAACTGTGGAAACATGGCCTGCAACAACATCGCATTTTTAACATTGTTTTTATTGACAATAATGAAGACGAAGTCCAAGTGCGTGAGTGTTTCGTTGCTTACAAGGCTTAAAGTTGTAAGTGACCAAGCTTTGTGTGTCTGCTGGTTGAGGGGTGAACGTTGGAATGCGGGAGGGAATGCACAGCTGTGGGCTGGGGGGGACGCTTTTGTGCAGGCAGACGAGACTGAGTGGTGGAAGAAGACGGTTTCTGTATGTGTGTATGGCGCATGATACTAAATAAAAGTGTTGTTCTAATGAGAAGTTGTTAGTCTCTTGTCGCTGTTTCATAGATGTTTCTGAACCCATGCACATATTAAATGAAAGAGTTAACGTCTTTAGCTGTATTGACGGCAGTCAGCAGAGCTGCAGGAGCAAAGAGTTGGACGTTTTGTCGACCACTGCAAGGAATCAGTTGCCTTGCAATCTACAGTGAGTTCTTGCAGAAGGAGATACATCGGGCCTTACCGTTGCAAAGTGACTCTTTTGGACATGGGATCTGGATTCACTGCTGGTTTATAGATGATATTTTGCAAAAGTTCGATTTGTGTATGAACGATTGTCGAGGCAAAAGATATGACAATGGATCCAGTATGATGGGAAGAAACAAAGGTGTTCAAATCGGATCTCTGAACCAGTATCTTCGAGCATTTTTAATCTATGTAGCTGTCATTAAATTTGGTAATAGCAGGTGCAGCCAAAACATCAGTTAAATCGGTTTCCTTGTTCGGATTTCTTTAAAGAATATTTGCTCTATTCTCTCGATTAACAAAGCTATGGGAGAGGTACTTAGAAGGACTTAGAAGCACTTAGAAGGACCATCGCCAAAAAGAAAATGCGAAACTCTTTTAGAAAATTGAGTTCCTAGCCTTACTGCAGTTCGTTATCACTACTTTTCTGTTAGCTACGCCCTTCTGGAAACGAATTATTCAGTTGCAGTTACAGAAGCCTTGTCCCTGAGCCAGACCATCGAGCAATTTGAGTTCATAGTTACAATTGTGACTTGGTATAATACACGGTTTCAACTAAATATTGTAAGCAAGGCTATTCAGGCTGAAAGTGGATACATATATGAAACGCTTTACAATTTCTGGAAAAAGCTCGGAATTTGAGAACAGATAGAGAAATTGCTTCTCAGACTGGGACATATCCTATTATTAAGTCAGTCAGATACCGAAGAAAGTAGAGATTTTTTGTGTATAAGGCCGTAGATTCAGAAGAATTGTTTTAGCACATTATCGATACAACTGAGTATCCAGTTGCTCACTCAATTTACAAATGTCCAAATTTAATTATAAAGTGTCGTTTTTACACTGTATCAAAACAATTTTAAAAAAGTCCGAATACTGTGCAGATTTAGAAATAAGTGATGGAGAGAAATGTGAGTGAATTTGTTGTGGATTTTTCTAACAACAACTATTTTCAATGGGGCTTGAATCAGCAGAACCAACTTGTGAGACAAAATGGTTGGTAGGATATTTCTCCGACTGTGTGGACAGCACTTCGAATTTGATAAACATACTGTAACAAGATGACTAGATGGGTCATCTCGTACAATTTAAATTAATTATTGTTTGATTTAATAAATAAAAGAAACGAATGGATATTCTTTTTTTGAATGGGAGACAGAAATCCGCGTCTAGCTAAGAGCTGTGTAGCGTGAGCGACAATCTGGCTTAAGCCGGAAGTGTCCGGTAGGTCGAGACATGAGGGGATTATCTCTGACGCTGATACTGGTGAGAAAGGCTGGACGCTGGGAATTTTGCGGATGGGATCCTTGAATGGGCGTTTGCACGGTATCGTGAGAAAAAGTTATTCCCACGTATCCTCCCGAAGAATCCCGACAAAACCCGAAGACTCTTAGCAAATGAGAGGCAATGTATTAGCCAGCATAGAGGGTAGACTTTTGCGAAGCCAATCCGATGTGTTTATTTCCTCACGTGATTGGAAATTTACAAATTTGGTGTTTCCATGATACTCGCCGATGAGAAGAAGGTGAGATGAGCTATGAGAGGTGAGAAGAGGTGACTTCATCTGGAACGATCGCTCTGGTCACTGCTAGCCAGAGCAGTATTGATGGTTCCATCCTGGAGGCTTGGATGACTGAGTGCCAAGTCCGGTCGATGTTGTCACTTGTGCTGGTTGACGTGACAAGTGCCTAGCATTGCCTGAATCGGTGCGCTGTTGATAGACGGTGGCGCTCTTGTTGCGACGCTTCGTGTAGCCAGACAGACACGGTAATTATATCTCCAGAAACAGTATGTACTCAGACGAATCACTGAGATAGTCCTTTAACGGCCTGATGAGTGTGAATTCTTATGCCGCCGGACATTAATTCCTGAGCTAGCCGAGTGCTTTTTGGTTTTCTTTATCCAGTTTGAATTGAAAGACTGACTTCCATGTTTGGAAACTTTCAATAACTGTTATTTGTGGGAACAAATCAACTCACTGGCGCCCTATGTAATCCAGTTAAATCTGATGATTTCTTGTTATCGTTGTAATACAAGAATCGCTCTCATTATACATAAGAGAGTATATGGAATTTGTAACTCTTTGTAATGTATATGAATTGCAATTTCTTAGCTTCAAATAACAATAATTGTTTGTTTGCTATTTCGCATCTGTAAGACGAGGTATTGCATTGAATTGTATTTTGCACAGACAGATGTCTGTAAGCATTCATGAGTACCCAATAAACCATAATTTTAGGATCTTTTCAAATATTAATAACAGAAGTAATGGTTTCACCTCTGTTTCCTGAAATTAATATATGTGCTTTGTATAAGGTAGAGGACGGTTGCGATTTAAATCCCACAAGGTAAGCAATTAAATCTGCCCCCACAGACAATCTGCTACAATACCTCTAACTGTCGCTCGTAAAGGAGAACGTTTCAGTAAATTAAAATTTATTTATGGTAAATGCAAACTCTAGATAGACTATCAGATGTAGCAATTTTATCTGTAGAAAATAATATTGCTCAAGGACGAGAGCGAGGAAGGTGGCAATCTAGGCCTTTTAGTTATGATTTTATTTCCTCTTTGTTTGTTTAAAAAATTATTAAAAACTATACGAATTTGACAGATACGTTATGTTAGCATTATGTATGCCATAATAACTTAAATAAACCTTTCCAAACATATAGTGTTCCTGAAACTAACCGGCAGAAAACCCGAGAATTATTACTTTTCATCTATACGCCGGGTAAAACTTAATTCTCATATATTGTTCCACTCTACTGTTGTTGTTTCTCGTTCATACCTCTGCTAGCCTATACAAATCTTTCTGAGGTTTCAGTTATTATTACTATATAAAATCTTCTGCCCACGGCTTTGCTCGTGTTGAATTAATAACGCATTCATACACTTATTCCTATTTGAATTCCACGGGAAACACTTTTTCGATTGGGATAAAAGTAGAAAGCCAATGCATTACTCTAGTCCCCGTAAATAGCTCTCTGTCCCCGGGCAGATTTCGTACCCGCAATGTCCCCGGATTTTTACTTTTGTCCTCAGATTTTTTTTTAATCAATCGAGAGATCCTTAAAAACCCTGATTTGCTAATGCATTCGTATAAAACAAGAGATATGAAGCGCACTTCTTTCCTTGTACGTGCCTAGGAATAAAAGAAAATTACAAGGATACGGCGTCTTGGACACAACATATTTGGAAAATCAAGTCTCCTTATTGTGTGCAACATGACTGTGTGTGATCCTCATCTAAAACACAAAATGTAAATAATATGTGGCTTTTAAGTTAACCCAACATTCAATCATATAACTTATAAAAGTAATTAGGACAAGTGCCGAAAGCGTCCCCGAATTTCGGTGTAAAAGTTGTGAATCGTCCCCGGATTTGGAGAAAAAATGCTGGTAACCCTACATTATTACAAATTTTATCCTAAGCTATTCAGCCATTTCGATGTGAAACAGGAAAAACATGCAAGCAATAATGATTGAAATAAATCGAAAAATATTTAATTTAATTTAATTGTGATGGAGAACTCGCCTCGGTGGCAATTTCCCTGCACACCCACTCTTTCCCTTTCATGAACCCGCCTCATTTTGCCCTCTACAGATTTCAACTTTAAAATCTTTAAGCGTTTTGGTGTAATTTATTCATCATTTCTCAACTTTGACTCGTTAGAGAAAATTCAGAAGTATACACCGATATGAATCTGGAAAATTGAAAGTCCTAGATGAATACATTCAATAAGCCAAATGTATACAAATATATTCTTTCTAAAAGGTTTTTTTTATATCATAAGCAATTACCTCCCTTTATACCTAATCGAAATTGATCAAGGTATCATTTTAAAGCTTAAGGTCTCTAATTTCGTCATATCACATTTTAAAAAAGGAATTTTTCTGAATTCGACTCTTAAAAAACAATATTACCATTGATATAGGATCGTAATTTTTCACGGCGTTGAATATTAATATATTTTTCTCGGGCTTCCAGCCGTGTTAATATATCATATTTGCGGGACGTTTCGAAGGCGTCCATCTCTGCCTCCATTGTCAACCAAATGTCAGTGTATAACTGTTTGTTTATTCAGCCGCTGCTACGGAAACGGTGGAAAACAAAAACCAACACAACGCGATTACGTCATCCGCTCTTCTGCTCGTTAGCGGCGCGAAACTGTTTCAGTACTTTAATCGCCGGGTTCCAGGCCGCACTGAGTTGATAACCAGTGTCCCTGTTGACTAATAAATCAGTTAATCTTATTTCTACAGCCTCTGTAATAACGCTGGCCCAAAAATCTTTGACCCGGGCTAAAATGGTTGTTTTTTCAAATTCAAAAGTGTGACCTTCTTGCACACTATGTTCGGCCACCGCAGATTTTTCTTCTTGCCCAAGACGAACATTTCTGGCGTGCTCTACACATCGCTGCACAATGCATCGCTGCGTCTGTCCAATGTAGCCGCGGCCACATTCACATGGTATATAATATACACCAGGGGTTCGTAAACCTAGGTCATCTTTAACGCTGCCGACCAAGTTACTAATTTTAGTGGGTGGTCTATAAATTGTCTTGACTCCGTGTTGTGATAGCAGTCTACCTATTTTGAAACTTAGGGCACCCACAAACGGTAGAAACGCAAGGCCCTTGGTATCACTCTGATCTCTCCGTCGATTTTCCTTCTGTTTAAACGCACGAGTAATCTGTCCCTGATTATAACCATTATTTAAAAACGTTTTCCGGAGATAGTCCAATTCCCCAGCCAGGCTATGTTTGTCACAAATCCTTTGTGCTCTGTGTACCAAGGTAGTTAATACAGAGTTTCGTTGTGCCGGATGATGTGTGATTTGGCCCCATGGCAGAAACAGTCTTGACCAATTCCTTGCGCATCTCAATTCAATCCATGAAAATATTCAGTTCACAATGGAATTGGAGGAGGACGGTTGCCTGCCGTTTCTTGATGTGCTTGTTATTAAACGTGCTGATGGTTCGCTGGGACACACTGTGTATCGGAAGCCTACCCATACCGACTTATATTTAAATGCCAACAGCTGTCATCATCCGGCACAACGAAACTCTGTATTAACTACCTTGGTACACAGAGCACAAAGGATTTGTGACAAACATAGCCTGGCTGGGGAATTGGACTATCTCCGGAAAACGTTTTTAAATAATGGTTATAATCAGGGACAGATTACTCGTGCGTTTAAACAGAAGGAAAATCGACGGAGAGATCAGAGTGATACCAAGGGCCTTGCGTTTCTACCGTTTGTGGGTGCCCTAAGTTTCAAAATAGGTAGACTGCTATCACAACACGGAGTCAAGACAATTTATAGACCACCCACTAAAATTAGTAACTTGGTCGGCAGCGTTAAAGATGACCTAGGTTTACGAACCCCTGGTGTATATTATATACCATGTGAATGTGGCCGCGGCTACATTGGACAGACGCAGCGATGCATTGTGCAGCGATGTGTAGAGCACGCCAGAAATGTTCGTCTTGGGCAAGAAGAAAAATCTGCGGTGGCCGAACATAGTGTGCAAGAAGGTCACACTTTTGAATTTGAAAAAACAACCATTTTAGCCCGGGTCAAAGATTTTTGGGCCAGCGTTATTACAGAGGCTGTAGAAATAAGATTAACTGATTTATTAGTCAACAGGGACACTGGTTATCAACTCAGTGCGGCCTGGAACCCGGCGATTAAAGTACTGAAACAGTTTCGCGCCGCTAACGAGCAGAAGAGCGGATGACGTAATCGCGTTGTGTTGGTTTTTGTTTTCCACCGTTTCCGTAGCAGCGGCTGAATAAACAAACAGTTATACACTGACATTTGGTTGACAATGGAGGCAGAGATGGACGCCTTCGAAACGTCCCGCAAATATGATATATTAACACGGCTGGAAGCCCGAGAAAAATATATTAATATTACCATTATTTCCAAAACGTGTTTTTTTTTTTGCCACAAACCACTTATCTCCCTTGATACCTAACCGAAATCGAGAAATGAGGTATCATTTTAAAGATTAGGGTCTCCACTTAGATAACATCATAAGGAGAAATTTTCCTGAATTTGATCCCTAAAGGGGAAAAGTAATAACTAGGAAGATTGCGCGTATGAGACAGATTCAAGTCGCTAGGTAGCAGCCATGGGGGAAGGAATGTATGGAGACGACACAATCGACCTTACCCACGTACTGGAGTGAAACCGTGTAGAGAGAAGTGGGATGGGGAGGCCGCCATATTGCTTGGCTGTAGAAACACGGGGAGTAGGCACAAAAACCTCAAGGGAATCATAATAAAACCGTGGCACCGCAATTTGATGATGGATTATTATGTAACTCGACGAGACAGATCAAAAATAAAGAATAAAATGTTTTTATATCTCGCTTAGTTTGCGAGAAATACTACCTCAAAAGTGAGGTTGTTAGGTTATGAGGGGATTCAGTGATAACCGTGGCGCCGCAATTTGATGACGAAGTCGTATGTAACTCGGTGAGACAAAATGAAAGTAAAGAATAAAATTTTTTGATATCTCGCTTAGTTCTCGAGATATTATACCTTAAAATTGACGTGGTTAGGTTGAAATACGGCCTGGACCAGAAGAAAACTTTCGCCATATCCAAATTTCATGATGAATTCGTTTGCAACTTAACGAGACAAATCGAAAGTAAACAATAAATTTTTTTGGATATTTCGCTTACTAGAGATATTGTACCTCAAAAGTGAGATCTGGCCGGGACCAGAAAAAAAAAATTCACCGAAATCCACAATTTCTACTCTGTGGAAATGTAATATAGGTGTTTCATTCTCTTCCTAGTGATTGTTGTTTGGTTGAAATACGGCCTGAAACAAAGAAAAGTCACCAAAATTACAAGGAACTATACCTATAACTGATTTTTAACATGCTATATCTCGAAAACCAACTTTCTTTATTTTTGATTTGTTTCGATGAGTTCTATAAGATTTCATCATCAGATTGTGGCGCCACGGTAGTGATAGAACTGCCGGTTATGATGAAGACTGGACCAAAAGATAATTTTGCTGCACATGCAGATTGGGTGTTTTATGTTTTTACTAATCCTTGTGGTTAGGTTGAAACGCGGCCTGGACCAGAATAAAAACGTCACCAAAATCTTAAATATTAAAAATAGCCTAAGTCTAAGTTTAGAACTTTTTAAAAAATGATCACTTCAAAAGACCTCATAGTTTCTGAGCTCACTTAGAAGATATTGTGCTGTTAGTGGCCTATATAATTTTGCTAGCAAAATCAGTGCATTCATAAGTCAGAAGCTAACAACTAATAATAAATAAATTGTTTGTTCTTTTCTGGTACACACCGCATTTCAACCTACCAAAATTTCCACTAATATTGCCGCTACAAAATCAAATTATGTAGACACACCTAAACACTTGAAATGCATCGCGAACTACATTTCGGGCCACAACGTTTATTTAATCACCTTTAGTAGTTCGCACAGCAAAAATTATCACAATTAATTTCATAGTACACTTTCATTGTAAACTGAATCTTGAGTACAGCCTGCAGAATACCATATTCACTGTGTCGTGATGTAAACTTGACCCGCTTAAATTAAAATTTCAACACTTGTCTACAATAAAGCTAGCTTTTCAGGTGCAAAGTAGTAACATATGCCAATTGTCTACACTACACGAACAAAAATTTGAGAACGATATTATCCTATTGAGGGCAATGAATAAATTTATAGCGATAGATCCTAATATTGCAGTTACCCCAGGTCCAGACTGAATAGCTACAGGATGTGCGAAATGTTACATTTCTTTGCCACAAACCTCGGTGTTCATCACACCCAAATGATTACATCTACATAGAAGGCCACTGAAGGAGAAAACTCAAGTAGACTCCTACCATCATAATTACACACATAACCACACAGGAACACGTACACACACATATGTCCATGCATATACCACAATTTCATAAGTTACCACAATCACTGGCTACCTAGGGTGTGTTGATGTAATTAATTGATAATGTGATAAGTACTGAGGTGTATGGCAAAAACATGTCATCCATTGCACACACTCTAACGTCTGTCTGATTGTTGTTTCTGAGTGCTTGTGTGTGGTAACGTATGGATTAGTGTGTGAGACCTAGTATGAGTATGGGAGTTATGATATTTGTCTGATGAACATGTGCTACTGAAACTCGTGGTACGTCGGACAAATATTACTGAACAGCAGAAAAGGCTTGTGGCGTGGGATAGAGGTGGTGCTGATCGTGTGAACAGCTTTGTACATATTACCAACGATACTGAATGGCAGAGAGGTCTGTAGTGTGAGTTAAATGATATGATTTTATTGTGAGGAGTTTGTTACTTGGAACACATGTTAATGATGATTTTTTTGTCAGCCTTGAGCCATGGGGGTTCTGTCCCACTTTTTCTTTGCCATGATTGGGCTGGTTGTTGTGTTTGGCTCGCTGTAGGTATGGAAATATGTGTCTGTGTGCGTCTTTCTCTGTGTCTGTATGCGTAAGTATGGTGATACCTTCCTTAAACTCATCTATCTGGACGTATGAATTGCTGTTCCTCCCATATGTTTGTGCTTGTGTGGAGACGTAGTATGAATATGGAGGTTATGATATCCGTCTGATAGACAAGTGTCTATTGTAACTCATGTTACCTTGGTCACATGTTACTAAATGACAGAAAGGGTTGCGGTGTGGGAGAGATGTGGCTGTGATTTCAAACTTCACACATCCTGTAACTCTTCAGTTTGGATCTAGCATGATCAGTCTCTTTCCTCCAGTTATGTGTGGTGATGAATGGAACTGTGTGAATGCATTGACCTGTGAGTGTGTGTGTGTATGTATGTCTTTCTATGATTTCTATGATTTTTGTTCCACTTTTTTCGTTGCCATGATTGGGCTAGTTGTTGAGTCCTGATCGCTGTAGGCATGGAAATGTACGTGTGTATGCGTCTCTGTCTCTGTGTGTTTTTTTTGCGTAAATGTGGTGATACCTTTCTTTATCTCGTTTGTCTGGATGTATGATGTGCTGTTCCTGCACTTATTCTTGTGTGAGGTGACATATGGATTTGTGGGTGAGACCTAGTATGAATATCGGAGTTATGATATCTGTCTGATGACCAAGTGTCTACTGCTACTCGTGGTACATGGGGGCACATGTTACTGAATGGCAGAAAAAGCTTAGGTGTGGGATAGACGTGTTGGTGCCGATGTGAACAGTTTTGTACCTAGCACACATGATACTGGATGATAGTGAGGTCTATAGTGTGAAATAAATGAGATGATGTTGATGTGAAGCGTATGGTGTCTGGAACATATTGTTACTGATGATTTTTTGGTCAGTTATGAGCCATGGGGGTTCTACCCCACTTTTTCGTCGCCATGATTGGGCTGGTTGTTGTGTCTAGCTCGCTTAAGGCATGGAAATGTGAGTGTTTGTGCGTCTCTCTCTGTGTCTGTATGCGTAAATATGGTGATACCTTCTATAAACACGTCTGTCTGGACGAATGATTTTGCTGTCCCTCCACTTATGTTTGTTTGTGCTATTGTATTGAGATGTATGGATTTGTGGGTGAGATCTGATAGTCAAGTGTCTATTGCAACTCACGGTACCTGCGTCACTTTTTTACTGAATGGTAGAAAGGGTTGCGGTGTGGGAGAGATGTGTTGATGGTAAATGTAATCAACTGGGGTGTGATGAACACTATTTATGGTATAAACACTCAGGTTTATGGTGAAAACTTGCCATCTTTTGCACACCTTCTATCTCGCCAGGCTGATGATATGTAAGGAGACTTCTGTTTTTCAGCCAGTCATGAGGCAAGAGAGTACTACACCACTTTTTTGTTTCCATGATTGGTACCGGTAGTTGTGCTGAACTCTCTGTAGTCTTGGACATGTGTATCTGCGTCTCTCTTTGTGCATGTAAGCGTAAGTATGGTGATACCTGACTTTAACTCGTTTGTCTGATGATTTTTGTAACGATAGTTCTGTCCAGTTAATCAATTGTAACGACAATTCTGCCCCAACTTCATCGATTCCTTGATGCTTGCTCTTAGTTCTGTCGACCTCGCTGTACCTGTATGCATGTACAAGTGTGTGCGTGTGTCATTCCTCTGTGGATTTGAGTCTAAAATATATGGTTATAGAATTATGCTCACCATCAACGTGTGCTTGTAACCATTGTTTCAGGGCTTAGGTAATCTCCCATTTCGATGTGCTCTTTACAGTTTACTGCCGTTTGTGTTGGCATGTGAATTGTGATTCTCACTACATAAAAATCATTTAACAGAGAGGGGTGATGTACCAGAGAAGCGAAGGACTTGGGTACAAACCCACAGTTAGACCATTGCTTGTGTGGGTTAGTATGGAGTCCATATTTTTTGTACATCAAATGCAAGGTGCAAAGGAGGGCAGCTAGATTTATCTGTGGAAAATATTCAGTAAGTGACGTAATAAAGGAGCTGGGGCTGGGATGTCATTGGAAGATAGGAAGAGTGTTGAGGGGCTGTAGGTGGCATATAATGCTGTTAGAATGGATATTGGTGGAATAATTCTGAGTGGTGTATGGAGCCTAAGTTGACCATGACCACAATCTCGCACTAGACTTTAGGTGATGAGGCCTGAGTGGATAAAATATCTAAACACCCACTTTGACCTAACAATTTACGACAGTTCAAGTGTGAGCATTATCTTAGGCGTAATAGAACTAGTGTCTGCACCTGTGGTAACGTTTTGGATACTTGTCGATGTGTGGGGATCTTCTATGAAAATGTGGGTTATGATGTCTGTTTGATGACCAAGAAACTATCTGTTAGCTAAGAGCATTATGGTAACTTTATCGTGGTTACTTGAACAAAGCATGCAATTACAAACAAATGTCACACTTGGTCCTGAATCCGAAGGTTGGCGTTAGATGGGAACATTTTAAACCGAATGGAGAACTCTCCTGGGTCCTGATTTATTGAAAAATAATTACCTGGAAAAAGGGAGAATTTTCCTGGAAAACTGCAGTAGAACCACCTTAAGTGAACATTTTGGTACCTGGTTACTGATTAGGAGAAGACTTTGCGAATTTTGAATTTTTGGTTTACTTTAACGCACGAACCCTGTCTGTAACTGATCAGGGGTTGGATTGGGAATCATTGGAAAACAAAAGGTGGTTTGAGGAAGTGCTGTGGGTACGTTGGCGATGAGGCTAGGGGTGGATCTTGGTGAAAGAATTAGAAATAGAATATCAGTAGAAGCTGGCACTGGATTTCTTCTATAAGGGAGTGGGTAAATTTTCTATATCTCCACCTTGGTCACAGGCGATGGTCTCAGGCATGTTCTGTGCTTAGCACTGCCTTAGCGTGACTCGATTTTTATCACATAGGACTGGCGTACTTCGATTCGACAGGGGTGAAATTAGTAAGATTAACAGACGTATTTCGTTCCTGGAACATACGTGCTGTGCTGTAAAATACAGTTAAAGGTGGGTATATCTCTCTGTTTCTAGTCAATCACTGATGTGTCACAAGGGATTGATTGGAATTTTAGACAAAATACAGCTAAGGATACTCAATTTGTGATTGCTTACGAAAGCATAACAGAATTGACACATAGATTGGTCTGGATAGACAGACGACAAAGGTTTGACCTTGATGGCAACAATTACGAGTGTGATTAAATATTTTATACCAATGGCAGCAGAGATAAGTTAGAGAAATAAGGCGTCGTACTGATGCTAATATGAATTCTTTCTTCCCTCGTTCCATTCCATGAGTTTTGCCATGGTCAGACTGAAAACTTTGATTTTTTTAGCCTTGGTGTGGGAAAGGCTTTGTCATAAATATTTTCAAGTGGGCTCGTGTCCAAATACTGAGTCTTTAGGGTTGCGAAATAGGCTTGAAAAAATTACATGCTGATTGGTTTGATATAAGTGGAGAGATTAACGTGTATTCACTTCTGGAATGTCTGTAGGGAAAGAAACTGGTTTTCAAATCGACAACTTTGATTTAGTTTAGGAGCTCTTAATTCATCGAGGTTATACTTACATACATCAGTAAACCCATTCAATGCCTCTTTGAGTTTTAAAAGTGTCTGTGTTCTCGGTCTGTTTCATTACCCCTAATTTAATACATCCTTTAAAATACACGGAATGTAGGTGACACTCGTGAGCTATATTATATTGTTCATAACGAATCCATCATGATGTGAAAAAGTGAGTTTGTTTCCCATCTCTTAGTCGGTGAATTAATTTTTAATGTCTACCTGCTTCCATGAACGGAATTTATGGTTTTTCCTTCGGTGAATATCTGTCGGTTTCAATTCAAGGATTTCACCCATTGATGGGTTTTTGAGGCTACGAATTTTGAAAAGAATAACGTATGTGTGGTATTGCTATACTTTATCACAATAATTTCATTTTTTTAAACTTTTTAACGTCTCTCTAACAACGTGGTGTTTAGAGACGGGGAAAGGATGGGGGGCAAGGAATGGGAAGGAATTCGGCCATGTCCTTTCGAAGGAAGCATCCCGGCATTCACCTGGAGTAATTTGGGGGAAACCATGGAAAACCCAAATCTGGATGCCCGGACGGGGTATTCGAACCGTCGTCCTCCCGAATGCAACGCCAGAACGCTAAATAATTTCATGAAAACAGGTACACATAGATTTTATATCTTTCCACTTTGCTGAGTTTATGACGTTTTTTTCCATATCGAACGTTAACGTATTTTAAAGGAAAAATTTATGCTTTTCAACTTATTTTTTATTCAATTATAACAAGTCAAGCTGGCGCCATACTCTCTAGGCGTGAAAATTACGTAACTTTGAGGAGTTGGAACGGCTTTTTCACAAAACACTTAAACACCGCGGCCGGACTCGAACCGGCGACCTTCGGCACTCTAGCCCCAACACTACCGAGGTCGTTTTAATATCCGCTAATGTTGATTTTTTTTTTTTTTAGTAAAATTGCAATGATTTACGCTTAAGTATATTTCACGACACAGAACAGAAGAAAATATTTTACTGTGCTGTGTACACAGCTTTCGAAAGAGATAATGGGCTCTGCTTGTCGCTGGGTAAACGGAAATAATATTTCTGAACGTCGGGAATAACTCCATGGTTTCGTAATACTTGTCACATAGATATACCGATAATAGCAGACAGACACCAGGCAGGAATACCTGAAATCTTATATATATATAAAAATAGACGGGTTTTTTCCTATTTTTCACTTTTCAGCCACCACTACCTTGCACAGATCACTGATGTTTGTTGGTGGAAGTAGCATGGAGTTTCCTGTCGTGCACAACGTTCGCCGAATGCCGATAGCTGTGGGGATGTGGGAGATATAATGATTAAAGTTGGTCAGTGCAGGGCGTTTTCATATTTCGACCAAAAATTCGTATCTCCGTATACTTCTCTTTCCTGTCACAACTACATAACATAGACCTTTGGTATTTGTGTGTGGTAGTAGAATCGTCTTTCCTGTCGTGCACTATGGTTGTTAGATGTCGGTAGCTATGGGGGTGTGGGAGATATGGGGGTTGAAAGTGGTCAACCTGTGGCAATTTCATACTTCTGCCAAAGACAAAAGTGTCATGGTGTATCACTTTTCAGCGAAAACTATAGATCACAGATAACTGGTGTTTGTGTGTAGTAGTAGCACAGAGTCACCTTTCGATCACAACAGCGGCCGAATTTCAGAAACTGTGTTACTGTGGTAGATATGGTGGTTGTAAGTGGCCGGCCAAGGATATTTTCGTATTTCGACTGTCTCCGCATATGTCACTTTTCTGCCACAACTACATAGCATAGAGCATTGGTGTTTGTGTTTGGTAGTAGAATCGTATCTCATGTAGTGCACTATGGTTGTTAGATGTCGGTAGCTATAGGGGTGTGGGAGATATGGGGGTTGAAAGTGATCGACCTGTGGCAATTTCATACTTCTGCCAAAGACAAAAGTGTCATGGTGTATCACTTTTCAGCGAAAACTATAGATCACAGATAACTGGCGTTTGTGTGTAGTAGTAGCACAGAGTCACCTTTCGATCACAACAGCGGCCGAATTTCAGAAACTGTGTTACTGTGGTAGATATGGTGGTTGTAAGTTGCCGGCCAAGGATATTTTCGTATTTCGACTGTCTCCGCATATGTCACTTTTCTGCCACAACTACATAGCATAGAGCATTGGTGTTTGTGTTTGGTAGTAGAATCGTATCTCATGTAGTGCACTATGGTTGTTAGATGTCGGTAGCTATGGGGGTGTGGGAGATATGGGGGTTGAAAGTGATCGACCTGTGGCAATTTCATACTTCTGCCAAAGACAAAAGTGTCATGGTGTATCGCTTTTCAACGAAAACTATAGATCACAGATAACTGGCGTTTTTGTGTAGTAGTAGCACAGCGTCACCTTTCGATCACAACAGTGGCCGAATTTCAGAAACTGTGTTACTGTGGTAGATATGGTGGTTGTAAGTTGCCGACCAAGGATATTTTCGTATTTCGACTGTCTCCGCATATGTCACTTTTCTGCCACAACTACATAGCATAGAGCATTGGTGTTTGTGTTTGGTAGTAAAATCGTATCTCATGTAGTGCACTATGGTTGTTAGATGTCGGTAGCTATGGGGGTGTGGGAGATATGGGGGTTGAAAGTGATCGACCTGTGGCAATTTCATACTTCTGCCAAAGACGAAAGTGTCATGGTGTATCACTTTTCAGCGAAAACTATAGATCACAGATAACTGGTGTTTGTGTGTAGTAGTAGCACAGAGTCACCTTTCGATCACAACAGCGGCCGATTTTCAGAAACTGTGGTACTGTGGTAGATATGGTGGTTGTAAGTGGCCGACCAAGGATATTTTCGTATTTCGACTTTCTCCGCATATGTCTCTTTTCTGCCACAACTACATAGCATAGAGCATTGGTGTTTGTGTTTGGTAGTAGAATCGTATCTCATGTAGTGCACTATGGTTGTTAGATGTCGGTAGCTATGGGGGTGTGGGAGATATGGGGGTTGAAAGTGATCGACCTGTGGCAATTTCATACTTCTGCCAAAGACAAAAGTGTCATGGTGTATCACTTTTCAGCGAAAACTATAGATCCCAGATAACTGGTGTTTGTGTGTAGTAGTAGCACAGAGTCACGTTTCGATCACAACAGCGGCCGATTTTCAGAAACTGTGGTACTGTGGTAGATATGGTGGTTGTAAGTGGCCGACCAAGGATATTTTCGTATTTCGACTTTCTCCGCATATGTCTCTTTTCTGCCACAACTACATAGCATAGAGCATTGGTGTTTGTGTTTGGTAGTAGAATCGTATCTCATGTAGTGCACTATGGTTGTTAGATGTTGGTAGCTATGGGGGTGTGGGAGATATGGGGGGTGAAAGTGATCGACCTGTGGCAATTTCATACTTCTGCCAAAGACAAAAGTGTCATGGTGTATCACTTTTCAGCGAAAAGTATAGATCACAGATAACTGGCGTTTGTGTGTAGTAGTAGCACAGAGTCACCTTTCGATCACAACAGCGGCCGAATTTCAGAAACTGTGTTACTGTGGTAGATATGGTGGTTGTAAGTGGCCGACCAAGGATATTTTCGAATTTCGACTGTCTCCGCATATGTCACTTTTCTGCCACAACTACATGGCATAGAACATTGGTGTTTGTGTATGGTAGTAGAATTGTATCTCATGTAGTGCACTATGGTTGTTAGATGTCGGTAGTGATGGGGGTGTGGGAGAAATGGGGGATAAAATGGTCGACCTGCGGCAATTTCATATTTCTGCCAAAGACGCATGTGTCACGTTGTATCACTTTTAAGTGAAAACCATCAATCGCAAATTACCGGCGTTTTTGTGTGGTAGTAACACAGTCACCCATCGATCACTAACGTTGGCCGAAATTCGGTAACTGTGGGAGTGTGTGAGATATGGTGTTCGAAATTGGTCGATCATGAATATTTTCGTATTTCATCCAAAGACTTGTGTGTATCCGTAAATTTTACTTTGCTGCCGGAACTACATAGCGCAGAAGACTGGTATTTGTGTGTGGTAATAGTATCGAGTCTCCCATCGTGCACTATGGTGGTTAGATGTCTACAGCTGTCAATATGAATACTTTACAATCACGAACGAAGTTGTGGGTACCAGCTATTATATTATAAATGTGGAAGTAAGTTTCTGTCTTTTTGTTACGTTTTGACGACTAAATGGCTATATCAATATTGATGGAATTTAACCATGAAATAGTGTTGGAAAGACACAGGACATTTTTTCGGCATGAATAACAGTTTTAGTCACGAAATTTTAAGAACTTATCGAATGATGAAAGACAGACAGATTCGTGTGTTAGTCTGTAATGTTACGTTGGTTGCTCAGTCACGCAATCTGTTAGTGTTTGATTTATTAATAAATTTCGATAAGAAACAAAACTTATTATTTAGTATAGAAGTCAATTTGCTCTGCACTGTACTATTCATTTGTGTCTGTATAAAAGTTTCTGGCACCAATTTGTCTTCCTTTTTGACATGCCTTACGGACGTAAACCTGGCCTAAGGTGCAGGTCTAGAAGACAATGTGCTGCTATTAGATTATATGATTCAGATGCTCATGTTGAATAAAGAAGAAAAAAACCAAGCTGAAATAAAGCTGCCATCAGTTAACCCCCCCCCCCTTCCACACACACACACACACACATCCCCGCACCTTCGCTTACTTTTCTGTTTTTAAATATGTTGTAAATTGATTCTCTTCATGAGACAGATTAGATGATAGGATGATATAATGATGGCTTTCCATCATATTATGTCGACTCGGTGTTGTTTGGGACAAATCTTACGTTACTAACAGTTTTCTATATCCAATTCTGGAATTGAAACTCCAAGTCCACGCGTACGAAGTCGCGGGTAACAGCTAGTATTTCTCTTAAATACCTATCGCGGCATGCCGGGCCATCTATCGGGAAACGGGATACTATGCACCTATGCCTGGAAATATTTGTAACTTTCACAACCGCGTATCTAGCCCAAAATGAGCCATGCCCCGCCTTCTATCGGAAACCGGGATACTATGTCCCGGTAGGTTATGCAAGGCCAAAACGCCCGATGTCTTGGCTGAGCAAGTTGACATCTGTCGCAACGAGAGCGCACCTGTGTAAACACGCCCCGGGCGGCGGGATTCCCACCGCTAGCTTTTACTCTCCTGGGGGAGTGGAATGTCTGCGCCCAAAGAAATTAAGCCCTTGGGAGGTGTCGCCATCTGGGCGGCCTGTCGAGGAACTATCGCATGCGCAAGCCCGAGCGGTGCTGCCCCCCCTAGCGGTGGACGAACGAACTAAATGGTAAACTGGTTGAGGTTTATGAACGCTGATTGGTCCATTAGAATTTCCCGCGAACCGGATGTGACGTCATGGAGGGGAGGGGAAAAAGGGGAAGGGAAGCCACCATTTTGTGTCACGTGACCGGAAGTTGGGATTATACAGCTAAGACAAGTAACATCTACTGTTGGTGATTGGCTCTTCCTATGAGTCCAGTATGTGGAGGCTGATGTTGCCGCCCACAGGGTAGTATTTTTATTGTAAGCGCATTTCCGGTGTTCTGAAATTGTTTTATTATAAAATGTTAATGAGATGTTGGCGCCTCAGTGCGAGTGGCATTTCCTTGGATTCGACCAGCAGTGCAATGGTTGGAGTTGATAGAAAAGCCCCTAAGCAAAGTCGAAGATCCCGAAACTGACATTTATCCATTCAGTTCAATAGTTTATTAGATGCGGAGCCATCAAGTTCACAGCCATAATTAAAGTGGGGTCGCACCATAGCTTTGTAAAGGGCTATTGAGATTTTGGGATCCGCGGCCCACCATGCGCCTTTAGTTGCTCGGAGTATGTTTATTGCTTTCTCGCATTTTCCAACTGTTTCAGATATCTGACGCTTCCATCTTAGCTTGTTAGCTAAGTATAATCCTAGATATTTGACCCATTTCACAAATGGGAATGAATATGGGCCGTATCTTATGTCTTCAGCTGCCTGTACCCTATGTCGGGTGAAGGTTATTACTTGGGATTTTCCTGGTGATATTTGGAGTCCGTTGTCCTTTAGCCAAGTCTTAAGTTTAGTTAATGTCTGGCTAAGGCAGAGGTAGGTGTCCTGGAGATTCCAGAAAGTTTTGTAGATGCAGAGATCATCCGCATATTGTATAAACCAGGTGTCTGATGACAGGGCTGTACCTATATCACTACAGTATATGATAAACAGAAGTGGTGCCAGGATCGAACCTTGTGGGAGACAGAAAATTGTACGCCGAGGTCAAATTATGCCAGTTGGTGTCGTAATTATCATAATTCTATTCTGCAGAATGTTCCAAAGGTTTAATATACATGTTTCCGGCAAATTCATTAAACAGAGCTTTTGTACTAGAATTTCTGGAACTACATTATCATATGCTCCAGTCAGGTCTGTAAACACATAGGTTGTGTAGTTGTTGGCTGTCAAACTCTCTTGTACCTCAGTAACTAGGTATGCGAGAGCATCAAGCGTGCCAAGGCCTCTGTGAAAACCATACTGAAATTGGGGAAGTTTTACCTAGCCACTTTAGTCTGAGCCTAATCATGCGCTCCAAGGTTTTATACATGCAACACATTAGAGAAATCGGCCTATATCAGGGGTGGCCAACTTGATTAGACCCAAGATCTACTGTATACTAACGAAACCCTATGCGATCTACCAGTTACATACGTCTTGAAATTTTAAATGAATCAGTATAGTTCAGTACACAATTATGTAGTATTTTTTATTTTATTAAGAGGGAATACATAAAACTGAAAATTATTCGTAGTAACTATTTATTTATATCAGTGTGAGCATTTGGTCTAAATATCTTCCGTCAGATTAGGAAAATAAGGTTTATAGATGGAAATTGCCAACCTTAAAGAATCCATTGTATGAGCGTTTGTCAAGCGAGAACGGTGTTTATTTTTTGTTTGTTTTTAGTATGAAAATGCTGATTCACATAAATATGTTGAACCAAAACACGAATGCAATTGTTCAACACATTTCTTCAAATATGGATATTTCTCGTTGGAAACCAATGCCCAGAAATCTAGACCTGAGGATAACCTTGCTTTTAGAAATATTTCGTTTTGAAATATCATGTGGTCCATTTGAAATGCATCTGTAAACTTTTTAGTCATTTCATAGATATCACTGTGATCAATACAATTATTAAACGGATAACTGATGAATTCCACCAACTTCTAAATTTTTTTGAAATCACTAAAGCGAATTTTGAAGTCTGATACCACTGCCTTAATTTCTGTCGTGTACTTGTCTGGAATGAAATTGTAGTTAGGATGTTTTTCCATATGATCCTTGATGTTTACAAATTGTTGAAATTTTTTCTTTTTGATGTCAACTATTAAATACGCTGTTTGATTTTGGTATGCTGCAATAGAACCCATCATTTCTGTTAATGTTTTATTCTTGCCTTGTAGTTCCAGATTTTAAAGTACTCAGTTTTCCAGTAAAATCTGCTAAAAATGCTAAATCACATAGCCAGTCTAAATCAAGCAGTTGCCGATAATCATCACCAGTTTCTTCAAGAAATTTTATTATTTCGTCCAATAGATCTCGAAATCTTTGAAAAATTTGCTTCTACTCAACCACCATAAGTCAGTGTGCAATGCCAAATCTGGTTCCTTCTCATCTAATTGCTGTTTAAGGAGCCACCTTTAGAGAGATTTTTCCTTTTATGGAATTTACAATCTTGAAAGAAATATCCATTACTTGTTTTGTGTTTAGTCTCTGACTAGTCGGTACTTTGATGGATTATGCAGTGGTAGCTAATGAAGTTTGGAAAATCTTCAACTTTGTGACAAAGGACAATAAAACCATTATGAACACCTGTCATTGCAGTAGCCCCATCAGTTGTCATTGACACGAGTTTATACAAAGGTAGCTTAATCTTGCTAATATATGCTTTGAATTCCGTGAATATATCAAGGCCACGAGTTTTTCCTTTTAACGAAATCATACTTAGCAGTTCTTCTTTCGTCGAGAAATCTTCAAAGACCATTCGGATAAAAATAATTGTACAGTATCAGTAATATCCTGTTGACTCGTCAAGTTGTAGCGAAAAAGCAACGCAGCGAATTATATCTATTTGTAGTTGTTCGTTTATGTTGTCATAATTTTTATTTTTGATGTGTTCTCCATCGGATAAAGGTTTGCACTTTTGTGCAATTCTGTAGCTTACTTGGAAAGAAGCTTCAGTTGTAGCCTTACTTTGCTCAATAGGCTTAGAAAACACTGTTTCCTTGGACTGTTACTTGCGATTTCAGTGCTTGCAATTTACTCCTTCTTATTTCGTTGTTAGTTGGAAAGTCTGTCTGATACTTACTATTCATTGTGTTAAAATGTCGCTCTAAATTTCCTTTTTTCGGTATTACCACGGATATATTGCATATTAAGCAGCAACAGTTTTCTTTCACCATAGTAAAGCAGTTCCCATTCTTGGTGAAAGTGATAAGTTTTTGATATCTTTGGAGCACATCTTTCAAGAATCTACAAAAATTAAATTAAAATATTAATAACATAATGCGCATAAATATAAAGTAGAAATATCCTACCACGCAATGCGAATTAAATTTATTTTCGTTAAGATGGTACAAAGTTATAGCTGTGGCCAAATGAATTGGAGGGTGTGTGAACGCGCTTTTGCCGCACTTGGGAACAATTTCGCGATGCGCTCTCTTTCTATAACTTGAAAATTGCAACGCTGAGCGGCCTGTGTTGCCTTGTACCGTTCGCTACCCACCCCCAAACCTTCCACCTCCCTTTCAACAGACAAAAATGTGTTAACCTGTGAATGGGAATTAGAAAGTGTGTCAATGTGAGCGTGCTAGATAGAGGATGTTTTGATTTTTAGTGATTTCCGATTTTTTATGTGCGATTTAAATAATTAGTTTTAGGTATTTATTAATTATAGTAAATTAGTGTAATAATTTTACCGAACAAAAGGTGCAGTAATTTATAATTAGGGTAATTTAGCAAGAGAATCGTGCTACTAAAAGTGGGTACTCTGGAAGAGACTTATTCTCCTACTCCAGGTGTTTTGGGACTAACGACTCCAACAAGACGCACGTTATCGAAAGCAGAACCACCGCGGCTGAAGAAGCCAGAGTTTCGCCGGCAGAATAAATCTATCACTCACAATATGTACAAATATTTCAAATTTCTTGTGGACAATGATGGTGAAATTTTGTTATCTATGTGTACGCTGGTGAGAAAAGACTTGAAAAATATGAACGTACTTGATAGTGATGAAATAAAAAACTGCAGTGATTAGTTACCACAAAAAAACAACCACATTGCGAAAAAAATTAGGAATGTACAGGCTATTTGCGTGCAACTTGTGATGTCGGTTTGAGAACTGTCCAGCACGTGTGTCGTGAGGGAAAATCACCTACGATTGTTTCTTCAAAGAAAAATATGAAACAATACAGTACTCTAACAAAGCTTAGCGACTTTGACAAGGACATTGTCAGGACAGTACACGAATTTTATGACAGTGATGAGTACCGAATCTCATAAAACTTAAGAAAAAATTAATAGAGAAGAAAAATTTTATAGGATCTGCACGATCTGTAAGACATATATAGAACAATATAGGTTTTAAATACAGGCGCCAAAATGATGGTAGGCGATTTTTGCTTGTGACCTAGTGACCTCTAGAATCAAAATTTTGAGGAAAATGAGCTCCCTACGTAGCTCAGGTGACACGAGACCTATTTTTTACTTGGATGAAACTTGGGTAACTCAGAACCATTCTTTAAAAAATATCCTGGCAGAATTCAAGCCAATGTGGAGGCATAAAGATACCTGTCGGAAAAGGGGCAATGCTGATTGTGGGGTCACCAAAGACTGGCTTTCTCCAGGAATGCAATTTTGTCTACAGATGCAGTAAAACCAACAAATCTGAAGCTTATCACTCAGAAATGAATACAACGACGTTTAAAGACTGGTTTTTGAATGTTTTGGAGGAGAGTTCTATCATCGTCATGAACAACGCCAAATATCATTTGGCAGTGATAAACCGAGCTCCAACAACCAAAACACCGAAAGCTGATGTAGCTGCTTGGCTAATAGAAAAGAAAATTTCCTATTTGCCAGATGAGTGCTGAGATGCTGGAAATGGTCCACATGAGTAAAGAAGAACCGGTGTATGAGTTGGATGTACTTGCAAATGAAAGAGGGCATGAAGTAGTCCACTTACCCCCTTATCATTGCCAGTACAATCCGATAGAGCTCATTTGGGCCCAAGTCAAGAGAGATGTGGCGGAGAATAATAACACTTTTAAAATTCCCGATGTCGAACGTGTGTTACATAAAGCCATGGAAAACGTCACGGTCAAACAGTGGCAGAAATGTGTTTACCACACCGAAAAACTGCAAACAGAAGATTTCGAGAAGGAAGTGTTCCGAAATAATGTAATCGAGCCTCTTAGAATCAACCTCAACAAAGAATCAACGACAGAAGACGAGAGCAGCGAAGTAGTGGAAGATGAAGAGGAAGGCGTTGATAGAGATTACGTAAGATATTGAAGAACATTTAACATATTACGCATTAAATTTATAATCAATTACTGTGAAGATTTAATATCTTGTACTTAAAAGTTAAATAAAATAAACATTTGCTATGTTAATGTTATTTAAAACACCAAACTCAAATTTAATTTGTTTTATTGTTGGAAGTAAGTTACTTTATTACTCTGATATTATTAATTTTGCTTAAAAACATTTGGCTTTCTAATAATAATCATGAGTACGATATAACATTTTTGTTTATTTAAATAATGGTTGATTTTTATGAACAAAAAATTGCAATGGCCATACCTTTTTTCTGTATATAAATTTTTGGCTTTCGGAAATTTTAAATATATAGTCAAAATAAATCAAAAATAAATTTTTCGTTAATTATGCAAGTTTTTCAGTGCAGAGGGTAACAAAATATAGTTTTGATTTTAGTTGTAAATATGCAATCTGAAAATAAAATTTAACACGTGCTTGTGGATTTTTTGCCACAAATAAAAGAAGAAGAGTATTTCAATATGTTTCCTTAGTCTATCGAGAAAGTTTTTTTTTTTTTTTTTTTTTTAAACATAATTATTCAATTAGGTTTATTTTTCTGCGCAGACAATAGAATAACAAATATCAGGTCTTTTAAAACCTCCAGTTATATTAAATGAATCTGCACTAACATAATTTTCTTAACGAGATGACATATATCAATATTTTATAACAAAATAGTGATTAAAATTAATTAAAACACAGTACAAACTATTACTTCAAGTAAAGAGGTAAATACAACTGTTAAGCGCACGGTTTGGCAACGGCGCACCGGCCAGTAGATGTGGCCACAGCTATAGCGAGTGAAAATTATTGAGGGTTTCGTTTCCCATTGTAGCAATATGGAAAATATTATCTTACTTTATTTGATGGACGCTCAGATGCATTTCTTTCTTTATTTGATGTTCCTTCAGCGTTTCTCTTCAACCACTTATCCATGAGGCGCGATGCAGTGTCTAATACTGATTTACGTTGACGTCGTAACTCCACTAGTCCCTGTCGTCAACCTGCGGAATGACAGCGTCCAACACGCTTCCCGCCTATTGTCAATTGCTCGCTGAAAACAAAAGTGAGCTACCTTGCCACGATCGACCGGACTAATAGCCGCGATCGACCGGTCGATCGCGATCGACCGGTTGGCCACCCCTGGCCTATATGATGCTGGATCACATGGGTCCTTGCCTGGTTAAGGCTCGGAACTATTCTTATAGTCTTCATAGATTCAATGTGAATGTGTTGTAACCATACGTCATTCATTACTTTTAGAAGTGCTAACTTGCCTTTTCTTGGTAGATACTTGAGCATAGCATTATGAATGTTGTCTGGCTCAGGTGACGTGTTCCTACTATTACTAACAGCCGTTTCAAACTCTACCAAATTAAATGGTTGTAATATCTGTTCATTGGGTGTATTTTTCCGTAGGCATACCTTGTTGATTACTGAAGGTGGTGTCATCTTCTCCAGTATCTTCTCTAATACCTCTTGCGTTTTGATATGAGTTGGACGGTTAGTCGAAGCTTTACGAAATTTTCTGATATTCCAAACAATGGTCGGGGAGGAGTTTCGGTTTAAGTTTTTGCAAAAATCTTTCCACTTTTGCCGTTTCTTCCTTTTCAAGAAGCGTTTAACTCTGGCCTGAGTCTTATTTAGTAGAATAAAGTTTTCCTCCGTTGCCCGTTGACGATAGATTTTTAAGGCTTGTTTGCGTTCTTGCACTGCCCACCAAACTGTAGATTTTCTTCGATTTAGTTTGACTGGGTGATTTTCTGCAATCGTCACAAGAGCTGCTTGTTCTATTCCGTTTAATATGTTCTCATAGTCGCGCTGCGTATCACCGGTTTCCTCGAAGCTTGAGAATACGTTGCTTGCTGCTTTTTTGTAGGCCCTCCAATCAGCGCGCTTAATGTTCCATCTATACGTAGGGTTTCTTCCTTGGTATTCTGTGTAATTACGTTGGTAGGAGAAATAAATGGGAAAATGGTCCAGTCCACTGGTATCCTTTATGGTTGTCCACAGAGTTGTGTGGGATATGTGGGTAGACGCCAGTATTATGTCAACAACTGATTTGCGTTCACCTGGTTTTGATATCCTTGTGTAAGAGCCATCGTTAAGGACAACTAGTTCCTCTTCATCTGCTACCTCCATTATCATTTTTCCGACAGCATCCGTTCTTTCACTCCCCTAAACCAGATTATGCCCATTTATATCGCCCATCATTATTACAGGTCGCGGAACTTGTTTCACATAGGAGCTGATGACCTGCTTGCTTACAGTCAAATTTGGAGGGCGCTATATTACTAGTATGGTCGACTCAATACCGTTAACGCAGGTTCTTATTGCACATCCTTCTATACCATTTATGACATTCCTTATTTTTAGGCTACAGTAATATATATTTCTTTTAACCAGAATTGCTACTCCTCCATATCCTTCTGCTCTTTCATGTCACTCAATATTATAGCCAACCATGCTGAAATGTTCCCTAGGTTTAAGCCATGTTTCAGCAATTCCGGCAACGCATACGTCGTACATGTTTAGAAGATGGTGTAAGCTTGCTTTGTTAGATCGTACTGAGCGTGCATTCCAAAATAAAAGATTGTTCACTTGTCTATTCCCGCCATTGTTGTTTAACAAGTAATTGGTGACACATTGTTTTAGATTAGACGGTAAATATCCAGAAGTGGCCATACTAAATAACGACACACCCATCTCACAGACCTTATCTATCATGAATTAATTCATAGGCATTAGTGGAGGTCTATAGGGATTTCGGGTTACTGGTTCTCTGTGGGGTTTGTTAACATCATAATATAAATCAGAAGGGATGTTTTGCTGTGGGATCTGTTGACCAACCGGCGGTCGACGCATCTGTCGTTGAGGAGGTGGATGCCAACGTCTCGTAAGTGAAGTGCTTTTTCGAGGTTGAGAAGGAGTCGGTAACTTTGAGGAAAAGCCAGGTTGTCGTGCAGGAAAGGATGCCGGGCGGGGCGCAGGCAAATGCGGAAAAATGTTCCCTTCTATGAGTGACGGCAGGGCAGTTCTTTTCGCATAAGAATTAGGTGATTCAAGTGCAATAGCTTCTTCCCATGAAATATTCTCGTGGGCCATACGACATTTAATTTGTTTCTGTTTAGAATGTTTGGAACAAACGCGATCTGTTGGTCGGTGGTTACCACCACAATGTACACAGCGTGGGTTACCCTCTTACGTACATTCTTTGGTATCGTGTCGTTCGCCACAAATTGCACCGCGAGCGGCGCTACGACACATTCGACTTGTATGTTCGAAACGGAGACAGTGGTAACATGTAACCACATTCACAACGTACAGTTCAACACTGCAACGAGTGCAATGAATATATACAAAGTTCGGTAGCCTTCGACCAATAAATATCACATGTACTAACCAGGGCCGGCGTTAGGTGGGGTTAAGCGGGGCAAAAGTACCCGGGGCCCGGGCCACCAAAGGGGGGCCCGCGGGCCTGGGTGCCTAAATAAATATAAATCAAACACAAATTTTAAAATCTGCACCAATAATTTTGAACATTTTTGTATTAAAATTTTCTGAATTTATCAACAACAAAAAAGTAAAGTAAAAATATTTTTTGGCGGGGTGGTGGGCTAAGATCGCTTAGCCGGGGACCGTGAGTCCTAGCGCCGGCCCTGGTACTAACTGCCGAGGTATTAGTTCAGTTGTTCCTTCCCGCACTACTTTCCGCATGATCCGGCGGAAAACATCAGTATCACACTCGATTTCTTTCTTTAATTCGTCTTCCGAGAAAAACGTGTCTACATTACATAAAAAGTCCTTCCTTTACAGTAAAAAACCGGGATTACTGGAGATCGCGATTCCGCCAGGAATTGTCATCATAATACTACAGTGGTCAAACGCAAGACTCCACTATAAATTCTTCCCTAAGTACATTTAACGGTTTCACACTGGTCCAGGCTGTATTACAACCTAATTTGTGCTTGAAAATAATGGTCCAGGCTTTATTACAACGGAATTACTGCTTGATAATAATACGTCTTGCGACTGACTACATCAGTATTCCAACGATATTACTATATGTTGTTGTAGCGGAATCGCGATCTCCAGTAGACCCAAAAAACCTTGGTATGTGAAACTTAATTTTTTTGGGATGGTTTCTGACATTAGCTAACCTGTTTGCCCACAATGCTGAATTGAGTTCTGTCTGCACACGATTTCGACGTTTTCTACTAATATTAACTATTGCAGATTTAATGCCTGGTAATGATTCTCTAAGCATTTTTCCTACAGTCATGGAATGTAGCCGACCCAGACACTGTTGATCACTATGAACAGTACCATATTCCGCAATGACATAGAACGATCCAATGTAGAGCTTAGTGTCATCTCTGTCATGCTTGGCTGTGGCATTTAAACTAGGACGCTTACTTTCTAGCTCTTGAATTTAAGGTTTTCTAACTGTTAGGTTTCTGGCAACGGTGACCTTGATCGCTGTTTACCTCGAGCGGCGTCATCCCACGCAGTTTGATTTGCTGTTTCCATGTTCTGATAGTCAATCACTTGCGAAACCGCCTGCTGCTGCATTAGAAGAAGATTATTTTCCTGATAAAGGCTGCCGGAAACATTTTGCTGTCCACCAACATTGCACTCATAACGCGGCAATACGTCCTAGTAACGCATCGGTAGTACCGATACAACTCTAACACTTGGTTTCTTTCCACTGAGTGAAACCGAAATAGAACTAAATTACTCAAAGGCTTTAAAGATGCTGTCTGTTCACCGCAGTAAACTCTTTCACGCACTATAACAAGAATTAACCAGAGATATTTAGTTGTTTACATTAAGTTAATACAATATCGTTATTTTATGTTCGACTATCGATATTGAAATCAAGTTTACGAAAACAAAAAAGGTATGTTCTAATAATTAACCTTTTCTGCCTGAAATTTAATTTTGTTTGATTGCCATCTAATATCTGTATAAAAAAACTTCGGGATTACTGGAGATCGCGATTCCCCCAGGAATTGTCATCATAATACTGCAGTGGTCAAACGCAAGACTCCACTATAAATTCTTCCCTAAGTACATTTAACGGTTTCACACTGGTCCAGGCTGTATTACAACCTAATTTGTGCTTGAAAATAATGGTCCGGTCTGTATTACAACGGAATTACTGCTTGATAATAATGTCTTGCGACTGAGTACATCAGTATTCCAACGATATTACTATATGTTATATTATTTATATATATATATATTTTTTTTTTTTTTTTATTTTTTTTTTTTTTTTTTTTATTGGCTTTTGGTTTCCTGACCATACAGCCATCCTATGTATACAATTTTACATTATGTATTTGCAGATACTAATACTAAGCAGAGTTAACATGACGTATACATTACATTGTAAAAAAATTTATGTTTTCGTATATTACACTAATACTACAGTATAGCATATACAATTACATGCTTTCCCAATTTCCCTCTCCCATATTAAAATTAATACAAGAAAGAACAATATACAACATAATCTCAGAAACATATCTATATTGTAATTCCCATCGTTATAAAAAATTCATATATTATTTTATACGTTCTGACGTCCTCAGTGGCCAGAAGTGTGGTGACCCTGGTTGGGCCCACGTAACCCAGGTCGCGTAGTTTTTTGAGGAGCTTCTCTGTTGCTGCTCTTCTCATCGGGCATCCTAATAACAGATGGTTGGTGTCCTCCACCTCTCCACACTCACAGTAAGGCGTCTCTTGGGCTCCGATGCGGTGTAAGTGTTTCTTAAAGGCTCCATGGTTGGCTTTCAGACGCATAATTGTTACATAAAATTTTCTGGTTACCCTCCATTTTTTGTACCAATGTGATTTAGGTATATGCGGGTGGATTTCCCTGTAATGACTTCCTTTGTACTCTGCTGTATGTTGTTGTAGCGGAATCGCGATCTCCAGTAGACCCAAAACTTCCTACCTTTCTTTTTTATTAAAACTTTTATAAGCAACAAGTTAGTTATCCACATTAGCACTAAATAGTATCGACCTTCCATCTTAAGTTTGTTTCGAAATTCATTAGCTTACATTTTATTCATTGGTTCTTAAGTAGTTTAGTTACCTAGTCATTACTCGTAAAAATTCAATCAAATTATATATATATATATATATAAAGTTAGTCGAGTATAGCGCCTATCATATTTAGTAAAAACGTTAAACAATATAGTATAAACTTCATAATAATTTAAGGTTGTTTTTTTTAGAAGATGGTTGAATATTTGGGAAAATCATGACTGGAAACTGTAGCGCCCGTCGTAGATACGTTGCAAAGGGGATGGGTTGTAATTGCTGTAAGAAGTGGTTTCACTGGGCATGTGGGAAAGAGGAAACGGCGGAAATAAATGAGGCTCTCCCATGGTTTTGTTCACTTTGTCTTGGAGATGATAGGATGTGGGAGATTGGAGAAACGATTAGGGAGTTGCGTGAAAGGATCAGGGTTCTTGAGGCTCGTCCTGTGGAAGCTCAGCCTCTGCAGGTGTGGCCTGTGGTGACCCCGCCTGTGGAGGTTCAGCCTGTGGGGGATCAGCCTGTGGAGGCTCAACCTGTGGAAGACCAGCCTGTGGAGGCTCAACCTGTGGAAGACCAGCCTGTGGAGGCTCAGACTGAACAGCACAGCCTGTGGGGGTTGAGCTTGTCGAGGCTCATGCTGTAGAGGCAGAAAGTAGAGATATTGGGTTGGAGGAAGTTGAGAAGGATAGGTGGGAGCTGATAACAGGTCGTAGGAGAAACATGGTTAACTGCATGAACAAGCCAGACACTTCAGTAATTGTGGGAAAAAATAGATTTGACCTGTTGCCAGAGTCTGGAGGAGAAGAGCCTCGTGTAGATGTTGGAGTAGGTAAGATACAGCAGACCTTTAGGAATAAGGGCGTGCAGCGCAAGAATAGGGGGGGGGGGAAAGGGTTCTGCTGCTAGTTAGTAGTCATCGGATAGGTGTACGCCCTCTTCTGCAGGATCAATTAGGTACAGGAGACCAGGTCACAAGTTTTTTCATACCTAGTGCAACATTAGCTCAGGTAATAGAGGATATAGGTTCACTTTGTAGGAGTTTCACTAAGGACGATAGAGTAGTGTAGTGGGACAGGCGGGAAATATTATTGATAGAAACGTGAGTTATAGTATAGAGAGTAAACTGAGGAAGGTGGTGAAGGAGGCACAGCATACCAGGGTGGAGCTCATGCAGGTCCAACGTCTTGACAGGTCACAATTGAACCATGCTGTGAGGCGGGTTATTGTGGAAACAGAAGTGCTACTTGGGAAAGGCATTAGTTCTGTGTTGGGGGTTGTGCCTGGGAACACCATTGGTAGGTGGGGTTTCACTAGGCATGGCCCACACCTAAATGGAAGCTGGAAGGGAGTACTTTCTGAGTTGTTAGCTAAAGCAGTGAGGGAGCCCATTTCCAGTGACAATGGGGTCAGAACTCTGCCTTTTTTAGGTTAGGGGCTGCTGGTGAAGGGACAAAAATAGATTATCAAAGTGATACTGATTGCAAATTCACGATGGGAAAAGTCACAGATGTTAAAGAAATAGATGAAGTGGCTGAAACTTGTGAAGAAATTGAATTCATACTCAGATTTCAGAGGTGAGAATAGAATGATCATCATTGGTGGGGATTTAAATTTACCAGGTGTAAACTGGGAAGGAAATAAGATAAATAACACAAGGGAACAAAGATTTGCAAATATCTTAGTAAGGGAAGGAGGATTTACACAAGTGGTTCAGCAAAACACTAGTAGACAAAATATTTTGGATACATTTCTAATTAAGCCCAATCAAAACCTTGTGGAGTGTCAAATAAGTGATCATGAGCAGTTCTGATGGATATTAGATGATTCAGTAAACCAGCAGCCACAATTGAAGGGGGTAATATGTACAGTTATAAAATGGCACAGGTTTCAAATTTGAAGAGATAATTCAGAGAACAATTCAGCAAATGGAAGGAAGGCACAAGTACAGTAGAGTCAAGGTGGGAAGAGATCAATGAGATAATAAGAAACGGGGAAGAAAAATTTATTCCAAGGCAGAAAATAAAGAGAAGTGGAGAACCTATGTACTATAATAGGGAAGTGAGGAGGTGAAAGAGGTTGGTAAGAAGAGAACATAGCAGAGTTACGAGAGAGCAGGGTAGTAGGGAATATTTAAAACAACTAAACAAGGACTTAATAACAGCAAAGAAAGTGGCTAAAGATGGGTTTATGAAAAGTATTGTCAGTACAGGAGGACCAATGACTGATGCATCTAGAAATTTCTATGGCTATATCACGAAACTGAGGGGAAAGGAGGGTGTAGAGACACTTATAAATAAGGATGGAGACGAAGTTACTGACGATTTGAAAAAGGCAGAGATTTTAAGTAACTGGTTCAGTGAAAGCATTAGGGACAATGAATCAGAAACGGGAGGGTCTAATTCGGAGAACGAGCTTAACAACACAATTGGAAATAAAGATAGTAAAAAATTAGTAATTCATCCTGAAAAAATCATGAAGGAAATAAGAAAGCTGAAAAACTCAAAGGGGCTGGCGTAGACAATATTACTATAGATATCTTAAAGATAGCCGGATGTGACATTGTACCTTATCTTGAAATATTATTTAAATTGAGTCTGGATACTTGCTGCTTACCACAGGACTGGAAAAGTGCTGTAATAGTACTGGTATATAAAGGAGGAGTGAGAAATAGAGTTGAGAATTACAGGCAAATCAGTTTGACATCAGTAGTAGGTAAATTAATGGAAAGATTGACATGCAACCACATCAGAAATATATATGAGGAATGCAATTGGAGCGTGGTGGTGTAACGGTTAGCGTTCTCATCTCTCATTAGGGAGGACGGCGGAATACATCCAGATTTGGGTTTTCCATGGTTTCCCAAATCACTCCAGGCAAATGCCAGGATGCTTCCTTCAAAAGGCCATGACCGAATTCCTTCCCATTCCTTGCCCCCATCTTTTCCCCCCATCCTGTCTCGTCTCTAAAGACCTCGCTGTTGAGAGACGTAAAGCAGTTAAAAAAAAAAAAACATTTTCAAGCAGGCAACATGGGTTCAGGCAAGGATATTCATGCAAATCTCAGTTGCTGGGATATATGCAAGATATTTCAGATGAAATGGACAATGGAGGCCAAATTGATAGTGTAGCACTAGATCTGTCAAAGGCGTTTGACACAGTCAGCCATAAAATGGTAGTAAATAATGTAAAAATCATTGGAGTGGATGAGAAAGCGATTTGCTGGGTAGAAGAATTTTTAAAAGGTAGAAAACAGAAAGTTAGGGTAGGAAATGTAGTATCAAAAGAAGTGGAAGTAAAAATGCTGCAGGGTAACGAATTGGGACCATTGCTATTCATTATTGTAATGAATAATTGTGTTGATTGTTTAATATCTGAAATTCGAATGTTTGCAGATGCCATAATGTGACATAAAAGAATTAAAATGATAGATGATTGTAAACAGTTGCAGGGTGATCTGGACAGGATATTTAGTTGAGTTGGTAAACATGGGATGAAGATAAATGCAAAGAAGAGTCAGCTTATTAGATACACAATTAAAAAACAAAAGGTTAATTATGAATATAATGTGGGGAAAGAATTGCTTACAGAAGACTTGAAATGTAAATATGTTGGCATTACATTTGACTGGGCAGGACACATTGGACAGGTGGTTGGAAAAGGTTTCAAAATTCTGCACTTGTTGGAGAAAGTGATGAGGGGATGTATGAGAGAAGTAAAGGAATCGGGTTACAAAACTTTGATGAGTCCATTGCTCGAATATGGTAGTGTAGTATAGGACTCTCATTTTATGTATGAAATACAGGAGTTGGAGGGGGTGCAAAAAAGGGCTGCTAGATTTGTTTCTTCAAATTATAGCAGAATGCAATCAGTGACGGAAATGATAAAGGAGCTGGGATGGGATTCATTGCAAGACAGGAGGAGGATGAGGAGGGTCATGGGAGTGTACAGGGCGTATACTGGCGATGAGGCATGGAAAGATATTAGAGTAGGTATGAAAAGTAGTGCAAGGAAGGGAAGAGATGACCATGACCACAAGCTGGCACTCGATTTTAGGCACAAGGGTGTGGGAAGATTCTCTTTTTTAGGGAAGGGAGTCAGGAATTGGAATGAGTTACCAAGAGAAATGATGAATAATTTACCGAAAACGTTGAAAAAATTTAAAGATAAAATTTGTAGAGGGCAAATGTAGATGGGTGCAGGATAGGGTGAAGATGGGAGTGTAGGGAAATTGCCACTGGAGCTTGTGCTCCATTGCAATTAAATTAAATTAAAAGTTCACTAATTTAGAATATCAAATTTTATTATTTTTGTATAATAATGGGTCACATAAAATTAAAGTTTCATTTTAAGACATTTCTACAGTTTATTTGCCTGAACAAATAATTTCACTTGTTTGTATGGAACAGCTGCAATGACAGATTTCATAGTCAAACTCATTACTCAATGTTTTCAAGTTCAACAGCTTTTAATTTCTTATTCCGTTTTTACTGGTATATGTTTTTATTAGAAATGTTAAAGTGTCATTATACTAGAAAGTCATTGGTACACTTAGGTACTGGATACTTCAAAAAGGGTTAAAAAGAAGTATTAATCCACATTAAAAATAGTTTTGTCAAGATGTTATCATTATGAGAGTAAATATGGTTGAAGAATTTTGATTTTAACATGTATATGAAAAATGTGATGCTTTCTTAAGTGAATGGCTATTTGAACACAAAGCATTTATTAGAATTATAAATTTTAAAAAAATTGTAAAACAGGTGGGAAATAAGATAAATAAATGTACACACTACACTAAAAATAAGTTTATTGAAACAAGTGAACAGGCTGCAGAAACATAGAGAATCTGAATTAGGGAGAAAAAAAAAATCATAAATGAATGAAATAAATTTGTTAGAATAAAAACTAATTGTGTTGTGATGTAGTTACTGGTTAGATTTGAGTTTTTATTATCAGTAGTTATAATGGTATAGGATAAACTGAATAAATTAAATCTAAAATTGTGACATATTTCACCAGCTTAGAAACAGAAAAAATTACAGTGTCATACAATAATGTTAGTGCACATATTAGATATTATCAGCAAGAAAATTAAATTATAAAACAAGAAAATAGTACAACAATAGGTTTCTAGAAAATAGTGGGTACACGGATGTTCTTAGTACACACAGTCATTGAATGAGAAACAAGCTGCTAGGAACTAATAGGTTTATGACCTGCGCTGCTCTACAGTTGCTCCGTTGAGTCTTTTCACATAGGTAGCCTTGTTACTAATTGGATTATGTGAAGTCTTACAAATGCACAGCTGCTCTAAGTTTCTCCACCTTGTCCAAGTAGTAACAAGATTAGGAAGTCATATCAGTGCTAATGTCTACCCATGTACACATATATAAAAAGAAATCCATTCATTTTTAGCACATTCTTTCACAAAGTGTTGCTGCAGCAACACTTTTTATAATAATGGTGGTAAATTTCAAAGTGTTTAAAAAGTGCTCTCCAAATGGGAAGCTCACACTCTATCTAGGAAAAAGAGATTTTCTAGATCACATAACAAGTATTGAACCAATTGGTAAGTAGTCCTTTAGCTATGAAGTTTGCCATAATCCTTCATCCAACATACTTTTTTTTTTTTTAAAAAAAAAAAAAAAAAATAATAGTAATTCAACAAAACAGACCTATGTTTTCGCATGAGCTGTGCGTGTGTGGCACACTTTTTAAAATTCTATAGTGTGGAAATACGGGGGAGGGGCAGGAGTAAAACAATGGAACAATGAAGGAAGAAACAATGGTTGCAGTAAAAAATAAATTCTCCCAATTTATTATTCATGCATTTCTTTATTAACATTATTTCCTGACCAGATGAGTTCAACAAAGGCAATTTCAACCTAAGTAATTGAAATACATTCAGATCAACTCCAAATCCTATGTACATAAAAATTATTTTATTTCTGTCATTATAACTACATTTTGTTTCAAGTTTTTCGGAGGAAAATAGACTAAAAATACATGTTTCATGAAGCAAGTGTTTTACAGCTGTCTAAAAATAACTCTAATTTCAGCGTCATACTTAAGCTTGCACCCAAATTTCCATGAAATTTGGATACAGGTAATAATGTTCTGTAGCCAGTAGCTTTATTTATATAAATCAAATAATGGTAGTTAAAACTTACTTTAAGCAATTTTCCTGCATACCCATTTTCCCCTTTCTTGTACCCACCTACTTTTGCCCTCGACAAATTTTAACTTTAAATACAGTAAAAGCTCCTTATTCATGGGGAATACATTCCATAAATATGCCGCAAGTATGTAAACCACAAATATGGAATGGTAATTTGTATGGGATTATAAGATATAAGTTCCAAGGTTCAAAAAAAAAAAAAAAAAAAAAAAAAAAAAAAAAAAAAAAAAAAAATTAAAATCAATTTATTAAAAGATTTTAAGCAACATATTTTAATTATTATTGTTAGGCTTATGCAATGTTTTAAAGAATTTGGTAATTATTTGCCACTTTTAAACGGTCTTTCAATTCGAATTGATATTCAGCTGTGGTATTAACAATTAGTCTTTTAAAAACAAGACTTCTTTCCATAGACGGTTCAGTTTTCATGAAGAAATCACAAAGCTCATTTGCCACCCATAGACCTTCACACACGCTTTTTAAATTAAATGTCACAATTTCAGTGCTTGTTGAAGCCTTTTCACCAATGGGTTGATGATTTAACACTTGCTCCAAGTCGATTTCAGTCAAATCTGCATCTTACGATTCAAGCATATCTTGCATGTCACTTGATTCTATCTGTTCAAAACCATCTTGTCCTATTCCATTTGCAACTTGAGCAATGTTTGCAGTTTGAATTTGCACGGACTCTCCAACATTTCTGACAGTGAGATCAGGACACAGTTTCTTCCAGCATGATTTCAATGTGTATGGCTTCAGTTCTTTTATTGTAACAATGCATTTTGCTATGTCAAAATTTTTCCAACATTGCATAACATTCATATCAGGATCACATTTCATGGTGAGCAGTATGATTTTGAAGGTTTGTCTAATGTAATAGAGCTTAAAGACCTGGATTATTCCTTGGTCCATAGACCAAAGTAAAGGAAGTTAGGAGGCAAGAATATCACCTTTATATTTAGATGCATTGTTTCAAGCTCAAAAGGGCGAACTGGTGCATTGTCCAAAACTAAAATGGCCTTCAATTCTAAATTAATTTTCAACTTCATGAACAAATCAATTCCGGGCCATTTTCAGAAAATAACACATGTAATCCACACTTTCTTATTTGCATGCCAAAACACTGGCAGGTCATCCATGTTTTGATTTTTCAAAGCACGGGGATTTAAAATGCAGTAAAGCATTAGTGGCTTAATAACACAATCACCTGAAGCGTTAGAACTCAGCAGCAGTGTAACTCCATCTTTCGCTGCCTTGAAACCAGAGTCGTACTTTTAACTTTTGGATATAAATGTTTTGCTTGAAATGCTTCAGTTTCCTCTGCGTTAAACACTTGTTCAGGTTTGTATCCACCAACAGCAATTATGTTTAAAAATTCTTCTGGATATCTTTCTGCTGAGGCAGTGTCTGCAGATGCAACTTCTCCAAAAATTTTGATGCTATTCAACGATTGTCGCACATTGAATTTATTGAACCAACCATCCGATGCTTGAAATCCTCCACTAGTACGTTCATCACTAGGTTCTTTAAAATGCATGTAGAGACGTTTTGCCCTCTCGTGGATCATAGGACCATTTAAGGACACTCTTTTCTGGTCTTCAAACCATGACTTGACCAGTGATAAAAGTGAAACAAAATAAAATAATCTTTGTGTAGCATAATTAAAAAAGTTATAATTTTATTTAGATTGGTTATAGATCAAAATAAATAGAGATAGAAATATATATATCATATATATTATTACTATAAGATATTTTTTTTGTCACAAGCCTGTATCTTCCTTCATACTTAACCAAAATCAATGAATTAGGTGTCATTTTAAATCATATAGTCTCCACTTTGGTCACATCATATTATAATAATTGAAGTTTTCGGAATTATACCCTTAAAGGTCAAAAATATCAATATTTCTAAAATGCTGTTTTCTGTGTTACGAGTCATTTATCTCACTGGACACCTTTCTGAAATCGTTTAATGAAGTATCATTTTAAAGATTAAGATCTCCGCTTTAGTGACGTCATATATCAAGACAGAAATTTTTCGGAATTCTACCCTTAATGGGCAAAAGTATCAATATTTTTGCAATGCGTTTTTGTGTCACGAGCCATTTATCTCCCTTAATATCTAACCGATATAGATAAATGAGGTATCATATTAAAGAGTAAGGTCTCCGCCGTGGTAACATTATATTTTAAGAAAGAATTTTTTCGTAATTCGCCCCTTAAAGGGCAAAATGTCAATTTTTCTAAAATGCGATTTTTATATCTCGACCCATTTATCTCCCTTGACAATTAAACAAAATTGATAAACGAGGTATCATTTAAAAGATTGAGTTCTTCGTAATGTCTTCGGTTCAGTTACCACATTTTAAGAAAGAAATTTTCAAAAATTCTAACCTTAGAAGGCAAAAGTATTAATAATTTTACAACGCATTTTTCTGTCACCAGCTATTTATTTCCCTTGATACCTAACCGAAAATAATAAATGAGGTATCGATTTAAATATTAAATTATCTGCTATGGTCACATCATATTTCAAGAAAAAACATTCTCCAAATTCAACCCTTAAGGGGCAAATATATCATCATTTCTCAAAACTTTTTTTGTTTTACCTCGCTTGATAACTAACCGAAATCGATAAATAAGGTATCATTTTAAATACGAAGGTGGCTGCTTTGGCCACACCATATTTTATAATTTTTTTTTTTTTAATTCGACCCTTAAAGGGAAACAGTATCAATATTATTTATACAACTTTTTTTTAATTATTAAAAGCAATTTATCTTCTTCGATACCTTGCCGAAATCGATAAATGACATATCGTTTTAAAAATCAAGGTCTCCAGCTAGGTAAAATCATAAATTCAGGAAGATTTTTTTTGGAATTTGGTGATTATAGTGGTAGCGCGTATGAGACTGTTCAGAGCCAGATCCCTAGACTGCAGCAGCGGATATCACAGAGATGTCAATAAACTTTTTTTTATTCAATAAGTAGCTTTTCAGATTTTTTTCTGTTACAGAAACACTGTCGTGTTGCTATACAATTCCAATGTAAACATTTTATTCGCACAGTAACAAATATTTAAGAGATGTTGATATGTTGTGTGCATTTTTTTCTGGTTGGTTTTATTCTGTTAAGGTCAGTGACAGTTTGTCATAAATACAGAGTGTTTTAAATTTTCCTTACTGTTTCCGAGTATTTTTTTGCTTACCTATTGCACTAAAAAAAAAAAAATGGCTACAAAAGTACGGTTCTACTTTTCATTATATTACAAGCATTCAACTTCACTATTCATTGCATTTTATTCTCGAAATTTTCGCACGGGTCGTCTAGTAAATATATAAAATGAATAGATGTAATGTACATATATAAGTAACTGACTGTAAAATGAAATGAGAGATGGCAAGCAGGGCCAGTGTTGGGGAGGGGTAAGCGGGTCAAATGTATCCCGGCCCGCCGGGCTGACGGGGGCACGATCACCAGCTGTAAAGATCGCCCATTTAGCCTGAGGGAGGGCCCTAACCAACAAATTAGCCAAGGGCCACCAACTGGTTATGTGACTGCTAAGAACGCTTACCCCGGGCCACAAAATCCTAGCACTAGCCCTGATGGCAAATGGCAGGTTTAACGTAGGTTTAGGTCAGAGATGTGTCTGGTGTCAAGGATATGTTGGTAGGCTATGTACAACAAGTGCTCAGAAGCATTTAGCACCAGCTTGTAGCACCACCTAGGTAGAATCAAAATTATTTATTCCAGCTGCAGAAGACTTCATCTACAGAATAGATTAAGAAATTTGTAATGAAAAGTAAAATAGATTTACTAGGGAATATTTTACATTTCACAATTTCTGAAAGTAAAAAATTATTAAAATTTTGCTAAATGTGACAGTTATTTAGTTAACATATTTAATATTGTGTTGCGTGGCTGTGTCGACCACAGGTACTTGCACAAACATGGCCACATATTTCTATGTTCTTAATAAAGCATTTTTCCCAGAAAATTGTGTTTTTTGTGTTATGTGTTTTGTTGTTGCTGCTCTCCTCCCTTAAACTTTGGTGAGGTTGGGTGTAGTTTATCTTTCCCTTCCATATAATATTGTATTTTTGTATATATATTAATGAAGTTTATGTTTGAAAATTTGTTAAAGCTGACAGAATAAGACATACAGATTATGTTATTTTTAATCTTTACTTTGTCTTTATAACCACTTTTATCTCTGCATGTCACATAAATACTCATGTTACATGATGTTCCAGATGGTGTAGTTCTTCTGGACCCTGACTATATTGATGAGAGGAAAATATTTGGGCAGGTTATATGTAGCTTCAGGTATGGACGTGAAGAAGATGAAGTTATGGGACTTAACTTCCAGAAAGCGAGAGTATAACTTGACGAAACTTCAGGTATAGTTATTTAATTCAGTTGTAAGTCTGTAGGTTGTTTTTCAAAATGAAGCTATATTGTTCAAGTATTTCCACAGTTTAAATGTAGTTCTTCATATGCATTTAAACTGTTACCTGAATCAATATTTTTCCTTTACAGCAATTCTTATTTTCATATTTCTGTGAAGTAATAAATGTGCAATGGTTTTGTAACTAATTAACTATTCAGTTTTGGAACCAAGTTTCCCTCAAAACCTTCTAACCATAAATTTTATCATTTATGAATATTCTATCTATCTAATAGTTAGCATTGATCAGTAATAACTAGTTACGTTTAAAAATTTCAACAGTCAATAGGATATTAGTAACAACTTTCAGATGCTTCTTTTTTCTCCATATTGCATTCTGTATTTAATGGATGTTAGTATTCAGTTCCATTGGAAGGCAATAATTCTTCAAGTAAATTCATTTATATTTATACAGTTAATGTTTATGGTATTTATAGTTTTAAAATGTTTGCCTTTACTTCTCAGTTTTTTTTGTCTATTATTCTAACAGATAATATCAAAACCTGAATTTGAATTATGTAGTGCTGGTTCCCTAGAATAGTCACATGAATAAAACAGAAAAGGTTACAACTTACTAGAAAAAAGTAATTGCTCCATTTTTATGGAGGAGAGTGAAGAGAATGCTGAGAGTGTAAAAGGTGATGAAGATATTGGGAGAAGTATTAAGAGTAGTGCAAAGAAATGAAAAGATAGCCATGATCACAAGCTGGTACTAAATTTAAGGTGCAGGAGAATGTGAACATTTTCTTTTGTAGATAAGAGAGTCAGGAATTGGAATAAATTACCAAGAAATGTGATTTATAATTTACCACAAATGCTGAAAAAATTTAAAATTAAAATTTGTAATAGGCAAAAGTAAATGGATGAGGAAATTTACTCTTAAAGTATTTTTTCATAAAATCGTACACTCCATTTCAGTAAAATTAAATCATGGGTCATTTATGAGGGCTTAAATTTTTATATCTAAAAATTTGGTATTTAGTCCAGACAACATAACAGTTAGGGATATTAAAAACACCCTCAAATGAATATATATAGGATAGTTTTTTATCTCGATTATTGACCTCAATATTTATTATTGTGAATTAAACCTTTGTTATGGGACAGTGGTTTATAAATTCCATAAGTTTCTAACAGATGGCAGGGTGTTAATTTACCGTCACAGGTTGCGTAATCATCCAGTAGATGACGTTTCGTTTCGATTTATTTATGCTACAGTCTGTTACACGCCATATGTGTGTTTGTTGAATTTTAATTGTGCTGTGTATTGTCTTATAATTATACTATATTGTTGTGCATCGTTTGTGTGTTATTATATGTAATGACAAAGTAATTACACACATGAATATAATATTGAAGAAAAACGTTATGATAAATTAAAAAACGTGTAAGTATTTCTTGCTTGCTTCTCATTTTTCTTCTTTTCTTTATTGCCAGCTCTCCAGTATTCCTTCATTATTGCACTGTGTATCTCTTTATCTCCTTTCTACTTTGGAATCCTGTCACATTCGAAATCTGCTTCCGGAAATTGTTTTCTTTCCATACTGTTCACTGATAACTGATATTATTTCGTACAGCAACGCGTGACCGGGAGAGTTTGTTCCCGGATATATTACATAATTACTTAGATCATAATTGTCTAAGTAATCGTGCTATTTTGACATCAAAATATGACGTCGACGAAATTAACTCTTGCCAGGCGATCTGATGTCTTTTAAATCAATAGACACTATTGTAGATGAAAATGAAGCCGTAAATTTTCCAACTGAGTTTTTAAAACCACAAAATCTTCGGTTAAAGATTGGTTCACCAATTATTCTTCTCCGTAACTTGAATTCACCTAGACCATGCAACAGTACACGTTTGGTCATCAAAAGGATCACCGGAAATGTTTTTGAAGCAACTATTTTGACTGTAAAGTTTAAAGTAGAAATCGTCCTGTTGCCACGTATTCCAATGATACCATCAGAATCTCCAATACTATTTAAAAGGTTTCAATTTCCGATTTGTTTGGCTTTCGCTGTGACCATAAATAAGTCTCAAGGCAAACAATGTCCGTTTGCGGCTTGGAAAATACATGTTTCTCCCATGGGCAGCTATGCCTTCTCACGTGTGCGGAAACCATCAAATCTATTTGTATTAGCAAGAGACAGGCTAACCAAAAATATTGTGCACCAATTAGTAGTGCTTAGCTAAATTAAAATTATAAATTTTAATAATTTAAAATAATGAAAATAATTGTTAAAAATGTTTAAAAATCAACTTCATCTACCTCATTTATAAAACTGAAATTTCAATAAATAAATAAATTATTTTTATAAATATCAATTTTTTATATAATTTAAATTAAGTAATTTGTAATAAAATGTAAATTTAAAATTTTTATGTTTGTTTGTCCTTAATTTCAACTCTGCGAAACTCTTTACCAATTACTTTTGAATTTTAAATCGACTAAAACATTTTTGGATTTATTAGTGAATATTAATTTGACTACATTAGGAAGCTTAGAATAACATTGATCCAACGTAGGTACTATAACTATTGAGTCACAGCAACGCGTGACTGGGTCAGCTAGTACATATATATGCTAATTGGTAGAAAATATTAGTTCAAGACACAGTATAATGAGGTGAGAGCTCTGATGTCTGAGAAGCAAACTGATATAAGAATAGTAGGAAAAAAGGTTAATTTATTGTAGTTAACAACTCTTATATTAGGCTAAAGGAAGATTAATCTTGTATTAGAGGATAAGAGATTTCTATAGTTTTTGTTCATCTTAATAAGTAATGATAATATAAATAACGAAAGAGAGGAGCCACTGCTAATCACAAGTGATGACACAATAGTGAAGAAATAGGAAAAACACAAACAACAAACAAAATAAAATTTTAGGTTTTGATTCTTTTTTTAGCAGTGTAATATATAGTTCACAGAGAAAGAATCAGAGAGCACTTTGAAACTGACTTCTACTCTACATACTCAATGTTCTGCTGTTGTAAACTGCAAAAATATACATTTTGTGCTGTCCTACTATTATTTGTGTCTCTCTGATTGCTTTTTTATATTTGGTTATCAGCACTACTTTTTTCTCCATCAGATCATTGATAAATAATGAGTTTAACATGAGACAAAAGGTATGGATTAGATAATATAAATAAAGTAAGAGAGAGAAACATTCATAAATAAATTATATAATTCTAAAAAATATGTATTTCAACTGATCCATGTATCGTTTTATTTTCCCCTATATTAGTGGTTTATTGCTTGATTCATGTCAAAGAAAATAAAAAACTTATTCTATTTTTATGCACATTAATAGGAGAGGTTATTGAAGAAACTTGGTTCCAATGCATTTCCATTTACATTTACTCTTCCACCAAATGCTCCAGCATCAATAACACTGCAGCCAGGGAGGGAAGATGAAGGTGATCCATGTGGTGTACAATACTATGTGAAAATATTTGCTGGTGAATCTGAAACAGATCGCACTCATAGACGGTACGTTACCTTCACATGTGATTTTGAAATTAATTACATGGAAAAGAAAGGGAAAATACACTCAGCACTCACCAAAGTTGAAGAGAGGAGGGCAGCAGCAACACAAAACAACACACAAACAAAGAAAAAACAATATTTTAGGTGAAAACCTTTTTCAAGTTAACAGTGGGAGGTGGCTGGGCTTGTGCAAGACTTGCGTTCAACGCAGCCACTCATAGAGTGCAATAGACCATCGGAGGTGGTGGGGGGAGCAACGATAATATAACCACTAGTATAAGAAGGATTAAAATGGTTGAAAAAATAATAATAGTAATAAAAATATAAATAAATAAAAATTAATTTTTGTTTGAAAAATATATGAACCTAAACACCTATACCCCCATCACTTACCAGCACAATAGATTCATATATTTTTCAAAAAATTTCAATTATATTTTTATTTATATTTTTTATTACTATTATTATTTTTTTAACCATTTTAATCTTTCTTATACTCGCGGTTATATTATCAATGCTCCCCCCACTACCTCCGACGGTCTATTGCATTCTATGAGTGGCTGCATCGAACGCAAGTCTTGCGCAAGCCCAGCCACCTCCCTCTGTTAACATGAAAAAGGGGTTTTCACCCAAAATATTGTTTTTTTCTTTGTTTTTGTGTTGTTTTGTGTTGCTGCTGCCCTCCTCCCTTCAACTTTGGTGAGTGTTGGGTGTATTTTCCCTTTCTTTCCCATGTAAATATTGCCTTGTGGTATTTCTTTCTTTTCATTGTTACCTTTAAAATTAATTAGTTAGAAATTCAGCAAGAAAGACAGAAGTCCCATGTTATTAATATTAAGCAAGTAAGTAGGAAACATTATATGAAACCACAATACCCAACGTAGTGCTCTGTTATAAATTTCAGGTATGGGTGAACTACATACAACCTACCTCAAATTTTTAAAAGCGATACTTTTTTACCCACTCCACATAATTATAATATGGCAATAAGAAACTGTTTAGTAATAATATTGAGCAACAAAGTGCTATGATGCAATGAAACTAAGGAAGAATAGGTAAAATAAATCCAACATTTCCCACAGATGAAGGTGGTTGAGTTGTACAAACACAAAAAGATGAACAAGTGTAACACAATACTTCATTTTTTAATCTTATCCTCACAAGTAGATTATACACCATATGATCAGAATCCTCCAGACACACTTCTGAAACTGCACTTAGACTTTACCCACATTTCCTATCATTTAACATTAATATGGGAATGTGTCCATCCTTTGTCTTCATGACAGCTTAATCTTTGTTTGTGACAATTTTAATTTAATTTAATTGTGATGGAGCACATGCTCTAGTGGCAAGTTACCTACACATCTATTTTTTTTCCTATTTCCAATACCCACCTACTTTTGTTTTACCCTCTATTAATTTAAAATTTAAATTCTTTCAACCTTTTTTGAAAATTATTCATCATTTCTCTTGGTCACTTATTTCAATCCCTGGCCCCTTACCTACGAAAGAAAATATTCCCATACCTTTATGCCTGAAATAAAATGCCAATTTTGGTCACTGATATCTTTTCCTTCGATTTTGATGCGTTATTCCTAATTCTCACAACAATATCTTTCCACAGCTCATCCCAAATACACGATTTGTACACTCCTATAACTCTGTTCACCTTGCACCTGTTTTCCAATGAATCCTATTCCAGCTCTTTTATCATACCGGTTACGGATTGTGTTCTATGATAATTTCCAGAGACAAATCTAGCAGCCCTTCTTTGCACCCCTCCAACTCCTGTATTTGATGCCCAAACTGTGAATCCCATAATACACCACCATATTCAAGTAATGGTCTGATAAAAGTTCTATGACCCAATTCATTTTCTTCTCTGGTATATCCCCCATCATTCTCTATACTTAGAATTCAGCAAGGACGCCGCCTTCTTTTCTCAGAATTCACTATTGAATAACTTATATCTTTAAATGAGCAATTATTGTATATATATATATATATTGGATCTTAAAACGGCTATGATGATTTGGATGAAATTTGATAGTTAGATAATGTTTTGAGTTTTAAGATTACCTAAATAGTTGTCTTCCCTACAAAAAAGCGAGTTTACAAAATACGAACAATTTTTTCACTCGGTACCTCTAAAATGGCACTAACAGCATCTCGTAGACAATTCAGGTACCAGAAAGCCTAAAATAATTTCCCCTTGATTTCAAAGAATATTTAAACGAACAGTTCTTGTATACATTCTGATCCGTGGAAATATAAGCTTTTTTTTTTTTTTAACTGCTTTACATCTCTTAACAGCGAGGTCTTTAGAGACGGGAAAGGATGGGGGGCAAGGAATGGGAAGGAATTCAGCCATGACCTTTTTGAAGGAAGCATCCCGGCATTTGCCTGGAGTGATTTACGAAACAATGGAAAACCCAAATCTGGATGCCCAGACGGGGATTCGAACCGCCGTCCTCCCCAATGCGAGGCCAGAACGCTAACCGTTACACCACCATGCTCGGTAAAATATTAGCACTGCAAGTTTAATTGTAAAACATTTAAAAAAGAAGATAATTCAAAATTTACCATTGGTTTTGTAGGAGGTTTTACAGAAACTTCTTTGAAAATAATATTACCAATACCAGTTATAAAGTAATCATCGTTTACTTTTTGACCGTAAAAAGTGGTTGTTAGTTTGTCATTAAATACTACCACCTTAATTATAAAACATTTAAAAAGTACCTAGGTGACCGATCTTCACTCGGCATCTTTCGATTTCTGTTCAATATACAAGATTTTGAGTAAAGTTTGATAATAAAGTGCATAATTAAATATTAATACATCTACAAATTCTTTAAAACACCGTGTACGAGTGCACATACGAAAAAAACAGTTTCTGATTAATAGAATCTTGCCTTTTGAAGCGTCTGACCTCGTACTTTATTAATGTTTATAACGAAGGTGGGAATTGTTTTATTATCATTTTGAAAGGCAAATTGGAGTGAATGACTTTTCCACTGATGTTCTTGTCTAAGTGAATTCTTATAGATCTCGACGAAACATATCGAAAATAAAGAATAAATGTTGGTTTTCGAGATATAGCATGTCAAAAATCAGTTATAGGTATAGTTCCTTGTGCTTTTGGTGACATTTCTTCTGGTCCAGGCCGTATTTCAACCTAACAACAACCACTAGGAAGAAAATAAAACATTGAAAGTACATTTCCATGGTACAGACATAGTGGTTTTGGTGGATTTTTTTTCTGGTCCAGGCCGGATCTAATCCTTTAACCTCTTCACATTTGAGATATAATATCTCGGGAACTAAGCGAGATATCAGAAAAATAAAGTAATTATTTTTGATTTGCCTTGACGAGTTTCATATGAATTCATCATCAAACTTGGCTATGGCAAAATTTATCTTCTGGACCAGGTCACATTTCAACCAGCCACATCAATTTTGAGATACGATATCTCGAGAAATAAGCGAGATATAAATAAAAAAAAAAATATTTTTCTCGTTGAGTTACATAAGAATCCATCATCAAGGGTTATCGTAGAATCCCCTGAATTATCACAAATCTTGCACCCTTACTGGCATTAAGATTTCCATTTAACATAATAATAGCGTTTCTCTTTGAAAGCAATTTATGAGGTGGTCTCGCAAATGGATCTAGCGATTTGGATGAAATTTCATACGTTTTGCTTTTCAAGTTTTTAACACGATTTTTTTTTTTTTTTTTAATTTGGTTTCTCGAAAATGACTCTAACCTCATTACATAGAAGGTTCAGGTACAAGTAAGCCTACTGATGTTAGTTAAGCTTCTCTTTGGTAAACTGTGCACCTCAAAACTCCTAGGAAACCTTCAAACCTTTTACTTTAATCAAACTTTACTCGAAATCTTTGATATTGAATAGAAATCGAAAGATGCCAAGTAGTAATTCTGAGCCAAGCTGCATTTCAACCTAACCATAATCTTCGGTAGTGCAGATCCTTAAAATCAGAACATTTACCACATATGGAACAGCGCACAATGATGGGAGCTATTGCCTATTATCACATATAACCAGGTGATTAGAAGTTTATTACTTCTACCTTACCTGTTTTATTAGCTTTACATACACTTTTTCTTAAAGGTAGCAACATGTGACATTATACATTGAAACGTTATTTAAATTGAGTCTTGATACCAGAAAATGGAAAAAGTGTGATTGTAATACTAGTTGTTTTGTCTAAATGAACATTGGGGATATATAGTAGGATGTGTTAGATTGAGACTGTCAGCCCTGTTGTGACTATATTTGCTTGGTTCTGCCCACCTTATTTTACTGATGGCGGTGAAAGAATTGCCTCTTCATCATACTCTGCTGCGGTCATCATCCAGTTACTGCAAAACTTTTATAACTTGTCACAAAATTCTCAACAACTACTGTTGCTGTTCTCCACATGAATATATAAGAACTTTGACTGTAAAATGTCAGTGTGGTTTTGAACCACTAAACAATAATGCTTATACACAGGTTCAAAAGTTAATCATAGCCACCATCCCTTAAGGGAAATTATCAATAGAAATTCTTAATAAGTTTGTCTCTAAAGGAGTTAACAACTGGCTGTCACCAACTCAGTCTACAGTTTCAAAACAGTTTATTTAACACCACAAAATTTCCAGACCAGTACCAGTCACATATTACAGTTAGTGTTTAACAATGGACTTCAGGTTTTCAATTAGGAATATCTAATTTAAACAACACACATTTACTGTCTTCAACATGATCATATACAATACATCAGATGTGAATTCACTTTGTTTAGTTTTAACATATCGCGTTTAAGACGGACACGGCACGGCTATTACACCACGTGGCTTCCACACTGATTTCACCACCGACAGCAAGGTGCTTCTACACCGACTGACACCTTGAATAATACTACTCCATAGTTAATATGGCCAATCATCTCTTTGGTTTCTCGGCCAATCATTAGTTTCCCTACTGTCCCATGGGTCTGTCTAACCAGTCATGTATTTCTTTTCCACTTAGAACAACAAAGATCCTTTCCTGTTTATGTCTTTCCACTCTCTACTTTATATCTCAAGTAGCCCTGATTTATATTGTTCTACCTTACAGGCTGGTGCTCTCTCTGCTAGCCTGCCACCTGTGCCAAAAGTTTGTTTTGCCTCTCCTATATATTCGGTGTCGTAACACTTGTGTTTCACTGTACTGCTGGTTTGATACTGAAGAACACTTTATATACTCTCTGGCTGATCTTGAGCTGGATTGATCCGGAATATTGTTGTATCCCCACAGGAAAATACTATTATCTTTTGAATCACAAAAATTCAATTTTTTTATGTTACACTATTTTTCATTGGGTTTTCTCAAATCTTTTATGTTGTATAGCCTTATTTATTTAAAATCTTTTACAAATTTTCTTGTAAGTTTACTTGTTTAAAAGTTATTAATTTCTAAAAGTGAAGTTTCAATACCAATATTCCATTTTTCTCCCTGTAAACCTCAAATCACTGTTAAACTGTAATGTTATTAAATGAATTTTTCTCTTTAATTTAGACCTGCTTTTATCTTTCAAGCTCTTTTATTTTCAAAATTCTAATTATTTATTTCACTAAAATTAGAATATACTCATCTACTCCAATTTTATTCAGAACGTGTATACCTACTGTATACAACAAACTGTGATACTGAAATTTTAATAACTCTTTCATTGATAGAAAATTTTCGGTTTACAGTTTGTCTGTCATTTGCTCCATGCACATGGATAAATACAACTTGAAACTGAAATATCGCTTTAAATAAAATTTTATGCCATACAAATTACACCTCCAAATAATTGTAATTTCAAGCTACACCCATGGAAATAAATGTTGCCAGCAAAATTAGGTTAGGGAAATTTGACTTTTTAAATCTTATGCCCATTACGAAAATGGTTTGAAATCAAGTTGAAAAGTGCTTTACTATTAATAAAATGTTTGTCAAAGTTGTTTACTATATAAATTGTAGGTGATAGGCCCCCTTCTAAATAGTTTACATGAGATTATAGATATATAACATCATCTATAAAGGATGGGTTGTGAATAGGATCAAAAATTAAAGGCCAATCAGAGGACATCAGAGATAAACAAAATTATTGAGAATAATATTCAACCACATCAGAAATGTCTGTGTTTTCAAGTTAACAACATCGCTTTAGGCAAGGATACTCATGTGAATCTTAGTAGACAATATAACTAATAAAGGAAAGGGAAATTAACCCACCACATACCAAAGTGGATGACTGCGATGAGAGGGAATACTTATGCTGACAAACAAATACACAATACAAAATATTTCGGCATCTGCCTTCTTCGGTGGTAGAAAAAACAGGCCATTAGGCTCCCGGATCCAGGGGGGGGGGGCTAGGGGGCTCAAGCAAAAGTATCTTGGTCCACCCCCAACATTGTAGTTTTGAGACCTTTTTTTTTTTTTTAGGTCTACGGATTTGAGGCCCGACGAGGCTATAAAAACTACCTTTTTCCCAACCCAAGCCCCCCCCAAAGCCAAAATCGACTGAAGGCAAGCCCTCTGAACCAAAATTCACTGAAGCCAAGCCCCCCCCAAACCAAAGTCCGCTCAAGCTTCCCCCAAAGCAAAATCCTGGATCCGCCCCTGTCTGTACTTGTGTACACAACGAACATCACCCAATGACTCCGCTTCTATTTTCCTTAGTTTCATCATTAGTAGACTAAATGCAAGGTATGTTATCTGAAATGGGAAAGGGGGGGCCAAATTGATGGTGTAGCACTAGATCTTTCAAAGGCTTTTGGCAGAATTCTTAAAAGTTAGACAGAGAAAAATTAGCATTGGAAAAGCAGTATCAAAAGGAGTGTAAGTGGGAATGGAAGTGGCACAAGTGGCATATTGGCACCATTGCTATTCATCATTGTAACTAAGTTAGATTTTTTGCATCTAACAATGTTACGTAATAGGATTTCAGTGGGAGAAGATTGTGAACAGCTGCAGGGTGATCTGGGCAGGATATCTAACTGAGCAGTTCAGGATGCGATGGAGATAAATACAAAGAATAGTCAGAATACTATGTACACGGATAAAAAACCAATGGTTGATAATGACTATAAGAAGGAGAAGGAAGATTTCAAATGTAAATACCTTGGCATTGCATTTGTTAATAAGTTTCACTATGCTGGACATATCTGACATTTAGTAGGAAAAGGTTTCAAAATCCGTCGCTAGTTGGAGAGAGTGATGAGAATGTACCAAATTAGTAAGGGAATTGGGTTACAAAATTTTGGTCAGATAATTGCTTAAATATGGTGGTGTATGAGACCCAATTTTTGATATCAAATACAAGAGTTGGAGGGGGTGCAAAGAAGGGCTACTAGATTTGTATATGGAAGTTACTGCAGAATACAATCTGTGACTGATGAGATAAAGGAGTTGATATGGGATTAACTGGAAGAAAATAAGAGGATGAAGAGAGTCATGGGAGTGTACAAGGTATATATTGCTGATGTAGCATGGAAAGATAGTTGTGGAAGAATTAAGAGTGGTGTATCGAAGGGGAAAAAATGATCATTACTACAAGCTGGTACTCAATTTCAAGCATAAAGGAGCAAGAAGATTTTCTTTTGTAGGTGACAGACTTGGGAGTTGGAATAAATCACCAAGAGAGAGGATGAATAATTTACCAGAAACGCAAAAACAATTTAACTTTGGTAATTGTAGAGGGCAAAAGTAGGTGGGTAGAGGAAATGGAATAATTGTGTGTGTAGTAAAGTTGGCAATGGAGTATGTGTTTCAATGCATTTTTTTAAATTAAAAAATTAAAATTCATATTTTGCTTATTTCTATTTATATGGAATAACTCCTGCTCTAATTTACTCCTTACCATTTTAGGATGATAGTATCTAATGGTTTCTTTAAACTAGTTACTTAATATACCAGCCACTTTCAAGTCTTCAGTAATTTCTTTTCATCCTTATCTACAATTGTCTGGGTATCTTCTTTTCCCCTCAGTTTTAAAGATTAACATAGAAATTTCTAGATGCATCATTCAGTGATCTTACTGCAGCAATAATGTTCTTCAGAAATCCATATTTAGCTTCCCTCTTTGCTGCTTCTGTTTCCTTGCTTAGTATTTTTAACTCACTCACCTCCCGATTATGGCATGTAGGTTCTGTATTTCTCTTTATTTTCTGTTTTGGAATAAATGTTTCATTAGCATTTCTTATTTATCACCTTTTTTTAAAGGAATACTGTTTAAATGGTGTATCTATTTTCTCATGTGTTCATGTGTTATTACAAACATGAAGGTTATTTTGAAACATACACGCTAAATACAAATGTTGGGGAACTTTGGTTTGATTTGAAAAAAAAATAATATGGACCAGCTTAAATCAATTTGTTCCCACGACGTTTATTAAGGTTAGTAAGAACTTCCCGTGGTTCAATAGGGAAGTGAAACGGTGGCTCAGGAAGCAAAGGCGTTTACATGCCACGGTAAAGAAGTCAGGGGACTCATCTAATCGCACTAAATTAGTCCAGTTGCGAGCAGAAGTGCGTAAGGCAATGTGTGATGCGTTTAAAGAATTCCAAGTCAGAAATTTATCCGAAGATCTGATTACTAATCCAAAAAAGTTCTGGTCATATGTCAAATTAATAAGAGGCTCTCGTAAGGTCATGCCGTCATTGATTAATGAAAATGGAGAATTATCAGAAACTAGCATCGAGAAAGCAGAAATTTTGAATAATGTATTTAAAAAAGCTCTCACGACAGAAAACTCGGAAGAGTTTCTGATATTTAACAATCGTACCAACATAATTATGAATGATCTCATTCTCAATGTCGAGGAAATAACTAAACTGCTTATGAATGTAAATCCCAATAAGGCTCCCGGACAAGTCGGTATTCCTACAAGATTCTACTCTAGGTACGCAAAGGAAATTGCGCCGTATTTGATGAAATTATATACCGCCTCCTTGGATCAAGGAAAAATACCAGCCGAATGGAAGACCGCCATAATAAGTCCAGTGTTTAAAAATGGGAATGTTAATGATCCTCAAAATTATAGGCCGATCTCGTTATGCAGGATTTTTTTATTTTTTTTATTTAGCACACATTTTTACAGCCTAGTATCTAGAAACTAAAATAGGCCTTAATTTAACACAACAGTTTTACATTTGATATTTCAACAGATAATTTCACAATGAATAATTTCAATTTTGTTATGTATGGCTTTGGCAATATCTGTACAGTCTTTTCTTGTTGGCATGATACATACGATTGTTCCGCTGTTAACATATATTATAACTTTCTAAACTTGCTGCATTTTATCATAATTGATTTATTATAGTTTCTGGTTTTGTATGGTGTCTGCAGTTTCCTGTCCACTTTATGGTCTAGAATTTTTAATATTTCACTATGTCACTTCGTACGTCTACCACTACTACTATTACTAAACTATTACTACTATCTACTACTCTACCATCTAAGAAAGCATTTTCCAGCATTGGTATCGGTGCGGTAATCCGAATTCCAAATCTCCCGGAATAGCGCACGTTCTCAGTCTCTCTGGCAGCCAAAGTGACCGAGAAGGCCGCCCATCGGGAGACTGGCCACCTCCAACACTGGTTGTGAGAACTAATTTTCAATGATATATATGTAATTGCAGAAGTAAGGAGTCTTTAATATCCGGCTAGTAGGTTGTTCGTTTCACAGGTGAACTAGATTAGTTTAACATCTACTGCCGGTATTTGTTATTTTCAATATTTGAACAAATTCCTATTTTAAGATTATTGGCTACATAATTTACAACTTTTACTCTTAACTAACTATTAACATTTTTACATATTTTAAGAGATAACAATGTTTTACTTCAGAAGCGGCTCGAGACTGCAACTATTATCTATTATTTGTGTTATTGCAATGTCAGACCACATTTTATGCATCGGACTATAGTTCATGTGAGCACTAGTAAAGAACTTATACATACACTATATACTTTTATACGTGTTGCTTCAGCAAGTTCTTGTTTGTAGGTAGAATCTCCAGTGGTGTTGCTGCGAAACGGTCCATTTAAAGTCTTTAATATGGTTTAAGCACTCCTCTCCGCAGACCAGCTGGTTGCGTTTTCAGCACGATATATGATTCGCTGATTGAGTGCTTAGACACGCATTCGCTTGTGGCAGCTCTCGGGTGTTACTCTGTGACGTCATAGTCGGCTTGACTTGGCCTTCCTCTTGCTGTCGCTAAACTTTGCATGAATCTCTCCTTTTGCAGTTTGGATATATTTTGCGTCACTTCGTCTAGTTTGCGCCAAAGTTGCTCATTTTTTAGTATGTCTTCCGTTTTCATGTTTCTTAGTTCATGAAATCCTTCGTTTCTGGCTTCTGCCATTTGTGTGCAATCCCAGACGATGTGTTCGGGTGTACCCTCTTCCCCGCACTCACACAAGCTTGTGTCTTTTAGTCCTCTTTTATGTAGTAGGCTGGGATATGGCCCGTGTCCAGTGATGTAATGAACAAGTCCGGTTGACGGATCTAGGTGACGAAGGTTTAATCTCTCTTGAATTGTTGGCCAAATATTGTAGGTTCTCCTGCCAGTCGTACTACGCGACCACTGTTGTTGCCATTCTTCCATCAAGACTGTTTTTATCTCCCGTGCTTCTGTAACCGGTCTTCCTAAAATTTGTTCTACTTTTTCGGCGTCACCGGTTCGTAGCCAATAGTGTGCCCCTCTCTTTCTAACTTCTAGGTCAAGTGGCCAAACGCCCAACGCAACCAGCAGAGAGTCGGTCGCTGTTGTGCTATATGCACCACTTAATCTTATCAGTATGCTTCTTTGTACGCTTCTTAGTGCCTGGCGAGGTTTAACTTGTCGTAACTTATGCGCCCAACTGCTAGCAGCATATCCCACAATCGAGGATAATATACTGTCGTGATACCTCCTTATTATGGACGTTGGAAGATGAAATCTTCTTTGCCCAATACTGATCAGTTTGTTCATCACTATTTTGGCACGACTGCACACCTCCGTTATATGGTCAGTAAAATTTAGTCGCTCGTCTAGCGTGACTCCCAGGTATTTACAAGTTCTAACTCTTTTTATGGAGACGTCGTTAACTTTTATTATTGGATTTCGCTTGGGGCGGCCACTGAGAACCATGAATTGAGTCTTGTGGTGCAAGGGTTAATTTCACTTTGGAGCACCAGTTTTGTAAATGTCTTAATGCCATTCTGCTTCTAGTCTCTACTTCGTCCCTTGTTCCGCCTTGTATCAGCAGTAGAAGGTCATCCGCGAAGGCAACAAGCCCCAGGAGTCCTTCTTGCCCAATCATGCTTTCTATGGCCATTTCGAATGTTACGTCCCAGAACACTGGTCCACACACCGATCCTTGCGGACAGCCTTTAGTTAATTTTTTCTCTATTCACTCGTGGACATCTCAGTTTGGCAAATCGGTTTTTACAGTAGTCGCGTAACGTTCCATAGAGGTTACTAGGAATTCCTATTTCTCGCAGGCGGCTAAAAAGAGCCGGCCACCATAAGTTATCGAATGCTCCAGCAATGTCGACGGCGATAGCTATTACATACTTGCTATTACTACTTTTCACTAGATGCACGGCCTTATTTATGGCATCGTCGGTCGACCTACCCGCTCTGAAACCAAACTGATGTACACTCATACCATACTTTTTCCTGTGTTCCTGTAGTTTCCATACTAAAATTTTTTCCTGCACTTTTCCAAGCACATTTAGCAGACAGATCGGCCGATAGGATTTAGGATTTAATGGATCCTTGTCATTCCCCCCTTCTTTAGGATCACACTTCACTCTGCTTCCAGATATTTGGAACCCTGCCTTGCTGAAGGCATTTATTAAACAGTATGCAGAGTGGTGAAGTCAACTGAACCACTACTGCCTGGAGCACTTCAGCAGCGATTCCGTCCGGTCCAGGTGTCTTTTTCCGCGACATGGCGTTAATCGCTTTAATTACTTCGTCTGGTGTCACATCATCCGCTAAAGTAGCTGAGGTATAAATTTCATTGTGACCTTTATGGAGATTTTTCTTGCTCTAAACTTTCACCTACTGCCTCATCGTCGGGTAATAGTACTTTTAACAGTTCCTCAGCTGTTGCGCTCCAATTGGCCGTCATGGTCCCGACTGCCCTTCTGACGGGTTGATAGTGTAGTCGGTGGTCTCAATTTGCTAGCTGCGATCTTGTAGGGGACGCCCCAGGGATCTGACTTTAAATTAGCGTTTACATAAGCCTCCCAACTCTGCTGCTTTGTTTTTATTAGCAGCTCTTTAAAGGCAGTCTTCCTTTCCCTGTATCTATCGAGAAGCAAGCACCTATCGGCAGCAATCATGCACCGTTGGTACTCTTTTCTCGCCTTCCTCATCTCCGATCGTAGTTTTGCAGTCGGTCGCTCCACGGTATGTCTGTAGTATTCGCTGGTCTTTTGAGGGGAATGGCCATTTTCATTACGCGCTGAATTAACGCGTGATCCCTCTTGCTATGACATCTACATCATTACCTTCCAATAGATCCACTGGTAGACGGAATTCATCTCTTAGTTTTGCCCAATCTGCCCTACGTAAGTTATATTTTTTCCTTGTGTCGTTAATTTTCATTGATTTGCAACTACCTTTGGCCAGATCAAACAGAATCAAGTTGTGGTCACTTGTAGTTTCGTTTTCAACCACCCTCCAGTTTCTGGCTAGGTTTCCTGCCAGCTGATTGGTCAGCGTTACATCGATATTCGATTTTTGCACCGGCTCTATTAATAAACGTTGGAGCATTATTAGGGCAGTTCCTGACTTCAGGCATAACTCATTTAACAGTTCCTCTACCATTAAGCCTCGTTCATCCGTTGTATCACTGTACCAGAGCGGGGAGTGTGCATTTATATCTGCTGTTATAATTATCCTTTGATCTTGTAACTCGGTGCAAATTTTTCTTATTTTATTTAGATAAGCATCTATAGGGTCCTTATATTGGCAGTACATCGATACCAACGTAATGCTACACCACCCGGTATCGATCTCTGCATATGCTGTGTGCTCATCACAGTATTGCGATATTTTTGGTTACAGTTAGTTCTTTGTTTAGTACAATGATTCCTGCCATAGGTTACTATGGTTTGTGAAGATACTGGCATGTGTGGTATTTGTCCGCCCTTAGAGTAAGGCTCTTGCACACAGATAACATCCCAGTCATGTTGCGCAGCAAGATTCCTTAGCTCATGCAGGACGATATTTGTCCGTCTTGCATTAATTTGTGCAACTTTGATTGTACCTTTCATCTATGGGTGTTTAGTGTAAACATTACTCTGAGGCCATGGAAGTTTCGCGTCGAAAACTATCCTTCCCATGAGTCATCACAAATTGTTTATATATTTGGTCCGGGTCAAACATCTCATTTCTGTTGTTGAATAATTTTTTAACTAGCGTCAACAACTGGGCTGGATCCGTGGGTAAGATGCTGGCCTTGAGTTGTATTCTGTCCACTGCTTCAAGTGGGGGAAAGGTGACTGTTTTCCCTGCTGGGTGCAGCATCCTAGTGAGGTGCCTAAGCGCCATTGCCAACACATGCTCTTGTTCTAATCTGCTAATTTTTACCGTGTTCTCAAGGTCTATGTATATTTTTGTGGGATCTACCGCAGCTCTTTTTTCAAACTTTGTTTGCAGTGATATTTTAGGGTGTGTAGATTGCGCTGCTGTCGGGCTTGCATCAACCAAGTTAGGCCCTTTACACCAACCAAGTCCTGCCCTTCTTCCTGGGTAAGGAGGGGTGGTAACAGTTGTGTGATTGTATCCTTCAGTTTGGTTTTTATTTTTGCGTATTCTTCAGTCTGAACTGCAGTGTCTTTCACTAGGTGTTTCGTCTCTACGTATTCTTCAGTCTGAACTGTAGCATCTTTTGTTGTGTTTTGTGTCTCTGCGAATTCTTCAGTCTGTACTGCTGAGTCTATCATTTTTGGTGCTAAGTCTCGGCCTTGTTTTTTACTTCTAAAGTTTGCCGCTCGTTCTGCATCCCTGCGCTTCCGTGACGGATTTTTATTTTTCCTCTTGTTTGTTATTACTATCCCATGTTTATCATACATAAGGGTTTTTTCAATCCCTTTTGCTGTTTTAACTGGCTTATCCATAATCTATTCGGCTGATCATACGCTGAAGGAGCATCTGATAGGTTAGACACTCCTTCCCTTTCTTTTTGCACGTTTTACCTCTCTTCGCACATGGGATGCATACAGGAGCAATGTTTTTCTTTTCGCATTGGTCCTTTCTTGTGTCCAGTCGCACCGCAGTTGTCACATGTTGAGTCAGCTTGCTGACAGTGCTTGCTGACATGACCCCAATCACAGCACCTTACACAGTTCGGTACTGTAATGTAATCCTTAGCCGTCACAGCTGAAAATTCAATGAATATTTTTTTTCTGTTCCAACAACATAGTTCTAACTTTTCCACTAACTTCCACTACATGATGGACGGTAGCCTTATTTCTCGGACCTGTTTTAAATCTTGGTTTGAAACCTTCTTCGAAATCAGTTCTGGCTACTTTGTCTTCAAAATTTTGCTCATAAACAATATCTCTCAATTTCTCTGTATCGATGGAGACTGGTATATCATATTGAATAACTAACGGCTTCCGCTTCCTGGGTAATTCGCATCTCATGTAGTATTAAGTGTCTGGTTATCTAGAATTTTCTATGCATCCTGTGCGGTATTTGTCTCAACAATTACAGCTTGCTTTGTTGTCCTGACTCTGTTTATTTTTATTTTATCTTTCTGCGGCCTTAGTATCGTAGTGACCTTCTCCGCCACTTGTTTAGGCGTCTCCCCTTTTTTAGAAGAAATGAACACTGCACAAGTCGCTGTTGGGGTTATCATACTTTTTGGTGTGTGCCTTCCACCAGTAGCTGCGACAGTAGCATAGCTATGTGTGGGTTGCACACCCCCGCTTTCCTTAATTTCAGTCTTCCCTCCATATGAGATACAGCGACTGCCCAGGACGCAAACTTATCCTTTAGCTCTCTTAGTTTTTGCTCTGATAATTTTTGGCCATGGATCTCATTTAGGTATTTAACTAGCTCCTCGTACCTCTCTCCAAATGCAAAAGGAATTGCATTTGGAGCGCAGTCACTAGTATCGCTTGTCGTATTCATTCCGTTACTTTGCTCCATCTGCGACTCCTAATATGTGGGTTCATCACAAACTAAATCCATTTTGTTAACCTGCAGGTCAATTCTCAAGGCCAAAGCCTCGCTGGATCTATCTCACAGTATAGCAATTATTCACAGTACCTGTACAATGCTGAAGCTGCAATGGCAGGCGTATCCGGACACTGGTAGAAACACAGAATCCACAAAACCCAAAACCAACACTGCAACAACACTACATACACTGCTAAGTCGGAGCGCACAGCACGACACGTCCGCTCACCCGAGCGTCAACAAGCAAGGATTTTAGAACACATCATCTATTCAAATTTCATGCGGTTTTTGGATGAAGGTGAGCTTTTAAACCCAAATCAACATGGATTCAGAAAAGGCCGATGCTGCGAAACACAACTTGCTCTTTTAATTCACGACTTGAGCCGTATTATAGATGAGCTATCCCAGGTTGATTTAGTTCTATTAGACTTTAAAAAAGCTTTCGACACTGTGCCTCACACTAGGTTACTTAGGAACCTTTGTGGCTACGGCATATCTAGACAAATATGCGACTGGGTTGCAGACTTTCTGGAGGGCAGAACACAGTGTGAAGTTCTCAACGGTGAGCGTTCATTACTTACTGAAGTGAGGTGCGGGGTTCCTCAGGGAAGCGTGATAAGGCCTGTGTTGTTTCTCATATACATTAATGATTTGTGCGACATAATAAGGGGGATGAAAAGATTATTTGCCGATGATGCTATTATTTATCGTGAAATCACAACCCAGGACGACTGCGATTTGTTACAAGACGATATTATGAAAATAATTGCGTGGTGTAAAGATTGGCAGTTGGAGTTAAACACTAAAAAGTGCCAACTAATGCATGTTAGTAAAAAGGTGACACCATTTAGCTTTGAATATACTATTAATGGCACTGTCCTTAGAACTGTAGATTCCGCTAAATACCTAGGGGTAACAATTCGTAATAATTTGTCATGGAATGAGCATATCGAGAATGTAATTGGGAAAGCAAAGCGTATGCTTCGATATCTAGGTTGTAATTTAAAACAATGCACTCCGGACGTTAAATCGATTGCATACAAGACACTAGTGCGGCCTCACTTAGAATATTGTTGCTCTGTATGGGGTCCCCATCAAAAGGGATTAATGGAGGCATTAGAGATTGTCCAAAGAAGAGCCACCCGATTGGTGACAGGTATATATAGTTGGAGGGAAAGCGTAAGTGCCATGTTGAAGGAGTTAGGTTGGGAAGACCTGGAGCACTGAAGGCGTTGCTCTCGACAGAAGCTAATTGAAAAATTCTTGACTGACGCATTTCGTAATGACAGTAAACAAATATTGCTACCAGCAACATTCATATCCCGGAATGACCGCGAAAATAAGATAAGAGAAATTAGGGCCATAACCGATTCATTTCTGTACTCATTTTTTCCACAAGCGACTAGGGTGTGGAATAGAAAGGATTTACCGGGCGACTAAACATAAAATCCGACAGGAGTAGCTTTCGATAAAGTACTCCGGCCATCCTGATCTGGGTTTTCCATGGTTTCCCCAGATCGCTCCATGCGAATGCTGGGACGGTTCCTCACAATAGCCCGTGGGCGCCTCCTACCATATCCCGTATATCCCTTCCAAACCATTACCTTCCCGGATAGGTGCAGTGCACCCTCCGCCACACACTTTTAGTGAATTGCGGAGTAATAGTAATAGTAGTAATTTCATTTAAACATTTCAGTATTTAAAATATGAATTGAGTTGTTTGGTATATGTTTCAATGTTACCTTCATCAGTGTGTAAAATTAGGAACAAGAAATTATTATTATTATTTTTAAGAAAACACAATATTCTATTCCATTTAATCATATTTAACTTTTTCTGGTTTAAATGAATAATAGAAAAATTATGTTATAAAATCTTTCAAATAATTAATTCTCTATAAAAATCTAGGAGCACAGTGAGCCTAGGAATACGAAAAGTACAATATGCACCAACTAAACAAGGACGCCAACCATGCACAGTTGTAAGGAAAGATTTCATGCTCAGCCCAGGTGAACTTGAACTGGAAGTTACATTAGACAAACAGGTAAATAAAAGTCTTACATCTTAGATACAGAACTAAATTAATTTGAAATTAACTGGTTGTATTGTTGGTAACAATAATAAATAAGGATAATTAAAAACATGCTTTGAATCATTTAACTTTGCTGAGAACTGAAGTAAGTACTTATTTTTACTGTGTTCAAATTCAAGTTTGTGAAAGAATCAATTACAAACTCGGACATTTGACTGTACTAGTGTTTGATATTATAGGTATAATCATATATTTGATACTATTAATTCTGCTAAAGAGCAGACACATACTGGCTGAATGTACATAGGAACATCTTTCCAAACTCTCCTGTTTATTGACTGGCCTCTTTTGCACCAACCATTCACTCCAAGACAGCACAGATCAGTACCACCTCTCATTTCTATATCTTGAGGTCCTATTGACTTCCGCAGTTTTCTTCACCCAGCCTCTTTACCACCTTTTGAGAAACCAAAAATGTCAGTCATAAACCTTCTGAGAACCACTTCTATGAAGTGATGTGCTCCATAGATGTATTTGGAATTTCATTCTGACTTCTCTTTTTGAAAACTACTGTTTTTGCTAGTGGTTTTTTGCTTTTGAGATCATTCTTGCTTCAACCATCCTAAATAATAGACTATGTAGTTAACAACATTGGATCAGGGCCACATTTAAGCATAGGCTACCAAGGCTGTAGCCTAGGGGCCCGCTTCACAAAGGGGCAGCCCGCACCACAACCCCAGGACCCCAATTTCGAATTTAAACATCCATAGTCGGAGGGGCCACCGCCTAGGCCACTGGCGAGATTGGAGCCTGCACCACATGTATAGCCTAAGAGCCCACAAAGCCTAAATGTGGCCCTGCATTGGAGTATGAAGAAATGATATGGGGCAACATTAGTATGGAAAGGAAAGATAAAATACATTCATTGTGGTGACAAAATACAATACAAAAAAAAAACACACACACAAAAAAACATATTATAGCAGGATATGCCCTAACTCTTGAAAATATAAGTGCTTGCTTGATCTTTCCCTTCTATAGTAAGAATATGAAGCCATAAATAAGTCATGAGGAATATTTGTGAATCATTAGTTGCAATAAATAAAAAAACACTGGGTGTGTTTAGTGTGTAAGTACTTTTGAGGAGTGAATTGTGCTCATGAGAATTTGAGATCTAACGGTTGCCGAATATGCTGTATGCTGTTCCTTTGATTTAAAAAAAAAAAAAAAAAAAAAAAAAAAAATGAGTAATTAAATATTTTATTATTAGTCACTAGTTTTGTCTTCTGAAATAACTATTTACTTTGTACTGTAATACTAAGGAAAAGTATTGTAATTAAATTACTGATAGTAACAAAGAAACTACCATTAGACAAAGCAAATAAGGAAAGGTAGGGAAAATAGTCATGTACCAAAGAAGAAGGAAGGAGTGCCACTAGTTATACTATTTAATGTATGATGTAACATTATCTACATGCCAAATCATATATCATCTTTCGGTATCTTTACAGCTATATCATCATGGAGAAAAAGTTGGTGTCAACATCTGTATTAGAAATAATAGCAATAAAGTTGTGAAGAAAATTAAGGCAATGATCCAACAAGGAGTAGATGTTGTACTTTCCAGAATGGACAGTATCGTTCAGCTGTTGCAAGTCTTGAGACCCAGTAAGTTAGCCTTAATGGTCATAAATAACATCAAAATGAGAACCTATCTTTAAGAAAGCGTTAATCAACATTTTATGACATATTGATTATTTATAACAGGGAAGGTTGCCCAATACAACCTGGCTCTAGTCTCCAGAAAGTAATGTACCTAACACCCCTGTTAGAATCAAATCGAGGACGCCGAGGAGTGGCTTTAGATGGCAATCTGAAACATGAAGAGGCTACTCTGGCTTCAACAACACTGTAAGTACAACAATGTAAATAAATTTTGTGTTTTCTGATATGTCTTTTTCATAAGCATAGGAAATGTTCAGAATTGGAATTGTTCAGACAATACATAGTGAATAGTACCATTCCTGCAATTTACTTATCAGTGCTGTAAAATGATAGCAAAATGTTAACTATAATCAAGGAAATTCATCATATGTAAAGGAATAAGAGGGATTAAAAATAAGTTTAATTATAATTTTAGCAACAATGGAGCAGAAAGACATTCTGTGAAATAAAATTAATATGGAAAGGAAAAGTAAAATGGTCCCACTATTCACCAAGCATTAGAGGAGGAGGGCAGCAGTGACAAAAAACACACCACAAAACACAATATTTTGAACTATGCTCTTACTCATAAAAACGGAAACATGTTTAGGGGCTCACAGGCACCAGAGGTCAGTGCAGATACCATTATCCATTATCAGCCAGTTCCATTTTTTTTACTGATGTGGCTTCTTAAAGTCATGAGTTTGGGTAGAACTTGAGCAGTCTTCTCCAATTTGAATGATCTTGGGCGATCCTCTGCCAGTTAACTCCGACAACCCCACATATGTACTTGTCCCATCGGTCTAGTGGTCTTCCTCTTAGTCTGTGGTGATCTCTTTGGCTCCACTCTAACAGTGTTTTTGTCCATTTTTGGCCTTTCCCCATGCAATATGGCTAGCCCATTGCCACTTTAAGGATGCTGTCTTCTCTAAGATGTCTGTGACGTTCATAAATGGCCTAATGTTGGTTGCTCTTTCATTGTCATTTCTTGTTAAGTCTAGCATTGACATTTCCATAACTCTTTGGACAGTCCTTAGTTTACCTTTTGTAAATTCATTTAGAGTTCAGGTCTCACAGCCGTAAGTTGGCATAGGTAGAATGTACTGGCCATAAACTATTTTCTTTAGATTTTTGGGCATATTAGATTTAAGGATAATAGAATGCAGTTACATGAATCACAAAATCCTTCTCCTCACATATCCTGGTTGTGTACAAATTGTCTATATAATGACCTTGATCACTGTAACCATAAACTAACCTAAAAGGAACAAGATCATCTTTTGTAAGAGCTACTTGGTTTTAGGCCTACATCTTCCCAACACACAAACAGACAGTGCATTACCTTTCTCCCCTTGTTGCTACTATCCCATGTCCTTCTCATGTTCTACCATCTCTACCACCTATCCCAATTACATTTACTCCTAACAACTCTCTGTCTGTAGGGACACCAAAAGCATTGTAATGATCACTTTCCTCCTCCCCACTTCACCTTTCCGACCATGGCTTGCTGTTCTCTCCAAGGATCTGACTTTCTATTGCACCCCAAAATTTGAATGGCTATTCTTATGGGTCTCTCTTTCATTTTTCCTCCATTGGTGGTATTATTTTACAACTCCTGACAGCAGTCAGTGAATTACTAGTCCATGTGGCTGTGTTGACTATGGATGTCTATGTGAGCTCATCCATTGTTTCTTTTTAATCAGTAGAGACTTAGTCTGAATTTTGTAATTTTGTTTGTGTGTGTGTGTGTGTTTGAGGATATTTTTTTTGTTACTGCTATTCTCCTCCCTTCATTTGGGGTGTGTTTTTTACTTACATATTGGAGAGATCTAGTGTTACACTAACAAATCTAGTGTTACACTAACAACTTAACCTCCACTGTCAATTTGATATGAAACATCGTGCATATAGCCTACAAATGAAATTTCATGTGAATATCCTTACCTAAAACCATGCTGCTGTTTTGCAAACCTGTTTATTTTGTCACAGACGTTTCTGATATGGTTACAAATCAGTCTCTCCTTCAACTTACATACAACAAAAGCCAAAGTACTTTGCCTGTTATTTTTAAACGTATTTGTCTTCTTTCCTTTTCAGATCAGTACAAATATTGCACTTTTCTAGACCTCTGTTAAGCATCTAAATAATATTTCAAGCCATAGTACAATGTTGTTTTCCCCTATCCTCAGTTTCTTTGTAATATTATTATTCACTCCAACCCCATTATGTCTCTTAGTCTTCCAAGTTCCCTCATAATTTTTTAGTATGCTCGTTTCTATTTATTTGGAGTAACTCCTGATTTTACCTCTTCTGTACCTGAATGATAGTCTTTAATGTTCTCACTATACCACAAACTAATATCCGGTAGTTAATTTAGCATGTGATGAACATAAATACTTGAAACAGCCACCTTATTAAGTACACAAATAATGAAGGTCTAATACATTTACATGATTGAGGATAAATTACCGATAGAAAGAACTAAAGGTAAATATCTTCAAATATCATTTTATAAAAAGCTTATTTGTGCCGGACACATTGAGAGCTGGTAGGGAATGGTTTAAAGGCCCTACTTCTATTAGAGAAGGTTAGTAAGGCACACTGATAGGGTGGCCTGGCAACCATCAGTAGGCAGGGTCAGATCTTTGCCAAGCTTCTACTGTGCTGCCATTGGACGGTTCTGCAAGTGTCAGTAGATGTGGTCTACTTTTCGCCAGATGCTAAGACAGTCTAGTTTGTGTTTTTCAGGTATCAATATCTGAAGCAGTAGACCAGATGAAGACAGCAGAGCAGGCTGACAAAAGGTTGTCTTTTTACAATGCTATCTGTCTGAACTCCTGTGAAGATTTCATTTCAATATGGAATGATTTCCATGTGACAGGGTTGGAATAGGTAGTGGTGGCTTGATGCATGCTTCAAGTTTTATAGTAATGTATGTTGCATGGAAAAGATCCATGTGGTAGCCTAGGAGAATCATAGTGTGAGTCTGAGATGTTCTGCAGAAGCATGTGTGTGGCAATAAGTAGGTTTTTGGAAAGGAGGGTATACATTTCTGGTGAGAAATGTAGAAGTCATGCCCACAGTACAGTTAATGGATCCCAGGCCAGAAGAGAACTGGATGATGAATATTTGGCTGCAGTCTGCTTTTTGAAATGCAGAACAGGAGTTGTATAATGATAAATAATAGCATGAGAGATTTGTTTTTTCTTTTGATCAGGGAAATGAGGGCTTTCCCACATTTATGGTTGGTCAACTTTCACCCCCTCCCACATACCATTCCATTCTCCACCCTTCCAAATAGTTCATCTCTGGCTTACAAGACAGATCTGGATTTGCATACTTCTTTCCATCTGCCATAAGTCTCCTCTTCTGTGTGACTAAGATTTTTTCCAGATATATTGTAATAAGTGTTAGTGTTTGTCCAGGTTCTCCTGTATTCAACTATGGTAAGTGATGGATTATTTTCCCTATCCTTCCTTGTTTGCAATTTCAAGCAGCAGTTTCACTGTCACCATTATCTAAGGAATCCTAAGATATCGGCAACTCTTTGTGACCAAATATTAAAAAAATGAGTTTAATTATTGTAACAGCCAAAAGCAAACCAAAATTTCATGTCTTGAACTTAGAGAGTTCTGAGATGTCAACATCTTATGAAAATAATTCTTTTTTCTCCCCATACCAAGTTAATTTTTAAAATTCTTTATCGGCTCAAGATCCATGCCACTGATATGGATAGATACCACATTCTTCTGCTGAGAAAGGGTATACACTTTATAATTACAGAGCATTTTTCTTTATCTTTGTGTCTTTCTCTGCAAGTATTAGTGGCACCATTCCATTTGAATTATTATAATATCAATTTTTTTTGCATCTACGAATAATTTGACTTTGCAGCAACTGGACAGCCATGCTACTGAACTCATTATGTTGTTGCTAATTCATAAGCTGAATTATTTGAACTAGATACACCTATCTTGCTCATTTAATAAACATTGTACTCTCCTGTGACATCCATGATTTCAAGAAATATGATTCTTGTAGAAGTGTAGACTGAGTGTGTATTGGTATTCTCAAACGAAAATATATTAATTCATTTATTTTATTAAAATCAGGCTGGCGTCTTCAGATCAGAAAGATGCATTTGGCATAATAGTGTCATACTCTGTGAAAGTAAAACTTTATCTGGGTGCTCTTGGTGGAGAGCTCACTGCAGAACTTCCATTGGTTATCATGCACCCTAGGGTAAGTTAACACTTAAAAATAAGCTATAAAATGAAATGCATACACATATTACATCAAGTCTTTAAAAGCTACTAACATATCTAAATACTAGGATTTATTATGTCTAGTTTAAAAACATTTATTCTTCTATTAGCATAATTTTATTCCCATAATATTTACAAATTATGGAATTGTGAATTCATAAAGCATATTTGTTTGATAACTATAAACTGTTTTCTTAAATGTTCATTTATACATGAATCATTTAGAATCTTGACCTAATTTTACAGATTAAGTGTAATGTAGCAAGTCCTCAGTATGCTTAAAAACAAGATCCTATAAGATAACTGCCAGGTTTGTGTACTCGATAGCAAAGAAGTAGTTCCATTATACTGCTTTATTTATTTTCAAAAGAGTCCCTAATTTCAACCAAGCATATAACTACTGAATCAATTTTGCCCATGTGACAATGAAAGAAGCCTTTCATTAGTTTTAGTACTTTTCATGAATTTAATATACATGTATCCTATCTGATGAGCTCCAAACATTTTTGACTTGTCTTCCATATGGCTGAGGCCACAGTGCCTTTCTACATTTGGAGGGTGGCCTACCAACCACCCAGCTGATGCCAGTTTACACCCAAAATTCAGTTCTACTTGCAGCCCTGATATCAATCTCGATAAACTAAAGAACCTTGGCAAAATCAAAATATTTTTTTTTTTTAAACAAAATAACTTTACAGAGTAAGGAAATGTAAAATTCAAGAATTCTGTTAAATCCCCTTCTAAGATTTTTATTATCAGAACTTAAGTTTAGAAATTGAAATCTTAAATGTAAAGTGCTTCCTGCCACATGTGAGCATTTAAAATTTTAATCAACAGAGAGCTGGTGGAAAATACTATATGAAACACCTTAAAACCAATTATCAAGAACTGCAAACATAAAACACATGTTCTAATAACAAAATCAAAACCATCTAAATACACATACATATATAGGTCAATCAAGAGATTCCCTTGGTAATTTTGGCAGAAGTAGGTCATAATTACTGGTTAACATATAGCATAAACTACCCAAAACATGTTTGTTCAAATTCATTTTCAGACCTGTATATAAAAATACTTCTTCAGACACTTCAAAACTTTCATATCCAGGCCCGAGCAGCATTAGGTGCTTTGCTAGTTCTTATGTAACTGTTTGTTTCTGGCTGTACACCTCGTCGACATTGAGTCTTTTGAGGGAACCATCACAGCATTCACCTGCAGTGATTTGGATAAACCAGGGAAAATGTAAATCTAGATGGCCGGATGGGGATTCGACCCTCGCTTGGTTTCTTTTTTTTTTTTCCTTAATTAAATGACAATAAGTGGATTTTTGAGCACAAAAGTCACTTTCAGTTTTTGAGAACATATAGTTTTGATGTTCTCGAATCCTACTGAACAGAAATTATTGTTTGATGCAAATATCATTCTTAGTATCGTCAAATTAGAGATGTTTGCTTTGGTAAATGCAGGATCCATTGAAAATAATATTTGTTTTATAGATTGATTCCAGAACTAAATTACGAACTGACCTAAAACATTTAATTCACAATGCACAGACTGTCAACACACATTAAATTCATGGAAGCAAAATTGGTATATACAAAGAACTTATGTCACGAACATTGATTAGTGTTTTGCGTCACACTACTAATGGCTGTATTTTATCGTTTTTATTTTATTGAAAATAATATATTTTCAACTCTTATTTGACAAAGTTGATTTTGGTATTTTTATAAGCTACTCTATCATTTCCAATTAAAATTTCATAGTTTTCTTTTTAGTATCAAGAACCCATTAGGAGGAGTCGCAAAATGTTCCGGTTAAAGGACAAGGCAAAACATTTCAAGTGGTTTCTGGTGGTTCTTAATGTGTCAACAGACCTTACTGATATTGTCCAAGTGCTGCTGTTTATTCAAGGGATTAATATTGATTTTGAAGTAACTAAATAATTAGTGTCTACGAACAGTCTGCAAGGGGCAACTACAAGTGACGATATCTTTAAGGAAGTCAAGGAATCGATCACTCAGTACAACTTATAATAGTGTTTTTATGTCATTACACCTTATTGATATAATTATAGGCATGAAAGAACTGGGGAAAACAGAAGGAATTTGGCAGGGGGCATTTGTCCGGAGTGATTTCAGGAAACTATGGAAAACCAAAATGGCCGGATGAGAGTTCGAACCCACATCCTCCCGAATGCAAGGTTAGAGCATAACCGCTCACCCACCATGCTTGGTAACTTACAACTCAATCAATTAAAATGTGACTAATTGTTGTAAAAATATGTGTGATGTGGTGAAAGGATTAATTAGACTTTCTTTAGAACTTGCGGAGAACATACATGTGCAACACTTCTAGTAATTTATTGTATTATGCGCTTTGTGTGAAACACTTCAATCTGTCTTGTGTTATTGAACTGCTGGACTTAACAATTCCCAGTTCCATTAATTTTTATTAGAGATTCCAGCCAAATAGCCTTCATTGCCCTACCAGACATCATTTTGAATGCTCAGTATTGGAAAAGTTATTGAAATTTTTTGAACTCGGAAATTTGTTCAAATGTTTCCAAATGAAAAAAGTTGTCCACAATCTCTACTAACGCACAATGAATGGATTTGGAAATTAGCATTTGCTATGAATATCAATGGATATCTTAAGAAACCTAATCTTAAGTTACAATGAAAATCAGTGCTCATTCGTGAAATGTATTCTATTGTTAAATCATATCAACAAAAATTGGCATTATTTAAAACCCAAATTGCACTAAATTTATTTGACCACTTCCCACACTGTAAACAAAATTAAAATATTAGCAAAATCCACTTCCCCCCCCCCCCCCCAAAATGATGTGGATGTATTTTCAGAACTTAAATTACAGATACAACAGCACTATTCTTGAAAAACTTCAAAAGACATTTCAAATTCCATTTGACTGTACAATTAAGGAGCATCTGTCAGATTTTCACTAGAAAGTGACTGAATTGCAAAATGATGATGTTTAAAAAAATGAATCTAATTTAGTTCTTTAAATATGTTTCTGGAGATAAATACAGTCAATTAAAACCATGTGTGCAGGGATTTGTATCTGTATTTGTGAGTAAATCAATATGAGAAAAGATATTTTCTAAAATAAAGTATTCCAATCCCAACTGATAACCATTTGCAAGCAATGTATATAATAGGAATAACTAACTTGGAAGTCCAGTATGATTAAATATTATCTCAGTAGAAACAATTTCATTTTTCATGTTAGTATAAATATTCACCATTCTATAACAAGTTCATATAAATGTTTTTCTATGTTTGTAGGTATCACCTATAATGTGCATAAATATTATGTACATAAAAATATCACTGTCTGATAAAAATAACTTTTTTGTTTTGTTGCTTCTTTCTCAGTAAAACATCATAATATACCTGATAGTTTTCCAATGTAAAAGCAAATAAAAGATAGTTTAAGCTTGGGGAGACATTAATTATTAATTTTCAGTTATGATATTTAAGACAATTATGATTTTATAATTAATGATCCTGTACAGATATTTTTGCATTTACAATTAGCAAAAATTTAAAGTTTCACAATTTATCATTTATTAACAACAAAAAAAGACTACTTAATTAAATACATTTTATAAAACCTTAACATTCTTTGTTTATGATTCTTACATTTAACATACATGAATTTTAATTGATTAGGAAGCCATCTCAGCCAGCACTATACTAACACCTCTGAGAAAACTCTTTATCCATGCAGATTTCACTAAAGAGCATTACAGATTCAATCAAAAATGAAGTGCAATACAGTTTTAGAGTTTCTAAATAGTATTTATAGTGTAATCATAGGCTTCCGCGGCCAGTGTCAGTTGATTCTTGGCTGTACGGGTGGCACCTGTGACATAGCAGCTCTTTAGAAAACCAGTAAAATTATATATTTATACTGATTAAGGCCAAAATATTGGTAAATTAAAAGTTAAAATGATTTATATATAAAAAAAGAATATAAAGTTTAATAAATATTGTTTGCTCAGAAATTGCTTGAATGGATAGGCTCTCTGAAAAAAAAAAAAAGAAGGAGGAGGAGAAGTTAAGAGAATTGTTGGGAGAGAAGTGGCGAGAAAGAAAAACAGCAGGGAATCTTGAAAATAATAGTTGCGAAAAATAGTTTTGATAGATCTTGTGTAGAAAACGAACCTGCAAATCTTCGGATATAGTGACAAACACGGTCGTTATTGGTATCAAGAGGATTTTTAAACAAATAAACGGTATAAATAAACTGCAAAAGTTCATAATAAAACTTCAGTCCACAAAAATTATCTATTTATTTATCTATCAAGTTCGCATAAAGATATTTATATGCGACATGGCGACCGTGACAGGACTTTGGATTGTTCATTTGTCATGTTTTTTTTAATGAAAGATTTGTGTACATTTAGAATAAGCAAAGCTTGTTGATATTTTGTAAAAAAATTTAACATAAAACCTCGATACCAAAAACGACATTGCCACTAAGAAAATTTTCCTCCTTTTCTTGTTCATTGTACAATTAACAAAAAAATGAGGAATATTTTGGAAGGGGTTGTGACATAGCAGCTCTTTAGAAAACCAGTAAAATTATATATTTATACTGATTAAGGCCAAAATATTGGTAAATTAAAAGTTAAAACAATTTATATATATATAAAACAAGAATATAAAGTTTAATAAATATTGTTTGCTCAGAGATTGCTTGAATGGATAGGCTCTCTGAAAAAAAAAAAAGTAGGAGGAGGAGAAGTTAAGAGAATTGTTGGGAGAGAAGTGGCGAGAAAGAAAAACAGCAGGGAATCTTGAAAATAATAGTTGCGAAAAATAGATTTGATAGATCTTGTGTAGAAAACGAACCTGTAAATCTTCGGATATAGTGACAAACACAGTCGTTATTGGTATCAAGAGGATTTTTAAACAAATAAACGGGATAAATAAACTGCAAAAGTTCATAATAAAACTTCAGTCTACAAAAATTATCTATTTATTTATCTATCAAGATCGCATAAAGATATTTATATGCGACACACCACATCATATTTCTTGAAACCTACATTTCAACCCTCATTCTTGGGTCTTCTTCCAGGGCAGGAGCAGTTCTGCCCTGGAAGAAGACCCCAGAATGAGGGTCGAAATGTCGGTTTCAAGAAACATGACGTAGCGCCACCTGGACAGCCAAGAATCAACAGTATTTATAGTGGTTTGCAGTAAGTCAAAACCACAGCTGTTTCCGTTTACTTACGGTTCACCATTTCACAAGCAAAACAACATAGGCGGCTTCACCATCAAAGACCACGCTTGTATATATTGGCATTTCCATGGGCACTTCAAGTATGGCAGATTGGATCTTTAGCATCTTTTTTTTTTTCATCCTGAAGATGAGCTCACTTAGTATAATTTATTCTTTGCACCAAGGTGAAAATCAATTTCTACTGATTTTTCACAATCATCAGTTTTGTAACAAATTTGAAGATAGCTCCAGATTTGCTCTATACTGAACAGCTTTAGCTTCTTTTGCTTTCCTCTTCTGATATCCATGTTTCTACTTAGATGTATGAATTCCTCAAGGCATATTTCACAAAAAACTAAATAATTCATTAGTATCACGGAGGTAATAATACATTTTATGTGTGTGTATGGTCTTAGTAAAAAACTAAAATCACTTATTTTTTGTGTGATATAATGTAATTATAATGAAAAAATTAATGCTGTCATTCTTTAAATTTCTTAAGAATTAAATGTTTTACATGTGACACAAAATTCAATTTTTTTCAGATTTTTGGTTTTATTAATTAAATAGTCAAGAATCAGCATTCTAAATCATATTCATGAGCACACAGAAATAATTTATATTATTTTATTAATCTTTTGACAGATAAGGAATGTGCATCAATTGTCAACAAATTAATTTTTTTGTCAATTTATGAAGTCTCTCACCATACTATTTAATAACTACACATCATGCAGTCATTTTCTGCTTCCTGAATATTTGTATTCCATTATATAGCCATATAAGAGTTGCTGCCAAATTAAGAGTGCTAACATATAAATTTTTAAAAAAGAAAAGAAATGAAGCTCTCCACCTGCTCCTATAGTTTTCACTGAATTAGACAAACTCTGACAGTTGACACAATTTGCACACACCAACACCCTTTCCATAACCATAAAATACCAACAGGGTCAGAAAAGAACAGAGTTGACCAGAGGACATCGAGAGAAAAGTTAACAGAAGTGCTGTCATATAACCTTTTTTTTTCAGATATATCTTCAAAAATAGTTTAAAGGGCCCTTAGCACATATCGAATTAATATAAAAATATTTTTAGAAGCATTTTCTAACATTTTTAGAGTCAAAAAGCACATTAAGAAGAACAGTTCAGTAAAACTTGAAAGTAGACAAAATTTTATGAAGGTATTTATAATTTTTATAAGCAATTTTGCTGTATTCATTATCAGAGAAGCAGAATAAAATTACAATCAAAATGAGGTAGGACAGTTATAGTCTGGAAAAATAAGGTAAAGAGTTATGACTAATTTAAGCATAAATTTCATACATGTAAGAAATCATATCAGAATCAGTTTTTAAAAAAAATCATAACAGCCTTAATTTTCAAGTTAATGATTTACACATTAAAATGTTCAGCATAAAAAGATAACCTATAGATGAAAAATTAAAATCAATAGCTAAATGACAAAAATGTTTTCTAGACAAAAAACAGATATTTAACAGTTTCACAATTTTGAAAATTAGCAAAGTACGCTCCTGACAGTATATTCATATTAAAGAAAACATTTCACTGATTAAGATTATCTGCTCTATTTGTCGATTCCAGCACTATTAAACGTTTATTCCAAGAAACAATACCAGAGCAATAGGATCGAATAAAATTAATCAAAGTTGAGGAAGACAATATCATAGGGATGAGTTAAAGTTACCAGGAGATAGTAGAATTGTGATGAAGGAAAATGAAAGTTATTTCAGCTCAATAGGAGCAATAGTTCCTGAGATTTTTAATATTCATGTTTGGAAAAGATTACAGCATATCACGAAAATTTGATTTGAACTATTAAACACAATAAACATAGTAATATAACATACATCACAGAAGTTGGGGAAATTTTTATAGTTTGTTTTGATACCAAAATTAGCTCAAGGGCTTAAGAATTCAAGGAATAGTCACAAAATTAGAAATATTTAACTTTGGAAATTTATATCTAAAAACTATAGAACTTAGGAGAAAAGTTCTCATAAGATATAATAAAATTTAAACTGCGGGCTACATCATATAAAAATTCCAGAGCAACTGGAGAAAAGAATAAGTACAAGAAAACTTACATTACAGCCCCCGCCACTTCTAACAGACCAAAAAAATGATGATGGACACCAAGTTCAGCAACTGTCTGTGATTGTTGGAGCCATAGAGCAATAGTCTGTTTGTTTATGTGTGCAGTGCTATCAATAATTATACCATATTGTAACGTAAGCACACAGCGCATTCGATTGCATTTGAAAAAGTGGTAGATCAACTTAAAAAGAATATTTAAAATAATAAAAGTGCAAGTTGTTCGAGGTCTATTTAAAAAAAAAAAAAAAAAAAAAAAAAAAAAAAAAAATCTTTTCTTTGTATCACACTATTTTTGATTACTTCATTTCATGAAATGTTGGACCACACCCACCACCCTCTCTGATTATGCCACTGATCAGCACTAATCCAATCCTCAGTGTGCCTGGAAGTCGACAGTAAATGCCCCATGACGTCTCCGTCGCCTGCCTCCAGAAGCCTCCCCAGCTCCCAGCTCGTTGACACAAAGTCTTTGTCACTTGGTTCATCTCACAAGAGTAGTACTTGGCTTTCTCTTTTCACATACTGTCATCCTGAATCTTGTAAAACTACACCAACCCATGTTCACATCTCAATAGTGACATCCCAGTGCTACGCAGAAATGCCGCTAGCCAGGTCCAACACCCTGCTGTGCAAAACATTTAGCACAGATGCAAGCCTGTCCCAGTTTCTTGTCTGGGGCCCATTTACTACTGTCAAATTGTTTACAGTATGCTGCTACCTCATTCCATGCTGAAAATTCATTTTATTGTCTTTGCTGCCACAAACATTTGTTCTGTTTTTTATTTTTTTATTTTTGACTATTTAACGATTCAGCTTTGACCATTTCAGCACATATTGTCCTAGACAATGGCATGACATTTCCAGATCAGTATATGGTGGAAACATGTTGTTATTTTGTTTTCTTACTTATGGTTTTACACCTCGTCAGCTTCGTGGTCATTAGAGGTGGCGTGTGACTGGGGGCAAGGAATACAAAGCAATTTGGCCATGGCTTTGTGAAGGAAGCATCCTGGCATTTGCCTGGAGTGATTTGGTGAAACCATGGAAAATCCAAATCTGGATGCCGGGACAGGGATTCGAACTGGCATTCTCCTGAATGCGAGGCTAGAGTGTTAACCACTCACCCCGCACACTCGGTGGAAACATCCAAAATATCAAACAATCTCAATTATAGAATGTCACCAAATTTAATAAACAATATTAATTTCTAGAATATGACAAGACATGTTCAACTCTTTATCTCAGTTCTTCATAAGAGACATATTCTCAAAATCTTGAGCAACTCAAGTCAACACATCAATACCTATCATCAATATAGTCACATACCCAGTAGCAAAATGATTTCATCATCTGATTACATGTGTGAAACAGGTCACCAATTCTTTTCATCAGTTCTCTTATCAACCAAATAACTAATTTTCCATTTCAGTTCAATCTGAAAACAACTTTATTTTGTAATTATGCAATTACAACCAATTTACAACTTCAAAATACTCCAATCACTCATAATAAGGTGCATCTCTTCTAATATTAAATCAAAATCTCTCACATCATTTTAATAAATGTCATCACTTGACCTTTATCATCTCCAAAAAAAACCATATACAAAATAGTGCACCCTATTTGGTGCATTTCCCTTGAATGTTAACCAAATGAGATTAATTACACAAATATTTAAATAATGCATGGCATATAAATAACAAGCTACCCTGCTGATTATTTCGCTCTTTACTTACAGTACCAATGTGACTGGGTCATGGAATCACTGGTGATGACACTGTTTGTTGTGGCTAGAGTTTCTTGCAGTCCCTCTGTATGATGAACCCCAACACTCTCGTTATGTTTGTGTATCCCACACAATGTCAGGCTTAACCAGGGAAGCTGACAGCATAAACAGTTTCTTGAGCCATGGTTAAGCATCGGCCCTAGAAGTCAAGCATTGGTCGAGATTAGAATATTCATATATCACTTTTAGTCATTCAACAACTTGTTTAATTTCTGATCAGTGTTCTACTTATAAATGGTATGGACATCTACTGTTACTTAATACATGCTCACTCTGACTGCTGACTTAGGAATATGTATCTCTTGGCTGGTGATATTCCCCATTCACACATAACTCTGGACAACAATCTTACAAAAGAACCACATGCACCTAAAAGTAAAATAAGTTTTATGCTGAAAAAATTAAAATCTTGTGAATGAAATGTTGTATACAGTTTATTTCTCTTTTCTCCAACCTGTTTTTCTTAATTTTGTCTGGATTTGTTTTTAAAAGGTCTAAGACAGCAAAAAATTTTACTAATCCAAAGAAAGACATAAAATTTATAATGCATAAAACAATTGGGAAAGTTGTAAAAACCTGATATAAATTCTTCAGGGGTTTGCTGCCGGATTACATTTTCTGTTAACGAGCTTTCGGCGACTTGCACTGCCACCATCATCAGGTCCGTTGTATCTAAAGGAACAACAAAAACTGAAATGAATAGCAGAACAGAAGGGAGCCAGGATCGTTGTCGACGTCCGATTGGCTGACTCCAATGACGTAACCATTCCGTGACTGTGATTGGTCGGTTGCGAAACCAGGTGTAGATATACACCAGCGTTGTACTGACAGTTGGCTCCACAGCGTAAACCAAAGCCAAGGTTGTTATAAATGGAAGGAAGATGGAATACACACGTCCTGGCTCCCTTCTGTTCCACTATTCAGTTCAGTTTTTGTTGTTCCTTTAGAAACAACGGACCTGATGATGGCGGCAGTGCAAGTCGCCGAAAGCTTGTCAACAGAAAATGTAATCCGGCAGCAAACCCGCGAAGAATTTATATCAAATATACGCCGGGAAAGACTTATCTCTCATGATGTAAAAACCTGTTTAAACATTTTTATTTAAAAAAAATTATGGTGCCAAGTTTTATATACACTGGTGAGCCAAAACATTATCAATACTGCTCACCACAAGATTGGATGTCATCTGGTGATGCTGCTGATACATCATGCAGTAAAGGCTAAGCATGGTCCTCAAACCGAAAGTTGGTTAGACTCTCCTGAAGGAAGCATACTAAACCTGGTATCACAGGTAGTATGGCCAGTTTTTTTTCCTCCTTATGTAATCTGACCTGGTAATTGTAAGGATACAAGGTATATCAGTGCCGGAAGCATCACGTGACGAGTTGAGTCAGTCGAGAGGAGGACTGGAGAGTGAGCGCACGTGATTGGCGGGAGGCGAGTGCGTGTTATGCGCGGCTCCAACAAAGAACATGAAGTACGATTTAATTAGTGCAAGATATTAAACAGTTCAGAACAGTGAAAGTAGGCGGTGATAGAAAAAAAGACAGCCACTTCATAGAGAGGAACAGTGTTTGTGAACTCGTGTAATTAATAACTGTCAGCAGTCGAACTCATTATCGAGCTGGTGGGATTGTTAAAAAATGCAAGAACCTGCATCTTTGGAAATACGAAGTCACAATATAAAAAGTGGTGGTCACAGCAAGCATTGATGATGATTAAAAGTGTTTGTTGTCTTCCAAAAGCTTTTGAATTCTTATTTAAACCTAAAATATTTCAGGACATTTTCCAACATTCCGTTGGTAGCAACCTGGTTCGAACTTGTGTAATTAATTAATAGATGAAAAACGATAACAGTATATACATTTTTGATGTTACATAATACTACCAGGTAATGGAAGTCTACATTTTAATGCAGATTCTGAACAATGGAAGCATTCTGGTGCATTTTGCATAACACAGAAAGTTGTTCCAGAAGGTCCATTTAAGGGCAATCCAGACAGGAATTTGAAACGGAAAACTTTCAATTTCTATTCAGATGTCTTTAACCCTTAAGCCACCTGACCGCTCTTCATATGGTAAGGAAAGTATATAAATGGAACAGAGACACATGTGGAATCATTCTAATAATGAAACGTGTGGCGAGTGAGGAAATCCACTGACATAAGTGACTTGACAATGAGCACATTGTAATCGCTTGGCACCTGGGAATGAGCATCTCAGAAATATTGAGGCTGCTTGGCTGTTCCCATGCTACTGTAATGAGCAACTATGGAAAGATGTTAAGGAATGATGAAACGATGAGTAAGTGTCCAGATAGTTGATGTCCACACCTCATCATAAAACGTGGAGGTTAGCCCATTCTGTAAAGCAGGATAAGGGACGCTCTGTGCCACATCTGACAGCAAAATACAATGCTGGTGCAGGCACAAGTGTTTCGGAGCTCACTGTTGAGTGCGCATTGTTGGAAATAGGGCTCCACAGCAGACGTCCCCTACATGATCCCATGTTTACTCAGCCCATCGTCAGTGGGCATTAGATCATCGAGATTGAACTATGGATCAGTGGAAATGTGTTTCCTGATCAGATGAATCATATTTCTTGTTTCATCAGGACGATGGCTGTGTCCGGATACACTGTCTTCCAGACACTTGGTTGCTTGTAACAAGCACCACGCCATAGGACCTGTGGTAGTGACTGAAGGCACCATGACAGTTGTAGACTACGTGAAAGTTATTATGGACCACCTACATCCTTTCACGCATCATGTCTTCCATGATGGCGACGTCATCTTCCAGCAGGATAACTGTATGTGTCGTAACACCAGAAACATACAAAAATGGTTTGAGGAGCAAGATAGTGAACACACCTCAATGTCTTTGCCTGATCTCAACCCAATAGAACACAACAGGAATGCTATCAAGCCCCAACTCCTCATTCACAAACCACTGCCCCGTAATTTACTGGAAAGCTGTGAAATATTTGCAGACATCTGGTGCCGAGACCTCCATAAATCTATCAACGACTTGTTGTATCTATGCCTCACATAGTTGCTGATGCATTATGTTCTAAAGGTGGAGCAACATATTGTTAAACAGGTGGTCATAATGTTTTGGTAGATCAGTGTATATATAATAATAATAACAATGAGTAGGAAAATGCTTTAAGATGATAAAACTAAGGAAGGATAGGGAAATATGACCCAACACTTACCAGAGATAAAGGTGGCTGGGAATGACGACCATAAAAGAGACGAAAACAAGAAACGCAATATTTTGGTGGTGTGAGGCTAGGCAGGGCACGATGTGTACATGCCTTCCACTGAAGTATTAAGTTTCTTGTATTCGTCTCTTTTATGTTCATCATTCCCAGCCACCTTCATCTGTGGTAAGTATTGGGTCATATTTCCCTATCCTCCAAATTTAGGTGACATAATAATTCACTGTTATAAAAAGAATTTATTAAATGTATTTTAATTTTTTACTTTCTGTTGATAATGTTGCAGCCTGAGAAAACGAAAGTCATCCATGCCGATAGTCAAGCTGATGTAGAGATGTTTCGTCAAGAAACCATAGACCATGGAACTGAAAATGCAGCTAAATGTTGAACTCAAATTCAGCAAGATAATCAACCACATCTTTTCAATAATTCATTATTAAGAAAATCAATACTTAAATCCAGTTGCAAAACAAAAATTAATTTTATGTGTTAGGCCTCTGTATCAAACATTTTGACATTTTGTGTGGAATGAGATTTCAGTTTCAAATTACAGAAATCAAAATGTTAACCTATATATAACACAAAAACCAGTTTTGTGCATCATGTATCAAAACAGTAAAAATATATATGTATATATATATATATATATATATATATATATATTGGTTTTATTTTGCAGTATTTTTTATCATTGTTTTACTGTCATATGTCTTTTATTTCTATGTATTAATCTCTGTTTTTTTGATTAGTAATAAATAAAAAAAAAATATTCATGCCGTCAGACTTTTAAAGATTAACCCTTTCCAGCCCAAATTAATGGGGATATGTAAAAAAAAAATTATGCTGTTTTATGGTTTCGAATGTTTCCAAAAACACAAAAAATGTTAGTTTGTGAAATTTTTTGAACAGGGCTATTTTTTTTTCAGTCGGTTCATATGGACCCAGTGGGAAAATGTGATGGACAACATTTTTAATTGATGGATAAACTGTAAGTAAAATGTAACACAAAAAAATATTTAAAATGTGGAGAACACCATAGAGGAAGTACACATGAGACAATTTGGTTCAGAAACAGTGGAATACAGCTTTTAGATTCCTGCTGCTTACTTTTTGTCAAGTGAATGTTGTGTCACATGGTACAAAATACATGTAGGTAAATTGAAATTATTTATTCATTACTGTTACATTATAGGTCACTGCAACTGCCGCCTTTTTCTTCTAAAACCTTTTGTCTAGTGGAACATGATCTAAGTCAGCAGTGTCATTAGACACATTTAGAGTAGACTCATTCTGCTGTTCAGTTGGTAAATCGTTAGACAATACCTCAGCACAGCTCTCGTTTTCAATTATATATTGTGTGTTTTTTCCAAGATTTATAAATTTTCAAATTCCTCGTCTGAAAATTCCGAAAATATTTCATCAGACAATTCCCCATTCAGGTACTCCAGGATCTCCGCCTTTGATAATTTAGACATCTGAAAGTAAATATTTTTTACACATGACCTCATTTACCATGCACGCGAACAGCTAACTCCTTCTCCCAGTGGGGCCATATGGACCTAACATTTTTTATGCCTCTAGCAGAACAAACTAAATCACTTTATTATTGTAATAGTGTGGTTTGATATTGCTGTTTCGTACAATTCAATAATACATTTTTTTAATACATCAATATTGGTAAGTTACCTCAAAATTAAAGTAGATCTTACACGCCAAACAACTGCCCAGAGACAATTCGTACTGACCCCAAGCAAACGTGTTTAGAACCGAAGAGCAAGCATATAGGCGCTACAAGAAGAGCGGGGAAATACAGTTGAGGGGATTCACAACCAATCTGCCTGTTTTTATTGGTTATTCAATTGCGTAAGGGTCGGTAATTATTTATTTTAGATGGTTTGGATTCCAGGGAAGACATTATTAACAAAATGAATATTTATTCTTAAGAAATTCATTTTCGAAACATAGCAAAATGTCGCTACGTTTTAGACAATTTGCACATTTCGCCGCTCTGTCTCCCGAGGGGTAAAATTCCGCTACGCGTAGCGGAATTCCGCTACGGTTGGCAACACTGAATTCGTCTGACGGAATGTCCGTGCGGGACAAGGATTCCACTAATTTGTCGTCAAATCAGACTCAGTGATTGTCTCTGCTCAGTGTATCTTATTCTTTTGGTGAGTTCATGCTTCACAAATCCTGTATCCACAAAGCCTGTAAAAATTTTACGGTTTTTTATTTTCTGGTAAAGTTTCTAAGGAAATATAATTCCAAACACAAAGAATGTTAAATTAGGTTTTTTTTTCTTTTTTAAAAAACTGAATCTATTATGTATTATCTGCTACAATGAATTGACTGGAAACTTGGAGCGCTTTTCTTTTTGCTTATAATTGTCATCGTAAATAAACAAAAAGCAAGACCAGAGTTAAATTAAACGCACACATTTTATTAATGGACAATTAGCCTATGCAAAGAAAGAGAAAAATTGTTAGCTCACCAATGAAGATCGGGCGATTGATGTTACAGAAATATAGGAGAATTATACTGTTGAAGTCCCGTTGACAGACATACTAATACATTTTGCTAAAATGAATTTATGGATTAAACTCATTGCGATGAGTAGTTAGTGGTGTGGTTGGTTTTGAAGTATAGAAAGTGACCCTTTTTTGATTGAGAATGCTAAAAAGCAAACAAGATTACAATCTTGAAATCAAGTAAGTATCATGCATACAGAAATATTGCAATAGTCATTGGATGGACTAGATTTTTAAAATGAGAGTATTGACTACAGTTATTTTCCTTGCTAGTGCCTCATTTTCGTTTATTTTATAAATTAAACTTATATATAAAATTATAGGGGTGGATACACCGCGTCATCACGGACAAACCAATGGACCAATTTAGGCCATATTCACACAAAACGTTAATGAGGTGGCGGGAAAGGTTTCTATTCATAGGTGGTGCTGAACTATAATTCATATATTTAAAATTGGGCTATGTTGACCGCTATTCCACAGATAATTCTGTATTTGAGAAGTATAGACAAAAGATTACATTACTACTCTTTTGATTCAGGTTTTTTTTGTGAGCCGGGTATTTATTTCTAACTAGCTGGTACTCACGACTTCGTTTGTAAAGAGGTGGGTGCAGGATAGGGGGAAGATGGGTGTGCAGGGAAATTGCCACAGGAGCCTGTGCTCCATTGCAAGTAAATTAAATTAAAAAATTTGTAATGACAGCTACCCACATCTAACAACCATAGTGCACGATGGGAGACGCGATGCTATTACCACACACAAATGCCAGTCATCTGCGCTATGTAGTTCAGCCAGCAAAGTAAAATTTACGGACACACAACTCTTTGGATGAAATACGAAAATATCCTTGATCTGCCACTTTCAACCACCATATCTCACACACTCCCACAGTTACCGAAATTCGGCCAACGTTGTGATCGATGGGTGACTCTGTGTTACTACCACACACAAACGCCAGTGATCTGCGATAGATAGTTTTCGCTGAAAAGTGATACACCGTGACACATGCGTCTATAGCAGAAATATGAAATTGCCGCAGGTCGACCACTTTCAACCCCCATAGCTACCGACATCTAACAACCATAAGCTAGGCATAAACACACCCATTCGTGCGCCAGCAATTCCGTGGCGATCCATACAGACGATAAAATGTGTGTGTTAATTGTCTAACGACGAGCCGCATCACAAGCCGATAGCAATTGTTACAGATTTGTACGTGGCGAACATGCGTGACGGACGGTAACCATACACACAGATATCTCGCCTATTTACTTGCGGCAGGTAAGACTTTCTGAGTATCTAACAAGTTAAGTAAGATGAGCAGAGAATTTGTAGCTGATTTCATTGCGACATGTCAGCAATATAATGCATTTGGACAGGCCCGCCGCTAGCTGTTTCAGCGCCCGCGTGCAATACCGATTATGCCGCCCCCTGTCTAACTACAGCCAGTGGTGGATCTAAGAAATTTCCGAACCGGGTAAAAAAACTGTGAGATTGCCGCCCCTTCGAACATTATTTAAAGGTCGCCCACTACATAATACGCTGTAAATTTCGTCGCGGCGACAGGCAACTGTCGCGGGGCGGCGCCTGTCGATCACTCGTTTTGCCGCCCCCCTTGATGTGCCGCTTACGGCGGGCCTGCATTTGGAAAGTGAAACCAAAAAGAAGACGCGAACAGAAATTTAAAAAATATAGGATATAGTGCACTGATAGAGGTTAGTGGGAAATATAATATAAAAGATGACAGTGCATTAATAAAAAAGAAACTCCACTCTTTGCGGAGTGCTTTTCGAAAGAAATATATATATATATATATATTTAAATGGAAATTCAACAAGAAATGTAATAGGCGAAGACGAAATCTACAAAACTAATTTACGCTATGACTGCGACTTACTACTGTTTATGAGAGATCAACACGGACCAATAGACAGTATCAGCAATATAGGAATCCCAAATTATGAAGGGGAAGATGAAGGATATTGAGGAAATGTATAGGAAGATGTATCTGTGCATTTATGTAATACTGAAGAAATCGAGGAAAATGCTTTTCAAATAGTACAAGTAGCAGTATATGATCGTGTTTATAATCTTCCTGCAACCACTTTTTTTGTCATACTGTCCGTTTCTTCTTCTTTTTTGCAGCTCTAATATAAGCTGCTGAACGAATAAATACATTTTTTGTGTAGAACTTAAAAACCTGTTTCATTTCAATATTGTCACGTCGCTTGTAACATAACCTCACTACACTTGGCTCGCGATGTTTTGGAATTCTCAGTGAGCCGCGAGCCAGGAAAACATGACGTGTAAATTCGTAGACCACTACCATAAACATAACGATTTGAGCGTGGCGAGCCAGCTGAACGACAAATGTGTGGAACTGAGTTCCTGTGTATGGGCTTCGACAAGTACAGGCTCGTCGCGAGAATATCCACGCGCAAATCTTCAGCGAGCTTACTCGCGCACAAATGTGTGTGTGTATGGGCAGCTATAGTGCACGACAGGAGACACGATTATCCTACCACACACAAACACCAATGCTCTATGCTATGTATTTGTGGCAGAAAAGTGACATAGGCGGAGACACATGTCTTTCGCCGAAATACGAAAATATCCTTGATCGGCCACTTTCAACCACCACATCTATAACGCTACCACAGTTACTGAAATTCGGACGATGTTGTGATCGAAAGGTGACTCTGTGTTACTACCACACACAAACTCCAGAGATCTGCGATAGATAGTTTTCGCTGAAAAGTGATACGCCATGACACATCCGAAGTTGGCAGAAATATGAAATTGCCGCAGGTCGACCACTTTCAACCACCATATCTCCCACACCCCCATTGCCACCGACATCTAACAACCATAGTGCACGACAGGAGACACGATTTTACTACCACACACAAACACCAACTACTACAGTTACTGAAATTCGGCCGATGTTGTGATCGAAAGGTGGCTCTGTGTTACCACCACACACAAACGCCAGTGATCTGCGATAGATAGTTTTCGCTGAAAAGTGATACACCATGACACATTGTAACGGGTTAGTGGCATTTACCCATTACTTTGGAAGATAATTTGAGAAGTTTTAAATAGTGGCGGTTTGCGTGGTTGTCAGGTGACTTCAGCATTCGCCAAGTCCGTGGGTTTAGGGAGGTAGAACCCACTTTTAAAGCATGGGTTTAAACTGGTCGTCGTCTAGTGACGTCAACATCTTCCGAGTCCATGAGCTCGGGGGTGTAAACCTCAAATTCGGAAGCATGGTGCGCTTGGGAGAAAGACGCACCTAGGCTTCTGGGCGGTCAGTCTGCCATTGGCCGTGGAGTAGGTGAGTCCGTCGTCAAGGTGAACAGTCAGTTGAGTCGACGAGATCACGTGTACGAGCTCAGTAATTATGGTGAAACATTAATTTAGTAGGATGGGATTTCTTTGGTGATATGAAGGAACTTTAGTAATGAAAGAAAGTATTTGCAGAATTTTATATGAGTTGTTTTCGTGGTGAGCCATAGTTATGGTCTGTGAACTAGGAAGGGTGTTGCTGTGAGAATGAGTCAGTCTAAATTTATCGGAGACATTACCTGTAATCTTAAAGGATCGAAATACCGATAGCGAACTTTCATATAGGATGGCAGTTGGAGCAAGATTATCTTATTAACCATTAACTGCATGTGTTTCAAATAAGAAGGTGCATTTTCATTTCATTTACGATCTTAACGTTGCTTGGCGGCCGTCAGAGAAAGAACAAGAATCTATTGAGTGCTTGGAAGCTTTAAAGGTTCACAGTAAGTATTGTAACTGAACCACCAGCATAACCACGACAACATCCGACTTTGGCAGAAATATGAAATTGCCGCAGGTCGACCACTTTCAACCCTCATATCTCCCACACCCCCATAGCCACCGACATCTAACAACCATAGTGCACGACAAGAGACACGATTCTACTACCACACACAAACACCAATGGTCAATGCTATGTAGTTGTGGCAGAAAAGTGACATATGCGGAGGCACATGTCTTTCGTCGAAATACGATAATATCCTTCATCTGCCACTTTCAACCACCATATCTCCCACATTACCACAGTTATTGAAATTTGGCCGATGTTGTGATCGAAAGGTGACTCTGTGTTACTACCACACACAAACGCTAGTAATCTGCGATAGATAGTTTTCGCTGAAAAGTGATACACCATGACACATGCGTCTATGGCAGAAATATGAAATTGCCGCAGGTCGACCACTTTCAACCCCCATAGCTACCTACATCTAACAACCATAGTGCACGACAGGAGACACGATTATACTACCACAAACAAACACCAATGCTCTATGCTGTGTAGTTGTGGCAGAAAAGTGACATATGCGGAGACACATGTCTTTCGCCGAAATACGAAAATATCCTTGATCGGCCACTTTCAACCACCATATCTATCACACTATCACAGTTATTGAAATTCGGACGATGTTGTGATCGAAAGGTGATTCTGTGTTACTACCACACACAAACTCCAGTGATCTGCAATAGAGAGGTTTCGCTGAAAAGTGATACACCATGACACATCCGACGTTGGCAGAAATATGAAATTGCCGCAGGTCGACCACTTTCAACCCCCATATCTCCCACACCCCCATTGCCACCGACATCTAACAACCATAGTGCACGACAGGAGATACGATTCTACTGCCACACACAAACACCAATGGTCTATGCTATGTACTGTAGTTATGGCAGGAAAGAGAAGTATAAGAAGACACAAATTTTTGGTCGAAATATGAAAACGCCCTGCATTGGCCAACTTTAATCATCATATTTCCCACATCCCCCCAGCTATCGACATTCTGCCAACGTTGTGCATGACAGGAAACTCAATGATACTTCCACACACAGAGACCAGTGATCTGTGCTTGGTAGTGGTGGCTGAAAAGTGAAGTATATGAAAACACATGTCTATTTTTATATATATATCAAATTTTTTTAGCTGTAGTGGGTGCTTTAAAATAAAACCGAATACGTTAATAAAACATAATAAGTATAAGTAATATTTAATTTACCTAAATGTGGTACAAGTGATCACGCTTTCGAGAACACAATAATTTTTGTGTTACAATTAACTATGAATAATAGTTGTTAATTATCTTTGGTTCAAAATGGAAATTGGTGTTCGTTACAGTTACACATTGTATGCAGTAACATGTAGTTAATAAGAACAGAACTTAAAAAAAAAATTCACATAGCCAATATTATTGTGATAATTTTAAAAAGAAATTCAAAGGAGAAACATATTGTTGTCAGGAACACCAATGATACCAAACCATACCCCATTTGAGTTTAAACATTTACAGTTCCTTATTTGTTTGGCATTTGTAATGTCAATCAATAAATCAGGAGGACAATTAATGCATTTGTAGATTGGATTTAGAAAATCCATATTTTTCTCATATACTGTTGTATGTTCGATGTTCGCGTGTTGTAAATTCATCTGATGTATTTGTTTATGTACAACATGAAAAAAAATTGTGATTAATTAAGATTACAATTTTTTTTTTTTTTTTTTATTTTTTTTTGCTGTCGTCAGTCTTTCGACTGGTTTGATGCAATCCTCCATCCCTTCCTATCCTGTGCAAACCTCTTCATTTCTTCATTTCTACATACCCCTTACAGCCCACGACCTCAATTATCTGCTTGATATATTCTGATCTCTGTCTTCCTCTACAGTTCTTACCTTCGACTGTTCCCTCCACTAACAAATTAACCAATTCAGCATGTCTCAAAATATGACCTACCAGCCTGTCTCTTATTTCGGTAAGATTCTTCCACAAACTTCTTTTCTCACCCATCATTTCCAAAATTCGTTCATTTCTTAATTTGTCTGTTATTTCGATAAGTGGCGCTATAGACTAGCTTTTATATTCCACTATCAGATGCAATTATGTTTTGTCGACAGCGTTTCTGTAGTGCCAATTTTGCTCAATCTTACAATAAATGTCTGTTGATCGACATGAAATTGTTTCAATGTTCTTAGTTCGGTAGGTAAAATACGGAATGTTACACTTTGATGTTAAGTTGCAAAGCTGAGAAATTAAAGATATAAGCGCCTACAAAACGTTTTTTGTTGAACGCAATTAACGCATAGTGTTAGTTTCTTTGCCATATTGGCGTTATATTAATTGTGATAATATATTCGTTTTGAGAGGTTAGTCCGTACTTCAACATTCTACTTGTACAAAGTTGCTAGCAATATCCAAAGTTTCCTTGATACAGTTTTTGTGAATTAATAGCACAAATCTCAAATTCCGTGTGGAGGAAGTCGCGGGTACAGCTAGTATTACTATATGATGCTAATAATTACAATTATCTTCTTATTAACATTTTGGTGAATTGAAGATCTTACTGAATATATTTTAATTTTAGCAATTTAAGCATCTACAACTAATTCACAACGCTGTGGATGGCAGAGCGTGATTTGCGACAAAACTAAAAGTGTACTTTCTCATCTCGAATAGCAGGGAGAAGAAAAAATTCATAGAAACATGTGTAAGGCATCCAATTTCTCTAAACTTAGGGGCATCCATAAATTACGTGAGGTGTATTTCCGGACCCCCCCCCCCCCCTCTCTGATGAGACTTCTTGTGATCTGATCCAATCCTCCCTCCCTCCCACTGGTAAGATCTGGTCCGTGAGACCTTTCTTTTCTTTTTTCTTTTTTTTTTTTAGCTCTATAGTTCGACAATTTTTCCAAAACCTCACGTGAGATTTCCGTAGACCCGCCCACCCTCTTGTATAAAACAATTTGTAACAGCTTTGTCTAGAGACCTTTAGTGTTTTCATGAAGTTGGGACTTGCTGCATTTTGGTGACAAATGATCAGCTATAAAATGTAAACAGACTGTTGTTATTAACAAGCAGACAGCAAGTGTGTATCTTGAAGTGAATAATTAATTTGCAACTTAAGGTGATGGAATTGAATGTTTGTTATGTAAAACAGTAACTGAGAAAGTGATTGGATCTGAAAAAAGACAATTATTGTAACCAGAATCAGTGTCATAAGCTATGTACACGTGTTGTATGTAATGAAGGATTGTTTATCTGCAAAGGTTATTATGGTTGATTGTGATCTGTTTATGTTGACATTATATGTACATACAACGTGCTTAATTCTTGACAGATTCAATCAATTTTAACTATGTAAAATTAAGTGAATCCTGGGGAGGGGTTGTAACAGCCCTCAAACCTAAATGCTAGAGTTTGGTTGAATATGATCTTGTATGTTTGTTTTTCAATTAACTGCAAATCAGTGTATATCGACTTTGTTTTATGAAAAGAAATTATTTAGAGGCCATTTAATATGTTTAAGAACAGAATTGTGCAAGATAATTTCTTAAATGTTCGTAATTCCAAGTATTTAGTTAAGTTACGATGTCTAAGGAACAATTTTCTACAGTTTACAATGATTTCCGTGTATAATTTTGGGTTTAAGTATCTTTAATTTCTATTTCTGAACACTTTGTATTGATTGTAAATGATTATGTATTAACTCTGATTGTTTTAAATATGTTTCAATTGTTTAAGTATTATTAATGTTCGAGAAATATCTGTCGGAATCTTTTGAAGTGTAGCCTATAAAAAGCAAACATCCGAGATAGAGAAACAGTTTAAGTTTTTCGGCAATGTTTTCACCGACTCAATTTACGAAGGCCACGAACTGTGTTATCTGTGGAAGAAGAGTTGTATACAATCACTGGATTGTATGCATTCATGTAAACAGTATCTTTGACGTCTTTCTATGAAAAATAAAAGCAAGTTTAAAGTGAACTTTATGGTGGACTGATTATTTATCATATTAATTAAACCACAAACAATCTAATACAGGGAAGAATAACATCTTTCCACAAAACTATAGACCTGTCAGCCTACTTCCTTCTCTGAGCAAGGTTTTCGAGCGACTTCTTTTAAAAATACTAGAAGCTCATATCTTAAGGCAAAACATCAGTTCGGCTTTCAGAAGAGACACTCAGCCACCCAGCAAGTTCTACGTATAATCGAACGAGTCACGATGACATTCAATCGTCGAGGCTAATGCCTGCCCGTCCTGTTGGACGTGGCACGTGCCTTTGACTCTTTATGGCACAGCGGTCGCCTATATAAAATGTACTCGCAGGGAATCCCCGGCCCGATAGTGAAACTGATCCGGAGTTATATTACAGGTAGGTCCTTCCAAGTAAGGGCCGGAAATGACCTATCTACACGTCGTCCAATCAACGCAGGGGTACCGCAAGGATCGGTGTTTGACCTGTGTTATACAACCTTTACACTTCAGATATACAAGCACCACCAACGGTCAGAACAGCGCTGTACGTAGACAATGCTGCCTTCTTCACGGCTTACAGGAGCAAAGCTGTTGCCATACGGAGAATACAACAAGTTTTACAACAAACAGAGGCATGGGCCAGACGATCGCGGATCACAAACAACTCCGCCAAAACACAGGCAATCATGCTGACCAGACGCTTGGGGAAGCGGAACTGGCAGCAGGACCGCACTCCTAACCTACATTTAAATGGTGCAAATATCGAGTGTGCAAAAACTGTTAAATACCTCGGCGTTACATTGGACTCGAGACTAACTTGGAGGCACTACACGAGGATGTCAGACTAAAAGTCGCAGCCAAGATGAGGGAGTTGTATCCAGTTCTCAACAGGGACAGCTCTCTTGCAGCCAGCACCGGGGTCTATATTTTGCAGCCTCATCAGGCCGATCATAGAGTAAGCGTCTCCTGTCTGGGGCTACGCCCCCAAATCTACCTTGCGTCGTCTGCAAACAATGCAGAACCGTGTACTTCGACGACAACTCCACGTGTGAAATCGATTCCCTACAATCGACCTGCACGAACAACAGTTTTGTATGCTATATTCTGTGTACATGCGTTTCAATTCTTCAAAATTCCTCCTATGAATCGCAGCCTAGAATTACCTCTAACTGCAACCGAATTAATATGCAGGTCCCATTTCATGTTGCTTTGCACTGTCACACCAAAATACTTCATGGAATTGGTCATGTCAATTACTGAACTGTTTACTTTGTACTTTTGTTATGCACATTGTCTTGTACTTAGTGTAAGTTGCCATTAGTCGCAACATGCCGAAATAACATCCAGATCGCGCTGAATTTCTAATCAAATTCCTTACTTCCCTATACATGATCGAATCATCAGCGAACAATCTAAAACTACTATTCATGTTGCCTCCATGATCGTAAATCAAAATTAAGAAAAGAAGTGGTCCTATTACACTTACTCGAGGTACATCTGATGTAACACCTAGATTATTACAGGTTTCTCGGTCGATAATTACATACTGTGAAGGACCAGTTAGAAAATCTCACACAAACTCACAAACCTATTCTGATATACCGTTCGCTGGAATCTTCCCTAAAAGGTGATTTTGTGTTACAGAGACAAAAGCTTTCAGAAAATCCGTAAATATCCCATCAACTTACGATCCTGCATCAATAGCTTTCATTAAGTAATGCGAAAATAAGGTCAGCTGTGTTTCACACGAACCATTCTTCCGAAATTGCGTTGGGTCTGAACAAGCAATTCGTTTTCGAATAGAAACTTCATTATCTTCGAGCAACTAATATGCTCCAGAACTCTACTAAAAATAGATGTTAGAGATAGGTCGGTAGTTCCTCGGATCTCTTCGATCTCCTTTTTTTTAAGATTGGGACTAAATGCATAGTTTTCTAACTGGAAGGTATTTCATTTTAGGGATTTATGTGTCAGACAGAAATGTTTCGATTTCCATCGAGTATTCTGAAAATACTCTTACTGGAATACCTTCGGGACCCAGCACATTCCCCCACTTCAGGTGCCAAAATCTATTCGTAATGAATCCATCTCAAATTCCAAACATCGAGATAAAATGGGCTTGTTATCAATATATTCTCAGTGAACGAACTTTAAAATCAGCACTAAGTAGGATAGCTTTGTCATCGATTTCCTTAACCTCACATCTGTCTTGTATTAAAACTGACATTCCGTTGTCCTTAAACCCGACTTTTTTTAAGGGTGACAAAAATCTCTTTCGATTGTGCGTGACGCTTTTAGAAAGCGGATTACAACTTAAGTCATTAAAAGCTTCATGCATCAAATTTTCAATACAGTCTGTTAATTCAGCTAAATTTTCCAGGTCACTACTGTTCACCGTACTATGGAAGTTTGCGTGCATCTTTCTTTGCTTTTTGTGTAATCTTTTAATTTCACGCGTATGCCGCAGTGGATGATTCCCTTCAGTGATTATTCGTTTCGGTGTATGTATGTCCACATCCTCCCTATACGTATAAATCGATGCCACCTCTCTTGAAAGGATTCTCTTGTCTCTTACGATAATATAATTATCCATCAGATACGTTCTAAAACATTCTTTGAAACCTTTTGGAATTTTAAGCAATCCAATCTTTTTTCAGCTGTAGATTTTACAACTGCGATAACCGCTTTATGATCGCTAATTTCTGCGGTTGTTGAAATGTCTGTGAATAATTCTAACCTATTCATAACGATAAGATCTTAAATGTTTTCGTTACAGTCACAATACAGCGTTGATTCAATAATCAACTGTACAAAATAATGATCTGAGAACCAGTCGAGAATGATTTCACTAGCCGTATTGTCCCTGCCACCATTAATGTGATCGTAATTACTCCAGTCGATATAAGGTTGCCTCCCAATATCATTTCATGATCCTCAAACCGTCAAGCTACCTGGGTGCACGGCAGTGCATCCGCCAAGTCGAGCCAACAGCGGCCCTGCTCGAAGTGATTCGGGTAATTTTTGTTCCTCAATATCTTCGGTCGTATTGATGCTACATGTCCCAAATTTCTGTTATGCATAGATATCAGCAATCTTAGCAAATATACTAAATTCTATTTCATTTCTGTTTTTAGTTCGGATGTTACTCGTATACAAACTTCAGCGATTTTGCCACTCACTAACTCACTGATGATCCCATAGTCGTAGAAAGCTGAAATTTGGAACACAGATAAAATTTCACGCTGATATTATAAGAAAATTCTGAAACGCTTAAATTTCCATATATCTACCTCTTACCTACCCCTAAAGTGAAATCAATTTCTACCTAATAAATTTGTAGTACCTGGGAGACCTATCTTCACTCGGTATCTTTCGAATTCTGTTCAATATGCAAGATTTTGAGTAAAGTTTGATTAAAGTTAAAGGTTTTTTTGAAGGCACCATATGCATTTTTAAGTACATAGTTCCCTGCAAAGAGAAGCTTAGCTAAAATCAGTAGGTTTATTGGTACCTGAATCCTACGAGATGAGGTTAGAGCCGTTTCCGAGATACGACATGCAAGAATTGTTTTTGTAAAACTGTATTAGAAACTTGAAAAGCAAATCGCTATCTACATATGAAATTTCATCCAAATCACTAGAGCAATTTCTGAAATCGTTTAGTTTACCACCTCATAAATTGCTTTTAAACAAAAATTCTATTATTTTCTTAAATAGAAATATTAACTGTAATCAGAGATTAATTAATGGTGCAAGATTAGTGGTAATTCTCTTAGATGAATACATCAGTGCTATATTAATTCACTCCAATAAAACTACGCTCTTACCTTGCATTAAACTCACACCACCAAACCTGCCTTTCTAAATGACAAGAAAACAATTTGAAACATTAATAAAGCACAAAGTCAGACGCTTCAAAAAACAGGATTATATTTATCAGAACTTTTTTTGTTTTGTTTTATAGATACATGTATGTGGCTTTTTCAAGAGTTTGTAGATTCATTAATATTATTTCTGTGTTAGATACACATATGATCATAAATTCAACGATGATCACATTACAACTGCTAATATCATGGCTAATATTGTTTTCAGAGAATTTGTGTAAGGTAAAGAAGAATTAAAAAATGACTTCTGACAGAGCCAATATCTTTTAAATATTTACTTTTGAAATGTTTTTACAATTAAATATGTACTGTTTGATGTTAACGAATTCTTACAGTGAAATTGATATTTATTACTACTCTTCAAAATAAAATACCTTTCATTAATAAATACTTGCATTTTACTCATTTCCTCATTATTATATTACCATTCGGTGATTGATCATGATATTGCGCGAAATATTCACATGGGCCAGTTAGTAGACATGAATTTTTTGTTTAAAGATATGAGTTCTTTGTTGAATCCAAAGAGAACGTAACTATTAGTAGGCCCTTCTAGTACCTGAAACGTCTACGAGATGGTGTTGGAGCCATATCCGAGATACCAAACTCAAAAATTGTTCGTTTATTGTAAATTAGCGTTTTTGCATGGCAGAAACCTATTTAGATAAACTTAAAAAGCAAAACGTTAGCTAAATATGGAATTTCATCCAAATCATTATAGCCGTTTCCGAGATCCAAAAAATATATACACAAGAATTGTTCACTTAAAGAAATAAGATACCTCTGATTTTCACTGTAGACAGAGTTTACTAAGTTTAACTTAAATGTTAAATTTTATTTCCTTCTTGTCCTGACTTTGGAACTTAGTGAAATTAAAATTTTTTTGTGACCACGACATCCCAACATCAAAATTCCACTGTACTTCAAGCAATCCTAGAAACAAGTAAGTAAGGTAAATTATAAGAACGGTCTAATATTGACGTTTTTCGCCGTATTTATTTAGTAAAAATGCCAAGCATGAAAAATTCTTGCCCATATTTGTGGATTAATAGCTTTGCTTTGGATGAAGCTATAGGCACAGCTGGGCAGAAATCGATAATAACGAAGTTAACAAAGTTTCAAAGATTTCACTTTTTAAGTTAACCTAAAAATCGTTAATGGTCTACTTACTTTCCGTTAAATTGAACTACCGTTAACTTTAGTCAGTTACATTAGTATTTGATGTATTTAGTTTGAATTGCGCACCACGCCACGCTCGACCTTTCGGCGAGTCGGATGGCGAACGAATTTGGTAATACGAAGTGCAAGTATGATGCATATACAATTGTTATGCTAGGCATGGAGTGGGTATGAGAGGGAAAGCTAGAGTTTTTGAGAGTTTCTATTTTACGTCTACAAATCGAAGCTCACTAATCGTTTTGATTCGATCTGTGATTGATTTTGATATTTTTATAATCTAGCTTTTTTTACTGCCAGGAAAATGTCAGGTTTTAGATGGTATTGGTTTGGTGTTCGTTAGTGAAATAAATTAAACTGACATTCGTTACACGATTACGTCATGGAAACTGAACTCTTGATTCCGGTAGTGAAAGCAACAACGCTAACAATAGCAAAGGGAATATTAAAATCCTTTGGCCAAATTTATACGATTATGTTTAAATCACGATTGGGAGCAGTGGCGGGCAAAGACCTAAATTTGCTGTGGGCAAGATAATTTTTGCGAGGTCCTCTGGTGGCTCAACTGGACGGAATAAAAAATAATTATTTTTTTGAACTGTTCAATTTTTATTCATAATGTAATCGTCTTTAGTATACTAATATTATTAAGTAATAGGGAGTTATAAAGAATTAAAGAAATAGAAATTTCATGTTTTAGTCTTACTAAACTCCAGATTTTTTTTAATTTGATTTCTTATTCATAAAGAACAATTATACAATTTTAATGTGGTACTGAGTATTATAAGGCTATATTGTGAATCCCACATAAGGTGAAATTTGTGTGTGGGCTTCAAGTGTTACATTATGGATATTTACAGCGACTTAAGATCTATTTGACAATATATACATATTTTGTGTATAAACAATAATCAATAAGTATATTAGGAATATAAAGGAACAAGTGATACAATTATTATATAGATTAGTTCCATGTACCTGGACACTGTAAAAAAATTATTGGTAGTAAGGTAATATTTAAGACCTACATATTGTTTAAACTAAGTGATGAATGTTTATTAAACCATTTAATAAATCATAGTTATCTAAAAGCCAAGTGGATATATATTTCTTCCTGGTATGCTTTGGTTTATTGGTGGCATCTGCAGGTAATTTATTATAAATTCTTTGACCAAGGCAGCTTGGATGTCTATGCCCTAGTAGAGTGTTTCGGCGAGGGATATGTGCTCCATTTCTTTTTTGCATTCTAGTGTTTAAGTGTAGGTCACTAGTGTTGAAGGCTTTCATATTGGCATGTATGTACATGACCATTGTTTGAACAAATAGCTGACGGACATTGAGCAACATGCTTTGTTTTTACAGCTCACAGGTTGGAAAAGTGTATGGCTTTTTATACATCACTTTCAGAATGCAATTTTGGCATCTGTTGACCTGAGCCAAGTGTGTATCAAGTATCCCTCCCCAGCTGTTTATACCAGATGGTAGGTGTGTTTGGACTAAGGCGAAATAAACAGTTCTTAATAATTCGATTGGGCGAATGTTTCTTATCCTATAAAATACATAAATAAGCTTTTGTAGTTTAGCAACTAAGTTTGATTCATGAAGATTCCAACGCAAATTACAGTCTATTTCTATGCCAAGATACATAATGTTTTTTGCTTTCTGTATTTTGATGCAGTTACATTTTGTGTGACTATTGCATGTGGGTTTGTGGAGTATCAGAGTTTGATGGTCCGGTGGTTGTGTATTTACATTGTGTGTAAAGCAAACGAATTTGGTCTTGTTTTCATTTATAGTTAGAAGATTTTGGTTTAACCATTGCTGAACAGTGTTTAGGGCTTCCTGAGCTGCATGGAAGCTGTCTTCCCAAGTGTTACCCATAACAGTAACAAATGTGTCATCAGCATAAGAAGTGAATTTTGCACTAAGATTTAGTTCACAGAGATCATTTATGTAAACAAGGTACATAACTGGTCCTAGTACTGTTCCTTGTGGATCACCTACTTTGACTTCTCCAACTTTACTTACGGTTTCTCCAATTCGTACCATTTGTGTTCTGTTACACAGAAAACTATTAAATAATTTCAGAGCAGTTCCTCGTATACCAATCTTTTCGAGTTTTGCGAGTAATATAGTATGACCGACAGTGTCAAATGATTTTTTGAAATCTAGAAATACTGAAATTGTCTTTTTGCAACTATCCACCATCTTGCATATATGATTTGTCAATGTGTATATAGCATCCTGAGTACTTACATTTGGTCTGAATCCAAACTGATTTTGTGAGAGTATACTGAATTCTTGCAAGTAGTTGTTTATTAGTCTACTTTTAATACATTTTTATAGCAATTTTGAAAGATGTGTAGTGAGGGAAATTGGCCTATAATTGCATACTTTTTTTCTATCACCTTCCTTACACACTGGTATAATGATAGCTATTTTAAACGGATCTGGAAACTGTCCTTCTGTTAAAGATAGGTTAAATATATGTTTTAGTGGCAGCAGTATAAATTTATTCAGTCTTCAGAGTTTTACTACTTACATTATCATATCGTAATGCAGCTACAATTGATAGAACTGCTGAAAGTATTTGCTGACTCATTGTAGTTCGCAAATATTTTTTTATTAATTTTAAAATTCTCCTTTCTTCGGAGAATGTACTTTCTGGTATTATTAAGAAAATTCTGACATTATAAATATTTCGGTAAATTTCTTTTTAAGCTATTTTCTGTTATAGTTTATAGCAGCTTTTTCGCATCTTTAAAAAATTTGGGTTCATTGTTTTTAATTCTTCATATAATTCGTATGGAATCATTGCTCTCACCCAGTCTCACCCATCTTTAACTTGCTTAGATCATACAGAAAACCGAAACTTTCAAAGACATAACTGATCACTGGAATGAATCATGGTGTTAAAAAATTCTTTTTCGTACTGGCTTTCGAATACTGTTTAGGTTAAGCACTGCTTTGATAATCGAACATCTTTTGTTTTTGGCTGCCCTTTTATGTTTAAAGTTTTTTTTGGCAGACCAAAACTGCTTTTTTCGATAAAATGACAAGCGTCAGACGAGCACTGTTCAAATCCAGATTGTCGGTATTTCTTGATCCAATTACAAAATTATCGTAAATGTTCAAAAGCAATGCTGCAATTTGCAATGCCATAATTTGCTTAGGATATTAACACCTGATAATACCTCATACCATAAATGCAATGATATGTAAAATTTTAAGCTGAGGAATTTGGTTAAAATCTTATCACAAAACGTGTCCGAATCTTCCGTGAGAGTTTTTTGCTTTCAATTGTGACATATGGTCATTTTATGATGCACCGTTTTTGTTATAAATTAAGAAATTATTATTGTCTATACTTGGAATAATTATGGTAAAGAAATAATTAATGATTTGTGTATATTTTTTGTAAAATTTATAGTAACGAATATTCCACAGACGATATATATATTGTATGTCGTTGGAATAATATCAATGTCTTAGTTTTTTTATTAGTATAAGTATCTTTGATTGTTTGGTGTGTTTAAAAAAAAATGCAAGGAGAAGAAAAAAGATTGCTAGCTAAAAGTGAATGTGCGTATTTGTAATAATTACAATTGAATTGAACCTTAGATGTGATTAAAAAGAATTTTAAAAAAGTTTCGAGACATGTTTTGGTCTATACTAAAACATAGAAAAGTAAAAAGTGACTTTTATAAAGGTCTGCGGTATAGTAAAAGCGACGGACGAATGAGAGATTTTTGTGAATCAATGAGTAAAGAATTACGGTATTTGATCAGCCTGTGGGATAAGTAGAACAAATCGAGCTCTTGTTGCAAAAGTTACCGCGACCAGTACAAGATAAATTAATTATTAATCAATGGGACAAAGTAGATGATTTTTTTGGATGTGCTTGAACGGATTGACCGTTGTAATGAAACGTATGATAACAGTATAGAGAATCACCGAAATAACGGTTATGGATATGACAGAAATGGAGAAAATTTTTATAATAACCGTTCAAATAATTGGTCACAAAGAGGAAATAATAGTTGCGGGAGAGGAGGCGCGCCAATACATCAACAATGCAGGAATGATGCGCGGCAAGTTGAAAATGATACCCATAATAACAATAGACCTAATAATGTATTTAATGAGCGTGAAAAACAGAGGCCAAAGTATCGACAACTGTATCTACAAAGAAAAGATGATGTGCTACCAAACGACGAGCGAAGGGTGGAAAACTCAAATCCGCAACTGTAATGGCTCTAGCAGGCGCGGGGAAAGAGAATAGCGAGCCGTCCAATGCGTCTGATAAAGAGAATACTAGTACCAAAGACATCTACAGAAAAAAAGAAGCAGGTAGGAGAGATTATTTAAAATGGTGGGAGTGTTTGCATCAAATGAAAGATGACAATTGTGAGTCCACATTAGTAAGTAACGAAAAAACTGGAAAGACGACGAAATATCAGAGTTGGCTAAAATCGTTCTGTGTGAGGATAGTTGTAGAAAGGAGGAACTTGAGTTTAAAAAAATTCAAGGGGCGTAGAAAAACAGTCTAGCAGGAGATATGTTCACAGAGGAAGAATTAGATAGGAGTAGTACAGAGTTACCGTTAGATGTTGATGTAAGGGAAGAAGATTTGTCAAGCAGTGATAGTGAAGAATATGAGGATGAAAATGAAGAAAATGTCGAAGATGAAGTGAGAATATTTTATATGTTTCGAAGGAGAAATGAATAATGCAGGTGTATCTCAAAGAAGAACACTTGATGATATAATAAATGGTAGCAATAGTAAAATTAACGTATCTGCAAAGCAAGATAATATCAACGTCGATACGTATTTTGAATGCAACAAGGTAGGAAGGGGCAAGGAATTTGTAGTCCAAGGTACAAATCCGGATAGCCAGCATCGATTTGAAGTGAATAATTTAAAGAAGCAGGAGTCGTCAAGTTTGCATGTGGATGAATGGTCACACGAGGAAATCAGAAGAGATCTATTAAAAGAGGAAATTGTTGCAGCTGTGGATGATGAAATACGACAGCCTTTAATCAACGTAAAAATATTCGGAATAGACTCTCAGGCATTAGTAGATTCGGGAAGCGATTTAACAGCTGTATCACACGCATTGTATGAATACATTAAAAGAAGGCACAAAGTCACTGAAATGCCTATAAATTATATACAAACTAGCTGGTACACACGACTTCGTTCGTGTTTGAAATGAATTTGGATTGACAGCTACCGACATCTAACAACCATAGTGCACGATGGGAGACTCGATGCTATTACAACACACAAACGCTAGTCATCTGCGCTATGTAGTTCAGGCGGCAAAGTAAAATATACGGACACCCATGTCTTTGGTCGAAATACGAAAATATCCTTGATCGACCAATTTCAATCACCATATATCCCACACTCCCACAGTTACAAAAAAAAAATTCGGCCACACACAAACACCAGTGATCTGCGTTAGATAGTTTTGGCTGAAAAGTGATACACCATGACACATATGTTTTTGATAGAAATATGAAAGTGCCGCTGGTCGAACACTTTCAACCACCATATCTCCCACACCCCCATAGCTACCGACATCTTACCACCACAGTACACGATAGGAGACACGATACCACTACCACACACAAACACCAATGGTCTTATGCTATGTAGTTGTGGCAGCAGAATGATATATATACGGAGACACATGTCTTTGGTCGAAATACGAAAATTTCCTGCATCGACCACTTTTAACCATCATATCTGCCACATCCCCACAGCTATCGACACTCGGCCAACGTTGTGCGCGACAGGAAACTACATGCTACTTCCACACACAAAGACCAGTGATCTGTGTTAGGTAGTGGTGGGTGAAAAGGGAAATATAGGAAAACACACGTCAATTTTTATATATATATATAAGATTATGGGAGTGACTGGAAAATTAAGCAAGTGGTTGAAAACTCAAATTTGGATGGAATTAGAGATGAATAATATTAACATAGAGCACCGATGCATCGTAATTCCAGGTCTAAATGTAAACTGTATATTGAGCATGGATTTCTTAATGAAATATCGAGTTACTATTGATTGTGGGAAAGGAGAAATGAAATTTATAAAGGATGGGAGAGAACAATTAATGAAATTATGCCTTTTCAGGTAATGGTAGGATTTGTATATAATCTTGTAACCATATTTAGTGTTAGCAAAGGCGTTTTATTTCCAAAAAGACAGTTGGTTTTTGAGTATTAGTTTGCAAGGATAGATTGGAAACGGAGAAAGAAGCATTTTCATTAATTTTGAGGGGCGAGTGAACTCGCTACCTCGTAGACTACTAAGAACAGGTTTCTTTTTGGTAAGGGGTCTAAATGCATAGTCCACCTGTATTGTAAATATTCAGCGGTCCTTTTAGAATTGTGGGAAAACCGAATACTACTGCTTATGTATTGGCGTATCCAAAGTCTGGTAAAAGATTTGGTTTAAGGAATGTAGTGGACCTAAAATTGTATAAATGTAAATGAGCAATGAATTGAGAGTGTTTAATCGTCAGCATAAACTGATAAACAATTTTAGTAATGAAAGTTCTGACAAAAGACAGAGAGATTTATGATTAATTATCAGTATTAATTTTTGTGTTATGTAACTGAATGGTGTGTTGTGTGTGAATAATTTTGCTGATGGGCTTGAACATTATTACAGTGCAAGCACATTGTAAAATAATGTGTAATGTATATGTTACAAAGAAATGAGAATGGACAGTGTAATATTGGTACATCTCGGCAAATAAATGCTGTGCTGTGGTAATAGATAAGTAGTTTGGCAGCTTTAATTATACCTCGATGTTGGGGCATGTGTGACATATGGTCATTTTATGATGCACCATTTTTTTATAAATTAAGAAATTATTATTTTCTATAATTGGAATAATTATGGTAAAGAAATAATTAATGATTTGTGTACATTTTTTGTAAAATTCATAGTAACGAGTATTCCACAGACGATATAAATATTGTATGCCGTTGCAATAATATAAATGTCTATTTTTTTTATTAGTATTAGCATCTTTGATTGTTTGGTGTGTTTTAAAAAAAAAAAAAAAGCAAGGAGAAGGAAAAAGATTGTTAGCTAAAAGTGAATGTGCGTATTTGTGATAAATACTATTGAATTGAACCTTAGATGTGATTAAAAGGAATTGTTACAAAGTATATTTACATGGTGTATTAATTTTTTAAGAAAAGGCGAAGTGACAAAGAGTTTACACACATGGAGGAAGGAAATATATGGTGGAGAAATAACGTTAAATCTGTGACGCCGCCTCTAAACTCTCGGGTGATTCTGCGCATGCGCGATGGCGGCAGCGGCCATATTGCGAATCCACAAAAATGCAAAGTTCACATTGTGTTTGATGCTGTGATTATTTCTTTTCTAATGTGTCTAAGAATTTTATAATGCCGTCTTGTGCCATCCAGGAATCTTGATGTAAGCAAACGATGTTGTTACCCCAAATGCAGTTTGTGATTCAAATACGCGTGTGTGGATGTGTCTACATAGATTGATTTCATAGCGGCAATTTAGTGGAGATTGTGGTTAGGTCTAAATGCAGTCTGTACCAGAATGGTTTTGTTGTTGCATATATAAGGGACAAAGAATTTATCTATTATTGTTAGAAATTTCATGAGAACCATGCTAGTGACAAAACGTGTATCGCGATGTAAACTACTTCCAGCTATTCCCAATTAAGCTTACGATGTATGGTAACTAGATAAATATTTTTATTCTGGTCTAGGCTGCATTTCAACCTAACCACAAGTGGTAGTAACAAAACTGAAATATCCATTCTGCATGTCCACAATGTAATTCATTGTGGCTTTGGCAGAATTAATTTTTGGTCCAGGCCGCATATCAACTCGATCCCCTCAATTTGGAGAAAGTATATCCCGAAAACTAAGCAAGATATCGAAAAATTTTATTCTTTATTTTTTATTTGTGTCGTCTTTTTAAATAAGAATCCATCATAAAATTTGAGTTTGACCAATTCTTTCTTCTGAATTTCAACCAAAAACATTTCACATTTGAGACAGAATATCTCGGAAACTAGGCAGGATATCAAAAAATTTATTCTTCATTTTTTATTTGTCTCATCGAGTTACATATTAATCCATCACCATATTGCGGCGTTACGTTTATCCTACAGTCCCCTTGAGGTTTTTGTACATATACCCCGTGTCTGCATGGTTGCGGCCTAGACACCCACTCCTCCTCCGCCCGGCGTCACTTAAATGCGTGGTGAAGGTATCTTGCGTCGTCTCTATATATTTCTTTCCTCCATGATTACACAATGTATTCAAAGAAATCATCAGATTGACATAACACGGCCTTCACTGCCTCGGTTCTGCTTTCCCACCTTGTAACTATTAAAGGCTTTAAATGTTTAATGGCTATTGAAAATAACAAATAAACTCCCTGAATAAAATCAAAAAACGTTTTTGTTGTTGCAGAAGAATTAACTGTGTCTACCAATAGCAAATTCCAACTATGACATCCGCGCGGCGTAAAAATGCTCGGGGGTTAATATTTAGCACTCGAACTTTAACTCCACTTTTTATGGCTACTATATTTGCACCATTGCGTAACCTTGGCAACGACAGGTCTGAATATCTAATCCATTATACCTATTTTTACCAGTATTGCTTTAAATGGAAATTCTCCAGTCGTCTCGGCGACAGCAAGAGATCCAATATTCCTCTATTGTGTAGATTGACTTTACAAAATCTTAAGCTAACACATTTATTCAACTTGACCAGAATCTCTAGTGCAGTCGAGCAAGATATAAATGTTTTGCTTCTTTTACCCTGCGAATCACTTCAGCGGTAATAGTTTTTGACATCAATGTGATAAATTCATGTTTCTGATGTGTAAGTTGTTTGTCATTAATGCCTTACACGTGTTTCCATAAAGAAGTGTTGTATTTAGATATCACATTGTCCTTACCAACCTTGAGATATTTTCTGTGAACTTTAAATGACAGATTACAAGAGGCTTAGATATTAATTATATCAATCTTTCCATCAAATTGGATTTGTTGCCAAGAATTGAAAAACAAATCCAACGATGGAATACTTCCCTCGACAAACACGGCACGCTACTTAATGTGGGGAAGATCAGTGGCCTAGCTAGGTCAACAAGGGCCCCAATGCAAAAAATTTATTTTGCGCCCACAGGCCAGATGGAAGACCTTTTTTTCTTTGTATTGCTGGTAGGGACCCCCTGAACAGTGGTTGGGGCCCCCCTTGAGCAGTGAGGGTCCTCTGTCTCAGGGCCTCCTTAGATGACGGTAGAGCTAAAAACAAAGGTCGCCTGTTTGCCGTGAAGACCCGTAAGCCCTCTGAACTGCGTTTGGGGGTCCCCAGAGGTGCGCTTAGGGGCCCCCGAGCGTAGGGGCCCCGGTGCACTGTATCGCCTAGCCCCATAGTAGCTACGCCACTGGGGAAGATCAAGTGCATGGAGTGTGGAGTTCCAAGTCATGGGTTTGTCAATAACGACGGTGTTAAACTCTGTAAGTCATCCGAGTTCAAATAACTGGAACAGTAATCTTTTCGGATAGTCGAACGCTCCCAGACGTCCAAAACAGAGTTAACGGAGTCTGGATGAAGTGAAATCAGGTCACAGGAGTCCTTTTCGACCGCAATGTGCCACTATACTTTAAATCAAAGGTTTACAGAACCATCAATCGACCAGCGGCACGAAAAGACATGAACAACAGCTGCATGTCACCAAGGGCGTAGCCAGGATTTTTTTCAGAGGGCGGGGGGGGGGGGGGGAGGGGCAGGCAAGAGAAAATGATAATATGCATGCTACAAAAGCGTTTATTAATGGAATACATACATATTTAATTAATTAATATAATTAATATATATTATAATTATACTAATCGTAATTTTTCGAGCAACTTCATCTGCAATTTTATTACAATTTTCTTATAAAAATTTTCTGTGTACACTTAGCACACACGGACAGTTTAGATGGTTGTCTAGCATCGTTGACCTCAGCCATGTTTTAACCATGGCGGAAGGAAATTTCTTTCCTCCATGGTTTTAACAAGGCGCAGTATAGAGAAGGACTCTGTATGTTGCTTGTTGTACAAGGCTGAGCCAAGGAAATTAGGATTGCGTTTTTTTTGTCGCAAAAAAGGATATTTCCGCCTCATTTAACTCTTTCATAAGGTCTACTTCACCAAGATTTTCTGTTGTCATACACTTTTCCTTCCATATTTTACACCATAGTTTGACTTCATAACCAAAAAAATTTTAAGTTGTAGTATTGGTAGAAACTTTGTGATTAACTTGATGATTTAAAAAAAAAAATCAACCAATGACATACTTAAACTTTAACTAGAAAGTAGCTAGGGATTTCAATCTAACAATGCATCATTTAAATAAATAACTCTCGGGTTTTCAGCCGGTTAATTGATTTATTTACATCATCTAACAACGTTTCGGCAACTGCCATCGTTGCCTTCATCAGGTTAATCTTACTTACAAGGACAAGACACTGACTGACTCGCGAGCCTTTTTTTTTTTTTTTTTTGTTCTTATATGCTAAAGCACAACTTCCTTTGGAAACTTTGCTTGTTAGTCTAAGGTTAGGTTTGGGGGCACTCTTTATTTATCACTTTGGGGGAAAAACCTGTGACCACCACTCTGGTGGTCTTATGGAAAAACCCAAATAATGGTCTTTTACTGTTCTTGGTTTAATATACTCAGTGGAACCTTGTATCTGTGCCATGTTTTTGGTTCACACAAACCAATTCGACGCAGTCGGGGCTCTATATGTTTCTCTTTGTTTATTTTATCATATAGTTTTTCTGCCTGCGTTCTAATTTCCCATTTAATATAATTTATTCCTGTTTGATCATGAAGTTGTGTAACCGGCGTGTACATTCTCGCACCTAGTACTATTCGTAGACAGCGATTTTGAAGTCTTTGTAGGAGTTGAATATTCGAATTTGCCGATATTCCCCAAACTGGGCAGCCATATAGCAGAAATGGGCGTATTACTGTTTTATATATTCTGCTCTTAGTCCGTAGTGTCAGTTCTTTACTACTAAGTATCGGATATAAGTTGACCATAATAGCCATCCCTTTTCGGATTCTTTGTCTAATGTGTTCTTTGAACAACAACTTTTGGTCAAGTTCAACTCCTAGGTATCGATGTGATTTTGTCCAAGGTATCGTTTGTCCGTCTATTCTTAATTGAGGTAGTTTGTCAAATTCCGGTTTTTTCTTAGTAAAATATACTGCAGCGCACTTGGAGGTGTTGATCGTTATTTTATTGGCTCTACACCATTCGGTGAGTTTGTCGATGCCTTTCTGCAGTTTTCTGATGTTTGTTTCATGTCTGTACCCGATAGTATATTTCGTCTTATCATCTGCGAACTGGGCAAATTCAACTTCGGGTGGTACAGGAATATCGTTTGCATAGATGTTGTATAGAGTTGGTGACAGTACTGATCCTTGAAGGATTCCATCCAGGGCGTCAAGAATTGATGAGTTCACACCGTCACATGCCACAAAGAATCTTCTTCCTTTCAAGTAATTTGATATCAATTTTATGTAGCAGCGTGGGATGTCTGTTTTATCCTCCAGATTGCATATTAAAAAGTCTCTCCACACTCTGTCATAGGCTTTGTCTATGTCTATGAATATTGCTGCTACAGATTTTCCCTTGTTGAACGCAGCCAATATGTCCTCGACTAGACGTAACAATAACATTGTTGCCGAAACTCTTGACTGGAACCCAAATTGTTCCTCTCTAATTGTAGCGTTTTCTTTTAAATTTTCTGTTATCCTCTTTAGGACTATTCTTTCCATGACTTTTCCTGGTGAGCTCAGAAGGCTAATAGGTCTATAGCTGTCGGGTTTGGTCAGGTCTTTACCTGGTTTTGGAATAGTCACAATTTTGGCTGTTTTCCATGGTGTAGGGAAATGGCCTCTCGTCATTCCAGCATTAATTATTCTAGTCAACAAAACTAATGCTTTTCTGGGTAGGTTCTTGAGATGGTTATTCGTGACGTTATCTGTACCAGGTGCTTTTTTTCTCACCAGTTTTTTAATTATTCCCTGCACTTCTCGTGGTGTAGTTAATTGTGGTATCGTGTTTGTAGCGCCATCTCTTATGTTCGTTGCACGCCTCTGAATGTCTTCTTCCATTTTCTTTTCCCTCGCGTTCAGCTCATAATCAGGAGTTCTGAACTGTGTTGCAAATGAATCTGCTAACACTTCTGCCTTAGCTAGAGGTAGGAAGGCAACACCATCTGGCCCGTTTATACCGGTCTTGACTTTCCTTGGATTTTTGAGCGCCCTTATTAGCTGCCATGCTTCTTTCTTTTGTAATAGCAAATTAGACATCTTGTTTTCCCACGTTTCTATTTTTCTTTCCGTAAGTCTTCTTTTCAATTCACGAGCTAACCGATGAAACTCCCTGCGATCTTGTGGATCCCTGTAACGTTGCCACAGTTTTCGATATCTATTCTTTACATATTTAAAATCCTCCAGAAGGGGTGGTAAGTCTGTTTCCTTTTGGTGTTCAACAACAAATGTAGTGGACGCTTTACTTGCTGCTTCCATAACTACACTTTGTAAATGGCTCACTGCTGAATCGATTTCTTCCACTGTATTTAACTTGAGGTTAGGTCGTGTTTTCCTCTGTACTAAGTCACTGTACTGCTTCCAGTCTACTTCTGTTCTCTTGCTAGGCATTCGGTGTGTCGGAATCCAGGTTTTTAGTTGGATTTTAACAGGCTGATGATCTGACGATAGGTCGTTTATCGTAGTTAAGTTTACCTCTTGTATTATATTTTTTACTACGACGATGTCCAAAATGTCTGGGAGCAAGTGGTGGTTTGAGGGTATGTAGGTAGGCTCCAATGGACCAATAACTTGTACATTTCTCTCTCCTGTTAGTCCAAACAGATGTTCTCCTCTTTGGTTTGTCCTGTCTGAGTTCCAGTGCCAGTGTTTCGCATTAAAGTCTCCTCAGATTAATACTTTGTCGCCTGTAGAGAGTATAGCATCTATATCTTGTTCCAGCAGTTTCCTTCTCGGTGATACATATGTGGCTGCTATGATAACATGGCCCTCTCTTGACTGTAGTTTAATTGCTGTTGCCTCAGCTTCCATTAGAGGTGGTATCTGTACTGATTGGTGCACGATACTATTTCTCAAACAAATTGCTGTTCCTCCTCCCCGTTGAAGAGGCCGGTCTGTCCTATAGATGGTCATTCCTTCTATATTGATTTTGTCTCTCGTCTTCAGGTGTGTCTCTGTGATTAACAAAATATCGACTCTATTTCGATGGATATATTCCTTTAGTTCTTCAATTTTTCCTTTCACCCCGTTCGCATTCCACAAGAAAATTGTTGCGTCTTGTAGTTTTTGACTATGGCTTCTGGCCATTATTCAAACATTGATAAAACACCTTCTGCTAGGGCCATGATCTTCCCCCAAGATCCTCTGGTATTTTTTATTCTTGCCGTTACCTCTTTAATTTTCATCAGCATTGTCTTTATTGTACCTACAATTTCCGTTGCCATGTCTTTGAATTCAGTTTCCTCTCCATTGTCCTGTTCATTGTATATCTCTTTTTGCCTGTTGATGCGATGGCCTCTGCCCACCGTGATGTCAGCATAGGTGTTCCGTTCTCCTCGTTGTTCTTGGTTGCTTCCCCTACCTCCACTTGCATCTTTCCTTTATTTGGTGTTTCCAACTGTCACCCGATTTTGTAGCTGGTTTTTTGTTTCCTTCCTGCGTTGGTTGTTCTCTACTACCTTCATTGCTGTCTGGAAGGCTGGACATCCTCTCCATGACGCAGGATGGTCACCCTGACAGTTAACACATTTTGCTTTAGTTTCATTCGTTAATTTACATTCCTTTGTGGAATGGAAGTTGGCATATTTAACACATCGATAAGGCAATTGGCAATAGTTTTCCGTATGGCCTATCCTCTGGCACCTTACGCATTGAGGTGGCCAAAGAGACTTCTGTATCTTTCTATTTGTACTCGCGAGCCAGTCCTGGCTCCTATAAATAACCTGTTGCCAAGGGAAGCTTCACGCTGCTCTGTGATTGGTCGGCGATGCACACGGCCATAGACGGGGTCAAACCGGTTTGGTTGCATCTCTGCATCTCGTGGCTGCATCCCGTAGCCCGCAACTGGATGGCATTTAATAGCTCCATGGCAGTATCTTGAGTGGACACATATCAAAGTAAAAACCACGCATAACGTTGTTTAACAGTTGGCATGTGCGGTCACCCATCCAAGTGCTCTCCACACTCATCGTTGCTTAACCGGCGGCATTACACGAGGGCTCTGGAACTGACCAATCACGAACGACTTATCTCCCATTGGTCGACGTGTCATGACGGCGTCTGCTCGGAAGGTTGTGTCTAACACGTTGCTGTTTTAGGTCTTTTACGACTGGCTCCCAAGCCTCGCTCAGGAACAGACCACCATCTCTGTTAATGCTGTTGTCCACTTAATCGAATCTCCAGCGCTTCTCTGATTACTGAGTCCCAGAAATACGATATCTTGGCCAGAACTTCAGTATTGTCGAAGTTGATGTTATGAAAATTTTCTATAGCATGTTCTGCTAATGCGGACTTGTCAAGTTGTAGTAACCGCAGATATCGTCGGTGCTCATTGCGGCGTTCCTCGATAGTTCTTATGGTTTGTCCGATGTATACTTTGCCGCATTCACAAGGGATCGAATAAACTCCCGGGACTCGAAGGCCAAGGTCGTCTTTCACCGTGCGTAACATATCACGTATCTTCAAAGGTGGGCGGAAGATACTCCTTACGCCATATCGTGCTAAGATTCTTCCGATTTTTCCAGAAGTATTCCCGGCATAAGGCAACACCGCGACGGTTTTTTGAGACTCTTGTTCAGGTGTTAGTTTCGGTTTCTGGGGGAGAAAGGCTTGTTTAATTTGTTCTTGGGAATAACCATTCTGTCTGAAAACTTGCTGTAGGTGCCTTAGTTCTTCGCGTAGGCTATCACTGTCCGTAATGACTCGCGCACGGTGGACCAATGTTGTCAAAACAGTTTTCCGCTGAGCTGGGTGATGAAAACTGGTAGCTCCCAAATACAGATCTGTGTGCGTGGGTTTCCTGTAAACGCTATGTGCCAAAGTACCATCTGGTTTACGTTTAATTAGTACGTCCAGGAATGGCAGCATGTCATCTTTCTCAATCTCCATGGTAAAACGTATGTTAGAATGGATTGAGTTCAGGTGTTGCAAGAATTCTTCGAGCGCTGCAAAGCCGTGTGGCCAAATTATAAACGTGTCATCCACGTATCGAAAGAAGCATTTTGGTTTTAATGGCGCAGTGTGCAGAGCCCTTTTCTCAGAATCCTCCATATATAAATCGGCTACCACAGGAGAAATTGGCGAGCCCATAGCCACACCATCAGTTTGCTCATAGTATTGTCCACCGTACATGAAATAGGTAGAAGTGAGCACATGCTGGAATAGGTCTACAATTCCTTGGTCAAAATGACGTCGCATTAGTTCTAAAGTCTCCTTGACAGGTACCCTTGTGAACAGAGAAACGACATCAAAGCTCACCATCAGGTCTGAATCAGCACGGTTAGACCCTGGATCATCTGTATGAACTGGGCAGAATTCGAAACATGATATATGCAATGACCTATCTGTGGACTCAGTAGGCGTGTAAGATATTTCGCCAGTTGATATGTGGGAGCACCGATTTCACTGACAATAGGTCTCAAGGGCACGTTCTCCTTGTGGACTTTTGGTAAATGGAAAAACACGTATATTATTGAGACCATTGGGTCCCATATAAAGCTAAAATATTTGACACGTACTTTAGCCATAAAAAGGTTTCTTATAAAAAGTTTATGATGTACTCTATGGTGCTAATTTTGTTCCATATTTCTGTAATTTGATTTAAATTAATTACAAGTTAAGTCTTTGGCTTGCGCAATGAAAATGCATTTTTATATTTCTCTTTTTAAAAAAAATTTGAATCCCACCAATATCACCCGCGAATGTCTTTCATATCCTTGGCTAACACACCTCCAAGGTTCATGTCCTTCGTTTTCTAAAAACCTGTCAATTTCCGACGCTATAATTTGTCAATCAACGCCATCAGTTCTACGTTTTTGTATTTTCTTTTTTTTTTAAATCTGCTTAACGTCTCTCTAACAGCGAGGTCTTTAGAAACGGGAAAGGATGGGTGTCAAGGAATGGGAAGGAATTCGGCCATGGCCTTTTGAAGGAAGCATCCCGGCATTTGCCTGGAGTGATTTGGGAAATCATGGAAAACCCAAACCTGGATGCCCTAACGGGGATTCGAACCGCCATCCTCCCGAATGCGAGACCAGAACGCTAGTCGTTACACCACCACGCTCGGTCAGTTTTACGAATCCGAGAAATATTTACGGACTGTATTTTTAACTTCGTCATAAAAACTGAGTTTTAGGGAAAGTTGTTCTTTCCCAGCTATGCCACACAACTCATCTGCCAATAAAATATAAACATAAGCCTTCTTTGCGACCTGCATAATTTTACTTTTAATGACCAAGCCGCACAGTGCAATGATTTCTTTTTGAATCTGTGGGGAGATATATATGACATTTTTCTTAACGTAATAGTAATAATAATAACTGATAAAATTGCGATGGAGCGCCCGCTACGGTGGCAATCTCCCTACACACACGTCTTTCTCCTTTCCTCTTCCAACATACTTTTGCCTTTACTAATTTTTACTTCAAATTCTTTCAGTGTTTCTGGTAAATTATTAATCACTTTTCTTGGCAATTTATTCCATTTCCTTACGCCATTTCCTACGAAAGAAAATTTTCCCACACCTTTATGCATGAAATCATGTGCCAGCTTGTGGTCACGCTCAACCTTACCCTTCTAAGCACCTCTCCTAATTTCCCCACCTATATCTTTCCATGCTTCATCTCCAGTTTAGTACTTGTACACTCCCATGACTCTCTTCACCCTCCTTCTATCCTCCAATGAATCCCACTCCAGCTCCTTTATCATATTAATTACCGATTGTGTTTTGCGGTAATTTCCAAAGACAAATTTGGCAGCCCTCCTCAACACCAACTCCTGTTTTTGATACCCAAAATGTGGATCCCAGACTACACCACCATATTCCAGCAGTGATCAAAGTTTTGTACCCCAATTCCCTTAGTTCTCTGGTGCATCTCCTCATAACTCTTTCCAACAGGTGAAGGATTTTGAACCCTTTCTCTATTACCTGACCAAAATGTCCTGCCCAGTTAAGTCTGCTATCAAATGTTATGCCAAAAGTATTTACATTTCCAGTTTTCAATAAGTAGCTCCTTTCATACTTCATAATCATAATTAACCTTTAGATATTTATCTGTGTACCTAATAAACTGGCTCTTCTTTGCATTTATCGCCATCCCAATTTTTCAATATGATGTTTCAAAACTAGTACACTTGAATCAATTCTTAGTTCCAGCAGGTTTTCAAGAACCCAACTCTTATCCGGGCGGATCCGGGTACCTTGGACAAATATACTGTAAATTCAAGATTACTAAATATTTTATCACAAAATTAGTTCTTACGCTATCGACTTTTTCACAATTCCTTAATGGTAATAATTTTTTTTAAAAATACCAACGAATGCAACTAACTATAGTAATTAAATAAAAGTCTTCATCTTTGTAGGTACTGTATGTAATATAGAGCCGTCGTTAGCCTTACGGTAAATACAAATTAATTACTTTTTAAAAAACTTTGAAAGCCTCCCATTTATTGATTTTGATTAAAAGTCACTTACGGAACATAAATAATTACTAATTAAATAAAGGTTCTTTTAACCGCGGTCGCCGAGTGTAGGTACTACTATTCGTCGGGGTTATTAAATTATAAATTCACACAATTTAGAATGAACATCTACATAAGAACTTTATTCAAGTTCATAAACATATGCATTCACACCGACGGGAAGTACCACCACCAAAATAATATTTAAACAAGGAATCAGACTCCTTTTCCGAAAATTGCAGACTCGTGGGATAATAGAAATTGAAGTACAAAAACTCCCACGTTCTCTACCGTCCTCTTAACACGTCCACAGTCACTTGCAATCACAGCACTCCATTCAAAGCAGTGAAATAAACACATTACTAATATCCATTATTCACTTCACCGAATTTTCTTTTTCTTTTCACAATTTCTACAAATAAAACCGAAATGTTGACTCCGAACTTCACTTGACGGCGGTCAATGATCCACTGCCTCCATAAAAGTACAGCATAACATTCACTCACGACGCCGGCCACAGATATTCCTGTATGGCACAGATGTATGTTATGTTACACTCCCCAGATAATATGCTGTGATATTTGATTTGATTTCAAAAAACTTGATCAATTATCAGAAAAAAAGTGTTATATTACACTCCTTCCCTAATACCTTGTGATAATTGATCAGGTTGGGCATGATCGATTATCAAGACAAGAAAAGAAAAAAATCAATATACAATTCTACTTTGGTGGTTTTCCGTGTTACATTGACAACATTTTGCTCATTAAGTCCAAGAAACATATCAGAAAAAAATATCAAACACAAGAGAAATCAAGAACCATAAAACATAAAAAACAAGAGAACACCAAATAAAAAAACAACATGAATTTGTATCAAATTGTCAGATGATACAACTTGCTGTCAGAAGCACAGCTTCCGAGAGAAATACCCGCCGCACTAGGGTCAATGACCTGTATACCTTCATTCTACAAAGCATAACGTCACACGCATCACATTATTCACTTTACCACCCCTCTTCGAGCTGCTATATTGCTGTTAGTGCCTTCGTAGGTAAAGGAGAGGTTTTCTTCTCAAAAAAGAGATTATTAATTGAAAAAAAAACATGGGAATAACAAGACAGGATCCCTGTTGCAATAAATTGTAAGGTTTGAGCGCAATTACATTAAATCTGCCTCTGATGCTTTGGTCCACAGGATATACAAATACAAAAGAATTCTTCCTTGGACAACTAGAAATCATGTAAGGGCCTTAATAAAGGAACTTAAATTGTTGAATTTTATTATTATCCACACAATAACACCGAAGCCACCTCTCTATCTCCCTCATTACCCTCTCAGACACATTACCCTGAGGGTGGTATAAGGATGTTTTCAGTACTTCTATTCCTTCTCGCTAAAGGCGTTCTACCCACCGGCGGCTACAAAATGATGGAGCATTGTCCGAAACCACGTTTTGAGGTTTTCCCACTTTAGGTATGAAATCTTCCACAATTTTGTTAGCCATGACCGTGGCCGTCGCTCTCTTCAAAGGATACAGTCTAACATATTTCGAGAAAACCTCAATCACTACCAATATCTGCGTGACTTCGCCTCTGGACCTCGGCAGTTGACTACACGCATCGACTGCCACTAAATCTAGCACTCTCTCTGGCAAAATGCATTCCATATCACCCCTCCTCAATACACTGTCCACTTTCGTTTTCTGACAAATGTTACATGTAGACAACAACTTCGCTACTCTTCTTGACATATTATTAAAATAATAGTTTTCTTTGATAACCCTATATTACTTGCTAGGTCCAAAATGCCCGTAGCTTAGATGGTGATAAGTAATTAGTGCGTCTATGCTTCCTTCTGGAATCCACACTTTCCAGTTTTCATTCATATCCGAATTGCGTCAAAAGACTACGTGTTTGTGGATACAGTAATATCTCCTCATCTTCCCTTGGTAACTCGGACATTGTATCTGATCTTTAACTGCTTTTATAACTTCATCTTCCTCCTGTAGCCCCTTCATATTCTTTAGCAACTTTATTATCTTATCTTCCTCGGCAACCCCGTGAATATAGTATAAATGAGCTTCCTGAGCAGGTTGGATATTATTTCTTCCTTCCGTTAAACCAAATGGTAACCGGGAGAGGCAATCGGATACTAGATTTTCCGATCCAGGTCGGTACCGAATCTCGAATTCAAATACGTGCATTACAAGCGACCACCGGGTAAGCCTACCGTGTACGAGCGACAATTCATTACAAATGACAGTGCCTTATGGACTGTATAGATGATAGTTTTCCTTCCTAGAAATAAGGCTAGAAATTTTTGAAAACTCCATATAATAGCCAAGGTTTCCTTCTCCGTTAAGTTATGTGCTAACTCATGTCTGTTCAGCATCCTACTAGCGAAAGCAATAGTACTTTGTTCTACTCGTCCTTCCACGTTTACTTCTTAAAAAACTTGAGCCCCAAGCCCATAGTGTGAGCTTTCCGTGGCCAAGCATATGTCAAGATTCCAATCAGGGTGAGCTAACACAATTTTCCTCGAAAGTTCTTGTTTGATCTTCTTAATGTCCTCCTCACACTCATTTGTCCAATTCCAAGGAGCCCGAGCTTTACTCAAAACCCTAAGGTGTACACTATTAAGTGTTTGTCCAGGTATAAAGTTTCGGTAGTACCCGCAAACTCCGAGGAAACTTTTTAACTGTACTTTATTAGATGGTCTCGGACATTTGTTAATGGCTTCTAACTTCGAGTCTTCTACAGTTATTCCTTCTGGTAAGATCACATGTCCAAGAAAATTTATACTCTTCCGCAAGAACACACACTTCTTCCATTTTAAAGTCACGCCTCCTTTATGCAAAGCGCTAAGTATGCCACGTAAGGTTTCGAGATGTTCTTCTAGACTTTGCGAGGCAATGATTATGTCATCGACATAGGTGTGAATCTTATCTCTCAAAGGTCTTCCCGACACTTGGTCCAAAGCTCTTATAAAATTGGCTACCGCATTGTTAATTCCGAAGGGTCGAACTCGAAAATGGAAACACTTTCCTTCTAAACAAAAGGCTGCATACTTCCTAGACGCTTCGTCAATAGGCACCTGCCAATAGGAAGCCGTGATATCCAGTGAACTAAGATATTTTACGCCATGGAACTTTTGCAATATTTCGTCGACAGGGAGTGGGTGGTCCCTTTCTGTGACTAAGATTTTGTTAAGTGACCGGGCATCGAGTACTAGCCTCAGAGATTTATCTGCTTTAGTTACTGCCACTAATGGGTTCACATACTCGCTGTTTGATCGTTCGATTACACCAAATTCTAGCATCCGGTCTATTGTGCTTATTTCCTCATTGCAGATGGTATATGATACGGTTTTGCAGCAAAAAGAGCGTCCTTAATGTTAAAATGGCATTGGTAGCCTTTAATTAATCCGGGTCGATCAGAAAAGACCTTTTGAAATTTCTGAACAATCTTCTTTACTCCCTCCCAATATTCTTCTCCATACTCCAATTGTGGTACTAATCATCACTCATCCTCTTCCTATAAAACGGATGGGCTATCTTCCTTAAGTTCCTTTTCATCTACCGACTCCTTCACCGATGCTCTAACTCTAATTTGGCAAGCTTCTTTTTCCTCTCTGTAATATCTCCCTTCAAAAGGAACTTTCACTTCTCTTCCTTCCGTTATAAACTGTAGGCTATGGTTCTTCCAATCCAATTTCACCTGTTTCTCTTCAAACCAGTCCACTAACAGGATTAAATCTACTGTCAACTTAGGAATGACGAATGCTTTAACTTCGACTATCTGCCCTCCAATTATTCCATCCACTCGAATTTGTTGTGTGATCTTATTAATCTTGCCACAATTCGCTACGGTAACTGTCATCCCTGACACCGAATGAACACAAGCAGCCGGTTCATTTACTAGTGTCTGAAATAGACTTTCTGAGATACATGATACTTCAGCTCCAGAATCCGCCAAAACTTCCACAATTTTCGTCCGAAATGTTATTACAACTGTAGGTGTTGGTACCTCCCTTCTGCCTGACATTCGTTCCTCTTCTAGAAAGTCTTCTCTGGGATCATTATGGTAAACCGACACACTTTCTAATTTTTTCGATGAAAATGTATTCTGTCCATCTGGTCTGATCACATAAAAACTCCTATTCTCTTTTTGCGTCTGGACACAATCGGGTAATATAACACTTGTTTGCCCTCCCTTATTAGTTTTCCACCGTTTGGATTTTCTGTCGATTTTATTCTCCTCACCTACTAACTGGGACGGTTTCGCTACACAAGTGACTCCTTGATATCTCTCGCCATCGAAAGTGACTGATTCTGCCAAGTTATTGCGTTTGAGTGCATAATCTAACTGGCCCGCTTTTTCTTCCGTGCTCGCTAGTGTTGTGGAGATCAAATCTGTTGTGGCCCGAGTACCAACACTGCCCCGGTATATCCTGCCATGCGCCGGCTGACGGCCACTGCTCTCGCTCCGGTCACTATTGTCCATGCCATATGGCTGTCATACTGCGTTAATTCTATCCAGCTTTACTTCTCCGGTAGTTATAGTTAAAAATCCTCCTACCTCAATTCTTATAACTCCATTCATCCGTAATTTAGCCCGCTCCTTCGCAAGGGTATCACAAAAAATTCCATGTGCTACTTCAAAAATTTTCTCTTGTCCATTTTACTCCACAAACTCCTGTTTACATTCTTGAACATCTATTTCCACAACCATAACACCTTTATAATTTATCTCACCTTCATCCTTTAAGGCATTCCCTAATATAGTATCAAACAAAAACTTCTTCCTGAATTTTTATCTTCCTTAATCCTTCGCTTCCGGTTTGTAAAATTACGTCTGCATTTGGCCTCTTAACCTGGTCTGCCCCTGATGAGGCCGCGATAGCGGCAGAAATTAGTTTAAACAGTTTACGCCACCGACAGTTACTGTGGCTACCCTCCGTTCTCTGTTATGAGGTTGGTTTTCATGGTACCGTTGGTGTTGATTATTAGTTCCTGGCTCTCCCGCTTGGTTATTCGGCCCTAATTTGTTTTTCTGCCTGGCCCCGTGTTGGTATGTGTTTTCCGGTCCTTGTCGGTTATTCCTTCCTTCTCCTCTCCAGTAACCTCCTCCTTGTGTGCCCCTTTCCAGAAAGTGCCTATACCCATTCTGGAACTTCGATCTCTCTCTCCTCATCCTCTCCTCCTGGGCATCCAATCTTCCCAACATATCTATGGCATACTTAATCGAATATATTTTATGACTGGTAAGAATAAATTGCGTTTGTTCGGGTAAGCGAGCAGCAATAATTTTAACATATTCTTCCTCACTGTGAGGCTGATCTAAGTACCTACAAGATGAGTAGCACCTCATAAAGTAGTTGGTTTGGGTCTCTTTATTCGGATCGTAATGATCGCCCAACATTAATTTGGATTTCACGGCAATCTGTTTATCTGCTGACCAGTATAGGTTTAAAAAATATGTTTTAAACTGAGCAAACGTCTCAAATCTGTCTTCGAATTGATCTGCCCAAAGACGAGGTTCTCCTCTCAATTGTTTATTTACCATTCTAATTTTATTTTCTTCACTAGCCATTAGGAAAGGTGCGAAATTTTCATAAATTCTAATGAACTTTACAGGATGAATACACTTCTTTCCCGAAAATTCCTCCCAATCTATCTTCTCATCATTGACTTCATCCAGAAAACCTGAGGTCTTTACAATTTCTTGGTACTTGACAAGCTCTTCCCTTACTACAGTGTTGACTTGTTTTAGTATTGCTTGTTTCACCACTAGAGGGGTTTGTACTTTCACCTTCTCAACATCTTCATAAATCTTTTCCACGTCAGCTGCCAGCCCTTTGACATCACATTTCAGTTCCGCATAGCTCCTTTGGACACTACCCTAAAACGTTTGCATCTGTTCTTCAAGTCACCCTACGCGGCGGCTCTTACTGTCGCTTATTTCTGTTAACTGTAAATATTGCGCCTGTAAGGCACCGGTATCCTGGCGCAAACCACTTGTCTCATGCTTAACCTGAGAGGACAACTCCTCAGCTTGCCCGACACACATGACACTTTACTCTTCAAGTTTCCTTTATAACTCTGCTATGTGCAATTTCTGCTCCTTGAGTAAGCTAGAGTGACGAACCTCTGTGTCTGATTTAAGCTTCTTCCCCATCACTTCGAGTCTACCATTAAGGGATTCAAATTTATTACTAAAAGAGTCAAATTTGGAATCAAATTTATCATTAAGGGTTTCAGCAAACCTAGCCAGGTTTGACTACGTCTCGTCACCCACTTTCGGCATGTTTATATTACAAATACAACGGGAAAATCCAATAAAGATAATCACTCAGTCGCTTTAATTTCCCCCTTCGACTCACAGCAAATAAAATCAATACAACGCTGCTATTAACAAAACGCGCTACCATATTAAAGAATTACGTGCATGCAAACTAGAAACAAACTACTTCCGCAGAATAAACATTCAAGTGCCTGGGTTATCAATATACCGTAAGTGTCACTAGAATGACAAAAGAATGGCAAAAGGAGAGAAAAATCCAACTCGATTTTCCTTACTATATGTGACTTGAAATTACAGGAAAAACATATTGAAGGAACGGGACGGGTAGGAAAAGAAGCTTCGCAACATCTCGCCACTAGCAAATAGCCCACACAGCTTTTCCACTTTCGTCGGCTGCTCTCGGTTCGGCTCGGGTTAGCTGGTCTCGACTTGGCTCGTCGGCTGTCCTCGGCTCGGCTCTCGTCGACTGCTCTCGGTTTTGCTCGGATAGGCTGTTCTCGGCTCCTCTCGGGTAACTTCGTGAAGGTCTCCGCCAACTACCCGTCAGCCACCTTCGGTTCCGCTTGGTAATGCTCGTATAGTTACTTTGTCCTCCGCTTGACTGCACCACCTGCAACCAGTCTCCAAGTGGACTATCTTCACTAGCCCTCTTTGACTTAACACCTCGTGTTGCCGGTGTAGTATCTCCTCCATCTTTGGTTATTGTCGTCTCTGCGCCCAATTGTCGTCTTGCTTGTAATTTACTGTAATTTACTTTCGATCCTCTTTATTCCCGTGTGTATTCTCGGGATTCGAAATTTTATTTCTCCTCAAGATGCTTATTTCGGCAAACGTCCTGTCACTGAGTGGCCATGAAAGCCTTTCGTTTATTGATTTTGATTAAAAGTCACTTACAGACCATAAATAATTACTAATTAAACAAAGGTTCTTTTAGCCGCGGTCGCCGGGTGTAGGTACTACCATTCATCGGGGTTCTTAAATGATAAATTCACACAATTTAGAATGAACATCTACATAAAAACTTTATTCAAGTTCATAAACATATGCATTCACACCGACGGGAAGTATCACCACCAAAATAATATTTAAACAAGGAATCAGACTCCTTTTCCGAAAATTGCAGACTCGTGGGATAAGAGAAATTGAACTACAAAAACTCCCACGTTCCCTACCGCCCTCTTAACACGTCCACAGTCACTTCCAATCACAGCACTCCATTCAAAGCAGTGAATCAAACATATTACTAGTTTCCATTATTCACTTCACCGAATTTTCTTTTTCTTTTCACAATTTCACAATTGAAACCGAAATGTTCACACCTCCGAACTTCACTTGACGGCGGCCAAAGATCCACTCCCTCCATAAAAGAACAGCATAACATTCACTCACGATGCCGGTCACAGATATTCCTGTATGGCACAGACGTATGTTATGTTACAACTTATATATATCCACTGCTACAAAAAAAAAAAAAATATTAGCGTGCGCTCTGGCGATGTCACACTATAAACGATCAGATGCGATGTGTTTGGGTCGAAGTAGCCTGCGGTCTATCGATATATAGGCACCCAGCAAATTCTCCCCACTACTTGGCTCGCGTGTAGTTCATACTGAAGTGTCTTTGCTCGAGTTGGCTTACGCGGCACAGCGAAAGTTTTTTACCACGGATAACGAAAACTGTCGCCTTTTAATACAATTGTACGGTGCCAAAATTTTTTTGTGTAATAGCAAATGTTCAGCCTAATCAGATTCCAATTGTGTCACCACCACAACCATCACTTTAATCACTAATCAACGAATATATGGATTCGCCAAATGACATGGTTAACTCAACACATTTTACCTAAGTAAGGGGTAAGTTCTCGTTAAGAATGGTAACAGAAAATTGAATATCAATAAAAAAAAATAGTATAAAATGGGTACTATTACCGTATCTTCGTAAATTCTTTCAGATCTTCGTATAATGCGTCAAAAAAATCTGGAACTGTTCAAGAAAATGATTTTTTTTTTTTCATTCGAAAAAGGTAATGCAGGCTAGTACACAAGTCCAATTGCTAGAAATCTTAAAGTCACAGCATCTTTCAGGAATTGAAATCGCCTCCCGAAATTGTGTGTTCAGTGGCTCAATTAATGATTTTAGGAACTCTGTGGTTGTCCTTCTTGTAACATTTCTTTATTGTATCCTCGATGGCTTTATAATGTCTTCCATGAGTTTCTCACCATACTGTATTCTATTAAAATACAATTTCTATATCCACCAAACCACTTTTCGTTTAGGTTTCTAGTATACAGTGTGATGCATCACAGTGACAATTGCAGCTACTCATGCACGTGAAATGTCCACGGTGGTTTCATGAAAAGACAGTGCCTGGCAATTCTGGCAGGGTTGCGGTGCCACGCACGGCAGCCGCGCTTGTCAACAGAAATGGTTCGCGCGGCAAACAACTGGTTTGGCTCGCTCGAACATGGCTCGCACGGCAACCGCACATAGTCGATACGCAGCCAGTAGCACCGTTCGTGGCACGTTGTGCCGCCTCGCCCTCGCTAACGTCTGTTATATAAGTCCGGAGGGTCAAAGACCACGAGGGAGCTCCAGGAGGCGCTGGCTGGATATCTTGCGGCAGGACAGGTAACTAGTCGTATCTCACCTTAAGACACACAAGACCGGATTAAATGGAAGAAGTCTGGTGAAGCAGATGCTGCAATGCGAGATTAATTCTAAGAAGAAGTAGTATCTTTCCAACAAATTTTGCCAATGTTTTTGAGGGTCACCAGTTAGCCTTTGGTTTTTCTGGTATATTGTTGGTTTTTTTAGGATTTATTCCTTTTCCTAATGTCATCCATTGGAATATAAACGCCATATGTTCTTTGGTATTCTCATGTCTTTATAAAATTCTAATTAAGTGATTCCAATCACAGAACCTTCCCTATACCATCCGACTTCGTGAGTTGACAACAGACACAGAAAAATTTATTATGAGATTTGACTAAACCAACCAGCGATGATGTTGAGTTTCACGATTATTTAGTTTTCTTGAGAAATGAAAATTAGAAAATGGCCTATGTTGCGCGACGCCCCTTGGAGCGCGAGGCCGTAGGCGGTTGCCTACGTCACCCACTCCTTTCGCCGCTGCTGACTGGGAGAACAATTGATATATGAATGCAAACTGTGCTTGCGTAAGCTTTCTACAATCAAGGCACACGTGTCTAGCTTTAATAATTTTAAACAACATATGAAGGCGATGCATATATCCAAATATGAACAGTTTGAAGAAAATGTAAAAGCAGGACCAACACTTGGGAAAAAGAAAAATAATTCAAAGCCTATGGCTTCTTCTGATGCAGATAGCAGCGGAATTGATTTGATTTCTTCTCCACCTGCTAATAAAATTTACGTCAATAAAACATTTGGCATCGTAGCTACCGGAAATGTCGTATTCCATCCAAGCTGGTGTGGACCCATTTCCTTGCCAACATGATTCCACTACATCTTGAAGGATCTGGTAAGTATGAAAAACTGGTTAAAACGTTGAAGTAAATATTCAGTTTCCAGAAGGAAATTAGGTAGACGTATTACTGATTCACATAACGGTACATAGCACCTTGATACTGCTTTCAATAATCCCTATTGCTAAATATAAATATCATTTTCACTTTTGGATGGTTAACCTTTAACGGTTAATTTTAGCTTGCGTTAAATTTGCAAAAATGTAACGCTTTAACAATTAACGAAGTTAATTTTTTAACTAGCGGATTAACGATTAACTGCGCCCACCTATGACAATAGGCATAACATTTCATTAATGAGCAGCGTTGAATTTATTTGTGTTGTGCGTAACTGTATTTCATGTCCCAGTGTCCAAACAAACGTTCCAATGTACTCAATACGGCTCCTACGACCCAACTAGCCTATTCACATGTGTAGTGCATTCTTGATTTATTCAAGGTGGCCCTACACAACTCAGACATACGGCGCAGATCAAGGAATCTGCAGCCAACATTAGCACAGAAGAGCCTTATTCTCTGACCAGCCCCACAATATGGCTGTGAGTCAGGAGCCCACGATCTATTCTGTCGACGATGCTGCAGAGAGTTAGCTCTACCGCTATCTTGGGAACACTGGCCAAAGAATTCATCCTTCCAGCCAACCGTACTGAACTGACATTGGATTTCAAACCCGAACTATCCGCCATTTTCCTAAAGGGCTCAATCAAGCACGTAACGTTTGAGCTCCCGACAACTAGAATGCCCTTCTGCAGTTGCTTATACCTAGTGGACAGCCAATTACAAGATGACGCTTGTGGAAATGAGTCATTCCAAGACAATTCGTCAAACTGGTTGGGCAGCGTCACAAGCTCACGTTCCTGTCTCCTAATCTTCTCCTATTGCCCATGCTTGCGGCTTCGAGGTCAAGGAACCACACGCCAGTAACCGATAGGCGACAGTCGCACACGATCCATACTATCTGCCTGGGTTATAGGTACGATGGTTGGTAGAGGAAAACCTGTAAGCGGCCAAGGTATATCAGAGTCAACCATACCACATCTGCTTCAACCTTTAACGATAGTTTCTAGTTGTGTCACGTTCGTTAACGAAGCTGCAATCCGAATTAATTTACCAGCCACCTCAGTCCGATATGTGTAATAACATTCGCAGTCACTATCTTTACTATCCTTTGAAAGTTAGAACTCATCTAGAGAAGCGTGTGAAAGAGTGAATTCTCAACGTTCTCTAAACAGTACACTGATCTCGCACCTAAACTGTGAAAATGTGGGTTCAATCAGTGGCGTAGCTAGATCAACAAGGGCCCCGGTGCAAAAAATTTATTTTTGGCCCTCAGGCCAGATGGGAGACCTTTTTTTTCTTTGTGTTGCTGGTAGGGGCCCCCTGAGCAGTGAAGCCCGTAAGCCATCTGAACTGCGTTTGGGGGCCCGCAGAAGTGCGCTTGGTGTAGGGGCCCCAGTGCACTGCACCACCTAGCCCCATAGTAGCCACGCCCCTGCATTCTATGATGAGAACTACAGCAGAGAATTAATGAAAACATTGATCTAACTTTTCGTAAATATGAGCGAACATTGCAACAAAACATGTTATTTTTCTTCTGAAAAAGTTTAATTACAATTATAAATGTTCTCATGGCTCTAGGAGATGAGTGATGGATATAATAAGGTAAAATAAGATGGACTTAGTTCTAATCATAAGAAGGCCAATTTCCCAGAACTGAAACACTGTTTTCGGAAAAAAACTTTAATCAGTACAGAGGAGACAATGTGGGCGTCCATTAATGATGTGAGGTGTTATTCTGAACCCCCCCCCCCCCCCATCTGGTGAGACTTTGTGAGATTTGGTCGAATCCCCCCTCTAAAATGACGTGAGATTTTGACTTCGCAACTTTTTGAGACCTTTTTTTTGTCTCTCATGCTTTTTTTTTTTTTTTTTTTTTTTTTTTTTTTTTTGTTTACAAATCTACAAGAATTACAAAACCTTAAGTGAGATTTCTGTTGACCCCTTGGTGAGGTTTCATGAGATTTCTCCGGACCACCCCCGCCCCCCCCCCCTATTTTACCTCACATCATTAATGGACGCCCCCATAGTGGAAATAGTTGCAAGACATATTAAGAACGGGATAACTTTTCAAATATATAAGAGCCGACTCCTCTAGGCTCCGAGGAACTGTACTTGCGATGACACGATGAGATTCGTGGAAGGATGGATCTGAACTATAACAATGGTCCCTCAGTTTACTGCTAAAATCCCATACGTTTTGCAAATCTTATATATACACTCCTGGAAATTGAAATAAGAACACCGTGAATTCATTGTCCCAGGAATAGGAAACTTTATATACACATTCCTGGGGTCAGATACAACACATGATCACACAGACAGAACCATAGGCACATAGACACAGGCAACAGAGCATGCACAACGTTGGCACTAGTACCGTGTATATCCTCCTTTCGCAGCAATGCAGGCTGCAATTCTCCCATGTAGAGGATCGTAGAGGTGCTGGATGTAGTCCTGTGGATCGGCATGCCAAGTCATTTCCACCTGGCGCCTCAGCTGGACCAGCGTTCGTGCTGGACGTGCAGACCGCGTGAGACGACGTTTCATCCAGTCCCAAACATGCTCAATGGTGGACAGATCCGGAGATCTCGCTGGCCAGGGTAGTTGACTTACACCTTCTAGAGCACGTTGTGTGGCACGGGATACATGTGGACGTGCATTGTCCTGTTGGAACAGCATGTTCCCTTGCCGGTCTAGGAATGGTAGAACGATTGGTTCGATGACGGTTTGAATTTACCGTGCAATGTTCAGTGTCCCCTCGACGATCACCAGAGGTGTACGGCCAGTGTAGGAGATCGCTCCCCGCACCATGAAGCCGGGTGTTGGCCCTGTGTGCCTCGGTCGTATGCAGTCCTGATTGTGGCGCTCACCTACACGGCGCCAAATACGCATACGACCATCATTGGCACCAAGGCAGAAGTGACTCTCATCACTGAAGACGACACGTCTCCATTCGTCCCTCCATACACGCCTGTCGCGACACCACTGGAGGCGGGCTGCACGATGTTGGGGCGTGAGCGGAAGACGACCTAACGGTGCGCGGGACCGTAGCCCAGCTTCATGGAGACGGTTGCGAATGGTCCTCTCTGATACCCCAGGAGCAACAGTGTCCCCAATTTGCCGGGAAGTGGCGGTGCGGTCCCCTACGGCACTGCGTAGGATGCGACGGTCTTGGCGTGCGTCGCTGCTATCCGGACCCAGGTCGACGGGCACGTGCACCTTCCGCCGACCACTGGCGACAACATCGATGTACTGTGGAGACCTCGCGCCCCACATGTTGAGCAATTCGGCGGTACGTCCGCCCGGCCTCCCGCATGCCCACTATACGCCCTCGCTCAAAGTCCGTCAACTGCACATACGGTTCACGTACACGCTGTCGCGGCATGCTACCAGTGTTAAAGACTGAGATGGAGCTCCCTATGCCACGGCAAACTGGCTGTCGGCCGGTTATTAATGGCTGAATGTTTATTAAAATTTCTGTCAGCCGGATAATAAACGGCCTCTTACCTGTTAGTCAACCTATTACCTGTGTATTTAATGGTTGTCGTTTTCCTAGATTGCTTTAACCCCCCGCTGGCGGGCCGGTAGTAGTATATAAAAGCCAGTTCGAAAAATGACCCCCACTTCCTGCGGTCACCTGAGTACAAAGGCGCCGCCGCTCTAACGGTCCATTACCTTAAAACTTAATTAAAATTTTTGTTAGTCAGATAATAAACGGCCTTTTATCTGCCAGCCGGCCCGTTACCTGCGATAATTAAGGGCTTCCTTTTACGTAGATCGCTTTACCACCCGCCAGCGGGCTGCCCGCTGGCTTTTCATTAATAAGACCAAGTTCGAAATATGACCCCCACTTCCTGCGGCCACCTTCCTACAGAGGCGCCGCCGCTCTAACAGTCCATTACCTTAAAACTTAATTAAAATTTTTGTTAGTCGGATAATAAATGGCCTTTTATCTGCCAGCCGGCCCATTACCTGCGATAATTAAGGGCTTCCTTTTACGTAGATCGCTTTACTGCCCGCTGGCTTTTCATTAAAATTTATGTCAGAAAGATAATAAACGAGGCTATTACCTACCTGTGTAGATTGCTTTACCCCCCCCCCTCTAGCAGGCTAGCTTTCCTGGGCACCGGTTATGCTAATTAGCCTTCACCCGGCCGGCGGGTCGCCTGGACCAAGGCCACCCGGTTTGCCTCTTCCCACTCCTCCGGTTATGTTAATTAGCCACGTGCGTGTCTAGACCGGTTTACAGCCCTCCACCCAGGTCCCGGACAGCGGTCTGCTCTCGTGTATATAAGGCAGATGGCTCCCATCAGCTCAGACTTCCACTTCGCCAGACTTAGAGAGCAGCTAGTCGAGTGGGTGCCGCCGGTCCGCAAGCATCGCGCACTTCTTCGAGATCATCGTGTTCGCCGCTACAAAGAATGTTGTCATCAGACAGACTGACTGACTGGTTAGGAGTCCAGAGAGCTGAACTTAGGGCTGGTTAGCAAAGGTATGTGCAAGCCAGGGCCCTCCCTGCGGAGAGACAATCCCACGTTTGCTGAGGCAAAGGTCAGATACTTGACAATTGACGATTGACGCAAAACTTAAAGTAGGAAAATCCTTCTTAACCCCCTTCCGTCGCGGCCCCGGAATGGGGATCCACAGCCAAAAGTCTAAACCACATAAAACATCACCTACTCACAACAAAAATAAAACTATTCACACAGATCAAGGCATGTCATCAGTAGCCGGTACATCAGTGCTGCCACCTGGCGAGAGTAGTCTCGATAGGAATGCGGACGCCATACCGAGCAATAACAGCGGTATAGATCACAATGTAGTTGAATTAGAGTCCCCTCAATCACCAGATCAGGACGATTTGCCTGCCATTCCAGTTAGCAATAGGTACCAGCGTTTAGCTACCGCCCCTGAATCAGTTCCAGCCCCCGTGAGTCCGCAATGTCAATAACACATATCCCTCCAATTTTCTGCTCAGTGGCGTAGCTAGGTCAACAAGGGCCCCGGTGCCAAAAAATTATTTTGGGCCCTCAGGCCAGACGGGCGACGTTTTTTTTGCTTTGTGTGCTGGTAGGGGCCCCCTGAACTGAGGATGGGGGCCTTGAATTGTTCTTTTGGGGCCCCCCTGAGCAGCGAGGGACCTTAGTGAGGGGCTCCTGTGTTCTCAGGGGCCCTTAGACGGTAGAGCTAAAAAAAAGGTCACCAGTTTGCTGCCGTGAAGGCTCATGGGCCCTCTAAACTGCCTTAGAGGTGCGCTTAGGAGCCCCTTGAGGTATGCTTGGGGGCCCCCTGAGCGTGAGGGCCCCGGTGCACTGCACCGCCTAGCCCCATAGTAGCTACGCCCCTGTTCTGCTACAAAACCAAAGGTAATATGTCATTCGTGAAGGAAATTGAGAGGGGTCTGTCAGGAAATCTCCACACTGCCTATTGGGGAAATTGTATTAAATATCAGGCTTCCAACATAGCAGATTTCAAAATGATCCTGCAAGCCCTGAACAAGAAAAATTTCCAATACCATACTTTTGATGCTGACCCCCAAAAAATTGGTCATCCGTGACCTTCCTCCAGACATACCAGCAGGAGAAATAGCCAATCCTCTCCTTGCGGAAAAATTTACTATTCACGTTATCCAGATGACAACAGTGGAGGAGATAGGAGTTAGGAAGCCATTACCATTATACCTAGTACACCTAAACCGCTCGCCAGAAGCGTACAATATTTATAACCTACAGTTTCTTGTCTTTCTCAACGTGAGGGTAGAAGCATATAGGGCACCCACTGGACCTGTTCAGTGTCATACTTGCCAGAAATTTGGACATGGCTCCAGAAACTGCAACATTGCCCCAAAATGTGTGAAATTTGGAGAGGGCTATCTTACTAACGCATGCAGTAAAACCCTAGACCAACCACACAAGTGCGCAAACTGCCAGGGTTCACCCCTGCCAGCTACAAAAAATGTCCAACTTACTTAGAAATAGTAAAAATAGGTGCCCAAAAACAAAAAGAGAAGGAAGAAAGAAGGAAACAAAAACAGCTAGAAAAACAACAAAAAGCTGATAGCCAGTTTAATTTAACAAGTGAGTAGTTCCCTCCTCTATCAACAAATAACAACGCCGAGCTAGCGCCCTTGTCGGAAAATTCAAAAACAAATCAAACCACAAGCACTTCTGGCCCGCCTGCAGAAAATGCAACTTCAAACACTTCCTCCCAGATTCCACCAAACTCTTTTGACCCATCTGCAGGAAGTGAACAATCAAACACTTTCTCGCAGAAACCACCTTCTTCTTCCCTGCTCGCAGACTTCAAGGAAGCACTTGATCTATGTAAATAATTTGGAATCAAAATTTTTTTCACAACAATAAAAACTATGTTCCAGAATATCAAAAAAGCACCAGACACCGAGTCAAAACTCGAAGTTATGTTTAACGCCCTTGGCGAAAAATAGATCTCAGAACTTCACAGCAATGAATTGGAATGTCGATTGCATTTACCATCAAAAAGCAACCCTAGAGAACTTTCTCGACGAGCATAAAATAGATATAGCATTGCTAACAGAGACTCACTTGACAGTAAATTACAGATTCCAGGTGAGAAACTACACGCTGTACAGGACCGACAGGCAGAATAAACCAGGGGGTTGGACGGCAATACTAATACGAAATCGTCTTGCACACAGACCAATTGATTTACCTGCGCTCGAGCGTGTAGAAGCCAGGCAATTAGATTTATAGCAGTGTACCATCCGCCAGGTCATAAAATTCCGGAGCCTGCCCTGGCAACACTGACCACTGACCACGGGGGTAACCTTAACGCCAAATCACTGACTTGGGGCTGCAGCGCTGCCAACCCAAGCGGCAGCGCCCTACACAAATTTGTTACAGATGACTGTTGTGGCGCCTGACGAACACTCGCACTATCATAGGAACTCCAGACACAGGCCTGATATCTTGGACATTATCGTGTTCAAAATATCACCTGGTCTGTTGCATCCACTCACTGTATTTAATGACCTCGATTCTGACCACAATCCAGTGTTATTATATATTGATGCAGCCGCGTGCCGAACAGAGAGCAAGAATTTCTCTCTAATCACTAACTGGCAGAAGTACCAAGATTTAGTAAACCACCATATTATATGGCAGCCCGAACTGGAAACTAAGATACAAGTCGAGAGACACATAGACCATTTCGTAAAAATAATTAAAGAATGCGCGAAGAAAGCTACAGTGAAAATAACACATGACCCAGGCTCAAAAGACCTCCCACCCCATTTTTTACAGTTAATAGTGTAATGTCCAGCCACTGCTGTCATTAATTTTTCCATATACAGGGTATTTATAAGCCGTTTTGTGAGACAGGGGAAGATGGTGAATTCCTGTCCGGCGACAGGTTGATGGCGTGGCTGTGTCTTTGTTTGTTTGACGCAGGTACAGATGGTGCTCCCAAAGGCTGGAGGGGCGCGAGTAGACATGCGGTAGCGAGACACTTGGGGGTGAAACCCCGTATAGTCCGCACCTATGTGTGTACGTGGACTTTAAAGAAACGTGGAGGTCGCGTTTTGTCACGACATCATTTGTCGTGGTGTTTGCTTGATGTGCTTCCACGAGTGAACCTACTTCAGTTGGTCGATGGTGTTAAAAGTGTTTCTTCATCGTGAAGGAAACATCAATGTCGCCGGCAGCCTCCTGCAGTAACGATAAGTGACAATTTCATATGAACGTTTACACCGTGTATACAACCAAACTGAAGGAGTTTCTTGCCCTCCGTAGCCGGGAACATTTTGCTTATTGTCTGTTGGCTTCCATTCGTTTTCGTTACTCGCTGAGTTCATTTTATATGTTAAATAAACGTGTTTTTTCCCCTCAGTGATAATATTTCTAAATTAATTATTTCTTTAAATTCTGCATTCGAGTTTCCTTTTTGTAATTAGCGTGTGTAAGCTCAATTCACATCCTATTAATGCAAACCAAAAATATTAAAAATACATCATTAACAAATGAATTTCCCTCTCGTCCACAGAGAATGTAAATGTTCAAAGTCACAAGGAGCCTAGACATTTCAATAGATTTGAAAAACTCCATAGGAAATGCCAGCAGACAGAAGAGCCACAAATAGACTAGCAAACCAAATCAAATGGCACCTGCAACAACACCGAGCAGTTTGTTGGGAAGGTACTCCCAGTCGAGCGGAGAGTAATCCCGACCTCTATTGGAAAAAGGAAAGGCTGGAAAATAACCACCCCTGTCAACAAAACCAGTACAAGGACCTAATGGTTTTGCATACACAGAACGAGAAAAAGCCGAATTAATGGCAAACTCTTTAGAACGAAAGCTTCAGACCCATGTCATCGATGACGATGATAGTGGAATCCACGGAGAAAGAGTGGATAGAGAACAGTCCGGCATTTTGCGGGAAAATTTACGTAGCTCTTTCCGTCTTGTGGATCCGACTGTAGTGATTTCGATCATCGGGAAACTTGGTAACAAAAAGTCCCCAGGCCCAGATGGTGTAAAAGCCACATACATAAAAAACCTTCCACAATCTCCAATAGTTTGCCTCACAGCAATTTATAACGAATGCCTCAGACTATCCTTCTTCCCATTCCCCCGGAAAATAGCCAAAATTATCACCCTACCTACACCAAATAAAAGCCATCCCCTTCCCCAAAACTACAGACCTACCTCAGTCCTCAACCCCCTCGGAAATGTCCTAGACCGAATTATAATGTCAACCATCCGAAAATTCCTCAACGATAATAACATCATCATCACACAACAATTTGGTTTCCGTGCTAACCACAGCACAATCCACCAATCTACCCGACTGGTCGAACATATCTGCAGGGCGTGATCTATGAGGCATAATACAGGCACTGTTATGCTTGACATTGAAAAAGCTTTTGACAGGGTTTGGCATGATGATTTAATATTTAAATTACACTCATATGGCTACCCAGGACACTTATTAAAAATAATAAATTCTTCACTGTGATGGATTAACAAGAAAGCCAGTTGAAATTAATTGTAGCAGGCGTACCTCAAGCATCGGTCATGGCTCAAACACTGTACAGCTTATATAAAAATGATCTACCCCACCAACAAGGCGGAGAAGTAGGGCTATTTGCACATGTTACCGTGGTATACAGTTCATGCCACAACCTAAATTACATTGTACACAAACTGACACAGTACCTTGAGAAAATTACTCAATGGTGCAACCGTTGGAAAATCAAAATTAACACCGGAAAAAGTCAGGTTATCGTGTTCACCACCAGAAGGATGGGACCCAGCCACCAAATCAAGCTTGACGGCATGGACCTCCCGTGGTGTGAATCGGTTAAATATCCCAAAACAGAAATTGACAAAAAACTAACCTGGATTAAACACATAAAAAACGCTTGTAATATAGATATGGCTCGACTTTTTAAATTATACGCCCTCCTCAAGGGGAATAAACTTAGTTTCAAGACTAAATTAAAAATCTACACCGCAATAATCAGACGGGCCTGGCTATATGGCTCAGAACTGTTCAGCATGGCTACAAACTACCAAATCGAAAAACTGCAGGTCATTCAAAATAAATATCTGAAAATTATTACCAGCACCCCGCGGTACATGCCGAATACACAAATCCACTACAACCTAGGAATACAAAGGCTCACAGACTACATTAAGAACAAATCGACAGAATTCTTTCAGCAAGCACATTATTCGCCCCATCAAATAATCCAAGACTTATGACAATGCATTTATCAACAATATAACCAACCACTTGCAACACTTACCAGAAATTATAGGATCTGACATTATTACCATACTAAAAGAAATAACACCATGACTTCCATAAAAAAACACCAGCCCGACACCCCCTATTCCGTCATAAGTTAGAGAGTTACAATGCTCTGGTACTTTAAAAATTATATGGGCTCATGCTCAACCATTTGTCTGTCTGTCAGTCTCTCAGCTACGCTCAGTCTATTTCCAGCGCTCAGCCTGATCACATCGCAGTGAGATGTCCGAAGATCTTGGAAGAATTATTGTATTTAGCGATACAGGTAAGTACAAGTAACATACTTAGTTCTATCTAACTTAATGTGATACTATAAAATCACTTTTAAGCACAAATCAGCAGCAATTATGGGAGGACCTTAATAATCTGTCATGTGATAAGAAATCTGCTTTAGTTATATTTTATCTGATTTCTTTTCCCTATATACTGGTGCTAATTATTATTATATTTTGCTTCAGATTTCGGCTATATTCCTGATGCCAGTCTGGATGATTTTGGAAATGGTAAATTTTGTAGTATCTGGTTCAGGAAAATGTATACTGTTGAAGTAGTCTATATTATTCATTTATGTACAAGTTATGACTTGGAAATTTCATGTAGTGACCTTTTTGATTTCCGTAACTAATTTTTTTCCCCGTATAAGTGTTTAAATTATTTATTTTTATCCATTTCTTTAACTTTTTTGTGTGTGTTCAGAAATCTGCAACCTTAAATATATATGTTTTTGATAGTTGGTAGTTGTATTATAACTTGTATTTTTTAATTCTCTGTGCATAATATTTACTAACACATACCTTTCTTCTTTTCAGATGAGCCTACTAGCAAGAAGCGAAAGAGCTCTTATCAGGAATTAACGAGCCAAAAACGGTTTAAAATTACTAGCGATAAGTAATTTTTTTTACTATGTGATATTTTGAAATTGTTTATATGTTTTTTTATAATACTAAACCATTTTTGCTTTGTATTTTTTTCAGGTTTGAATGAGTCACAGTCATCGAACCTGCCAATGATGCAACCTGGTCAAGGGGTTGTACCACACTTGAATGGTAAGTAAATTCCAACAGTAATTTGTTTACAGTACTATGTCATTACAAAATTATCTTTTTTCAACACACTAAAACAATTTTTTTTCAGATTCATCGCCACTCTCTGTCGGTATAGAGGAGTCACAGTCTCACAGAACCTGCCGTCACGCAGCATCCTCCTATGTCACCCCTACAATAGATTCTGCCCACAGCCACCTGAACACTGGACCGTATTCACTTACAGTATTATGTGCTTACGAATTTACATTTTCCATGATACTAAAACAATTCTTTATGTTTCAGAGGGGGCAGTTGGACACCAAGTCGCAGCCAACGAGGCTGCTCAACGACCAACGTGGAGACCGTGGGAGTCTGACGGCCACCCACCACAGCAGCATCTCACCCGCCTCCACCACAACTGGGCCAAACCGACAATCCGCCGGTGCAGCACCTCGTCCTCAGCCCACCATAGTGGGACCCAGCCGGCAGTCTGCCACGGCAACATTTCACCTGCCTTCCGCCACAGCCGTGATCTGTCGGCAGTGTGAGGGTACAGCACCTCAGCCTCCACCCACCAGATACGGGCCAAGCCGACAGTTCGTTGGTGCAGGAACAATCCAGTCACTCGCCACGGCATGAAGCAGTCACAACCATGCAGCAACAGTGCGTGACTTTCCAAAAGCAACGCGCCTAGTCCTTGAAGATGGGCAGAGTGCATTTCAAAATAGTTGTTGTTGTTGTTGTTGTTGTTGTTGTGGTTTAAGGGCGCGTCGACGGCGAGGTCATTAGCGCCCTAACAACGACCGGCTTAGCAATGTGGCTTAAAATCCATGTTCTACCGTCTGTATGGCCGACTGTAGAGGCGTTGGCCACACAGACGGCAAATAGAGTAAAATGCTAAAATGTTGGCTGTAGAGAGGCCATTAAAATTCAAAACATCACAGCTCGTGTCCGGCTGGCTGTAAAGGGGCCAGCCAGACATAAAAACTTAAATCTAATAGTAAAACAAACTCAAATGAGACAGTACATGGATGAGTGGCTGTAAAATGGCCACTCTTCCACCTTAAAAGATTAGGCCGGTCTTCCCAAAATTTTTGGGATCAGACCGCCCAATATACAGAATTTTAAAACTTTAGCCACATTGCTAGCTTCATTACTTAAAATAAGGGACAGATCGTTGGCTAGGCCAACGTCTGCCCTTAAGTCAAAAAATAAAACACAGTCAGTTAAAATGTGGCGTACCGTCAAAGGTACGCCACAAGCATCACATTCCGGTAGGTCCTCCCGGCGGAGAAGAAAGCTGTGCGTGAGAGGACAGTGCCCTATACGGAGGCGAGTAAGGAGGACCTCATCCCTCCTCGCCCGCTGGAAGGAGCTGCTCCACGGCTGAACGGTCGGCTTGACCTGCCGGAGCTTATTATGCTCGACTTCCAGCCACTGCCTCTGCCAAATATCAAAGATAAATCTCTTCACCGCCGAGGCAAGGTCTGACTTTGGGACCGGTGCAAAGTCGATTCGGACCTTGTCACAGGCTAACTTGGCAGCTTCATCAGCTGCCTCGTTCCCCCTGATTCCCACATGGCCCGGTACCCAACAGAATAAAACCTCCTTTCCAGATGATTGAAGTGAAAGGAGGGCGTCCTGGATGTCCTGGACTATGCGGTCTGTTGGGTACATGTTTCCTAGTGCCTGAATGCAGCTGAGGGAATCACAGCATATGATGTATTTCATATAACGACTTACCTTCATATGCTGGAGCGACTTTAGTAAGGCGTAGCACTCGGCAGTATACACGCTGCACCCGCTATCCAGCTTGTATTTGTAAGTCGCTCGAGGGAACACTACGGAGCAGCCTACTCCGTTAGCCTGCTTAGACCCATCCGTATATACCGGGGTAAAATCCTGATACTGGTATAAAATGTCACTAAAAACTCTGTTAAAAACACTGTCAGAGGTAGACAGCTTGAGGAACCCTCTAAAATAAATCTGGGCCTCTTTAAAAGCCAGGGAGGAGATTTACTCCAACCCTGGTAATAAAAAGCTGGTAGTTCACAACCATATTCTTCTAAAATAGCCTTTGTACGGTGGCTGAACGGTCTGGTCGCTCTACGGCGATTATCGTATAGCTGACCATAATTTGGCGTCATTACTACGTCGTGCACGGGACTACCGGGTGTTGTGGCAATGTGAACATAGTGTCGCACCATGAGGAGGTGCCGCCTGGTGGAAAGCGGCGGCTCACCAGACTCAGCACAAATGCTGGGTATAGGGCTAGTGCGATAGGCACCAGTGGCGAGCCGGATTCCTGCATGGTGGACACTATCTAAAATGCGTAGGAAGCTGTCCCGTGCCGAACCGTATATGATGCAGTCATACTCCAGAAGCGACCGTACAAAGGCTCTGTAAAATTGTAGCAGGCAGAAGCGGTCAGCGCCCCACGACCTGCCACACAGACATTTTAAAAGATTAAGAGCTTTCAAGGCCCTGGCTCTCACATCTTTTAGATGCGCAAGCCAGTTGAGCCTTGTGTCTAAAATGAGGCCCAGAAATCTAACAGTATCAGTAAAACTTAAAACGGTGTTCCTCAGGGTAAGGTGGGGCTCTGGTAAAAGGCTTCTGCTATGAGTAAAAAGTACACACCGGGTTTTCTCGGCAGAGAAACGAAAACCGGTGTGCACTGACCATTCATCCAGCCTGTTCAGCGTGAGTTGCAGCTGCCGCTCGGCGCTTCTCAGACTGGACGATGCAATAAAAATTAAACAGTCGTCCACATATAAGGAGAACCGTAGGGGACTCCTTATGACGACTGATATACTGTTTATCGCTATGGCAAAAAGAGTAACGCTTAAAACTGATCCCTGAGGGACTCCGTTTACCTGAATAAAAAGATCCGATACTTCACTACCGACTCGGTACCGGAAGCAACGACCAGATAAAAATGATTTTAAAAAACGGGGTAGGTTACCTCTAAAACCCCATTCATGTAACTGTTTTAAAATTACATGCCGCCAGGTAGTATCGTAGGCCTTTTCGAGATCGAAAAAGACACCCACAAGGTGTTGGCTGCGAATAAACGCATCCTGTATTGCCGCCTCCAGGAGGATCAGGTTGTCCAAGGTGGAACGGAACTTCCTGAATCCACACTGAAAGCGGCTCAGTAGATTACGGGATTCAAGACACCAGACGAGGCGGCGATTGACCATCCTCTCCAGTGTCTTCCCCCAGCTGTCAAGGCATACTACGATAACTACCTGGCAACAACTTATCCTTTCCAGGTTTTAAGATAGGGATAAGCGTTGCTTCTTTCCACGAGTCGGGGAAGTGTCCTCTGGTCCATGTGTCATTAAAAATATCTAGAAGGTACTCCTTAGCATCTTTATTAAGATGCCTCAGCATCTGGTACTGGATCAAATCAGGCCCTGGAGCAGTGTCGTTGGCGCTGTTTAGCGCTGACTCCAGCTCCCAAAGTGTAAATGGGCAGTTGTAGGCCTCTGTATTCGACGAGTCGAAGCATAGCGCGCGCCTCTCGGCAGCAATCTTGCGTTGCTGGAACCGAGGGTCAAAATTGGTGGATGAAGTGATAGTGGCAAAGTTCTCCGCCATCAGCTGCGCTATGCTTCGTTCGTCGGTAATAATACGTCCGTGATCCAGTAATCCAGATACTGGTGGACGGGAGTACCTTCCAGATATACGGCGGATAGACTCCCATACTTTCGACGAAGGTGTGGAACGATTTATGGTGCTCACAAAGTTCTGCCATGACCTTTTTTTGCTCTCCTTAATAACACGACGCGCCTCAGCTCTGGCTATACGGAACGCTGCTAGGTTGTCGGATGTAGGGTACAACCTGAAACGCCGCAACGCACGTCTACGACCCTGAATGGCGGAACGACATTCATCGTTCCACCAGGGGACGTGCGTCCTTCGCAGCGTTCCGGAGCTTTTCGGCATGGAAACGTCAGCTACCTGGTGAATCGCCTGTGTAAGGTGATTCACCTTCTCGTCAAGACTGTTATACTCCTTTAGAATAATGGAGCGGCGGTAGAGTTGCCAGTCGGCTTTGCTGACATTCTATTTGCGTCGGTTATTGCCTCCTCCATGCTCAAACTCTACGTGCATCCATATTGGGAAGTGGTCGCTTCCATGGAGGTACACGATCCACCTCCCAATGCACGGAGTCCGCGATTGAGGGGGAGCACAATGAAAGGTCAATGGCAGAGGACGATCCGGAAGCAGTGGTAAAATGTGTCATTGCACCAGTATTGAGGACACATATTTCCTCTTGCTCTATTAATCTACCAACCATTCGGCCTCGGGGGCAATCGGCGTTTGAGCCCCACAGCGCACTATGTGCGTTGAAATCTCCTAGGAGGAGGAATGGCCGAGTAAGCTGCCGCAAGATGTTAGACATGTCGTCATAACTGATGGGCGTGTTAGGTGGTAGTTAAATAGAGCATACTGTGAGTTGTGTGGGACCATAAATCCTCACTGCCACTGCTTGTAAATCAGAGGTGAGAGCTACAGGTTCGGAGTGGACAGTGTTTCGGATAAACACTGCCACTCCACCCTTCGCTCGATCACCCTCGGTATCGTCCTTACGGTACACGTCATATCCTCTTAGCACAGGTTGGTGTGATGGTCTGAAATGTGTCTCTTGTAGACAGAGACACAAAGGATCAGACCGTGCTAAGAGGTGTAACTCGTCTTTGTGAGCTGTAAATCCATTGATGTTCCACTGAAGTATGGGAGCCATCCTTACCTATTTAACCTCACCCGCCCCGGTTTGGGTGGGTTTTCGGCAACTTCCTGCTGAGGAACGGGACCAGTCTCGTCCACCAGCATTTCCGTTTCTTCTTGCCCGGAGGCGGAGACAGACATCTCCGACCCAGAGGACTCTTCAAAATCCTCCCCATCCTTTTTTCTTCTTCTGCTTTTTCCCCTTACTCTCCCTGCCGGTGGGCGGTCTGGGAGGAGAAGAAGAGGGGGACTTAACAAACTGGGTCGGATCAGTCTGTCTAAACTTTATACCTCGGATCTTTTGGTCACCTCTATTTCCACCGCTAGCAAATGGTATCGCTACCATTTCAGTAGCTCGCGGTGGAATAGGAGGTGCCGTTAATCTGATGGCTGGTGGAGACTTTATTTCTGCTGCTGGACAGGTCGAGGTTGCAGATGTGTTGCTAGCGACATCCGCGGTCTTGGGTGTTATGACCTTCGTGGGTTTTGCACCACACTTGCACTGACATGAGCACATAGTGCTTGTGCCCATGTCTGCAAAGGATGTCTGCGTAGCAACACTTTCCTTCCTGACGGGAGTCGAGACCGTCTTGGCAAAGCTTGTTCCGAATATTGGAGCGGCGAGCGCTTTCGCCTTCTTCTTTGCCTCTATATAAGGTATCCGCTCTTTGGTCTTCAACTCCTGTATCTTGCGCTCTTCAAGATACACTTGACACTTCCTATTCCAGGCAGGGTGCGACCCGGAGCAGTTGATGCACACCTGTGGGAGCGCGCAAGTGACACCCGGTTCGTGTGCCCCCTTGCCACATCTACCACAGGTGGGGTTGCCCTTGCATGACGCCGTCGTATGTCCGAACCTCTGGCACTGGAAGCAGCGCATTGGGTCCGGAACATACGGACGGACGTTAAGATTAATGTATCCGGCTTTAATACACTTGGGCAACACTGGAGTGTCAAACGTCAGGACGAAGGTGGCAGTCTTTTCAAGACTGCCATTTACCCTCCGTTGAATCTGACGCACCTCGACCACTTGCTGTTCTTCCCACTCCTTAACCAGTTCCTCAGGCCCTAAATCCATAATGTCCCGGCAGGTGACAACGTCTTTACTAGAGTTTAGGGTTCTGTGGAGTTCGCAACTGACTGCGAACTCCCCGAGCTTCTCGCAATTAAGGAGCTGGGAAGCCTGCCTACTGGTGGTTGTTTCCAGCAGCAGCGTCCCGTTCCTCAACTTTTTGACTGATCTTAAGGTACCAACCAATCCTTCCAGTCCTTTATTAATGTAAAATGGGGACACTTTCTCAAATGTCCCTTCTTTCCTCTGCATTACAATGAAAGCGTTCGCTATGGAACAAACTTTCCCGTTACTATTACATTCAGAAGCGGGAGGGCTATCAACCCTAACCCGCTTCTTGGCATTGGGTGTATTTTTATTTGCCTGCGGCACACCCGTACCGCAGGGTTCTTTGGTTTTTTTGTGAGGCTGAATTTTTGGTCCCACGAGAAAACCCGGTATAAGAAGGAATGCTTATACAACAGGGGTGCGCAGGTGCCCCTGAGGTTGCACGTTAACGAGTGAATTCCCTCTCCACCCATTCACCTCCTCGGCACGTGGCTGACCTTGAGGTTGAGGGTTTTTTTATAGAGGTTTTTTCCATCCTCGCGATCCGGGCGATGAAGCCAAGATCCCCGTTCTCCTAGGCACACAACGTTCCACCGCCACGCCCTACGGTGGTCGTTGAAGCATGGTAGGAGTTTACGGTGTGGGAAACTTGCGGCGCTCACAAGTTTCCAGCTCGGGTACCGCGCATTTCAAAATAGAATCTATACCGGGACCATTCTAAATTCTCAACATTTTATTGGGCCACTTAACTTCATTGATGCATGTTATCATCTTTTGGCAAATAAAATCTGCGAAATTGTTAGTAACCAGTCAAACCCTGCCATAAAGGTTTAGGTTGGGCTGGCTACATCTTTTGCAGTTCAGAAGGGTTTATATTTCGTTTCCGCAAATTTGTAATTTCTAACGAGAATTTGTGAAGTCACGACTAGCACTCATTTCTCTGATTGGTATAAGATCTATGTAAAGTCGGAGATCACGACTAAATTGGAAGAGTTTCAGGAGAGAGATTCTGGTAAAACCCTCGATAGATCAATTTCCTTCGACATTAACATTGCTCATTTTCAACCTTTCTATCGAGGGTGTACCCACGTTGCTCTGCCAGTTAATATGCAAAGAAAGAAAGCTGTAGTCAACGTGAAAAACGATGACGGGTTCGTTTAGCGAAATTCTCTGAGAAAAAAAAAAATCATTGCTGGACAGAGCATGTACGTTTGCTGAGCGCTGTGTTCATTTGCTTCGTAAAAAGTCAAGTTGAAAAAGAACTTGTAAAAATTGGCTGCTGGGTTTTTACTGCTGCTGTGCTGAGTCTGCGAAATCACAGGCAAAACATCTGCCGAATACACGTTGCTGAGCGATATGGTTTGTAAAAATAATAAACTAAGAGTACAGAAAAATCATTGCTGCACATAGAATATAAGTTTGCTGAGCGACTTGCTTTGTATCAAGGCCAATGAAGAAAAACTCCGTTGTTAGATAAGTCTGTAAAAAATAATATTGCATATTTTTCCATTAAATTAATTTTATGAATCCATGTGTTACATGATTTATCAAAATCTAGCCACTTCACCAAGAACATATTCTTCCTTCTCTTTATTACTTGCAAGTTTTGTTAATTGTCATTCTTGCTGGTAAAATATTGCTGCTATATCCTTACCTTGGTAGTCTTTAAGTAAATAAGTTACAGGACTTTTTAATTCACTTTAATGATGGTAAACAGTTCAGTTGATCAGTTTGACATTTGAAAAGGTCCTATAAATATTGTAAATTAGTGTTAAAGGTATAATTTCGTGAAAAAACCCATTAAAATTCAGAAAATCACCAATAATAGGTAACAATCACAAAACATTTGTTCATTAAACATTATGTTAATAGCACGACCCTCCACAAGAGTGAATCACAAAAAGACACCAACATTAGACATTAATTGTGTTAGATATAAATGAGTATGTACCACTGAATTTCATTAAAAAAAAGTGTAAACATCAGTAGGTAGGCAAAACTTATGTTAAAGTCAGGTTAAAGCAGGATGCTTAGAGTTAGAGTAATTTCAGGTTAGAGTAATTTCAACTCACCTTAGGTGTACTGTGGTGTTGTTATACTGTGTTAGGGAACTACAACAAATTATCGTATGCAGTACTCATGATATCTTTGAGACATGGAAACCAAGAGTACTTGCCGTGGTGGCTTGGGCCCCACAATAACATTCAAATGCGTGGTGCAAATAAAAACGCGTTGTATCTGGAAAACTGGCGCGCTAAATACCAGAATTCTTCGTCATCCACATCAATTTCCCCACAGACGATACGATAATGAAGAGGCGACGCTCCATTTGGAAGGCTGGAGTGATGGTGTATGGCTATCTTAAAGGGAGCTCCGCAACAATTGTGGGCGGGACGATGTGGTCCCGACATCAGGTCCCCCCAACCTTTCCACGCCCACAACTGCACGTGTAATACCCCCTCCCGACCGGACGTGTACTCCAGCGCTCCAAGTCACCCCCTCCCCCTGATTGTTATTCTTTGTCGTAATCTTATTTGTTTACATAGTTGTAGTGTTTTCTCACTTTCACATAAGTTATCACTTGTTTATTCAGCAATGGAAAAGGAAACAGATACCGGAGAAAAGAGAGCCTTACCGATATGCTTGAGGTAGTTGAATCCTTAAGGCGTTTATAGGACCCAAGCAATGAAAAATAGTTCAATAACGATCTTAGGTAACAAGGGTATGAATCTCTTCTGGAGATTTTCAAAAATATGACGCTGTCTGCGGTCTTAAAAGATCTTTAAAAAATAATAGGAAAAAATAAGGAATTTATAACATCACAGTTACCATCCGCCGGCTACTAAGTACTGCCTGAGAGGCGTAGGAACTCTTTGTTTCAGTCAGTCGGTAGCCGGCCTTCGCCGAAGTACGATCTGGATTATCGCTGAGTGCGGCTAGCATAGTACCGGTATAGTTACTATGGAATGCAATTCAGTGTGTGTGCTGCCTTTGTTTAAGAAGAACTGGATATCGTCGATAGGAACTGTTATTGTAAAAGTTAAGTTTGAACAGTATTTAAATGAACATTGAACATCAAGTTGTGATAGTGGATAATTTAGCTGGAAGAAGATATGAATTATAATTCTCCTTTTGTCTCAAGAACTATGTAATCTTTCGGATACAAAGTTTCGATTAGCCTTTACTTTGAAATTTCATGTTGGCCAAATCGTTCACAAGTGTTAACGGGCTTTATTAATAAACTTGTAATGGACATAATCATTCTTGTTAATGAACTTAATGGCCTTTATTAATTGTTCTAATAATTGCGCTTAGGACTGGTTTGGTTTCATCAACTGGCGACCGACGGCACAACGAACTATATAAAATAAAATTAGTTTGCATCTACAACTGTGTCTTTGAGAGAACATATTTTTGCGAGTATTAAAATACCGCTAATTATAAAAGAGCAGCATAAAAGTGTTCTTACAAATTCTTATTAAAAAAGAATTAAAAAAAGCAAGTCCTACTAAAATTATTGTTTGTTTTACTTTTTCTTCTTTTTAACACCATTTTTTGTTTGTTTAAGTAACCAGCTTTTTTTTTTTTTTTTTTTTTTTTTTTAAATCCATCTTAAAGAAAGCATTGGCACGGGTAGCGCGGAAGTGAGGTTTATCTACCCAAACTTTGGTATTTAGACCCTTACTCACTTTCCTTAATGAGAAAGAAGTGTCAATACCTGGGACAGAATCCTTGCAGCAAGAATGAAACGCAGTAATAAATGTTTACTTTTTTCACACATATTTAATATTGAACATCCATACCAAAATATATATATATACTATTATAAGTATGTAAGCAAGCTGCGTGTGTCTCTTTACTTGAACGAGAGCCGCGTCGTTGTTAAAACTATGACAGCAATTTGGACAAGGTTTTCAAATTTTTAGAGCTAATGGTGCGAGTCGGAATCTGCGAAAATAGCTAATGACTTATATGTACCATGGGAAGGAGTAACCAATTAAAAACCTTTATATGTGGATAAGGGCTGCCGATCATTATGCATTTCAGTCGCGCACTCCTTTCGCAAAAATCTGACAAAACTTTGGATTCAGTTTTATTTATTTTACTTTTGTTAGTCAGTTTTCTGGACTGCAGTGCTTAAAATAAACGGAATACGCGAATTAAACGTAATAAGCATTGACTTGCATCGCAACAGGTAAGTTACCATTCGAAATGCATTAGATTACTATGTGGTAGACATATATTATCTCTGGTACAATATGTCTACGTGATCACTGGATATTAAAAAGCCAATACTTTTTCTTTACATATCAATATGGATAAGAAAATCAGTTTTTTTTTTCCTCGAAGAGAGATGTCTGAAAAACAGCTACCATAAATATCAACAGGTAAAAATACATTTTTTCCCACAGTGACTTGTGCGGAAATTTCCATATTTCTATGTACTTCACTCGATTAATATATATTTTGTGGTTATAAAGTGCAAATATTCGTCAGTAATATCGCCCAAGGAACGTGTGTGCAAATTCTGGCTGCTGTCGAAACCACGGCCAATAAAATAAAATGTTATTTCTATTAAATAAGTTTCATAACCCTGATTTTGCATGTTTATCGCCATACGTACTTTGGGTTGATGACGGCAGCAACGTGGAACCAATGAAACTATAAATTAATTAGACATCTTAAAACCTTATGCCACACCGTGTAAATAAAAATAAAGCCAATATGCCTTATGCTCTGACAAAGCGAGTCAATTGTCATTCTGGTCCAGGCTTCATTTCAACCTAACCACCAATTTGGCTAATAATTGCGTTCGTATATCATAGCTTCCGTCACATCCGGATTGATACATTCGCTGTATAGTGATCGATTATTGAAACTTTGGAATTACTTACATGTGGCTGAAATAACCACATAAATAATATGGTGTCACTGAAAACGAAGGAAATTAAAATTAATTCTTAACATGTGATAACGCGTAGGGTTAGTTGCAGTCCGCGTAAATTTCTATTTTAAAGCAGAATAACTGATCGAATCAACATATCGTCAAAATAAAATCAATATCCAAACATCAAAAAAACCAATAATAATTCAGGTGCTGTTATTATTAATAAAGAAAACTCTTATACTACATCAATAAGTAGATCCGGGAAATGATCAACACCATGTCGGTGACTTGGATTGGGAGTTATTGAAGGAAAGGAGGAGGGTAAAGGGAGTACTGGGAATGTACAGGGCATGAGGTGATGAGGCTTGGAGGGATATTGGTCACAGAATTAAGAATAGTGCATAAAATTTCCTTTTGTTGGTAAGAGTGTAAGGGATTGGAACAAATTACCAAGTGAAGTGATGAATAATTTACCATAAACGCTTAAACAAATTAAAATTAAAATTCGTAATCGTAAAAGTACATGGTGTAGGAATTTAACACTTCAATTATAAAAGAAAATTTTAAAAATAATGTGAAAAGAGGTAATTAGATGACTAGGGGAATTGACGCCGGAGCATTAGCTCCATTGCAGTTAAAATTTATAATTATAATAATGACTTACGTAGCTATAAACACAGTGGAACATCAAAAAGATGAGACTAATTATCCAGCTGAACTTTTACATTCCCTCGGCGCATCTGGTCTTCCCGCGCATAAACTGAATTTATAAGTTGATACTCCGTTCATGCTCATCAGAAACATATCACCACCACAGCTGTGCAATGGAACCAGACTTCTGGTGAAATTCTTGCACATTGAGGCCATTATCTTAACAGAATGTAGACTAGGAGAGGAAGTATTCATTCCACGAATACCATTGGTTCCATCAAACTTTCCATTATAATTAAGCGCCTGCAATTCCCGGTAACCTTATGTTTTGCCATAACAATCAAGTCTCAGGGCCAGACACTGGGAACCGTAGGAACTGATCTTTGGACACCATGTTTCTCCCACGGCCAGCTATACGTTGCTGGCTCCGGGGTCATAGGTAGGACATGTCTATAAATATGTGCACCAAAGAATCAAACTAGAAATGTGGTCTACACAGAGGCATTGTAGTTAGATACCTACCAAGCAAGATATTTCTCTTAAACATTGCTTCACTTAATTACATCACAAAAATAAAATCCTTTCTAAACAATAACTTCTTATATATCGAACAATAGTTACAACCACGAATTAGTACTGTTAATTTTACAGGTAGCTTTTCTACTATTTAATCAATTACATCACATTAAAATATGAAAGAAACAAACTCTTGGATATCAGTATTAAAACCGAACCTAAGGTAATAAATAATACAAAGGAAACTTTTCAGAAGACACTTACAACTCATGCCGCTCAACGTTAATAATTGGAAATAGAATAACATCGGTAAAGAATTTTTTCACATACCAAAGCACACGCGCGTGAAGCAGCGGGCAAATGCTAGTATTAAATATGATATTAAAAGGTGAAAATGAAAAACAATAATAATTCTTTTATTTTTCACAGTGAAACTTATTTACTCGGGTAGAATCTGTGTCTCAGGAATAATTCTATTCATTTCTTCCTGGAATGGAAGACTTGCCTCATTGTTAAAATACTTAACAAATGTCACACACTTTGTAACCTTCATTATTTCGATTTGTGGTGTTATGGCCTAATGATTGCTGCCTCCACTCTGCAGGATGAAAGTTTATGTTCATTTTATCTTCATCTTCTTGGATCTCCTTTATATCCGACGGGTTTTTCGCTGAAAGGTAATTATACAAAGTTCAACATGCAAGGACAATATTGTTCACTTTTCCCAAATCCAATGCAATGGTTTGGCGTAAAACTCTAAACGTGGATGCCAAAATTCCAAATGCATTCTCCACTAACTGTCTTGGCCGGGAAAGACGGTAGTTAAAGACCCGCCTTCTGTGAGTTATGTTTGGCAAACTGAATGGTTTTATGTTTGTTAATGGCGAAGGCACCATCGCCTGTAAAAACATACGGTGCTTGTATGTTAGAGCAGGGAAGTGAGCATTCATCGGATAAATGTAAGTCTCCTGAGGTTAATAGTTCGTAGAATTTGCTATATCCTAGCCACTGCTAGGCTAAAAACCGTTATTCCGTTAATCGTTGATTAACGAATTTAACAAAATTGCAAAACTTTAACTTCAAATTTAACCTAAAAAATCATTAACGGTCTTCATAAATTCCGTTAAATTGAAATACTTTAGTCTGTTACATTGGTAGTTGACGTATTTGGTTTGTTTGAATTGCGCGCCACTACCGTTCGGCGAGTCGGATGGCGAACTAATTAGATAATATGATGTGCGAGTGTGATGCATATGCAACTGCTATGCTAGCCATGGCGAGGATGTGAGCAGGAGTTTTGGAGCGTTGCTATTTTACGTCTGCAAACCATCGCTCACTACTCATTTCTAATTCGATTGCTGATTGATTTAGATATTGTGAGAACGAAGGCTTTCCCGGTGTATCGATGATATGAAGTCTTAACGGGTTCTCCGCCGTATGGTGTTGAATAAAAACAACAACGAGCTTTCGGCGGCTGGCTCTGCGACATCTTCAGGTCTGATGTTATGCAAGGAGCACCAGAGCTGTCGAGTGCAGTGTGATACAATTATGAATAGTAAAATTTTTAATTAACTGTTTTACCAGTTATTTTAATACCCCATTCATACTTTACTTATTAATTTAATTTAATGATTTCTTACCTTAATACCGCTTGATAGAAATTTAAATATTGCATTGCGCGTTTCTTGTACTATGGACGATATAAACGAAGGCGAAACTGTAGCACTGTGTTTTAGATCTGAATAACTCCTCCCAGTTGATAAATACCGAAGGGTTATGATTAGGCGTTTTTCAAGTCACTGCCTCTCTCATCACTACATTCTTTCTCACGATAAATGGCTTGACCATTTGGCAGAACTCTTAGAAAATATCCAGATTCACTGTCAAGAAATTTTTTAAATTTTCTCCATGTAACACCTCTAAAAGTGTTAGGTGGCTAAATTGTGGACGCTCCAAGTAAAAACGTTTTGTCCAGGTTTCCCTCTTTTCCGTAGTTTTTCAATGGTGGTATCCACCAATGCAGTTAGAACAATGGTCACTTTCTTTTCCCTCAATAGGCGCCAGCACCATTACAAACAGTTATATTAAGCTGATGAATCAATGACAAATATCTATCAAAAGAATATTTACTCGGCAGGGTCAAAGAACGAACGGCAGAAAATGAAAATCTAGTCGTGGCAGTAGGCACACAAAATAATGTAGGAGAGCTGATAGAGAGAATTTTCTAAAAATGGACTGGGGAAACCCGGACCGGATATCTGGATCTTGTAACGATCGGACAAAGGAACATCTTGTAGAGCGGTGGGGGAACCCTCTCTCGGAATCCAGTCCTTGTCGCAATATGGTTTATGGTGATTTTGAAATAAATAGCGAAAGATATAGCATTAACTCTGGGTATAAAATCTAAGAGATTTTATACCCAGAGTTAATGCTGTATCTTTGGCATTTATTTCCTTTTGTTTGTTCTGTCCAAAAATCCTCTCATACCAACAACATTTGAATATTCTGGAATATTCTTGTATTGAGTTCGTTCAGAAAGTTTAGCAGGTTCTTTTCTACTCAAGATCTATCAATTTTCTCTCCGCAACTATTATTTCCAAACTTCTCACTATGCAATTATTATTATTATTTCAAAACTTAATCCTCTGCTCGATTATCCTGTCTTGCTCGCCAACTCTACCAACAATTCTCCCAACTTCTTCTTTTTTCCAGAGATCCTATATTTTCAAACATATCAAATTCATGGAGGTAGGGAATGAGAGGCGACAAGGTGTTGCTAAAACTTCGAAGCCGACTGTCAACTCTGGATCCGACTGCACATGCACGGCGGCCATATTAGCAGGTTCAAAACATTGGTCTGTTTTCATTACCTTCCCTGCTGTGAACATTTCATGTTCTGATATTTCAATGTGTTTTATAATACCATCTTGTGCTGCCTATGGTTGCAGAAAAGAATAAATAAGAAACAACCTGGAATAGCATTCTATAGTCATGTCACGTTGTAATTATTTTTTCTGAAGCGTTCGTAACGCGGTGTCTGCAAGAATGCGAGCTGTCATTATAGATTTAAAATTCCTGTTAAAAAAATTTATTCACAGCTCTCAATAGAACGAAGGTGTTATCAAATATTTGTTCATGCAGAGAACCATTGTATCTTACTATTTGTCACGTTTGGATCAAGTTTACATCGCGATGCAGCAAATGCATTATTCTACGTGCTGTAGTCCAGTTCTAATTTATACTTAAAGTGTGTGATTAAATTTATTGTGTTAATTTGTTCTATGCGAACTAGAAATCGTAATGAAGTCCATTTTGTTGTTATCCGAAACGCAATTCGCGATTAGTTTCACGAGTTTAGTTGCGTTTGTATCGTCTGACCTTTTAGCGGCAATATTAAGTCAAATTGTGATTAGGTTAAAATACAGCATATAGCAAAATATTCTTTTTTATAGCTTCAGGAACAAATTATTTATTTGTTATTAGTAATTTCTTGAGTACCATGTTAGTGGCACAAGGTGTAGGGGAGACCGGGGGAATGGCGACACCTTAAGACATTTTCCATTTTGTATTTTTTACTTTAACTTTTTTGAAATTCGTGATAGGATATAAAAATACCTTGAACCTTTTCCCATCGATTGGATAATGTACTTTAGTTAAAATATAAGCGAAGTATTTTAAAAAAAAATTTTATGTGAATGCTACCAACTGTCGGTATTCCCCCGGGTACCCGGGAAATACCGACATGCCTACTGGGTAATACCGACATCGTTTTATTCTTGGGAAGTGATAAGCTGAATCACGAAGAAATTAGAAATTCTTTATTCATATCAAATTATTCAGACAGTTACACAATGTTTAGATCTAATGGAAACGACAATTCAGCAATGTGGACCTAGGTTTATTCAAAAGTAAATTTTGAGTTTAGTACGTGTTTTTTTCTTGAAGGAAATTTTTTTAAAATAGGTACTAAAACAAACGAAGCTTAAAATCTTAAACATTGAGCCAACCCCTAAACTAATACTAGATTATATGTAATCAGATCAATTAATATGAATATAAACAATTAGTAAACAATATGTAAAAAGCAATTTAAAAAAAATTCAAGTAACATAGTCCCTCGGCATTAAAATTTGTCTATTTCGTCATGCAAAAATCACAAATATAATTTTCTGCTGTATCGCTACCACTACAATCAGCATGAGCCCACTTGCCACAAAACACACATCTAAACCAGAGCTCAGAACTACCAAATTCACCACAAACTAAACAGGTCTCCGTGTCGTCTGTAAACATATCAACGACGTCATCACAATCATCATCATCACCACATAACACTGACTCATCTATGTCCTCTTCTGAAGAAGTTTCCTTAAAAGATATTTGCCTGCGGCACATGGGCGCCGGGAGGGGGGTGCAAGGGGGTGCACTCAGGGCCGCCGTAAGCGGGCGTGCAAGGCGTGCACCGCACGCGGGCGGCACATCGAGGGGGGCGGCAAAACGAGTGATCAACAGTCGCCGACCCGCGATAGTTGCCACTCCATTGTCGCCGCCGACGAAATTTGCAGTGTATTATGTAGCGGGCGACCTTTTTTTTTTTAGCTCAACAGCTGTTTCGGGCGGTCGGCGACACTCGGGATGGCAACAATGGGGGCGGCAAAAAATGTTCAAAGGGGCGGCAATCTCACAGCTTTTTGCTTTTTGACCCGGATCGGAAATTTCCGAGATCCACCACTGGCTGTAGTTAGACAGGGGGCGGCATAATCGGGATTGCACGCGGGCGCTCAAACAGCTAGCGGCGGGCCTGGGTGCACTTGCACCCCCCTGACATCCCGGGTCGCCGTCTGGGCAGTAGTAGAGCTAAAAAAAAAGGTCACCCAGCCCGGAAATTTTTGGGCCGATAGGGGGGGGGGCACCAATGCAGCCCTGGTGCACCCCCTTAGAAGCAATCCTGCCGGCGCCCATGCTGCGGCATGTTTTCTTTATTTTTGCTGATTTTGTGGTTGTCTTACTTTTTCCATGCATTTTGCATATTTCTTTCTTTCCATCTTTCAACAAAATTTTAGTTATGTCTCCTGTTTGATTGTATAACAGTTTTTCTAATTTAACCTTGGCTTTCACCTCCTTTTCCTTCTTTTTTTTCTTAACTTCCAAAAGTGCAGCTTTCATTGGAGTTGCGGTAAGAATTGTAGAGTGCTTCTTTTTTACGTCGTTCGGCGTTGATCCAGCTTGATTGCGATACAAATGCAGGGGAGAAATTAATTTAAGTTTTCCCTCAAACTCAGCTGTATTTTCCTTATGATTTTTCGCTGAGGCTGGTTTTCTTTTCTTGGGTTTAGATTTCAATTCACCTCCAGCAGTGAACCCTGATCCTCCAGGTACTGGATCTTCATACACGCCAGTCAAATTCAAATTGGGATGAGAGTCAATTGTTTCTGTATTGTTCTTCACAGGCTCTTCATTGACAGCTTTATCCTCATCTTGTTGATATATTTCCTCGGTTGTTAATTCACTAGCATTGTCTTGAATCACTGGAGTTTGAATATCTGCTTCAGGAATGAAGTCAACCTCAGTGAATTTTTCAGGATTGAACGGTAGAATTCCTGCTGCTCTGAAGCCTGAAACTCCTTTGTCCATCGTTGCTAACTTCATGTAAGCTACATTAAAAATAGATGCTATATCATAAACTGTTATCTTCTGCAATCGGTTGACCCTTAAGAATCTGTCACATTCAGTGTTAAATGCCTTTTTAAGTGGACCATAAACAGTTAGATCCAGAGGCTGTAACCTGTGTGATGTATGTGGGGGTATGGATACAACTTTGATATGATTGGCCCTGCAGAATTCGAAGCTCTCTAAAGTGATGTGGCTACCGTGGTTATCCAAGATCAACAGCATTGGATCCTCCTCGCTAGGTTTGGTACTATCTTTGAAATGTTGGAGCCAATCTTTGAACAATTCTTCATTCGACCAGCCGTTATGTGAACATCTGTAAATGGCACCTCTAAGAGAGGAGACATTCGTTTGCGTGGAAATATAAACATAGGAGGCACATATGTTCCAGAAGCACTGACAGCACAGACTACTGTAATATTTCTGCCTCTTTCCCAGCTTGTCACAGAGCCCACCTGTTTTTGACCCTTTGGAGCTAATATTTTTGCAGGTTTCTGTACAGTCGAAATTCCAGTCTCATCCATGTTATATACTCTGGTAGCAGGGAAATGTTGTTTTTTATAGACCGCATCCAAGTTAGAAAAAAATATATTGACTTCACACTTGTTGAAGGCAAGAATCCTATTAAGACTTGTTGCGGAGGGTTTTCTCAAACTTATGCTTGGGTTTCTTTTCTTGAAACCTGATACCCAGTCCTCTCCAGCCATTTTCTTGTCTTTATTAAAATTATGTTTGATTTTCAATTTTTCAGCTAATTCGTAGGCAAGTCGTCGCAGTTCAGTTAAAGTAATTCCATAGAATGTATTAGCTAATTGTTTAATATGATTTGTTAAAATTGTTTCTTGATCAGGTGTGAAAATTGATTTTCTACCCAAGGCTGGTTTATCAGTAGAATTTGACTTCAAACGGTCATGTAATGTAATTCTTGGAATATTTAACTCCGCCGCTACACTCTTAATTGATCTACCACTTTGAACTAGCTCAAAAGCTCGTTTTAACGTTTCTTCGGTCCATTTACCTCTCTCTGTAGTTCGTTTTCTGGATCTCGGCATCTAAAATAGGAAAATAACCAACATTTAGGGGACTAAAAACACCATTTAAAAATATACGGAGATGGGGAAATACCGACACCATGTCGGTATTTCCCCACAGAGAGATGTCGACTTTACCCCGGGTGAACAATACAAAACATAAAATGTCCCCGAAGCTAACCTGTTCACAAATAGCCAACAAAGAATACACTAAATTGTTCGCTAAATTGTATTATTTCTAAAGACTTTACCAGTTAGAACAATCGAATAATTGTTGAGAGACTTACCTTTAATTGCTTATGGGTCAGAATTTAGATCAAAATTCAAGAAAATACGTTTTTCACAGCACATCAACAATAAATAACTTGACAACAACTAGCTTACTGGGTATTAGTTGTCTTGACTTCCGCTACGTGACGACACCTACCAGTAACACATGAAGTGCAACACGTTGCCAAATTTCACAGTGTCGGTATTGCCCGGGGTGTCGATTTTCCCCCGGTCTCCCCGGAGACCGGGGGAATGGCGACACCTTAAGACATTTTCCATTTTGTATTTTTTACTTTAACTTTTTTGAAATTCGTGATAGGATATAAAAATACCTTGAACCTTTTCCCATCGATTGGATAATGTACTTTAGTTAAAATATAAGCGAAGTATTTTTAAAAAAATTTTTATGTGAATGCTACCAACTGTCGGTATTCCCCCGCGTACCCGGGAAATACCGACATGCCTACTGGGTAATACCGACATCGTTTTATTCTTGGGAAGTGATAAGCTGAATCACGAAGAAATTAGAAATTCTTTATTCATATCAAATTATTCAGACAGTTACACAATGTTTAGATCTAATGGAAACGACAATTCAGCAATGTGGACCTAGGTTTATTCAAAAGTAAATTTTGAGTTTAGTACGTGTTTTTTTCTTGAAGGAAATTTTTTAAAATAGGTACTAAAACAAACGAAGCTTAAAATCTTAAACATTGAGCCAACCCCTAAACTAATACTAGATCATATGTAATCAGATCAATTAATATGAATATAAACAATTAGTAAACAATATGTAAAAAGCAATTTAAAAAAAATTCAAGTAACATAGTCCCTCGGCATTAAAATTTGTCTATTTCGTCATGCAAAAATCACAAATATAATTTTCTGCTGTATCGCTACCACTACAATCAGCATGAGCCCACTTGCCACAAAACACACATCTAAACCAGAGCTCAGAACTACCAAATTCACCACAAACTAAACAGGTCTCCGTGTCGTCTGTAAACATATCAACGACGTCATCACAATCATCATCATCACCACATAACACTGACTCATCTATGTCCTCTTCTGAAGAAGTTTCCTTAAAAGATATTTGCCTGCGGCACATGGGCGCCGGGAGGGGGGTGCAAGGGGGTGCACTCAGGGCCGCCGTAAGCGGGCGTGCAAGGCGTGCACCGCACGCGGGCGGCACATCGAGGGGGGCGGCAAAACGAGTGATCAACAGTCGCCGACCCGCGATAGTTGCCACTCCATTGTCGCCGCCGACGAAATTTGCAGTGTATTATGTAGTGGGCGACCTTTTTTTTTTTAGCTCAACAGCTGTTTCGGGCGGTCGGCGACACTCGGGATGGCAACAATGGGGGCGGCAAAAAATGTTCAAAGGGGCGGCAATCTCACAGCTTTTTGCTTTTTGACCCGGATCGGAAATTTCCGAGATCCACCACTGGCTGTAGTTAGACAGGGGGCGGCATAATCGGGATTGCACGCGGGCGCTCAAACAGCTAGCGGCGGGCCTGGGTGCACTTGCACCCCCCTGACATCCCGGGTCGCCGTCTGGGCAGTAGTAGAGCTAAAAAAAAAGGTCACCCAGCCCGGAAATTTTTGGGCCGATAGGGGGGGGGGGCACCAATGCAGCCCTGGTGCACCCCCTTAGAAGCAATCCTGCCGGCGCCCATGCTGCGGCATGTTTTCTTTATTTTTGCTGATTTTGTGGTTGTCTTACTTTTTCCATGCATTTTGCATATTTCTTTCTTTCCATCTTTCAACAAAATTTTAGTTATGTCTCCTGTTTGATTGTATAACGGTTTTTCTAATTTAACCTTGGCTTTCACCTCCTTTTCCTTCTTTTTTTTCTTAACTTCCAAAAGTGCAGCTTTCATTGGAGTTGCGGTAAGAATTGTAGAGTGCTTCTTTTTTACGTCGTTCGGCGTTGATCCAGCTTGATTGCGATACAAATGCAGGGGAGAAATTAATTTAAGTTTTCCCTCAAACTCAGCTGTATTTTCCTTATGATTTTTCGCTGAGGCTGGTTTTCTTTTCTTGGGTTTAGATTTCAATTCACCTCCAGCAGTGAACCCTGATCCTCCAGGTACTGGATCTTCATACACGCCAGTCAAATTCAAATTGGGATGAGAGTCAATTGTTTCTGTATTGTTCTTCACAGGCTCTTCATTGACAGCTTTATCCTCATCTTGTTGATATATTTCCTCGGTTGTTAATTCACTAGCATTGTCTTGAATCACTGGAGTTTGAATATCTGCTTCAGGAATGAAGTCAACCTCAGTGAATTTTTCAGGATTGAACGGTAGAATTCCTGCTGCTCTGAAGCCTGAAACTCCTTTGTCCATCGTTGCTACCTTCATGTAAGCTACATTAAAAATAGATGCTATATCATAAACTGTTATCTTCTGCAATCGGTTGACCCTTAAGAATCTGTCACATTCAGTGTTAAATGCCTTTTTAAGTGGACCATAAACAGTTAGATCCAGAGGCTGTAACCTGTGTGATGTATGTGGGGGTATGGATACAACTTTGATATGATTGGCCCTGCAGAATTCGAAGCTCTCTAAAGTGATGTGGCTACCGTGGTTATCCAAGATCAACAGCATTGGATCCTCCTCGCTAGGTTTGGTACTATCTTTGAAATGTTGGAGCCAATCTTTGAACAATTCTTCATTCGACCAGCCGTTATGTGAACATCTGTAAATGGCACCTCTAAGAGAGGAGACATTCGTTTGCGTGGAAATATAAACATAGGAGGCACATATGTTCCAGAAGCACTGACAGCACAGACTACTGTAATATTTCTGCCTCTTTCCCAGCTTGTCACAGAGCCCACCTGTTTTTGACCCTTTGGAGCTAATATTTTTGCAGGTTTCTGTACAGTCGAAATTCCAGTCTCATCCATGTTATATACTCTGGTAGCAGGGAAATGTTGTTTTTTATAGACCGCATCCAAGTTAGAAAAAAATATATTGACTTCACACTTGTTGAAGGCAAGAATCCTATTAAGACTTGTTGCGGAGGGTTTTCTCAAACTTATGCTTGGGTTTCTTTTCTTGAAACCTGATACCCAGTCCTCTCCAGCCATTTTCTTGTCTTTATTAAAATTATGTTTGATTTTCAATTTTTCAGCTAATTCGTAGGCAAGTCGTCGCAGTTCAGTTAAAGTAATTCCATAGAATGTATTAGCTAATTGTTTAATATGATTTGTTAAAATTGTTTCTTGATCAGGTGTGAAAATTGATTTTCTACCCAAGGCTGGTTTATCAGTAGAATTTGACTTCAAACGGTCATGTAATGTAATTCTTGGAATATTTAACTCCGCCGCTACACTCTTAATTGATCTACCACTTTGAACTAGCTCAAAAGCTCGTTTTAACGTTTCTTCGGTCCATTTACCTCTCTCTGTAGTTCGTTTTCTGGATCTCGGCATCTAAAATAGGAAAATAACCAACATTTAGGGGACTAAAAACACCATTTAAAAATATACGGAGATGGGGAAATACCGACACCATGTCGGTATTTCCCCACAGAGAGATGTCGACTTTACCCCGGGTGAACAATACAAAACATAAAATGTCCCCGAAGCTAACCTGTTCACAAATAGCCAACAAAGAATACACTAAATTGTTCGCTAAATTGTATTATTTCTAAAGACTTTACCAGTTAGAACAATCGAATAATTGTTGAGAGACTTACCTTTAATTGCTTATGGGTCAGAATTTAGATCAAAATTCAAGAAAATACGTTTTTCACAGCACATCAACAATAAATAACTTGACAACAACTAGCTTACTGGGTATTAGTTGTCTTGACTTCCGCTACGTGACGACACCTACCAGTAACACATGAAGTGCAACACGTTGCCAAATTTCACAGTGTCGGTATTGCCCGGGGTGTCGATTTTCCCCCGGTCTCCCCGGAGACCGGGGGAATGGCGACACCTTAAGACATTTTCCATTTTGTATTTTTTTACTTTAACTTTTTTTGAAATTCGTGATAGGATATAAAAATACCTTGAACCTTTTCCCATCGATTGGATAATGTACTTTAGTTAAAATATAAGCGAAGTATTTTTAAAAAATTTTTATGTGAATGCTACCAACTGTCGGTATTCCCCCGCGTACCCGGGAAATACCGACATGCCTACTGGGTAATACCGACATCGTTTTATTCTTGGGAAGTGATAAGCTGAATCACGAAGAAATTAGAAATTCTTTATTCATATCAAATTATTCAGACAGTTACACAATGTTTAGATCTAATGGAAACGACAATTCAGCAATGTGGACCTAGGTTTATTCAAAAGTAAATTTTGAGTTTAGTACGTGTTTTTTTCTTGAAGGAAATTTTTTAAAATTAAACATTGAGCCAACCCCTAAACTAATACTAGATCATATGTAATCAGATCAATTAATATGAATATAAACAATTAGTAAACAATATGTAAAAAGCAATTTAAAAAAAATTCAAGTAACATAGTCCCTCGGCATTAAAATTTGTCTATTTCGTCATGCAAAAATCACAAATATAATTTTCTGCTGTATCGCTACCACTACAATCAGCATGAGCCCACTTGCCACAAAACACACATCTAAACCAGAGCTCAGAACTACCAAATTCACCACAAACTAAACAGGTCTCCGTGTCGTCTGTAAACATATCAACGACGTCATCACAATCATCATCATCACCACATAACACTGACTCATCTATGTCCTCTTCTGAAGAAGTTTCCTTAAAAGATATTTGCCTGCGGCACATGGGCGCCGGGAGGGGGGTGCAAGGGGGTGCACTCAGGGCCGCCGTAAGCGGGCGTGCAAGGCGTGCACCGCACGCGGGCGGCACATCGAGGGGGGCGGCAAAACGAGTGATCAACAGTCGCCGACCCGCGATAGTTGCCACTCCATTGTCGCCGCCGACGAAATTTGCAGTGTATTATGTAGCGGGCGACCTTTTTTTTTTTAGCTCAACAGCTGTTTCGGGCGGTCGGCGACACTCGGGATGGCAACAATGGGGGCGGCAAAAAATGTTCAAAGGGGCGGCAATCTCACAGCTTTTTGCTTTTTGACCCGGATCGGAAATTTCCGAGATCCACCACTGGCTGTAGTTAGACAGGGGGCGGCATAATCGGGATTGCACGCGGGCGCTCAAACAGCTAGCGGCGGGCCTGGGTGCACTTGCACCCCCCTGACATCCCGGGTCGCCGTCTGGGCAGTAGTAGAGCTAAAAAAAAAGGTCACCCAGCCCGGAAATTTTTGGGCCGATAGGGGGGGGGGGCACCAATGCAGCCCTGGTGCACCCCCTTAGAAGCAATCCTGCCGGCGCCCATGCTGCGGCATGTTTTCTTTATTTTTGCTGATTTTGTGGTTGTCTTACTTTTTCCATGCATTTTGCATATTTCTTTCTTTCCATCTTTCAACAAAATTTTAGTTATGTCTCCTGTTTGATTGTATAACAGTTTTTCTAATTTAACCTTGGCTTTCACCTCCTTTTCCTTCTTTTTTTTCTTAACTTCCAAAAGTGCAGCTTTCATTGGAGTTGCGGTAAGAATTGTAGAGTGCTTCTTTTTTACGTCGTTCGGCGTTGATCCAGCTTGATTGCGATACAAATGCAGGGGAGAAATTAATTTAAGTTTTCCCTCAAACTCAGCTGTATTTTCCTTATGATTTTTCGCTGAGGCTGGTTTTCTTTTCTTGGGTTTAGATTTCAATTCACCTCCAGCAGTGAACCCTGATCCTCCAGGTACTGGATCTTCATACACGCCAGTCAAATTCAAATTGGGATGAGAGTCAATTGTTTCTGTATTGTTCTTCACAGGCTCTTCATTGACAGCTTTATCCTCATCTTGTTGATATATTTCCTCGGTTGTTAATTCACTAGCATTGTCTTGAATCACTGGAGTTTGAATATCTGCTTCAGGAATGAAGTCAACCTCAGTGAATTTTTCAGGATTGAACGGTAGAATTCCTGCTGCTCTGAAGCCTGAAACTCCTTTGTCCATCGTTGCTACCTTCATGTAAGCTACATTAAAAATAGATGCTATATCATAAACTGTTATCTTCTGCAATCGGTTGACCCTTAAGAATCTGTCACATTCAGTGTTAAATGCCTTTTTAAGTGGACCATAAACAGTTAGATCCAGAGGCTGTAACCTGTGTGATGTATGTGGGGGTATGGATACAACTTTGATATGATTGGCCCTGCAGAATTCGAAGCTCTCTAAAGTGATGTGGCTACCGTGGTTATCCAAGATCAACAGCATTGGATCCTCCTCGCTAGGTTTGGTACTATCTTTGAAATGTTGGAGCCAATCTTTGAACAATTCTTCATTCGACCAGCCGTTATGTGAACATCTGTAAATGGCACCTCTAAGAGAGGAGACATTCGTTTGCGTGGAAATATAAACATAGGAGGCACATATGTTCCAGAAGCACTGACAGCACAGACTACTGTAATATTTCTGCCTCTTTCCCAGCTTGTCACAGAGCCCACCTGTTTTTGACCCTTTGGAGCTAATATTTTTGCAGGTTTCTGTACAGTCGAAATTCCAGTCTCATCCATGTTATATACTCTGGTAGCAGGGAAATGTTGTTTTTTATAGACCGCATCCAAGTTAGAAAAAAATATATTGACTTCACACTTGTTGAAGGCAAGAATCCTATTAAGACTTGTTGCGGAGGGTTTTCTCAAACTTATGCTTGGGTTTCTTTTCTTGAAACCTGATACCCAGTCCTCTCCAGCCATTTTCTTGTCTTTATTAAAATTATGTTTGATTTTCAATTTTTCAGCTAATTCGTAGGCAAGTCGTCGCAGTTCAGTTAAAGTAATTCCATAGAATGTATTAGCTAATTGTTTAATATGATTTGTTAAAATTGTTTCTTGATCAGGTGTGAAAATTGATTTTCTACCCAAGGCTGGTTTATCAGTAGAATTTGACTTCAAACGGTCATGTAATGTAATTCTTGGAATATTTAACTCCGCCGCTACACTCTTAATTGATCTACCACTTTGAACTAGCTCAAAAGCTCGTTTTAACGTTTCTTCGGTCCATTTACCTCTCTCTGTAGTTCGTTTTCTGGATCTCGGCATCTAAAATAGGAAAATAACCAACATTTAGGGGACTAAAAACACCATTTAAAAATATACGGAGATGGGGAAATACCGACACCATGTCGGTATTTCCCCACAGAGAGATGCCGACTTTACCCCGGGTGAACAATACAAAACATAAAATGTCCCCGAAGCTAACCTGTTCACAAATAGCCAACAAAGAATACACTAAATTGTTCGCTAAATTGTATTATTTCTAAAGACTTTACCAGTTAGAACAATCGAATAATTGTTGAGAGACTTACCTTTAATTGCTTATGGGTCAGAATTTAGATCAAAATTCAAGAAAATACGTTTTTCACAGCACATCAACAATAAATAACTTGACAACAACTAGCTTACTGGGTATTAGTTGTCTTGACTTCCGCTACGTGACGACACCTACCAGTAACACATGAAGTGCAACACGTTGCCAAATTTCACAGTGTCGGTATTGCCCGGGGTGTCGATTTTCCCCCGGTCTCCCCTATCACGATGCAAACTGCTCCCATTTAAGCTTGAGACTTTTGATGTATGGCAGCAAGGTATTTGCACTGGGAAGTTATGGCGCCACAATCTGATGATGAATTCTTATGTAACTTAAAACTGAAAGTAAAGAACAAAATTTTTTGATATCTCGCTTAGTTCACCTTTCTTTTGGTCCAGGCCGCATTTTGACCGTACCGCCCACTTTTGAGACAGCAATCTCGAGAACTACGCGAGATATATATATAAAAAAAATTTTATTTTCGATTTGTCTCATTGAGTTCCATAAGAAATCATCATCAGATTGTGGCGCCACGGTAATCATAGAATCCCAGTGTACTGATGCTGCTGGCGAATTTAAATAAGTCTATCTAGTGCAATATCTTCTGAGTAAGCCGTGAATTGTTTTGAAGGCTATTTATAATATTGCTTCTGTAGACCTATTTTTCTTGATTATGTAATCTTTCCCATCAAAGATTTTGAAAGGATTAAAATTACTGAAATGGAATGTTGAGATATACCTGTAATCTATTTGAACATCTATATAATCTTTCTGACATAGCAATATGACCGTCAGTTTTTTTTTTTTTTTTTTTTTTTTTTTTTTTTTTTTTTTTTTTTTTTTTTTTGCGACTATAGAGAGAAAAAAAAGTTCTGTTTCGGCATACAAAATTCCTGTCAAAAATTATTTAGCAACCTTCTTTTTCTTAAATTCTAATGTATGCAGCTAATATCAATTAGGGTATTTACAAATGTGACCCCATAAGACTTCATTTTTAGTAATGCGAAGGTTAAAATCGAAGAAATTATTCCGTTCCTGTGTTTCTTGGATCTACCAATATGGCGACCTCTCCTCTCCACCGCTCTCCTCTCGGCGGCTTCACTTCGATGTATGGAGAAGTTCCCTTACATGGTCTCCTCACTTTTCTTTGCTTCATGATGAAATCAAACAGTCTATATTAGACCTGCTATTCTTTCAATTAGTTCCTTAAGGTTTTTTTTTTTTTTGCTGTCGTCAGTGTTTTGACTGGTTTGATGTAATCCTCCATCCCTCCATCCTATCCTAACCTCTTCATTTCTACATACCCCTTACAACCCACGTCCTTATTTATCTGCTTCATATACTCTAATCTCTGTCTTCCTCTACAGTTCTTACCTTCGACTGTTCACTCCACTAACAAATTAACCAATTCAGCCTGTCTGTTCTTTCCGTAGGCTTCTTCCACAAACTTCTTTTCTCACCCATCATTTCCTAAACTCGCTCATTTCTTACTTTGTCTGTCCACCTAATTTTCAGCATTCTTCTGTAGCACCACATTTCAAATGCTTCAATTTTCTTTCTTTCCGGTATTCCTAATGTCCATGTTTCGCTACCGTAAAGTGCTGTGCTCTACACAAAGAGTTTTAAAAAGTTCTTTCTAATTCCTAGATCAATATTTGAAACTAAAAGGTTTCTCTTTTTCATGAAGGCTCTTTTTGCTAGTTCTATTCTGCTTTTAACATCATTCCTGCTTCGGCTATCGGTTGTAATTTTGCTTCCCAAGTAACAGAATTCACTTACTTCTCCTATTGCATCCGATCCTATTTTTATATTTAACCTTCTAGTATTGGTATCATTTCTGCTAAATTTCCTCACTTTAGTCTTGCTTTGATTTATATTCAGTCCAAAATCTTCCTTCAGTATTTTGTTCATGCCGTTCAGTAACTTCTCAATATCCTCAGCCCTCTCTGCTAACAAGACAATGTCATCAGCAAATCGTAGCATACTGATTGTTTTCTCCCTGAAAACTTATGCCACATGGAAATTTTTCTTTGACTTTCTACATTGCTTCTTCTACATACAAGTTGAATATTAACGGGGATAGACTACAACCTTGTCTCACACCCTTTTTAAATGATGCATGTCTCTCGTGATTCTCTACTTTATTATAGCCAATTGATTTTTATATAGTTTATAGAGTATTCTTCTATCTCGATACTTTAGACCAGACGTCTTTTAATTTTAAACATCTTGTCCCACCTAACATTATCAAAAGCTTTTTCTAAATCAACAAATGCCATAAAAGTATCTTTGTTTTTCTTGATCCGCCCTTCAAGTATTAATCTTAAAGACAGAATTGCTTCCCTTGTACCGCGATTTTTCCTAAACCCAAACTGATCTTCACCTACTATCTCTACTACTACCCTTTCCATCCATCTGTATATTATTCTGGTTAGTAATTTTGAAGCATGTGTTGTTAGACTAATGGTGCAATAATTCTCACATTTGTCGGCTTGTGCTTTCTTTGGAAGTGTGAAGATGATATTTTTATTAAAATCGGTTGGAATTTCTCCTGTTTCATAACTTTTTGATATCAGCTTGAATAATCTTTCGATTCCTTCTTCTCCTAGAGATTTAAGAAGTTCTGCAGGTATCTCATCAATTCCAACTGCCTTATTTTCTATCGAGTCATTCAGAGCTTCATTAAATTCTGTCTTCAAAACAGGATCTCCTAAGTCATCAATGTCAACATCGCCTTCCTTTTCCATTACACTAATGTTCAAGTCGTCCCCAACATAAAGTTTCTCAATGTATTCCTTCCATCGGTTAGCTCTATCTTCTGAGCTTGAAAGAGGTTTCCCATCAGCAGCTTTAATATTCATACCTCTTTTCTTCATTTATCCAAAATTCTGTTTGATCTTTCTATATGCAACATCTACATTACCTACAACCATTTTCTTTTCTACTTCTTCACTCTTTTCTTGAAGCCATTTTTCTTTTGCTATTTTCAATTTCCTATTTATTTGATTTCTAAATTGCCTGTACTGCTCTCTTCCTGCTTCATCCTGAGCATTTTTGTACTTTCTCCTCTGATTCATCAGCTTCAAAATTTCTTTTGTGATCCAAAGCTTGTTCCCTAAAGCCTAATGTTTCTTTACCAGCTTTCATTGTTTCAGTCTTTAAAGAATTCCATTAGTCCTCGGCTAACCTCCTTTCATAGTTACTTCAAAGACCTAATTCTACCATTTCTGCAGATTTTTCTCTCGTGCTAGATTGTTCCAGTTTATTCACTTCAAGTCTGTTCTGCTTATACTGGTTCCTTATTCGCTTGAATTTCAGCCTGCACTTCATTACTGTCAAATTAAGGTCAGATTCTGTGTCTGTTCCTGAGTACGCTTTACAGTCTAGAACTTGATTCCTGAATATCTGTTTGACCATGATATAACGTAGCTAATACCTGCTTGTTTGCCCAGGACGTTTCTAGGTGTAAATTCTTCTTGCATGATTCTTAAACAGTGTGTTTGCCACAACTAGATTATATCTTTCACAAAATCCTAACAACCTGCTTCCTCGCTCATTTCTTTCTCCTAGACCAAAACTTCCTACAGTATTCCCCTCTTTTCCTTCTCCCACTATCGCATTCCAATCACCCATGATTATTACATTTTCATCCCCCTTCACATATTTGATTAATTCTTCAATTTCGGCGTATATTATCTCTATTTCTTCGTCATCTTCCTGCAACGTTAGCATATACACTTGTTCTAACGTGGTTGTGGCGGGATTACTTTCTAACCTCATCAAAATAATCCTGTCACTAAACTGTTCATAATGGCTCACCCTTTTCCCTACTTTCTAATTCATTACAAATCCTACACCAGTGGCTCCATTGACAGCTTGTGTGCTAATTATCCTATGTTCCCCAGACCAAAAATACTGTTGGTCCCTCCATTTAATGTCACTAATTCCAACAACATCTAACTTAAGTTGTTCCATCTACCTTTTTAAGTTTTCTAACCTACCTGCTCTATTCAGACTTCTAACATTCCACGCTCCGACTTGTAGAATGTTTCTATCCATTCTGTTGACTCCTCCCTGAGCAGCCCCTACCCGGAGATCCAATTGGGGGACTCTTTTACCTTCGGAATGCTTTACGAAGGAAGAAGCCATCATGATAGATGTAATTTGAGAGGATTACATGTCCTCGGGATACCCTTTGGGTCTTTAATGCAGTGGTTTCCCCTTGCCTTCTGCATCCCCATGCCATTAATCATTTCTGATCCATCCGCCTTTAGGGGCAGTTTCCAACCCTAGGGGCAAGAGGGTGCCCTGAACCGCTCCCCACTCTTCTGCCCTCCTTTCGGAGGCCTTTGGAAAGCAGTGGATGACTCCTAATACCGGGAATCTTTCAGTCGCCAGAGCCTCATCCGTTCAAACAGGGTGCACCACATGAAGGAGAGGTTGACATTTGGATGGAAAAGCTAGTATAGTCTCTCCCAAACCCTTACCTTAAACTTTTATTTTACCTATATTACATCCTTAATCTTTCTAAATATATAATTTTAATTATTTTAATGAATTGATATGTTACATCGGGTCGTGTAAACCCCACTTAACCCAACATTTTTATTTCAAAGTCCTTGTATTGTTATCTCTTGTTTAAATTGGTCTTTTACCATAAAGCCCTATAAAGGCGTAAAAAATAAATGGTGAAAAATGGGTGTGTAGGGAAATTTCAACTGGAGCATGCGCTCCGTCGCAATTAAATTAAGCTATAGACCAATAGCACTTTTAAATGTCACATAAAAATTCCTCGAGTGCCTGACCTACAGCAAAAGTTTCTGAAGTAATCAACAACCACATTCCTATAGAGCAGCGATTCTCAAAGTGTGGTACGCGAACCCCTAGGGGTTCGCGAGTTGATCATAGGGGGTTCGCGGCGAGATTTACGTAATGGTGGCAGACTGATTGTATCACGCGTGTGACATGCATCATTTAATACAATGCCTTCAAAGAAATATCGCTCCTTTCACTCGATGTGCCGAATAAGTATTAATAGATAATATGTAAATTTTTGAACGCCAAATATCTTTCAAGGTTCAAATTCTACATTATGCTATATATTTCCATTATTCGGCACCACTCACAATCGTGTTAGGTTTGGTAACAATAGGGGCGGAAAATAATGCCTTAAGAAAGGGCTACATTGGCTTGAAATTACGTAATAATTTGTGACTGACAAAAAGCGCGCGGCATTGTTTAGTATAGTTGTTTCTCAAGTCAGTGGTACTCCGCGCGCGCACTTATTTCGGCCGGCTGAAATAAAGTTGATAAGTAATTTTGATTAATAAGTAAGTGAAAACATGAACCAGTGGTTAAAAACCGGATCAATACGCGTAAAATGCCCAGATACTCAAAAGTTATCCAGTTCAGAAACATTGAAAACTTCGTTGAGTCAAATTGTGTCTACGTCTACTGAAAGTTCAATTTCGAAAGAAAATACGCGGAAAACAAGTAAACCAGAAGAACACTTCATTCCATCGACAAAGAAAAGAAAATATGATGAAGATTATCTGAAAATTGGATTTGTGTGCAAAGAAGACACCCAGTACCCAGAGCCACAGTGTGTAATATGTTCAGAAGTTCTCGCAAATAGCTCGATGAAGCCATCATTGCTGCGAAGACATTTGTAGACAAAACATCAGCAGTACGTAAACAAATCTTTAGATTTTTTTGTTCGAAAAAAGAGGGAGTTAGAATCTTCAAAAAAAACTGTGACAAATACTGCAACTACCAACGCTGATTATTTACGTGCGTCTTTCCTAGTGGCATACAAAATTGCAAAGACCGGCAAGTCATACAATATTGCTGAGGAATTAATTTTGCCAGCTGCTAAAGATATGGTCAGTTGCGTGCTGGGAGACAAATTAGCAAAATTGCTGGATAAAATACCACTTTCAAATGACACAATCGCAAGGCGCATTCACGAAATGGCACTCAATGTTGAAAATCAACTAGCAGAACGACTGCAAAATACTTATTTTGCAATTCAAGTTGACGATCAACAGATATTACTGGACTGCCGAATGTACTTAGTTTTGTTAGATATGTACACAGAAACATTTCTGAAGAAGATTTTCTGTTATGCAAGAACTTGGAGACTACGACAAAAGGAGAAGATATTTTCAACGTCATCAATGATTTTTTTGAAGAACATGGCATAGACTGGAGAAGGTGTGTTGGTGTTTCGACTGATGGTGCCAAGGCCATGACAGGTAGGATATCTGGACTAATCTCTAGAATTAAACATCTTGCTCCTGAAGCCAAAAGTATGCACTGTGCATTGCACAGAATGACACTGGCGTGCAACAAAATGCCTGATTATTTAAAAACACTATTGTCAGAGGTCGTAAAGATAATAAATTACATAAAAGCACGTCCGCTCAACTCGAGACTTTTTGCATTATTATGTCGGGACATGGGCAGTGAACATGTTTCATTACTCTTACATTGTGAAGTGCGTTGGTTGTCAAGAGGCAGGATGTTAGCTAGGTTTTTTGAACTGCATCATGAAGTCTATTTATTTGTGAAGGACAGTGACTTCAACCTCAAGTTAAGATTTGAAGATGAAACCTGGCTTATAAGGGTGTCATATCTAGCTGATATTTTCTCTTCTCTCAACGAAACGAAAGCTTCTATGCAAGGCTCCACGTGTATTATTCATTGTGTAGGATAAAATACAAGCCCTCATAAGAAAAATTGAATTTTGGAAAACTTGCATGATATCAGGTGTGTTTCCTCTTCTGCATGAATTTGTTTCGACCAACACCTTATCACTGGATGCCAAAGTAAAAGCTGAAATTATTGTACATTTGTCTCAGCTCTCTGATGAACTGAAAAGGTATTTTCCAGATATCGGTAATGCTGAAGACTGGGTTCGAAATCCATTTATGGTCACAACCAAAAGCATAAATTCTGGTTTGAGCATTAAGCAACATGAATCATTGCTGGAAATGTCCACAGACCGTACTCTTCGTGCTGATTTTAAAAAGATGTCTTTAATTGACTTTTGGGCAGCAAGACAGGAAGAATATCCGGAGCTCTCAAGTAAAGCAGTTAATTTCCTTTTACCCTTCGTGACAACTTACTTATGTGAGAGTGTGTTTTCACACTTGGTTATGATAAAAACGAAATACAGGAATCGAATGAATGTCGAATATGAAATGAGACTGAGATTGAGTAAAACTGTTCCTGATATTGACTCAATATGCGACAAAAAACAAGCTCATCTATCACATTAACTGACAACAATCTTCTGTATAAGTGTATTACTTTCATGAAAATAAAAATTCTTATTTTTTTTTTAAAGCTTTTTTTAAAAAATTTTTTAGGGGGTTCGCCACTGTCTGGAAAATTTAAAAGGGGTTCGCGGAGCATAAAAGTTTGAGAACCGCTGCTATAGAGCATTAGACCAGGGAGAAGTTGTAACGACCACATATTCACTCTTACCTCTCATATCGAAAATGGGTATGAGAATAAATCAGTAAGTGTGGCAGCTTTTTACGGACCTATCAGCTGATTATGGCGCTGTTTGGAGATAAAGACTTCTGAAGTTATCCCATGTCGACAATTTACGGTCCTGCTCTGAAGATGACAGAAGCAGATAGTTTAAATTAATGACGGCTCCCCTCCTCTTCAATTTGTATACACACGACTTACCGGAAACATCTTCAATAAAACCTATTTACGCTGATGACATGTGTTTGGTTTTACCAGAATCACAACTTTTCTGGTGCGAAAACAACTTTATCCACTGATCTGGAAACCTTAGGGTGAAAACATGCCGAGCAGCTCGCGGTAAAGGTGTAGGTCGCGATAGATGTTTCATCCATGGAGGAAGGAATCTCCATGGTTTCCTCCATGTGAAACAAAAGTGTTGTTAGCAACGAGACAGCGCATGCCTAGGCGGTCGTGTACGCCGCCAGCATCGCGGCTGCTCGCCGCTATCCTCGACGCTCGATGAGAGAACAAAGCGTTTTGCTTTTACCTCGCCGCCTACCGCGCTGCTGGAGGTCTGCTTGGCTCTGATTGGTTGAGCTATGTCAAGATCTCGCGATCCAGCTTCTACACTTGATTACGCAGTTCGGCTTTTGTATTGTACAGAGTGGTGTTTAATTTTGTTTTGTTCTAAATATTGATCTATTTAATGGATGTCACTTCATTTTACCCAACTGCAGATACAAATTAACAGTGCATTGATATTGACAAAGATACCTTCTGTTTTAAATAAATTATTAAATGAAATGAAATAAAAAATAATAAGACCGAGCGGGGCGGTGTAACGGTTAGCGTTCTCGCCTCGCATTCGGGAGGACGGCGCACAGTGGGCCAGAATCGCAAAAAGCTGGCCAAAATATAAAAAGTTGTTCAATTTGTACCAAAGTTAGTATGTAAAGGTTATCGAAGTTGCTGATTAAGAATATAATATCAAAAAGGGAAAAAAGAAAATGGCGGATCCAAGATGGCGGTCAAATATTGCTAAAAGTTGTTTTATTCATATAAATGTAATTTTTGTGGAATTATTGAGGTTGCTAGAGTTGTTCAATTTGTACCAAAGTTAGTACGTAAAGGTTATCGAAGTTGGTAATTAAGAATATGGTATCAAAAAGTGAAAAAAGAAAATGGCGGATCCAATATGGCGGACAAATATTGATAAAAGTCTTTTGATTCATATAAAAGTAATTTTTTGCGATTTATCGAGATTGATGATGAAGATAACAACTTCAAATATTTAAAAAACAAAATGGTGGATCCAAGATGGCGGACAAAAATTGGTAATTTTTTTTATATATATATATAAAAGTCATTATTTAGAGGGTGTTGTAGTTAATGGTTAAAAACATAAGCTCAAAAAATGGAAAGCTCGAAAAAAGTACCAAATAGTGGATAAAAGATAGTATAAAATATTACAAAAAAGAATTTTATTTCAATTACAGTTATTCAGTTAGTAAATTGTTTGTGACTATAATTAAAAGTTGTCATTTTCTTCTTCTTTTTTATCGTCATATCTTCTTCTTCTGCATATTCAGCTGAATCGTCATCATCTTCAAAGACTGTTTCCTCATCATCTACATCGGAATCTTCATAATCTTCCGCCACAGGAACTAAGAGGGCAACCGCTTCTGACGACAAACTCTTCAGTTTGTTTGATGATTTGCGCAGAGATGACATGTGGAAATCTGTGGTTGCCAACAATCTCCTGAACATGTCTTACATACTCTTAAGTTAGGAAAACTTTCGAGAAAAACTTATGCGATATTGCTTTATCAACTTATTGGTTGAGTCTTGAGCATCCTCCGACAGTTCATATTATTATTAATTTATTTAATCCTTATTTCTTAACACGTGTTTGAAAGCGTTAAAAAGTAACTCCACAAAGTATGTAGAATATTTGTGTTTCAAAAAAATGTACTTTTTCATAATTATTAATGAAAAATTACTTAATATTAATCATTTCATTTTAAAAAAATAACCAAACATTTTGCAAGCGTCGCTTAAAACGTGGTTCTAAGCCGGAGTTGGTACTAGTAGGTGGATTTGAAGGTTAATTTACTAAGGTAATAATATATACTTGCGGACACAGTGCAAAAGAAAGCGGAATATCGTGGAATTCGTAACTTATCTCTATTTTTTTAAGCACATTTTAAAATTTTCTCGCGCATTTTCCGGTATTAAGTTAATTTAAAAAAATATGTGTAATTAATGATTTAATAATGACATAAATGTATTTTAATTAGTTCATACTGCCTGGAACACCGTCCATATTTAAAATATTCATTTCACTTACACAGAACACAAATATTTATCTTTAACGACAAGACTATTTTTGTAGCCTGGTCGGCTGCATGCACCTCTAGCAATGAAGTGCCGACTTTGACATGAAATATAAAGGAGGAAATGAACAATTGATCGTCCAAACAATCGGTATTCAGTAGTTCCAACATTACTGTAGCCAACCTGCTAGTCGAAAATTCCCATCTAGAAACTTTTTTTTTTTTCCTTTTTGACCACGTTTTCAAGATTCTGGCCCACTGTGCGGCGGTTCGAATCCCCGTCCGGGCATCCAGATTTGGGTTTTCCATGGTTTCCCCAAATCACTCCAGGCAAATGCCGGGATGCTTCCTTCAAAAGGCCATGGCCGCATTCCTTCCCATTCCTTGCCCCCATCCTTGCCCCCATCCTTTCCCGTTTCTAAAGACCTCGATGTTAAAAAGAGACGTAAAGCAGTTACAAAAAAAAAAAATGAAAAAATAAGTACAGATTTTTATAAATTGTACAACTACGGAAAAGTTAATATTTCCAGCAATTAGACAGTCAGCGGTAGATAAATTACAACAAATTTTATACAGTAATTGAAATAATTATAGTGACTTGATTGACTATTCAGAAATTATTGCACATCATATACCGACGGAAATGGAACATCAAACAGACGATTCAATCCAACAATCAGTATAAAATTAAAGAAGGTAAAAAACTCTCTCTCTTGTTAATTATTATTTAAAATAAAATGGTGACTGAATTTGAAATGGAAAATTCTGATTTTGGATTGAAAAAAATTTAAATTTGACTTGAAAATGCTTTGTTAAATGGTACATTACTTTATTTACAATAATTATCATTAATTTACAGTCACGACGAGTTTTTACTCGGCAAGTATTGGATTTATGAGGTAACTGTCATAAACATTTGACTTCTCCAGTTTGTCCAGGATTTTACTGTAAAGTTTGTGGCGTCTTTCGTAGGTGGGCATGGAATCATTGTGGATGATTTTTCAGATCCTTATTTAAATGGTGACATTCACCAAACGTTTGTCTCTATTCATTTATTTGCTGTTAACTGAACTCTTCGATACCAGGCGTAGAAAGCCACCACTTTGTGGCTACTGACAGACCATCATCATCCCTATCATTATCACTTCCACGAATCATTGCAGGTTAAATAAATTTTATGATACTCGCGTTAAACACAAAATATGAACAATTTACAACGTGTGGCACCTACAAGGGTTTTCAAAACACAGGTGAACGCTAGCAGCTTTACGTCAATATCTAACTCCATCTCCACCGCGACCTGCGCGGCATGTTTTTACCCATCGACCGCGACTTCCATATTCACCGCGAGCTGCTCGGCATGTATGTATACTTCAAGAAATGGTGCCTCCATCTAAAGCCTCAGAAAACCGTTATATCAACATTTCATTTACGCAATAGCATTATTATCTAGGGTGTTACACTGATCAGAACTCTGACTTTTAAGCAGCATCTCTCAAATATGGCTGCTAATGTCAAAATGAGAAGCAATATTCTCTAAAAGCTTACTGGTACTTCATGGGAAGCTTAACTTGGAGACCATTAGACATGTTGAGAACTGACTGCGATCTCCTTCATGTATGTTGAAGGGTACACAGCATATAAATACCAAATATCTGTGGTATAGTCGTTTCTCAAAATGCGCCCTAGTTTTTGAGATATTCGCATGCATAGAAACAAACAATTGTAAATAACTTCTATATTGTTAATCATTGCCACCTATTCCGAAATGGCACTGTGGTCTATGCGATGTGGTGGCAGATTCTTAATTTTATGACCCGAGTTCAAATCCCCGCAGAATCGAATATTTTTATTTATTTTTATATTCATAAATTGTTAAGCTCGACTTTTTGTTTTTGTTTAAACCTTATTTACATACTTTAATTGCGCGAAATAAAATTTAAAACAAATCGCATTGCTCATAACAGATACATCAAATGTAATTTCCGCCAATATATCAATAATGGCATCGTAATATGCCTCGCCCATACCCAATGAAATTGTCAGGCAGCGAATCTGCTAGTAAACTGAAACCTGACACAAGCACTTTGCAATGTTTACAAGCATTTGTCACTTGTTCTTCCATTTTCTTGTTGAGCTCCATTTTTCGTCACAGATGGGCTCACTATTTTATTTTCAACCATTTACAACCGTTTTTGGAACAAATCGAGTGTTGAATAAAGAAAGAAAAAGCAATCTTCCCAATGCTACGTACTTCGTTTAAAATACCTCTTAATGATATACAAGTAAAGAAACGATGAAGATGAAAGAAAGTAAACGATAGTAACTATTTCAATTGAAACAATACACTTATTAACAACAAGTGAAAAAATAATATAAGAATGGAGACTTTCATGACATATGATTGCAATGAAGTCTTCAAAGGTGTACGGCCGATTTGTGTTGTAAAAAGAAAATCCGTCGTATACCCATGAATTCATTAAGAAAAACGTTTTTCAGAGAAAAAAATGACGCTGAATTTTAGGTAATATGATTTGTTTTAAATATTATTTCATGCAATAAAAGCATGTAAATGAAGATTAAACAAAATAAAAAAGTCAAGCTTAACAATTTCTGAAGATAAAAATAAATAAAGAATATTTGATTCTGCGGGAATTTCAACTCGAGTCAGAAAATTATGAACCTACCACCCTACCGTATAGACCACGCTGCCATATGACAAAAAGCGGCAATAATTTAGTATTACCATATACCCGGGGTCACCAAATAGCGGAACGCGGTCCGCATCCGGACCGCCGACCCATTTTGTGCGGACCGCAAGAATACAGCAACTTGCACTACAGAGTACGTAATTTAGTAAAAATGTATCTCCCGCATTATCTTTGTTGACGTCTTCGACAATTCGAAAACGGTCGGGCGAAGTAACGAGCTAACAAGCGAGAAAGAGTTCGCGGATTGCGTTGATCGTCGCGGGGGGAAGTGCAAGGAGCGTCGTCGCGAGACGGGGCGGGGGTCATCACGTGATCGCACTGCCGAGCGCTGCCGACGGCCGCCGCCGGGCGTTCGGTGTTTTGTTTTGATTTTGAGTGACGGACTCTGTGACGACATACGTGCTGTCGCGAAATAATCGCGGGAACACTTAGTTATGTTAAGTGGTGCAAGAAGCAGCAAGACAACGTAAGAGTATAGGCGTAGGAAAACGCCGTAGCGATACGAAACCGGAGAAACACGGGATGTTTGTAGGAGAGCAATATGTAGTCAACAAGAGGCAACGCGATAACATTAACAGTGGGGAAAGCAGAAGGTCGGAGCGAGGGTGATAGGGCTGCGTGTTGACAGCAGCGGAGGATTCCATTAACACGACCCGACCAGGTAGCCTACGTGACGGGAAACATGGAAGTTTCCAGAAGGGCAGATAGGACTGATGCAAGAACGTTAACAAGCGACCAACGCCACAGAATGTTCTAGAAGGTTAAGACACAAATAATGTCGTCATTAAGAAGTATAAAAGGAGGTGGCTGGGCCTCCGAGAGCCAGAGTAGGGCGGAGCAGTAACAGAGCAGGACAGGACTGTCAGATTGGGGCAGCAGCAGAGAGTAGGACGGAGAGACAGACTAGTGCAGGGCACAGTAGTCGCCGTCGGTAGCTCAATGATCAGCAGCAGTCTTCGATGCTGGTTTAGGACTTAGTGCCTCTGGAGTCCCGTGGACGGTAGTCGTAGGGAAACTAAGCTGGTTAATCCCTATGGGAGATACTTTTCATACCGAGTTTATTTAAAGTTGATGCGGAGGATCCAGTTCCTGCTGAAGGAATTCCGCGAGTTGGAGATGTTGGAGGAATAGTACCTTGTAACCACGCACCTCCCTGGGACTTAGGTCTGAAAGAGATGTAAGTCGGTCTTCGTGAGCTGCAAGCTTGGTCTTTGTAATTTCAGCTTGTATGAGTTTTTATTTCTATCAGTACCCTTCCACACCAAGTTCCCTTGTCTGAAAATCCAATTCCACTTATTTCTGAGACTTCTAAAAGCAGCCTTAGACAGTCTCACCTGAGCTCCCATCTTCCGAACCGCTCGCGGAAGTAAATAACCAACCAGGACGCAACAGTGCTTGAAATCTTACGTTTGCTTGTTTACTTTACGAGTTTAAGTACCTACCAGTTTACATTAACGAGTTTTATTACTATGGAACCGAAAAAAAGAAAATTTGAAAATGAAAATAGACAGTTTTTGCCAGAATGGACCGATTTATATTGTTTTACGCTGCCAAATCGTGCTGGAGCAGTACCCATGTGCTTGATTTGTAACGAAACAGTGGCGTTAATTAAAAGTTCGAATATAAGACGACATTACGATACCAAACACAAATCATTTGCCGACAACTTTCCATTCGGTAGTGATCTGCGTAAGTCCAAAATTGCAAGTTTACTATCAAGCTACTCATCTTCGACCAAGATCATAAGTCGCTCAATGACTGAGCAGGAAAAATGTGGTGAGGCTTCTTTACGTATTTCTTGGACACTTGCTAAGCATATGAAACCATTTACTGATGCTGGCGTAGTTAAAGAATGCTTTCTCGAGGCGTGTAATGCTTTATTTGAGAACAAAAAGGATGTTGAGACGATACGACGGATTCCGTTGTCTCCTTCTACTAGCACCAGAAATACACGTTTTGGCAGAAGAAAATCATTGCGATGTGAAGCGGCAGTTAAATAATGCAAACTATTACGCCTTGGCTATGGATGAATCATGCGATGTCACTGATAAGGCACAGTTAATTATTTTTGTACGCTACCTGGACCAAACGAGAGAAACTTTTGTTGAGGAAATATTGGCTCTTTTGCCATTATTAGGGAGAATCCGAGGAGAAGACATGATCAAAACAGTGATGGATTATTTTGATAAAGGTGAGTTAGACTTGAAAAAGCTTTTATCAGTTACTACTATAGTATATACAGTAGAACTCCAATTATCCGCACCCCGACTATCCGAATCGCTTAAGGCAGTCGGATCAAGACGTGCGTGAAACAAGCTGAAAGGCATATCAACTGAAGAAGAGAAGGAAAAGGAGAAAAAGGAAAATGAAGCTCAAGAAAAGGAAAGGGAAGAGACAGGTGAAGATTGGGATGACGTGTCACTTGAAGAATTCAGAAACATTCTTCTGCAAATTCCTGGATGTTCAGAAGTTATTGCTGAAGATTTAGGAGAGTGGGTGGTGTGTGATTCGTCAGACCCTTGGTGTGGAATTGTGAATGATTGAAAGTGTCGAGAAAGAAGATGACCTAAATGTCGAAGTTGGACCATCAGTTAGTCAAGCATTTGCCAGCCTTGAAACTGCGTTGAAGTAGATGGAGCGTCAGCCCGAGTGTGACCACATGCAACTTCTGTCAAGTGGATGAATACAGAGATGTTCAGCAAGCAATGACTTTTTTTAAAATACGGTACATACATACTGTACTAATGTACAGCACTTTTAAGTGCGCTTAACATGTAAAGGTGTTGCCTTTTCTTTTAATTAATTAAAACTATTTTTCTTTTAAAAATAGTTTTTTCTCCCATTTTCAACATACATACAGTAATTAATTAAAATAGACCCTTTTTTGGGAAAAATCCAACTATCCGAAACTTTGATTATCCAAATGGGGTCCGGTCCCAATTGATTCGGATAATTGGAGTTCTACTGTAGAGGTTATTTAGAATTTTTTTTTTCTATGCACTACTTGCCAACATCTAATTAAAAACCTTTCAGTGCGGTTACAAACATTCGATCTCCCCCGACGGCAATGGAGAAACATTAATCGGATTCGAACAGGACAAAGCAGATCTATATTATATTGCTTAGATGCGGTTAGGTACTACAAAAATGTGGCCGAGTCACTTCAGAAAATTGTGCTTGTGGAGCCACTTTTAAGTCAAACCATCCGCATCGTTTCCGATAGTCCTCTTCGAGCCTACAAAGGAACAATAGCGGACATACATGACACATCAATCACTGCAAAAGAATGGATGAAAACATTAAATCTAGAGACATATTATTGTAAAAGCTTTTGACGCCCACATTTGCTAACGCTTTTTGTATATCTTGTTAAATATCATACGATAAATAAATAAAGCTCAAAACGTTGTTATAAAGTCTCTTTAAGTGCTGAGAACATATTTAAGTTTCTTTTATTTGTCTGCGTCACCACGCGTGTTTCATCACTCGACCAAAACACCTCCTGCATTGTAAAACTTGTAAACCAAATTTAATTTAGTTGCGATGGAGCGTTTGCTCCAGTGGCAATTTCTCTATACAGATATTTTTTTATCTTTCCTTCTCCCACTTATGCCCTCTGCGAATTACATTTTTAATTTTTTTAGCGTTTTTGGTAAATTAGTAATAATTTCGTTTGGCACTTTGTTTAAATCCTCGACCTCCATACCTAAAAAAAAAAAAAAGTCACACCATTATGCCTGAAATCTATTTTCAGATTATGTTCATGGTCAATGGTCGTCTTCTCTCTTCCATGCACCCTCCTAATTCTTCCATCTTTCACGTTCCTACCCACTCCCATAACACTCTTCATCATCCTCCTGTCTTCCAATGGTTCCCATTTCAGCTCTTTTATCATATCAGTTACCGATTGTGCTCTCCGGTAATTTCCAGAGACAAATCTAGCAGCCTCTTTTAACACCTTCCAATTCCCTTATTTAATACCCAAAATGTAGGTCCCATTCTGTGCTATCATTTTGAACAAAAATCAAAGTTTTGTAACCCAATTCCTTTATTTCTCTAGTACATCCCCTCATCAATCTCTCAAACAAATAAAAGGATTTTGAAACCTTTTCCGATCTGTCCAAAGTGTTCTACCCAGTTGCATTTGTTATCAAATGTTTTGCCAAGATATTTACATTTCAAGTCTTCAACAAGCAATTCTTTTCCCACCTTATAATCATAATCAATCTTTAGTTTATCTACATACCTAATAAGCAGACTCTTTGTAAGACGTCTGTCCTTGGTTGATGGAATATTAATTTTAAGTTATGGTTTGATTATGATCTGCTCACTTCAAGTAGTTTAAGACATTTATTTAGTAAGAATTAATTATAGTTCGTGTACCCGGTCGCCAGACAGTGAAACCAAAACCGTCCCCAGAAGTAATTAGGAGAATAATTAATAAAAGTCACTAAGCAACATCAAGGAGAGCAATTATGTTCATAGCAGGTTTATTACGAAAAACACGTCAAGCACATGCGAACGGTTTGGCCACCATCAAATTTCAAAGTATAGCTATCGAAACTTCTTATCCGAAAGATTGCAGAATTCTTGTGGTAAATGGAAAATTACAGTTCGTATCTTCTTCCCGCTAAAACATATACCAACACAACTTAGCTTTCACTGTTCATTTATATACTGTTCAAACACTCAATTTTATAACCACAGTTCTTATTTAAACCATAAACTTCTTCTTACACACAGTTCAATATAGGAAAACACCACAGGTGGGCACAGTTAATCCAAACGTTAACTTCGTTAATCATTATTCCGCTACTTAAAAGTTAACTTCGATAATCGTTAAAGCGTTAAATGTTTATAAATTTAACGCAAGTTAAAGTTATCCGTTAAAAGTTAACTAGTCAAAAGTTGTACTGATGTATTAGTATTATAGTACGGTAGGTATAACTGCTCTCTATCTCAAGGTGTTATGTACCATGATGCAAGTGTAATGGACGGTTTTGAGACATATTAGTTAAGGTTAAATATTAGTACTTTAGTTGAAAGCAACGTCCCGTACGCACGCGGAGAGTTCGCGTGAGGTTAGCCTCGTTTTGCAGACGCGAGCGTCAGCAGATGCCAGGACTGAAGGCGATGACCGGGGTGATGACCGATCGAACATCTAGAACGTTCGACGATCGGGATAAATTACGAGCGACGGTACGCACTCGCGCTCTTCTGCAAGTATCAGTACTGTAGGGCAGACACTATGTCAGTTTAACGGTTAGGGTGCCTCTCTCCGTAGCCGGGTCTCGCATCATGGCCGATAGCAGGCAACATCGCTACCAAGACTAGCTGCTAGCCATTCTCCATTGTAAGTAATGGATCCACCATCTATACTTCGAGTAGATCATTAACGTCAAGAAACTATGGCTTCAGTTATTAGTACCATCGGGGTTAGCCTAGCAGGCAGTATTCATTCGGATGTATTGGCTTCAGTCTACAGTGTACAATAAACGCCTATCGTAGCAGTTAGACGCCTTGTCTATCCTACTAGAAGTAGAAGAACCTATAGCTAGCCATAGCCCAGTTCAATGATCATTACATGGTACTATTATAAAGCAAAGGGTCATGTCCTTAACCATATGGTGTCAGTTATCCTGATTAACAGTAATCCATCTAGCCGCCGCACCACGAGGAGACAGCAGAAGTTGCCGAGGCAAACTGTGGGAATACTTCGCACAGGTCAGTACCTAGGATCTGGTCGGTTTCTCTAATGCCACATTGCACTCACAACTGCAACGACCTCCAGCATTAAGCCCTAGTCCCATACGAGCGATCACACGCAGTGCCATGATAGGAAGGGCGGCCCACCACTCAACCATCCTGTCAACTAATCGACTAAGCCCAAAACGGTCGATTACAATTTGGTGTCAGAAGAAAAGGGCCTAAAAAGGACACTTAGTGCCAGAAGGAAGTGTGAGGAGGAAACGATCAGAAGAAAATTGCCAGGAGAAAACGGTCAGAAGAAAACGGTCAAAAATTACATTTGCTGTCAGAGGTAAACACTTTCTTCCGCCCAAGCTATTCGTTACATTTAGAACGCGGGAGTTACAAATCCACGGAAGAAGCATCGAAGGCAGGACTCTAGTTACGACGACCATCAGAAAATAGCGGCGTTAAGAAGAATTATGGGAGAGAAAAATAGGATGGCAAAAGAAACGGCATGATAGCAGACAGGCAGGAGAGAGGTTCGATCAATTATTTACTTAGCTAGCAGTCAGAAGTTTTAGTATTGTAGCGGCGAGAATACAATCACTACCAGCGAGCAGCCGGCAGCCAGCTGAGTCGAAATCCGCAAGCCAAGCAGTGTCAGGTAGCAGCAACGCGGACGAGAGCAGTACATCCTCCAGTGTCCAAGTGCAGCACGCAGCGTCGACGGGTTCCAGCACCAAAATCCGGTGAGTTTTGGAAAATACACAGTATTTGGCATGAAATAGCTTCAAGTAAAGTAATTGCTTGTGTAAATTGGAACGGTCCGGGAAAACAAAATTGTTAAGTTGAAATTTCGAATTAACGATATTTTGAAATCAAAATTTGATAGCATGAACATCTCCAATCGGTTTTTCATAATGGAAGCGGGGTTCAGTCAAAAGATAGTCACAAAATGTTTTGAAAGTATAATATTTCGTCTTAAAGGGTTAGTTTGGAAGAACGAAATAGCCATTTATTGGTTGTGTAAAAATTATGGTGCATCTTCTAAGATAAAGTTAAATCATCATTTGTCCGGTGTGTCAGTCGATCTCAGGAGTTAATCTGGTCGCAAAATCGATTATTCAGTGCGCATTAAGTTATTCGACAGTAAATAAATTTTTCTTTTTTGGTGAGTAACATTGAATAAATTGCATCAAACGTTTACTTCATTGTTTTCAACTATCCCGTGTTAAATAATCGTACTCCTATCTGCAAAGGTTATTTAATTTTAAAATCATTTTTGCATGATTTAAGATAGCAAATTATTTAAGCTGTGACATGTTATTGGTAAGTGCATGTACTTCTGCTAAAATACTATAAAATTTATTTGAAATGTAATATGATATTCTAAGCTATGTATGTAAAAGATGTTTAGCGGGTGACTAGTGTTTCACAAAAATTTGAATCTTATTGCTGTGAATAGCCTTCAATTAAAGTTATTAACTGACTAATAGAAGTATAAAATGTGCAAAATCTCAGTTGCTTACGTTGGCAACGCTGACGAGCGCGTGTAAAACTGAAACTGGAAATAGACGCGTACTTTATGGATGATTGAAATTCGAAAGGTAAATGAAATGGCTTAATGGAAATTGTATAATAAGTGATGTATAATAAGAGAGGAATTTAAGTTCTGATATGGTGCAAAATTCGCTTGCTAGATAAAATCGGATGTGAGAAGCAGTAGTTAAAATAAAAAGTAAATTAACTCTCTCATGTAATATTCTGTATTGATGAGTAGTAAAGTTATTTTGGTGTTAAACAAAGTAAGAAACATCTACTAGTCCCTCGGGTAGCAATAAAAAAGATACGCGCGGAGTAATTTCATTGTTTCACGGACTCTCTATTAAAGCTTATGCATACTAGTGCATAGTTTTGGTTTAAGTAGGAGATTTGTGGTAGGACTAAAATTGTATACAGTAAAGTAATGATGGCAATTAAGTGTAACAGAAACTTGAAATATTAATGTGTGTGAAATTCACTGTAGTGGCATAATACCCTGTGTAAAGCATTGTGGCGAAATAGTGTGTAAACGTGGCAGAATTTCTAAGAATGTGGCAATTAATATCTAAGGGAAGACCGTAGCGTAAATTTTCGATGAATTGAGTATCCGTACTTGGGGTATTCAACGGTTGCTTAGTGCAAAACACGCGAGTGTATCCTTCGCGATCGTTTAAAGGGCCATACGCGGGTTCAGGTGATTATTTGGGATGTGCACACCCAAATTAGTTACTGTAATACGGATCCAAACCGCCTAACAAATACACCAGTATGAGGAGTCGGGATTGTGTGTTCGGCTATACGACCCGTCCAAGGTCAAGCTCGGTCACAGTGGAATACTGTATTGTGATGTAGGAGTCGGAGTTGCGTGATAGTCTAATAGCCCTATGAAGTTCTTAAGAAAGATAAAAATAATGCGGTAATGATACGGAGACATGTTCTTCATCGTTCAGGCGATGTGAGTCAGTAATCTTGTATCGGTGCATCGAGGAGGAAAAAAGAAGCGATGACGAAAAGAATACTGAGGAATAAATTCGCGAATACTAAGTAGTAAATGTAGCAAGTGAGTAAAGAGTTTAAATGGCCATATAAAAGTGTTGAAGTAAGGCATGCATGCGGATTAAGTGGTTAAATGTGTAATTGTGAAATTGGTGATAATGTGTTAGCAGTAAGGCTCAGCAGGGAAATGTATGGTACCCGTAAGGCTGTAGCAGGGAATAATTTGTAGATACCCGTAAGGCTGTAAGGGAATGCAGCAGGGAGTAAAAAGAGTTTAAACTGGTGCTGTTGTAATCAGAAATATGATACCCAGGGGTGGATAGGAGCGATCAAAGTAACTCGCCTTTTGGGTAGGTATAACTGCTCTCTATCTCAAGGTGTTATGTACCATGATGCAAGTGTGGATTTATTTATAAAAATTAACAAATTGTGGTTACGCTATCGCCACAACAACGAAGTGGTATTCCTGTCTGTCTTTATCTTTGTGAGACTGTGATCAACATAACACTTGCAAATTGTCTTACGAGAGACAATTAAGGTACCTACTCGTGACTTTATAAAAAAAAAGTAGTAAAAAAACCAACATGAATGCAGAATGAAAAGCAGCAATATTATAGAAAACAAGTTGGACTGGGACACCTGAATATGTGAAAACTGCGACCAGTTTACGTTTGCAGAATTCACAATATAAAATAGTTACGCCGCCGCCGGCTGAAAATGCCGCCAAGATTTTAGCAGGCGGCGCCCACTACTACGCCGAACATACGAGCAGCGCTGTCAGTACAGCCAACTTATACAGGGCGTTCGCCGGGAAACGCAACCCACTGTTAGCGCTACAAGGAAGAAACTGCTCCCGGCGAGCGAGCGGTCAGCTTCCGGCATTGTTCGACCGTCGGCCGCGGACTATTTCATAATAATTACGCTTCATAAACTTGTATGTGCTAAGCATTTAAATGTGAGGTAATTCATTAGCTTACCTTATAAAAGATGCTGGAAGTGTTGACCCTCTTGTGTAATGCACATTTCACATCTTCTGAACATTTTTCGAGACACACGCTGCCCTAACTGACTTAATGATTTTTTGGGTGACTGTTCTAGTCGAAAAGCGATATCGTCAATTTTCTCCTCTGTGAGAATACGGTTGACCGACAGTCTCTTTTTGTTAAAAAATGAACCCGTTTCTCTTACTTTTTTAACCAGACGCAGAATTGTTGATTTAGCTGGCAGTAAAGCGCCAGGAAATTCGCGACGAAATTTACTGCGACACTTTTTAAACGACTTCTTCTTCACATATGTATCGTAGAGAAATATTCTTTGTTGCAAACTGTAACGTACCACAATTTTACTCACACTCAAACACGGTACAGATTAGTAAGAGTATGAAGCCCCAAACCAGCCAAACCGCGAAGAAAAGTTTATTCACAACACTGATTAATAAGAGACTGAAGTCACAAACTAGCTACAATGCAAAGAAACCGTTCTTAACAATGTAAGGGTCCCAATATACTGCGTCACTGCACTGTTGGGGCAGCGGAGGTGTTAAACAGTGCGGTGATTCACGGTGCCGTGTGGCGGGAGCTGCTGGCCCGACTGACCGAGCAAGTTGCCGGCGGCAACAGACTGGGAGGGTAGCGTTTTCCGGCGAACGCCCTGTATTATACCGCTGTCTCTTTGAAATTATACAAAATGAAACCCAATTATACAAAGGGGTCATCCATTGATTACATACGTGAGTGAAAGTGCTGGAGCAAAAAAAGTCCACGAAAAGTAAACAATGTATACATTAATAAATTTTGAATAACAAAAAGGAAATAGATATGCATGAAGGGTTGCCAACTCAATGAAACAAAGGGCAAACACTTTCAAAAAGGTGCTGAAATGTACTTTACTTTTAAGTGCTCATTTTTGTATCCAATTATACAAGGCAATCTGTTATACAAACAGGATACAAGAGGTAACCAAATTATACAAGTTTTGTATCCAATCATACAATCTGGCAACTCTGCATACGAGTGGTGGCGTGGCGCACAGTTCAAACAAACGAAAAGACGTCAACAACCTATGTAACGGACTAAAGTTAACGGAAGTCCAATTTAACGGAAGTTAAGAAGACCGTTAATGATTTTTTAGGTTAACTTAAAAGTTAATTTTTCGCAATTTTTTTAACTTCGTTAATTAACGATTAACGGATTAACTGTTTTGTGCCCAGCTGTGGAAAACACATTATCCCGAACCTATATCGGCTAATGCCTACAATAAGTGAGCCGCGGTACGCGATCAGCTGTCTGCGACAATCCGCGCGCAACCTTTACTAGCGGGCGACTGACTTTAGAAAATAATGTAGCTCTCCGCTCCAGAGATACTACTTTCAAGCGGCGGAAGGTAACTGTAATGTCACACTCCCCAGCTACCAAATGTGATAATTGTTCGGGTTTTTTTGGTTATTTAGAAAAAACAACCGAAGAATTATCATAAAAAAAAGCATACAGAAAATTTCATACTGTGCTAAAAATACAAAGTTACAAAACCTATGGTGGCCAACCGACTAGCCTAAGTTACATTAAATCACTGAGCATACACCTCAAAGAAACATGAAACACAAACAAAATCAGAAAACACAAAGTAACCACATGAAGTTGTCATAGCTTTTGTGGTCACAGTTCTCAGACAGACAGTTCTCAAGAAAATAAAGCTGAAAGGAAAGAACATATATACAACATAACAAAAATAATATTTTCGCTTTCACCGCAGGCTCTATGGGTGGAGTACTCGGTCGCGACACTGGTAGAGGTCATTAACCTCTATAAGACACTTTGTCGAAGCACTTCACGCACTACACTGCACTACACAAAGCCTACTGTTGTTGCTGCTGCTGCTTTTGCATTTTTCAGGCAGGGTATGAGAGTGGAAATGTGGATTTAGTTTACTGGCTTTAGCCGGAAAAAAAAATTAAAGATTTGTTCGCCGCAGCGATGAGGTAATTGGCATACGCCATACAAGGAAAAATTAGGAAAAAGAAAGAATAAAGGGTGTCCCCTATTCGTGACCATTGCGGAGTGAGTAGACATCCTCGTCCAACATCCATAGATGAAGGGCTCATCTCCACCCCTGTCACGTTAGCTTTCCACTTCCATTTGATATATTTCCGGTCGATTCTCTCTTTTCTTTACGTATCTGCGGTTGCTTTAATTTCCCGTCATCTTCTTCACATACTCCGCAGTCCATCGGTATTGACTTATCATCTCCTTAATACTCTTCAGTCGATAAAAATGTTCCGCCGTCTCTGTTTACTGCGCCCGTGGCTGCCGCACACTTTAATTTATTTTTGGCACAGGTTACTATAGTGCTTACGCATTGACTGTTACGCGAGCGTTGGCTGTTGTCGCGCGCACACATTCTTCTATCACTTTTGACATATTGCTGAAGTACAATTTCAATCATATCCCGGCTCACTTTACCGCTATTTGTTTCTTCTCCGGATACATCTATTTCTATCAACTTGATTTCAGTCTTCTGGTACTCGTCATTCTCAATTTCCATATTACCTTCTTTAAAATCTTCTAGTTTATCCGCTCTCAATTCTCCACTCATGCTATTGAATAAAATCTTCACGTATCTTGTCAGCTCCTCTTCAGCTTCGTTATTAAATACTGTATCGTATAGACATATTTCTGGTTGATCCTTTTTCTTCCTCAAGCCTATTTTTTCTTCTTTTACTAATAATATTTTCTCTGTATTTGGCCTCTTTTCTGCCTCCGCCGCTGGCGAAGCCTTCTCAGTGGCAGGCACTAGTTTAAATGTCTGGTGCTGTCTTCTGAAACCACGGCAACCCTCTGTTCTACATTTTGCGATCGGTAGTTGTGATTCTGGAACCGCCTATGAGATTTTCCTTCCTCTATGTTTTCTTTTCGAACTCCGTCTTGCCGGACTAAGTTTTCCGGTTCTTGCCGAAAATTTCTATTCCCTTCTCTTGTCGGGATCCGTTATTTTGAAAATGATTATAGTGTTATGTTGTCCCTGGTATCTTGTTCTGTACATTCTTTGCTCTTGTACATCTAATCTTCCCAGCATATCAACAGCATCCTTTATGGAGCGGATCTTGTGGCTAGTAAGTATTAGCTGTGTCTGTTCCGGTAACCTAGCCGCAATCATTCGTACATACTCTTCTTCACTATGAGGCTGGTCTAAGTATCGGCAAGATGCATAGCACCGCATGAAAAAATCGGTTTGCGATCCTCTTCTCGGGTCATAACGGTCACCGCACATTAATTCTGATTTTACGGCGATCTGCCGCTCTGCCGACCAGTAAAGATTCAAAAAATCCTCATTGAACTGCTCGAAAGATGAAAATTCCTGATCTAATTGCTCTGCCCACAGTCGGGGTCCTGCTCTTAAATGTTTTATTACCATATTAATTTTCTTCTCCTCACTAGCAGCCATAAAAGGTGGAAAATTTTCGAAATTTTTAATAAACTTTACAGGATGGATGCTATTTCGGTCCGAAAATTCTTCCCAATCAATCTTTTCGTCGTAGCATTGAACAGGAATTACTGTGCCCTTTCCGGTTTCTTTGTATTTACAGAATTCTTCTCTCACTACACCCGGCACTTGTTTTAATACTTCTTGCTTTATAATTAGCGGCGCCTGTACCTTCATTCTCTCGTCCACAAATACGGCAGTTGACACTTTTAATTTCTCCAACTTCTCATCCAGCTGTTCCACCTCCGCAGTTATCTCCTTAGTCCTTCATCCCAAACTTCACTTCCGCATAGCCCTGTCGGGTACCTTCTTGCAATGTTTGGAACTGTCCTTCGATCGTCTTTATACGGTGGCAGTGACTATCGCTTTTTTCTTGTAACTTCGCATACTGTTCTTGCAAGGCGTCGGTTTCCTGGCGCAAACTATTAGTTTCACCCTTTAACTTTTGTTTTAAATCGGAAAACTGGGTTGCTAAGTCCTCTGCTTGCATATTACACAAAGCACGATACTCTTCCATATCCTTACGTAATTCTGCTATTTGGGATTTGTGTTCTTTCAGAGACTTAGAATGTAACACTTCCGCGTCAGACTTTAGCTCAGCTTTTAGATTATCGAGCTTGTAATCAAAGGTTTGAGTACTTAACTTAAGATCTGAATCTAACTTTTCAAATTTATTATGGAGGATTTCAGTGCTTGATTTAAGGTTTGAATTTAAATGTTCAAATTTATGATGGAGGATTTCAGTACTTGATTTGAGATCCAAATTTAAATTTCCAAATTTGGAGTTTAGGATCTCAGAATTCGTATTTAAATTTTCCAACTTGGAATTTTGAATCTCAGAATTCGTACTAATCTCGGAATTTAAACTTTCCGTAGTTGACTGAAAGTTTGACCTTAGATTTTCCAACTTGGAGTTTAGTAACTCATTTATCACTCGGACCATTTCCGACATATCTAAATTCTAGCTTCCCTCGGTCTCTGGCATGACTATAATTTTACACAGAAAACAGGATCACAAAACACGCCAAATTCGCTTCCCGCGAATCAGACAACCAAACCACAACAACGCCGTTACGAAGCGCCAGCTGCTGCAAGCTATCTAGCTAAGCATGCCACTTCAAGCAAAAAAAGGAAACAAAAAGGTTGCACTACAGGCATAACTACCGGTGGAATTTAAATAATTGCTTCTGTCACCACTGATGACAAAGGAGAAGAAAATGTATTGTAAAGTTAGGAGAGAAAAATCTTGTCCGATTTTCTTCCTCGATATTTCACAGAAAATAAAGGAAAATTATCAGGAAAAATTAGGAAAAGGATTAAAGCCTTCAAAAATAGCCAAACAAGCAGCGCACAGCGCGTCCTTAGCTTTTGGAGACTCTGCCCGATGATTCTTCTTTCTCCCGACTTCGTCGTCTCGGCTGCCCAGCTCCGCGCCGAACAATGTGGAATATCTCCTCGGCTGCTCTCCGACCAACCGCGCTGCCTTCCTCGAGTGGAACCTCTTCCGCACCTTTGAGTATTGTCGCTACAGTCCCGATTGTCGTCGTCGTTATGTCCCTAATTTTCCTTTCACTTTTGTGTATTTTCCCAGGGTTTGAGAAAAAAAATGTCTCTCCTCCTAGTACTAATTTCTATCACACAGTCCTGTCACGGTCGCCATGTAAGACGTCTGTCCTTGGTTGATGGATATTAAGTTTAAGTTATGGTTTAATTATGATCTGCTCACTTCAAGTAGTTTAAGACATTTATTTAGTAAGAATTAATTATAGTTCGAGTACCCGGTCGCCAGACAGTGAAACCAAAACCGTCCCCAGAAGTAATTAGGAGAATAATTAATAAAAGTCACTAAGCAACATCAAGGAGAGCAATTATGTTCATAGCAGGTTTATTACGAAAAACACGTCAAGCACATGCGAACGGTTTGGCCACCATCAAATTTCAAAGTATAGCTATCGAAACTTCTTATCCGAAAGATTGCAGAATTCTTGTGGTAAAAGGAAAATTACAGTTCGTATCTTCTTCCCGCTAAAACATATACCAACACAACTTAGCTTTCACTGTTCATTTATATACTGTTCAAACATTCAATTTTATAACCACAGTTCTTATTTAAAACATAAACTTCTTCTTACACACAGTTCAATATAGGAAAACACATTATCCCGAACCTATATCGGCTAATGCCTACAATAAGTGAGCCGCGGTACGCGATCAGCTGTCTGCGACAATCCGCGCGCAACCATTACTAGCGGGCGACTGACTTTAGAAAATAATGTAGCTCTCCGCTCCAGAGATACTACTTTGAAGCGGCGGAAGGTAACTGTAATGTCACATCTTCCTTGCATTTATCTTCATCCCATGTTGGCCGACCCAAATAGGTTTCCTGTCCAGATCACCTTGCTGCTGTTTGCAGTCTTTTACAGTTTGATCATATTATATTGCATTATATCATCTGCAAACAATGTATCTTCTGACAGTAGACCATCAAAACAATCACTCATTAGAATAACAAATAGCAATGATCATAATATACTACCCTTTGGCACTCCCATTTCTTGTTATATCGCATTTCCTATCCTTACGTTTTGTTTTCTATTTTTACGAATTCTTCTTTCAGAATTATTGGTTTAAATAAATGTTCCCACCTATGTAAACGTTATATCAAAATGATTGATTGTATTTATAGAACTTATGTAAGCATTTGGAACATTCAGTCTATAACTTTCAGTCTCCCTGCATTACACAATACTGATCTGATTTAATTGTGTGAAGGTACTGCTTCACTACACCATCTTGATCCAATATCAATAGTTTTTGTGTACTGGAAAGTGATGTGACCCTACGGTGTACCTTTGAATCTCCCAATTAACTATGTCGTGGGAATTTGGGAATGCTATCAATATGTCACTGTGATCTGTTTATCTTCATGGTGAATCAGATGCCGCCAGGGAACTGCATTAATTTATACTGAAAATTATTAGGAATGGGGAGTCCAAAAAATCAGTATGCACCCCAATCTATCAGAATTTGAGAATCAGAGTCCTTTGCATGGAAATTATTTTGAATTGGACCCCATTACACAACTTGGTAGTTTCAAAGAAATATAATAAGAACACCAACTTGAAGTCCAATGTGGGAGTATAGTGGTATACAGAGAAGTTAAAAATTTTATCTCATAATTGCTCACAAATTTTTTTATCATATACAATGTTAGTAGAAGAATATACAATGTCATTTCTACTAATTTTGAATAAAATATTATTGCTGATGGCAGCAGCTTGCTCATTTTGAAAATATAAAATGAATTGTTCAATAGCCAAGTATTTTGTGTGAACAGAGACGGAGAGCAATCAATGTTCATTATCACTTACGAAAATGCAGTCACACTGGAAATACGCCAGCAAGAAATAAATCCTTACATCTAGTTTTAATTTTATTTTGTCTCTTAAGGTGCTACTCACAATTATTTTGGCACTGACTCTTCTAGCCAGAATATCCTGTATATCCATTATTTATGTTAAGTAAAATCAGCAATGAGGCAATACATTCTTATAATGGTGTTACAATTAATTACTGAGGGTGCAGGAAGCAGAGAAGCTTGTAAAATATCAATGCAGAACAACAGGTGGTTGGGAAAGAACATTAAGTTCCATACATAATTAATTTAAAAGAATAGCAAATTCATTGTCTGAAAAGATTATTCACTATTATAGGTTTTAGATCCTGTTAGCAGTTTCCTTGTCAACATTGAGGTTATTAGAGGTTGGAAAGGACTGGGGGCAAGGAATGGGTAGAAATTCGGCATTTTAGAAGGGTTGCCAAATGTTCTTCCATTGCCAGTTGGTTCGTAGTTACCGCCGTGGTCAGTTTGTTTCGCTAGTTTAAAAATTATTATTTTGTCTTTACAATGAGTGAGTGACATTGTAGAACAGAATCCTACTAGCAGTGTGTTACTGGAAAGGAGTAATGTCAGTGTTCATGCAGGCCATCCAGATATTAGAAAGAAAAGTAAAGTTGTCATGGCAAATGTTTTCAAGTATTTTAGGAACCTTTCCCACAACGAAGAAGTCACGAGAAACATTAACTTTGCTCAAGTACAAGCATTGACAGCAGAGGCTTGTGGTATTTCCAAGAAGTCGGTACAACCTGTCATCGGTATTATAAGTTTTGCAGAAACCGAAAATATGGAGCCCTGTTTTTGAATCACCAAGAAAGAAGTGTAGACAGGAGCACAAATGCACTGAACTAGAGCGTGGGACTGTTTTAGAGTACTACATTAGAGGAGAATACCCAACGTCTATGAAAATACGGTCCAATCTCTGATGTAAAATCAGCTATTCAGGCTCAGAAAGATCCGTTCTCCGTCTTCTGAGAAAGCTGGGTTTTAAATTTAGGAAGTTCAAAGAAGGATTAAAATTTATAACGGAATGCATTGATATTGTGGCTTCAAGAGCAAATTTTTGCAAAATATAAACTCATTGCATACAAAGGATTCTAGGCCCATTGTTTAATTAGATGAGATTTACATTAATCAAAATCACACGAACAAATATATTTGGCATGATTTGAGAGGTAACGGTGGTCTTGAAGTTCCTACTGGCCGAGGAAGTAGACTTGTCATAGTACATGCTGGTTCTGCACATAAAGGTTTCATATCAGGAGCCAAACTAGTGTTTCATGGCAGAAAAAGGTTGTCTGTATCGGATTACCAAACAGAAATGAATGACGAGGTTTTTATGAGGTGGTTTTGTGATATGTGTCGCTCGCTGGAAGAAGTATGCGTTATTGTGATGGACAATGCCAGCTATCATTCAACTCAAACAGAAAAACCACCATCTTCAAACTGGCGTAAAGTAGATATTATTGAATGGCTACGTAAGAATGGTATTCAATTTTTGTCGCAGTAAACTAGGGATGAGCTTTTATGCAAAAAACAATTTCAAATTGTCAAGGTATTCGAATCGGATCAATTTTGCAAATAAAATGGGACATCAAATAGTTCAGCCTGCCACCCTATCATTGTCAGTATAATCCAATTTAAGTCATTTGGGCTCAATTAAAACGGGATGCTGCTAAGAAGGACACGACCTTCAAACTTGCTGATGTCGAGCGACTTACACATGAAGCTTAGACAGCGTTACTCAAGAAGATTGGCAAAATTGTGTAAGACATTCAGAAAGATTACCAGAAACTGATTATGTTAAAAAGTGTCAGAGAGACAAATGGATCAGTTCATGATACAGCTGGGTGAAAGAAGCGACAGTGATCTTCAGTCCAACGAATCTGAAGATGAATAAGTTATGGAGAGCATAATCGTATACAGCTCTGAAAATAAGATAGTTTGTAAATTTATCAATTATATCTTTAGTAATTGTATTGAAAGAGGACATTGCGTTACTTTTATTTTTATTAAGATGACAAGATTTTACAGGAAACCATTTTGTGTGTGTATTTTGTCATGTTATTCTCTGTTACAATAATAATTGTTAGATGAGGTTCAAACTGAGTATTTTGAGAATGTACGATAACTAAGAGTATCTCACTCGTCGTAAGAGATGGAAGCCGTCGGCCAGTGTTGGACGTGTGCACAGCGCGACAACATTCATGCAGATAAATTATTAAACAAACCAGAAGGATTCATTTAAAGATGCTCCTGTGTATCAATATTTTTTCACAAACTTTCTCACTGAAAGTTATTACATGAACAAATAGAAGGAAAGTTAGTCAGTGACAACTTTCTACATTGGCACAAACAAGCAAATCATATAACTTTTTAATTTTTTTTATAACATTCTTCGCTATATAATGAATACAAAATATTTTGTACTAATCTGTTGACTTTTGGGAAACCTGATAATTTTTTTCAGCTATTTTTTATCATTCATTTAGCTTTTTCGGTTGGTTGAAGTGAAGAAAGTAATTTCATTCGTAAATTTCATGGGAAATATTTTTTTTATATTTTATTTTTTTTAAATAGTAATGTAAATAATTCGAATTAAAAAACAGATCACCTTGTTCCACAAATTCAATATTATTTTTTAGATTTTTTTGCACAAATTACTGGAAGTTGATTTTTCTGATGATTTGCAACAATGTATGGAGACGCACTGACCTTCACAGGTCTATTTTCGTGGTAGCTACTATAGTAGTAATAATGGGATAAGAGGGAAACATTCATTGTAAAATGAATCCCACAAAAACAAATCTCTTTGTGTTACTTTATCAAACATAAAAATGCACAAAAGGCAAGATCTCCCTGCATGGCTTTCTGGTTTTACAAGTCTAACAATAAATCATATAGGATGTGTTGACCACAAGGCTCGCGTGAGATCAGCCACTTACTTCTTTTAAATTGACAAGGGATTTACACCGAAATATTGTATTTTCTGTGTTTATTGTTTTGTGTTGCTGCTGCCCTCCTCCCTTCAACTTTGCTGAGTGTTGGGTGTATTTTAACAATTATTTCCATATAAATATTGCTTCACAGCAGTTCTTGTTTTTCCATTGTTACCAATAAATCATATTTATTATGCCTTTGCTTTCAGCAACAATTATGAGATGTATAATGGCAAAGTCAGCAGATTTTTTTTTTTTTATTTATTATAAACATGCAATCTCTCAGAAAGTGAAGTGAATACACACTATTAAGTGGAGACTTGGCTCAGAACAAGATCTTATAACTTTTTGTCACTAAACAACCACGAGACTTGGCCTATTTTTACAAGAATTGTTTTTACGGGATCTCATTTCTTTTTGTAAGTTGATCACTTTTCCTGCGACATCGCTCAAATGTAATGATTCCCATTTCAGAATTCAAGATATCAATATAAGTTACCAACAATGGGCTCTCTCTCTCCACAAACAATGTGTGTTTGCCATGGCTGAGCACTGCTGATTGCACCGATTAAATACCACCACAACTAAATAATGAGTAACTTCTAAATTAAGCATAGGTAGAAAGTAAAATTTAGGACATTAGTTAAACTTGCTGATCTATATGCATAAACGAAATTTGTGTCATATAGCCTCATCCAGAACAACGCAATTAACTTACAAACATGAGCCAATTTTTTTTTTTCTTTTGGGGGGTTGCTAATAAATAAATACTGGGAAAATATTAGACTTGAATTTGGGTTGAAACTATTATGTGTAGCAAATAACCGGTTTCTAGGACCACAGAAAGTGGAATTTTGATGTCAGGGTGTCCTAGTCAAATTTATTATTATTATCATTATTACTATTACACCAACTCCATAGTAAGGAGAGGAAGGAAGTAAAATTAAATATATTAGTTAAGCTTTGTCTACAATGAAAATTTGAGGCATATAAAGTGATTAGGGTAGAAAGCATTTGGGGCAGATACATATAAATTTTCGAAGTTTTAGACTTTCCTTACAATCTGGGAGTAAAACTTAATTTGCGTACGAAATTTCCACTTTTTACAACTACGGGAAGTACCTCGGAGTTTTGTTGTTGTTGTTGTTGTTGTGTGTGTGTGTGTGTGTGTGTGTGTGTGTGTGTGTCTCAACAAAATTGGTGGAATTTGCATATGAATAAAAGAAAAGGAACTAAACAAAATTTAGTATGTTTGTTAAGATTGCTAATATCTATATATAATAGAAATTTTAGGCATGTAGCATCAATAAGACCAAAGAAATTGAGGTACAAGAATGGCCCAAATTGCTATGAGATAAGGGAAAGGAGAACCGCTGTTGACTCGACTTGGTGGATTTACTGCCGTACACCCACACTAAGATAACAGAAAACCAGGGCTCAGATTATGAATTAGCGTGCAGAACAGACAATAAATATAATGGTATTAATAATTTAATTCAGGTATCTCCTAAAAGTAAACATAAGTGTATGAAGAAACTACAGAAAATGCATAAAAATAGTGGAAATTGAAAATCTTGAAATTACAACAATGAATATTTAGTATTCTGGTTAATTCAATCAGCTTTAATTTCTTGTTAACTATTCAGGGTGTTTGTCAAAGTTACCCATACAAAAATATCAACGGAATTCTCCATATGTAGCCAGAAAATAATTAATCATAGCAGGAAGGTGGGTTGGTTTCCAAAGCATGTAGTCATCTAAATTAAATATTGTATCGAGTAGAAATATCAGGATTATAACAATAGGAGTGATTATAATTTGTACTGAGAGACAGTGGAACAATTAAAGCAATTATCCCAGCATTCACCTGGAGTGATTTGGAGAAACCATGGAAAACCCAAACCTGAATAGCCAAAAGGATTAAAATCCACATCCTCCCGAATGCGAGGACAGAGCGTTACTGCTCATAACGATTAGTAAATTATATATACGGGTTACTTGGGGTAGACTTCCACTGTGATACAAAAGAAAATATTAGGGTCTTGGCTGCATACTGAAGAGGAAACATTAATGATCAAAACAACACTCTACTAATTTGATTTACAGGGTTCAAAGGTGTGTTTTGGAGGATACTTAAATTTATTAGGTACTGATTGGGTTGGAAGTAAAATTAATAACAACAAGGAACAGAGATTCACAGATACAAGGGTGGTTTCTTAAGTAACTTGGTTTGGTATTACAGAGATCAAATTAAGTTATGAAACATCACTTATTTGTAAGAACGACTTCTTCATTGCATCACTTATCAAATATATCTTCCTAGTTCAACACACTTGCTCCAAAGTTCCTTCAGCTATGTGATTCCGTGTAGATATGAATTTCTTTAAAGCCCTCAAAATATTTTTTTACATTCTCTATAACTGAAAGTTGTGTTCAACTAGAAAAGTTTTGAGAACAGATGGTAATCTAAAGGATATCAGGTGAATAGGATGGATGCAGAAGGATTTTAAACCATTGTTCTCTCAATTTTTCCTGTGTGATGTCACTTGAATCCACAGACACACTGTCATGGTGAAACAAGACCTTTTTGAACATTCTGACAAATTTTTCCACAGTTACCGTCTTCCGTATCTACAAAAACAGTATGCACAGTCTTCTCCAGTAATAGCTTTTCCCTTCTGGTAGTCAAATTCCTCTAGCATCTCATAATACTGAATCTGTCATCTTTCCAATGAATTGAATACATGTTTCTGTTTTTGAAGCCGATTCGCCTCGTACGGTCCTCTGGTTTGAAAACTGTTTTATTACCGTTGTATAGTAATGATTCCACATTTCAAGTTTGTCTCTGCCCATTCATTATTAATGATAGTTAGTAAGTAGTCAAAGTTGAAGGCTGCGACAAGTGAAAAATACATTTGACATACAAAAACATATTCAATATTTTGGTTTTACACCTTATTCATGTGCTATGGAACGAGTCATCGGGTTCGAGAGGTGTGCACATGCCAAATTTTATCATATGACTCATGTTTTTGTTTGTCATATATGTTTTTCACTCGTTGCAGCCTTCAACTTTGGTGAGTGATGAGTCATTTTTCCTTTCCTTTGTCATTTATTGGGCTAAAACTGTTTCCTTTTTCCTTAGTATCATTAATAAGTAGTCAGAGCCTCACAGGAAGCCAATCAGAGGTTTCAAGATAATTAGTATGTGATATGAAGTTTTACAGTTTCATGTCTTATTCTGGGAAAGCTTTCGCTGGTCATGGGGCTGATAAAGGGGGTGAGAGGATGTAACACATCTTACAGTGTAGTCTGGCATGGATAAGAACGGTGGAAGGAGTAAGGGATAGCAACACAGACAAGAACATGTGTAACAAAAACAGAAATAGGTCATTAAGAAATAATTACAATAATGATAAGAAGGGAAGTGCTTTTAGGCAATGATATTAAGTAAGGGTATGAAAAGTAAGTCAATCATTTACCACATATAAAGAACACAAGTTACCATAATTTGGCATGAAATCTTATATGTAAAAACAGACGCATTCCAAGAGATCATTCATGCAAATGTGTCTTACTACACAACTAAAATTTGAATTATCCATTGTGGACAGACAGGTAGTGACGGTGGTTCACGAATATTAACCTCCTGATACTCTCAAATCATAATACGGATCCTTCCTATATAATTGATCTCACTGAAAAATGTGCAGTATGCATCAAGCCACTACTACCTATTCCAGTTCCACCAAAGGTGAAATTTGTATGACATTACTCCTTTCTCCTCAATGTCTGGGTGATACCGTGTCATGGTGTGTAAAGCTTTTGAATCATCCGGACAGCCAAGATATAGCTGACTCCGGCCACATTACTCCTCAAATACCAACTCACCTATCTCATCTGCACTAGTTTAAATATAGGTCACTAACCATCAATTAAACTGTACAGTCAAATATAAGAAAGAAAATAAGGAGGGTGGGATAGTGTTATATATCTATTATCTTAACTAAACCATTCAGCAGGAGGCCTATTACAAATTATGCATATAGCGAATAACTTTTATAATCATTTTCAATAGTAAAGCACTTTTCATCTCAAACATAACCTTGTTATATGTCCATTATCTTGCTAAAACCATTTAGAAGAGTGCAAATCTCATATAATTGTATAGTAAAAAACTTTTATAACAATTTTCTTAACAAAAAAGCACTTTGTAAATAAATTCTAAAACATTTTCGTAAAGACATAATACTCAAATAAGGTTTTTTTCAGTCATAATGAATTTTCTAGCATTCATTTCCATTAAGGAAGCAGAGAATGATGATCATGTTAAGGTGTATTTTGTATGCTTTTAAATTTTATCTGAGAAGATATTGGAAAAATAAAGAATTGATAGTTTTTAAATAAAAGAGCTAAGATAAAAGTAGGCTCAATTGAGAGAGAAAAATTCAGTTAATAACAAAAATATAACAGTTCAGGTAACTTGATGTCTAAAGTAAGAAAAACGAAGTTTTAGTGTCGACAAGTGATGGCATCACCATGTGTGAGTTTTAGAAATTAATAGCTCTTAAACGAGAATAATTATGAGGAAATTTGTCATGACTGAAAGGATTGGGAATAAATTAAACTATAACATATTAAAATTTCGGGAAAATCTGAGTAAAATTATTTTTCCACATGAATGGGGGACTTTTGTAATACACTAAAGAATAGGGTTTCCCCACGGGAATACACCGTTGTTCAGTAGCAATTCAGCAATAGATTAGCCGAGGCTATAAAAAGAAGTCTTGAGAGGAAGTCGGGAATAGTTCAAACAGGCCATCGAGATGAGAAGAGCTCCATGATGGGCAGCGAACTGTGAGGCCGGTGACTTTAAAGGTTTTTAGTAGTGGTGAAACGGGGAATTTATAAAATTTCAAGTTGTTATAAACTTTACATTAATGATCAGGACAGTGGACCTTGATGCTATTCTGGGATGCTGCAGGATGACCTATTCAAATTTCGAAAGAACTTTTTTCTACTTGCATACAGTGTGTACTCAAAACAGAGTATACATGTTTATATAACATGGCGACAAGTAGTCCCGGTTTTCTGTACACGAAATTGATGTTGCTCACCTTGGCTGATTGCTTCGACTGGCTCTGGGAGTCCTGGGTTAACAAGCAGAAGACAATTGACCTCAAATCCTTGGTGCTCTATACCACATCAGAAATCTGCCCACACCGATGGCGCTGAATGCTTCACAACAGCTGATAACAGTCTGACGCCTGAACAAACAGCCGCCTTCACATCAGCAACATCCAGACCACATTAACTGGTTGCACATCACCACAGCATCACTGACACCTGTTCGTTGCCTGCCACGACACAACATGCTCTACTTTTCTCGTCTCGACATTTTGCAGATAAGTAGAACTGCTTCGCTGAGCTTCACCTGCAATGGCATCACAATATTTTGTATGCTGCAATAAAAATTAACACAAGTTACTGCCCGCTAAGCTGCATGTGTAGTAATTTGAACGAATAATTTTCACAATGAACTTTTCAAGGAGGGCATCCTTCAACTCACTTACTGCGGTTCGCGATTTCTGCCAAAGGATAAACTGTTCTATTAGTGATCTGGTTCTTAACACGCCTACCGGGAGTTATATTTTTGCAGGTCACAACAGTACTTTTCTTCTATCATAGTTGCTATCAAACATTTATGCCCTACGTCAGCGTGACAATGATGTTTTTTTTTATAAAAAAATAATAATTAATCCACTTCGGTGAGATAATTAAATACTTTCCCCATAATTTTAACAAACATTTGTGCAGCACTGAACGGTTGCCAAGACTCCTGCCATAATACTGCTTTGTTTATAAACTAACTGAAAGATCCTCATCCAACCTTCAAGACATTCTACATCAGCCGGCATTATTGTCTGCCTTTAAGCATTCGTATTCATGTGCCTATGGGATAATTTTAACGTGCTAATAATTGCATTTTTGTGTGTAGTATATTTTTGTTTTATATTTATTTTTGGTACTGCATAAATCTGTTTCAGAAGATGGCATCCAGAAGTATCTCTGAACAAACAGAATCCACTTGCACAGATACTTTGCCCGGCGCACCAATAACAACGTCCAGTATCACATCAGCTGATACCATACCGATAACTGTTTCACCTACACAGGCTCGGGATGTAATTACCCCATATACTAATGTGGCTCCTGTAACAAGAATGAACGCAGATTTAGGAAACATGCAGGTCACACCTAATCCACTAAATTCTTGGGAATATGAAGAGATGAATTTCAACATTCATTCCACTTTATCTTCCTCAAACCAAGCACCACAAATTACAGATGACATTTACCAAGGCAACCTATATCAGGCTAAGCTTCTACCAAAGTAGAAATTTGTACGACATTACTTCTTACTCCTCAATGTCTGGGTGATGCCATGTCATGGTGAGTAAGGCTTTTGAATCATCTGGACAGCCAAGAAATAGCTGACTCCGGCCATGGAAGCCTACAACATTACTCCTCAAATACCAACTCACCTATCTCATCTGCACTAGTTTGAAGTATCTGGGTGACCGATCTTCGCTCGGCATCTTTCAATTTCTGTTCAATATCCAAGATTTCAAGTGAAGTTCGATTAAAGTAAAAGGCTTGAAGGCTTCCAAAGCATTTTGAGGTGCACAGTTAACCAAAGAAAAACTTGAACTAACATCAGTAGGCTTACTGGTACCTGAACCTTCTACGTAATGATGTTAGAGCTGTTTTTGAGTAACCAAATACAAAAATTACTCTTTAAAAAAAAAATTTGTGTGAAAAAATTTGAAAAGCAAAACGTTATCTACATATGAAATTTCATCCAAATCACTAGATCCATTTGCGAGACCGCCTTATAAATTGCTTTCAAGGAGAAATGCTATTACTATATTAAATAGAAATCTCAATGCCAGTCAGGGATTAATTAATGGTGCGAGATTTGTGGTAATTCAGGGGATTCTACGATAACCCTTGATGACGGATTATTAAGTAATTCGAAGAGAAAAATTGAAAGTAAAATTTTTTTATATATATATTTCACTTAGTTCTCGAGATATCGTATCTTAAAATTGATGTAATTGGTTGAAATGTGACGCGGAACAGAAGATAAATTTCGCCATAGCCAAGTTTGATGATGAATTCAAATGAAACTCATTGAGACAAATCAAAAATAAATAATTTATTTTTCTGATATCTCGCTTAGTTCTTGAGATATTATTTCTCAAAAGTGAAGAGGTTAGTATTAGATACAGCCTGGACCAGAAAAAAAATCCACCACAACCACTATCCCTTTACGGTGGAAATGTACTTTCATTGTTTTATTTTCTTCCTGGTTGTTATTGTTACGTTGAAATATGGCCTGGACCAGAAGAAACGTCGCCAAAAGTACAAGGAACTATACCTATAGCTTATTTTTGACAGGCTATATCTAAAAAATCAAACGAGATATCAAGAACATTTATTCTTTATTTTTGAAATGTTTCGTCGAGTTCTATAAGAATTCATCATTAGACTGTGACATCATGGTAATGATAGAACTGCCATAATTCACTTGGACAATCAGTGCTAAATTCATTCACTCTGATGTGCCTTTCAAAATGATGCTAAAACTATTCCCATAAGAAGTAACCTTCATTATAAACATTAATAAAGCACAAGGTCAGACGCTTCAAAAAGGCAAGATTCTATTTATCAGAACCTGTTTTTTCGTATGTGCACTCTTAATATTTAATTATGCACTTTATTATCAAACTTGACTCGAAATCTTTGATATTAAACAGAAATCTAAAGATGCCGAGCGACGATCGGTCACCCAGGTACTCTACTTTTTAAATGTTCTACAATTAATGACAATTTAATGACAAACTGACAACCACTTTTTACAGCCATAAGTAAACGATAATTACTTTTATAACTGGTACTAAACAACGATTACTTTATAACTAGAATCGGTAATATTACTTTCAAAGAAGTTTCTGTAAAGAATCACCTCTGACAAAACCAATGATAATTAACAATTTATCTTCCTTTTTAAATGTTTTACAATTAAACTTGCAGTGCTAATATTTCCATGGGTCAGCCAGTATACAACAACTGTTCATTTAAATATTCTTTGAAATCAAAGAGAATGTATTTGTAGGCTTTCTGGTACCTGAATTGTCTACGAGATGGCATTAGAGACGTTTTTGACATACCAAGTGCAAAAATTGTTGGTATTTTGTAAAATGGTGTGTTTGTAGGGTAGACAACTATTTAGGTAATCTTAAAAGTCAAAACGTTATCTAAATATCAAATTTGATCCAAATCATTAATGCCATTTCTGATATATATATATATATATTGAAAAAGCTTTTGAATCAGTCCATCACTCAGCAATCATGCAAGCCCTTTTAGAACAAGGAGTGAATCCCGGCTATATCGACTTACTGTACAACATCTACACCACTTCCACTGCCTTTGTCAACATCGCTGAAGTCACCAAAGAGTTCCCAGTAGAAAGAGGGGTAAAACAAGGAGACTCTATATCCCCCAAGCTATTCACATCAGTCCTAGAGTTGGCAATGTCAAAAATCCAATGGCAAAACCGACATTTGAGAATAAATGGAAGAAATCTCAACAACTTAAGATTCGCTGATGATATAGTTTTACTCTCAAACAATCTGGAAGAGCTCAAAGAACTGATAAATGAACTAGAGGCAGCGTGCAGTGAAGTGGGCCTTAAAATAAATATATCAAAAAGCAAAATCATGCAAAACAAATGGGCAGAAAAAGATAAAGACAAGGCGGACATGAAAGATTCTGGTATTGAGTCCGTAGATCAGTACATCTATCTTGGCCAACTGATCAATATGAATGATGACTCAAAGCCTGAGATCTACAGACGGATAAAGCTGGGCTGGAGAGCATATGGAAGAAATTCCATAGTTTTTAAATCGAACATGCCAATACATCTTAAAAAACAGGTATTTGAACAATGTGTATTGCCGGTCCTCACATATGCCTGCCAGACTTGGACCCTAAATAGTCACACGAAGCAAAAACTGAGAACTGCCCAGCGAAGTATGGAAAGGGTTTACAAGAAGAGACAGGAAAAGGGCCGTGCACATCCGTTCAATAACTAAAGTAACAGACACCTTAAAAAGAGTCATGACCCAAAAATGGCAATGGGCCGGTCATGTTGCTCGCAAAAGAGATGAAAGATGGACTACGGTAGTGCTGGACTGGATACCGAGAAACCTGAAAAGAGCAAGAGGAAGACCCCGGATCGCTGGGATAAGGATATATGTTGAGTTACAGGCGTGAACTGGAAGAGGGCGGCTCAGGATCGATCGGCCTGGAAACAACTACAGCAACACTATGTAGAATTAAATTCTAATATATAGCTCATTAGGCTTAAAGAGGCTACATCCTGAAAAAAGGATCGATATAGCTGCAATAATAATAATAATATAAAATACAAGAATTGCTCACTTAAAGATATAAGATATTGGTCACTAACCATCAATTAAACTGTACAGTCAAATATAAGAAAGAAAATTAGGAGGGATGGGATAGGAAAGTTAAATCTGAATTAAATAAATAGGTTGTGGCCAGGTGGATGCCTGATTTCAAGGAAAGGTTGGTATGCTAGTTCCCATTTACAGAGTTTGCAAGTAGTATATGGTAAGGCTCCCACAGCTCTCTGTAAAAAAAAATGGCTGAAGTAATTTGATTTGTGGGAACTGACGTGGGTTGCCACTTAATGTTTCTGATGAAAACAGTTTGTTTATGGCCATTCATTCTTATGGAAAGTTGATCAGTAAGGAGGTCAAAATTCAAAATGAAACAGTTAATTAATTTCAGTTTTTCATTTTCTTGAAAAATATGTAATTTTAGAGGTATGATTTTAATTTTTTCCATCCTGTGCCTTCTTTATGTTCTCACATCAATACCAAGCAAGCTATAATGTAGATGGCATAAAACCTCTGCATAATGATGCAGACGATTATTATTATTTGCTTCGGTAAGTATATTTCTCTGTTTCTAGTGATGAAGACCTCTAACAACTGGTTATATATTAACACACTAATTAAGATTTTTAGCTTACTATTGTTAAACTCATTAGGTAACGGTGATAATGAAACTGCTGTTAAGCAATGAAAATAAGATAGGATAGGGAAAAATAAACCGTCACACTTACCCGTAAGATGAAGGCAGGAGAGTCACAGGTTATTTTCCTTACTAGCTGGTACCCACGACTTCGTTCGTGATTGTAAAGAATTCATATTGACAGCTATAGACATCTAACCACCCTAGTGCACGATGGGAGACTCGATACTATTACCACACACAAGTACCAGTCTTCTGCGCTATGTAGTTCCAGCAGCAAGGTAAAATTTACGGATACACACAAGTCTTTGGATGAAACACGAAAATATTCATGATCGACCAATTTCAAACACCATATCTCACACACTCCCACTGTTACCGAATTTCGGCCAACGTTGTGATCGATGGGAGACTCTGTGTTACTACCACACACAAACACCAGTGATCTGTGATTGATAGTTTTCACTTAAAAGTGATACACCGTGAAACATGCGTCTTTGGCAGAAATATGAAATTGCCGCAGGTCGACCATTTTCATCCCCCCTATCTTCCACATCCCCGTAGCTACAGACATCTAACAACTATAGTGCACGACAACAGACACGATTCTACTACCACACATAAAACACCAATGCTCTATGCTATGTAATGGTGGTAGAAAAGTGAAATCTGCGAAGACACATACCTTTCGTCGAAATACGAAAATATCCTTGGTCGGCCACTTACAACCACCATATCTACCACAGTTTCTGAATTTCGGCCGCTGTTGTGATCGAAAGGTGACTCTGTGCTACTACTACACACAAACGCCAGTTATCTGTGATCTATAGTTTTCGCTGAAAAGTGATACACCATGACACTTTTGTCTTTGGCAGAAGTATGAAACTGCCACACGTCGACCACTTTCAACCCTCATTTCTCCCACACCCCCATAGCTACCAACATCTAACAACCACAGTGCACTACATGAGATACGATTCTACTACCAAACACAAACACCAATGCTCTATGCTATGTAGTTGTGGCAGAAAAGTGACATATGCGGAGACAGTCGAAATGCGAAAATATCCTTGGTCGGCCACTTACAACAACCATATCTACCACAGTACCACAGTTTCTGAAATTCGGCCGTGAATTGTGATCGTGAGTTGTGATCGAAAGGTGACTCTGTGCTACTACTACACACAAACGCCAGTTATCTGTGATCTATAGTTTTCGCTGAAAAGTGATACACCATGACACTTTTGTCTTTGGCAGAAGTATGAAATTGCCACAGGTCGATCACTTTCAACCTCCATATCTCCCATACCCCCATAGCTACCGACATCTAACAACCATAGTGCACTAAATGAGATTCGATTCTACTACCAAACACAAACACCAATGCTCTATGCTATGTAGTTGTGGTAGAAAAGTGACATATGCGAGACAGTCGAAATGCGTAAATATCCTTGGTCGACCACTTACAACCACCATATCTACCACAGTACCACAGTTTCTGAAATTCGGCCGCTGTTGTGATCGAAAGGTGACTCTGTGCTACTACTACACACAAACACCAATTATCTGTGATCTGTAGTTTTCGCTGAAAAGTGATACACCATGACACTTTTGTCTTTGGCAGAAGTATGAAACTGCCACAGGTCGACCACTTTAAACCCCCATATCTCCCACATCCCCATAGCTACCGACATCTAACAACCATAGTGCACGACAGGAAAGACGATTCTACTACCACACACAAACACCAAAAGTCTATGTTAAGTAGTTGTGGCAGGAAAGAGAAGTATACGGAGATACGAATTTTTGGTCGAAATATGAAAACGCCCTACACTGACCAACTTTAATCATTATATCTCCCACATCCCCACAGCTATCGGCATTCGGCCAACGTTGGGCACGACAGGAAACTCCATGCTACTTCCACCCACAAACATCAGTGATCTGTGCTAGGTAGTGGTGGCTGAAAAGTTAAATATAGGAGAAAACACGTCTATTTTTATATATATATAAGATTTTATCTTATTTTGTTGTCAAACTTAGATGCCTGCGCTAATACATTATCAAAAAATAATAATTATAACAAAAGTATAAACTTAACTTAGTCCATAACCCGAAGGTTGGTTGGATCGTCCAGAAGCCATTGTGTCAGAGGTAGGACGGCCAGTTCCTTTCCTCTGGGACCTACAGTTTAATGTGGAATCCGAACCACGGAGCGTCCTGGCATAACTCATATGATTAAACACAACTCTCAAAATTCCTGCACCTGCCGGGATTCGTGCCCGCAGCAGGAGCAGCGAACGTTTAGAAAGCAAGCGCTTAGGCACTGAGCTACCAGAACGCTCAACGAAAGTATATGATGCAGAAAAAGTCAATATCTAATCAATGAGTAAAAATTATGAATTTTCTTAAACGAATTGGGTTAACTTCTCTAAGTTTATGCATCATTCACAAAATATATGGACAATCAAGCTTTAGGGGAGCTCAAAACAATAAAATTTGCACAAATATGTTTCAGAATAACCAATTTTTTCCCAAAATTGAAATTTAATAAAATTCCTAATGATTCAAGACAAATGAATCTGGCAATAAAACACAAAGTTTTGTTGAACAATGTCCTTACTGGCATTATCACATTACATGTTGTGCTGAAAATAGATGAAGAACCTTCAAATATACCCTGTGGTGTATAAGGTATATCAACTTATTCCTGGAGATATGTCAAAATGTGACCATAATTCTCACTTGCCAATTATTTGCTAAAACACCAGTATAAACTGTGCCTGCGCTGTTACATTACAATTGAAAACAAAACAAGAATGAAATTTAACAATAATTTTATTAAAAACATGTACTATACAACATTTATCATCACATTTTCTCTTTCTTCAACAATCCAAGGTACTAAGCCATTGTTATGTCATCAAATAAAAAAGATTAGGAAAAATATAGTCACAAAAATACGTGGTGAGCAAACATGGCATGAGCTAAATAATAAAAGTATTAGCTTATGATTTTGGCACATATTCTCTCTCTCTCTCTTTCTCTTGCAGTTGGATGTAAGACGAATGAAAACACTTTACTGACTAGTTTCATCATGTGGCAATAAAATTGATCACAAAATACCAAAGACTACCATCAAAAACTGATTTAACCACACTTTTATGTTACAAAATGAGTCACTTTTTCTCCGAATATAACAACTCACAAAAATAATGCTACAAACATTTAACTGTTGAACAAGTGGTATTAAAATAGTTCACAGTAGATTTCAGGTGCTTTCTAAAAAGAATTTCTTTAAATAAACTACAATCCATGTGATTGGAATTATTACAAAATAATAACTTGTGCAATAAAAACAATCTCACAAAGGAAATATAATTGTACTTTGGCCATACAATGATCATAGATTCTTTTTAATATGTGGCAACAACCTGAAACATAAATTTTAATCAGTTTTCTTTGTACTAACATAGCTCCATTTTCGTTCTTTAAAATTTATTACCACCACAGTAATGTTATCCAACGACCCTCTGTAGTATGACTGCAATGTTATACTCTTGGCTCCATAGTGAGGCTCATTTAACCTCTCCTTAATGAAAGCAACTGCCTCTTCATTTGTAAAAGTATCCCACAGGCCATCTGAAGCCAAAATTATAAACTGAGGTTTGTGATCTGAGAGATCAAAAGTCAAAATGTCAGGGTCTGCTATAACTAGCTTTTTATCTTTCAAAGGATAATCACCAAGTGCACGGGATGTGGCCAAAATGCCAGCTACACGCCATACACCGTTGAATGTTACAAAACCTCCAGCCTCTTTTATACGCTTCCTTTCACGCATCTGAAAAGAAAAGATTTTGTTAAAAAAACATAGTCATAAATTTTATGCTTTTAACTATAATTAAAAGGGTAACAGATAAATATGAATTATGCCACAAGAAATTTATGACCAATAAAAAAGAATAAAGTTTTGATGAAGCCTGTATATGAAGAGACATAACATGCAACCTGGCAAATTAACCATGCACATACACTTGTGTATGAGAGAGAGTAATTGGGGGTGGGGGCTGGGAGTCAGGGGGCAGTGAGGTGAACATAATTTTTTCAGTCTATCTAAATTATACAGAACTTATTTTATCAGTAATATTACAGGACTAAAATGGAACATGAGGGCCTAATTCACATTCTAATTTATTGCAGCTATTTATTTAATTTAAAATACTTCTAACAGATATCTAATAACTTCTAAAATGATTTTGGCACTGTTTCAATCAGTATTTATAGCTGCTCTAAGGTATTAAATAAATTAACAATGTTTTATTGTATATTTTCTGGTTTCACATATTGTCAAGGCTCCACAACAAGTTTCTGGATTGTTCCATCCCACTCCATCTGCCACACTTGCAGCCAGAGGCGGCCCTAGCAAGTTTTTCAGGTGGTGCGAGAGCTCATCGTGGTGCCCCAAATGAGTAATCGCTTATTCGTGATTAAGGTCTCCATATAGATAGACTGAAGATAACAAACAGTTTTTACATCCTACTAATATTAAAAACATAAAAGTTTATTTGCTTGGATGTTTTTACTGTATCATGTCGAAACTACTGAACTGCTTAGGATAAATTTGGAGTAATGTATTATCCATCTACTTTTATCCCAAATAACAGTTCCCGTGGTATTTGGAGTCTTTATATGTGATAACAACTCAAACTTCGGAAAGATTAGTACAGGATAGCAGCAGTATGAATGAGAAGCAACAGTAGAAAGGAATACTATATGTTTGAAAAGGTTTATTTAAGCTACTGTGGCGAACACAATGCTCACTTCACTGACGTTAAATTCAGTTTTTAATAATTATTTAAAATAGAAAATATATTAAAATAAAAATTCCCACTTTTAATACCGATGAATAAAGTTTACCAAAATTTTTCCAGAACCTTCAGAGACATTAGGTTAAATGCAAGTATTTTTTTCCCCCCCAAGTATTTTTCATTGTTTTTGCCTCACTCTGAAGCTAATCCTCGCTACGCCCTTGGAAAGTTGTGCTAATAGAGTGACCAACGCATTCTCTAGTGTAGCGATCATATGCTAAAACACGTTAATTGTAAACAATTCTTCTGGATCTGTTGCTATCTCATTTACGGCTCATACTCAAAAAATCTTTACTTTCTTCGGCATCTGACTAGGTTAACAGGAATTTTTCAAGTCTGAAAATCAACATCCCTAGCTGTCTGTTATCAGAGCTGGCACTTTCTCAAATTCCGAGCTGGCGTGGAAGGGGATATTCTCCACCGCCCCGAAGCTGGTACTGAAATTTGTTTTAACTGCATCATTATAATGTCCTCTTGACGTTTTGAACTCCACTTTCTCGGAGAAGTCGCCACGAATTAAATTAAAAATGCCGAAATGTGAGGCGCTCCGCAATCATAAAATGTTAGCAAAAATGCAAAAATAAAACAAAAATTATCGGTACAGGGATCTTATCAACCTAAACAGGTTCGTTTGGTCATAGTGATCATGGTTAGGTTGAAATTCTGCCTAGACCAAGAATAAAAAGTTTACAGGAAATTCGTTCTGCGGCATCCATCTCGGAAACGGAGGCAATTGATTATCTCTGACCGCTTTTATCGACTCTAAGATGGCGAGCCTGTTGTTGTACTGCATCTCGAATAAAAAATTTCTATCTGTTAATTTAGTGCGACGTTTCACAACGAAATGTATCTAAAACGGCAAGAAAATATTATAACAACCATCATTTCAAAAGATTGTAATTGTTTTTGAGTGCCTGCGGCATCTAATAGCAGCGCATCACTCTCACATTTCGGTATTTTTAATTTATTCATGGCGACTTTTTAGAGAAAGAGTGCAAAACCGGAAGAGGACATTAAAACGAAGCAAGGAAAAAAAAAATCTCCTTCCACTCCCGAGCTGTTTTTCAGCAACTGTGAAGAGTTTCATAATTCCATTTTCAGTCTGCATAGCCTTTGTTTACAACGTTTACTTGAAACAATGCATTATACCAAATCACCACTAAGTATGAACTCAAATTGCTCCATGATGTGGCTAAGTGACAAGGCATCTCTTACTGCAACTGAATAATTCGTTCCTGAAGAGTGTCACAAACTGAAGAGTAGTGATAACAAACTGTAGCAATGCTAGAAACTCTATTCTTGAAACGAGTTTCGCAAATTTTTTTGGAGGTAGTCCTTTTAAGTGCGTGAATGCCACTTCCTATCACTTCTTTTATCGAGAATAAAACAATTTCTTCAAAGAAATCCGTGCAAGGAAACAGACTTAACTGATGTTTTGGCGCACTTGCTATTAACAAATTTAATGACAGTTACATGGATTAAAAAATGATCGAAGATACGGGTCTAGAATATTGCTATGGACAAATGTTTCCTCCTACCAAATTGGATCCACTGTCATATCTTTGGCCTTGACAATCGTTCGTATCCAAATCGAACTTTTGCAAAGTATCAATGATAAACAGGGCAGCGAGTCCAGCTCCCAGGTCCCAAAGAGTCACTTTCCTGATTATAATTACAGCGAAATACTCACGCGCTTAAGGCTTTGTCTTCATTGGTGTCAGCAAAATGATGCCAAAGATAATTGTTCGACGTGACTTACATCAGGAGTTCAATTCAGTATGATGGAAAAATATTTAGATGACCCAACCATAGTCATAATTTTATTACGAACTTCATTCGTTTTGAATATATTATCCAATATAATAAGACATTAGTCTCGTTATTAGCAATACGGTTAAGATGCTCCATCATCACAGGATCATATACCCAGGAAGTTACCATCATTAGAAGTATTTCAGAACCAAAGCTTCCTCTGAACAAGACATCATTCATTAGAGGATAGCAACCCACTGTTATTTTTCGTCTTCAGTCTGTATTTACAAATGCTTGTCTAGTACACTGAAGGTATTTAATGGAATCAATGCTTCTATCCAAGTGAGCATGGTGTGATTGTGATCTGATGAAGTTTCGTGAGTTTTGAGACGCTCTGATAAGTAAACCCAGTCATCGAATCCTCCTTTTCCCAAATAAAAATAAAATCTACTGTTGAATAAATAACATATAAATAATATACTTTACGGAGATTTAGAATAAATGAGCTATCTACTTTTATAAGTTTCTTCATTTGGTGTTACACTTTGAATATGCGTATTTGAAAAATGAAGTCCATGACTTTTTTCTTGGGTTTTTTTGTTGCTTGAATAATTATTTCATCTCTGCCAGCACAGTTAATAAGCGACAATTTTGAAATATCGTCATGATTTGTACTTTGAAAAGGCGACTGTGGTGGTATGTCTTGTATACCCATTTGTAATCTTTTGAACAGCAGACGACATTCCAGCCACAGATAAATCTTCTCGCACATGCTGCTCTTTATCATGAGCCTCGTCTGAATAACTTCCATTAAAAGTTATCTTCCGTCTCGTGTTGAGCTAGTATTGGAGACGACAATTCAGATGACAAAAAAAAAAAAATTGCCTTCAATTTTGAAGCGTTCTCAATTTTGTCTTTCTTTTTAAGTACAGATTTTTTTTGTTTTGAGGTTAGTGACATGTTTGTAAAGGACAAATAAGCATTGTAAATATTTATGATACCAACGTTAATTGTAATCACCGAGGATCTAATATGGTAGAAAGAGAGAAATAGGTGAAATCTCGTCCCATGCACATGTATCCACATGCATGAACTTCAAGACTACAGCTGAAAAGGCAGGAAACAAGTGCGGGAGGCGCGACGCGGCACGGGAGGGTGCTAACTTTGGAACGAGTTGTGATTTTCATGATTCGAGTAACTCGAACTGACTCGAGTAGCAACTCGAATCGACTCTATTCTATGATCATATACGACTATGCATTAAGCTGAACCTCTTACTCTTATAAACTCTTCTGGATGATGTGTTAAAAGCTGGGTTATTATAGAATTTATTTTTCATTTTTTGCGCAGATGCTCTCTCGCTGCATTTTTGGCGCCCCCCAGATGACGGCGCCTGGTGCGGTCGCACCGCCCTAGGGCCGCCCCTGCTTGCAGCACAGCAAATTTTAAAGCATTTCAATTGCAACAGTCATTTTTACAGGATTAATAATCTGTAATCCTGTTGGCTGGAAAACAATATCAAGTAATAATGCATATACATCATGGTAAAATATCTCTACTTAAAAATATATATTTACTTAAAAATATATATTTACTTTGGATTAAATATTGAATGATAAGATGAAAAGTAGTCTTGATGTACAAAAGTTTTCAAACTGTTATTAAATTAAGAATTTTGTTTTATTCAGAGAAACATTTTTATTAAAGTTCCAACCTGCTAATCCATAATTTAATTACTAGAAGTTTTGACCCAGCGTCTGAAGTCAGTGAAAAAATTTCAAATGTCATGATGGGCTAAGTTTCAATTTAATGAGTAATTCAATGACTTATTAATCCCACTGATTACCTCAAAAGTGGCAACCATGACAGGACAACACAAGACAATTCATGGCTAATCTCTCAGCAAAACTACAATTAGATGGATATTAAACTAAGGATAAGAACTTGTAAGTGAACCATAGTAAAAATTTCAAATTACAAAATGGAATGAGATTAAGTATGTACAAGATACATACATAAAAAGGCAGGAGCCAAACAATAAGATGGAAGACAAACTAAAAGAAAACATAAAATTCTGCTTGAAATCAATAAATGCTTTTTAAAAATACAAAACCTTCCAAAACAAAATTGAAGGATTTCAACCACAAAGTCGCTATTAAAAAGAGTGGATAACTGGCATCAAATAATAAAGAAAAATTTGCAGCACCTGCATTGTATTTCAAAAAGTTTTTAAGCTGAATTGACACAATGATTCCCACCACAAGAACCTAAAGAATCAAATCCGAATTCATCACCATCACATGAAATTGTCAAACAAATCAATATACTGAAGAAAACAAAGCAGTAGTGAAGATGAAATCATGGCGGAAACCTAGAACTGGAAAGACCTAAAACCATAAAAGAAATCACAAAAATTATCCAAGATACTTTGAAAACAGAATGAACACCGAAAGATTGAAAAAATGCATTAATCCACCCTCTACATAGGAAAGGAGAGAAAAAATATCAATAAATTCAAGGAAATCAGTGTTATACCAAAGACTGGAGAATATCAAGCAGGATTTAGAACAGACAGATTTTGCACAGAACAAATCCTAACCTAAAGTTTATCCTCAATCATCAAAGAATTTGTAGCAACAGTTTAGTCTGCACATTTTTCAATTAAAAAAAAAAAGCATATAGCTAGACTGATAGCGAATCAACATTCCAAATATTGAAAGACCACAGTTTAGCCCTCAAAACCCTTGCTTTAATTACACAAACACTAACAGATACAAAAATCCAAAATAATATAACTGGGGGAAATATCAGAATTCTTCTTATTGAAACAGTAGTAAGACTCCTTTACTGTTCAACTGCATTCCTTAAAAAGACTGGCAGGAACAAAAATCAATTCTTAAAATTAACCAAACAATCACATTAGGCAGAGGAAAATTAAAGACAGATGCCCAACGTGTATTTCAAGACGACCTAACGATCTTAAGTTGTGACATTGCAACAGATTGAGTAATTCCTGAAGGAGACAGTGTAGTGGACTCCTGGTTTCATTTAACAAAACAGAATTTATGACTTGCAACAGAAAACATCACAGTACATGAAAACAAAACATGGAAAAATCAATGTTTATTTATTTTGCTTATGGGGTTACACCTCATTGACATTGAGGCAGGAAGGGACTGGCGACAAGGAAAGGGAAGGAGTTTGGCCATGGCCTTCTGAAGGAAGCATTCTGGCATTCACCTGGAATGATTTGGGGAAATCATGGGAAACCCAAATCTGGATGCCCGAACATAGATTCGAACCCATGTCTTCCTGAATGAGAGGCCAGAGCGTTACCGCTCAGCCACCACACTTGGTGGAAAAATCAAACAAGTATGATCCATATTTCAAGTATCTTGTCAAAACAATTCAGTAGAAAGGAATTGAAACAAAAGTCAGTGAAATTAGATGCCAAAAGATGGAAACAGTGAATGGATGTCGTGGCTCTGTACGCGGTCCACTCCCTCATATCATGCAACTCTGCTCATGCTAGTTTTGTTACCACTATTGGCCTTAATTTTGTTGTTTAAGTATTGAAACTGCTGATTTCCATGCATCATTCAAAAAGAGTTCTGTATCTCTGTTAAACATGTTTTCATTGAGTCTTATTTCAATAGCTTCTTTCATGACAGACTCACAAAAATAAGCAGTCTGAGCTAGCCCCTTCGAATTTGCAAAGTCTACTTTATGACCAATGACAATGATATATTTGGTGGCTGCAGATTTCGCTAGCTGCAACAGATAAAAGTTGCACTTGTGTTCAGTGCAGTGTGTTGCAATAGTGTGGATGGTCTGACCAATGCAGAATTTTCCACATTCGCAGGGTATGCTACAAACTCCCGTTATTCTTCAACCCAGGTTGTCCTTCACGGATCGAAGCCAATCCTGAATTTTTGCATTAGATTGTGCTGAAAAATTAACAGTTTAGATTACATGATTGATCTTCCACATAACGTTCTTATCTAGTTATACTCACTTTAGTCTCCATGCTTCCGGGTGACACTATGCTTACTTTTAAATGCTGATGTTTCAGCCTTCTTCTAGGGTGGAACTGCACAAAGGTGTGTTTCAAACACTCTTCTAAACACCAATAACATACGATGTTCTAGAACAATGGTCTCCAATGGGGGAAGTACTGTTCACTGGTAGGTGTTGAAGAGATCATATGGGGGCATTTATAGTCCAAGGTAAATTTTGAGGGGTATTGAGGACCAACCGCTACCCAAGGCTTTCCAGTATTATATCCGGCTTCTGAGAGTTGCATCAATGAAGTTTTTAAATGCATTCCCATGATCACATTTAGCCAAAAGAGGATTTAGTACTGTCAGAACTTTATTAGCTAAGAAAAGAAATAGATCGTTAATAGTGGAAACTGGCGTTTTATGATTGGCGATGAAAAATATGGCATCAACAAATTAGTGTCATTACACTGAGTTCAGCCCTCTAATAATATTTTTTCATAATAAGTATTTGTTGGCTAAACTGTGAACAATGCATCATTATTGTTAAGATCTTTTAATAAAGTGATATTAGAAATCTGTCCTTACTTTTCTATATATAATGTTTTACACTTCACCTAAGAGGGGCTCAGTCTAGTCAGTTTCAAAAAGAGGGTTTAGAGCCAAAAAAGTTGGAGCACAATGCATCACATTATCACAAGAAGAGGAGTTGCTGTGTGTGTTTTGTTTTCTTCTTCTGAGAAGGAGCAGTGAATAATTTTTTTTAAAAAAAAGTGGAGACGACTATTTTTTCACCTGAAAAGGGGTTGGTATGCCAAAGAAGGTTGGGAGCCATCTTTCTAAAAGGTTTGAAGTCTTTCCAGAACACTGAATGTTAAGTATAACATTTCAGTACAGTCCTGATACATAAAAACGCCGGCATTTTACGCTAGGATACAGGGCCACGCAGGAAGCATGGAAATTGTTTATTTCGACCACAGAAGCATTTAATGCTTTAAAATTATTTTGTTATGGCTGGCTGATCTAATCATCTGTACATATTTATTTATATCCAATAGAAAACTTCATTAAAATTTCTTTAGGATAACAATAGACAAAAATAAAAAACTTTTACAAAGACTACAAAAAAATAAAGAGCACTATAAAATTTTTACCTGCTGTGGTTTGTGATCAAAGGAAAGTGGAATAGCATTGCCTTTACCATCACACATTACACCTCTTGAATCACCAACATTTGCAACCACCAGATGACTGCCTTCCAACAAAGCAATCAGGGCAGTTGTACCTGTTTCAATGGTAATAACAGTTCATAGTAAGTGCTTCAACATTAATGAAATATATATACATATAATTAGGAAAGAAAGGCACTATAAACTATTAAACATTTGGATAGAAGAATAACCTTGCTTACCAAATTCAAAGATTGCTGTGCACTAAAACACTGAAATGCACACACACACACACATACACACACGCACGCACACACACACGCACGCACACACACACACAGTAATGAAATTTTGCCAGTTATATTCCTTAAGTGAGTGGGGTAGTTACCTCATTAAAGCTAGCAGCTAACTACTGGAGGCACAGACTTGGTGGCTTATAGTGGGGGAATATCAACATGGTGGGATGAATGGTGGTTGAATGGAGTAAACCCGATAATTGTAAAATTGGGAGCATCTTGCAGGAACAAGTCATGTTATCACTGAAGAAGTTGGCAAAAAATATATTAAAAATATTATATATAAAATTTTATTTTATATGTGAACTGATACAGACAAAAGGTACTAACCCAGAACACTGACCAAACTGTATCTATCATATCACCACTCATGACACCAACAATTTCAACGCTTTCTTCATGGTCCATGCCATCAGAGTTCTCTCGTACAAAATAACATTTAGAGGGTGGGAAATGTCTTATCAATACGAATTTGGAACCAGAGATACACCAGGACTTAATTTAAGATAGCACCAGTATTCCTCTATGGCCCATTCCCCACACCGTCTATCTTTTCCCTCAGAATCATCGCTCACCAGAGTTGATGTTTTAGTAGATGTAACACCAAAAAAAAAAAAAAAAAAAAAAAAAAAAAATTTTTTATTTTAAAAATCTTTGTATAAACATATATATTGTACATCCATATAAAAGATAAGCTATCGACCATGTTTCTGTGATGGGTTTCTACAATTAGATTAATTATTTTCGGGTTTATGCCTTTCAACTACCATCCTCACTTTCTGCTATGTTGCTTTTCCCCACCATGAGCTACCGGCCTGGCCTGGCCTGCACACTCAGTGGGTTGCCAGCTTCCATCAAGCAGCAACCTAATTATATTGCCAAAGAAGCGCTATAAGCCCGAAAATTTCAGGCTCTTTGGGTGTGCACATTTTTATCCATGTCTTGACACTGCAGGAATCTTCCTCTCGTGGTTTTTCTCCTATCCAAATATACAAGGGGTAGTCAAAATGACTGCAGTGATTTCAGAAAATTACTACAGATTGATTGTTTGACATATACATACAAGATTACACAGATGTATAAACAAACAAAGTATTTTTGAGTGTTTACAGATGCTCAAAATGTGCACCTCTAGTGACTCTGCACACACCAGCTGTATAATTGAGTTCTTCCCATACCCGATGCAGCATATCTCTGTCAATGAGAGTAAATGCATTGGTGATGTGAACCCACAGGTCTGGCAGATCAACTGGTGCTGGTGGCATGAACACTGTCTTTTACGAAACCCCAAACAAAGAAGTAGCAGGGGGGTTAGGTCAGGGGAACGAGGAGGCCATGACATCAGCTGATGATCAGCATCCCTAGCACCATTCCATCTGTTTGGAATCCTGGTGTTTAGGAAATTAAAGACAACTGGATTCCTGCTGGAAAATGAAATCTTCATTGTCAGCTTCTAGAAGTGGCATGAGCAACATTTGCAGATAGATTTTTCCTATGATCGTTACCTCATTAAAGAAAAAAGGCTCAAAGTTTCTTTCGTGAGATCGCGCAAAAACACGTTCACTATGGGAGAGTCGCGGACGTGTTGCACATAAGCATGGGGGTTTTTGGTCCCCCAAATGTGCACATTGTGCCTGTTCACTTTTCCACTCACATGAAAAGTGGCATCACCAATGCATATGCTCTCATTGACAGAGACATGCTGCATCGGGTATGGGAAGAACTCGATTATACACTTGATGTCTGCAGAGTCACTAAAGGTGCACGTATTGAGCATCTGTAGACACTCAAAAATACTTTCATAGTTTGTTTATATACCTGTGTAATCTTGTAAGTATATGTCAAATAATGAATCTGTAGTAATTTTCTGAAATCACTGCAATCATTTTGACTAGCCTTGTGTATATATAAATAAAGATATTGCACACTATTCAATGATCCGCTCTGCTGAATGGTGATTCGTATGAGAAGCGACAGAGGGGTTAAGGAATGTGTGGAAAAGAAAGAAGATTACAGGGTATTATCGTACGACCTGGCAGCAGTCTCGTATCCACCTGGTAAGCCTGTTTCCACCTACTGAGTTCAGAGATTCTATTCCTGTCTGATAGGACACTGATGGTACAGATGGTGAAGCAAGAATTGAAATTATTGGTATAATGCGTGGTAGTACGACGAGAGTAAGTGTATTTCCATGTTTCAATTCCACGGCAATCTTTGGTAAGTAATGGTTATTCTTCTCTACAAAGAGACAATAGAGTAAATAACCCCAACACTTACTATAGACGGCAATGTTTTTTTTTTTAAAAAAATCTGCTTAACGTCTCTCTAACAGCGAGGTCTTTAGAGACGGGAAAGGATGGGGGCAAGGAACGGGAAGGAATTCAGCCATGGCCTTTTGAAGGAAGCATCCCGGCATTTGCCTGGAGTGATTTGGGAAACCATGGAAACCCAAATCTGGAACGGCAAAGGTAAGAACACAGGAAGATGAAGACATAAAACAGTATTCCATATGACGAACCTTAGTCTCATAAGTAGACGAGATCTGATGAGGAAATCAGATATTATCACACTGAAATATTGTGTTACATGTTGTAAGGTACATAGTCTTTACTAGAAATTATGTTCCTGTTTGTAAATATATTTATATAAAAGAAAGGTCATAGAGTGTATTATTAACCTTGGCAATTTAGTTGACAGGTCAAAGATAATGATAGTAATAATCTGGATTATCCCTAGCAGAAAAAAAGGAAGAGAATACATGAAAAAGAGCGTAAGAGGCTTTAAGAAAAAGAAGCTTAAAATGAAATTTTATCTCTCCTTGTAGTTGACAAGTTTGTGAATGATTGTTAATAAAATGTATAAAGCCCAAGGGCAAAGAAACAAAAAGAACTGTTATATTACCTGTGAATAGTGAGAGGTGTGGCAATAGTATTGATAGGAACACTTGTGCGCTTTTTTTTATTTATTTATGCCTTTACACCTTGTCGAGGTCATTAGAGGCGGGATGGAACTGGAAACAAGGAACAGGGAGGAATTTGGCCATGGTGTTTTGAAGGAATCATCCCGGCATTCACCTGCAGTGATTTGAGGAAACCATGGAAAACTCATATCTGAATACCCAGACAGGGATTCGAACCAGTGTCCCTCCCAAATACGAGGTCAGAATGTTAGGGTGTAATCATGCTGAGCAGGTCACGGTGGAGATGAAGGTCGCGGTCACGGTAGATTTTTCATTCATGTGAAACAAAAGCATTGTTAGTAACGAGTCAGCGCATGCCGAGGCAGTCGCACTCGCTGCTCACCGTGATGTCGATGAGAGTACAAAGTATTTTGTTTTCACCTCGCTGCCTAGCGCACTGATGGAGGTCTGCTTGGCTCCAATTGGTTGTCAAGGTCACGTGATCCAGCTTCTACACTTGATTACGCAGTTCAGCTTTCATACTGTACAGAGTGGTGTTGTTTAATTTTGTCTTGTCCTAAATATTGATTTATTTAATCAATGTCATTTCATTTTACACAACTGCAGATATAAATTAACAATTTACTGACATTGACACTGCTACCTTCTGTTTTAAATAAATTATTGTATGAAATTTTAAGTATACATTTTTATAAATTGTACAACTACAGAAAAGTTAATGTTTCAAGCAATTAGACAGTCAGTGGTAGATAAATTACAACAAATTTTATACAGTAATTGAAATAATTATTCTTTGTTAACGACTTGATTGACTATTCAGAAATTATTAATTTATCGGGTTTTTTCTCCATACTGTTGATGTAAGAAGCTCAGAGAGTATGTCAACCCGGTAGCTAGCTACGAAATGTTACATTGTCTAGGTCCTGACAGACGACCAATACAGTGATAAAGTGAGAGGCCAGTGCACCAAAGTGTGAACCTCATTTCATACGGTTTGTGCATTAGATAGGAAGTCTTGAAGTCGTAAGAAAAGACAGCAGATGAGATCACGCCATAGTACATGACTTGACCTGAATTGAATTGAGTTGTCTAAACTAGTGTTTATATTTATTTGATTTCATCGTTCACATTCTTATTTTTTGTGAACCTATGTGCTGTACTTTCTAGTGTTTAGGACTGACCACCAACAATCTTATGTAAAAACTGATTCATATGTAACTTTGCATAAGCAAAGACTTAGATGAACTATCTGAGAACCGCCTCAGTCATTTCTAGGTCTCTGCATTAAATTGGTCACTGTCTGTTTCACAATTTTAACAAGAGACCTGGAAGGGGTTGTGACATTACCATACAATAAGCTGACAAACTGTCAAAGTTCATTTATGTCAAAGATATCTATCAATATCTATCACAAGTGCGTCGTAGTACTAAACCCTTTGTAAGTAGCAGCAGTTGGTGTGTGAATGTCGCAGATGTAGGTTGTGTGGCAACTACATTGTCTTATGTGTAGTGTAGTGGAATTCTCCCCGGTCAAAATGGAACCGCGCCGAGACAGAATATTGGCTTTCGCTCCCGCCATGTTCGGACAGGCCGAGGCATATAAACTTTATTAGAATACCACTGGAGAGTGTATAGTAAGTGGTTGATGAACAGTGATTGTTGTGTGTGAATAGTAACCATGCTAGTAACCGAATAAACGCCAAGTGACTGTACTTTTCACTCAGATTAATATTTTATAGTATTTTTCAGTTGGTGGTCGGCATATGTGAGATCGTTTGAAACAAAAAACTGTGTGAATAAAACTTACTTCAGTATTAATTGACTGAGTGTGTTCAGTGTTACAGAACCTTTTACAGTATTAAATATTTAAACTATACCGAAGATTAATAAATTCCTTAAAATTACGCCGACTATCCAGCTGTGGCGATCACATAAGTAAGTTTAAAACGAAGTCCGAAACCTATCCATTAGGTTTTTCAGAATACCAGTGTCTAGTGACTATAATTTTAATTAATTAATAGACTAGTAAAACAGTTGTTTTACAACCCTTTACACACTTGTTCTGCTAAAGAACTCTAAATCCTCTAAATACCAAAGTGCACTCTGCTGTTTTTGAGGATGATGTGTCTGTAATTGTCTCTGCACATTTTTGACACTTTATTTGGTATACGTCTGAGCTGAGATGGTAGTTTATGTATTGAGTTGTCTGTTTGAACTGAGGTGTTTATGTCATGAAATGTTAGTAATTAGGTGTGTGTAATTACTTGAGTATGTTACGGAATATTATTTATTCCTATTTTGTGGCTTATATGTTTTCAATTGTCTATGTTAGCGTGGCAAGTTTTGAGAGTCTGGTGCGTGGTGGTTAATATTATTTTACCTGTTCTTTTTCCGTTTATAAGCCAATGAAAAAAGAACAGGCAATACACATAGATCAAGAACGTTCCAAATTAGATACAAATAATGCACGAGACCACTGAAATATGGTTACACATTCGCCGAACATATGTTAGAAAATGATAATCAAACAAAACCTGAAAATCCTTGTAATAACTAAATTACCATGGGGCTAGGTTCAAGCCCTAGCTGCGACATATCAGCTATCCTAATTGCAGTTTTTAGACACTTTTTCTGCAATCACCTAGGTAAATGCTGGGATGGTTCCCAATCTTCACCTCAAACTACAAATTGTTCAAGAAAGAAATAAAACATTGAAATGAAATGAAATTTTCACAGGAATTCAGCCGGTTAGTGTCACATGGAACACAATTTACACTTTTTACATACAAATGGTAACACATCTGCTCCCTATCAAAACTACAACATGTCTAGTGAGCCGACATCAGAAAGAAGATGTGCTGGATGACCTACAAAAAAGTGGAGAAGTTCGATGAAGACGACGATGATAATCAACAATAAAATTACAAAGGCAACACCGTTCGCTCTACAGGAAAGCTAACTCACACAAATGCAATAACCAGTACTAAACAACTGCATAAATCTAAGAAACGATACTATATTCACACTGATAAACACACTATAACTAGACAGACATGAAAACAAATAATGATAATAATAATCAAAATAATACCATACACCAACCCACCAATGTGGGTGTCTATGTTAAGGTGCCACCATACTGGAAGGAGAGGTACAATGTGACCAGGTTTATCATGCAGAACACAAATAACAATTTGCAGACAGATCGCAACACAAACATTCCACCAGTAGATTAAATGCTCCAAATCTCACAAATCCAATTCTAAATACAGGTAAGGTACATGTACCTTCCTCCCACCCCTGAATCACACTGGCCATCTGAACACCTTATGAACACCAGTGTTCACTTGGTCTGCTGTGACCCTATCAATGAAAAAATGAAAGAAGAAAAAATGGAAAAATAAAACTAACCAACACATGGGATGAACAAGATAGTTCCAGAAGAAAGAAAAATTCTGGAAAGAGTTAGTAGTAGTCAACTACAAACTAACATGCAATCACTATGTTCATTGGATGCCAGGCAAAGAAAGAAAATTAAAAAAATGGTCAGGAATTACCCAGTTCAGAGAACTACTCACAATGGAGAAACAGACCCAATGGACTAAGGTATACAACTTGGTTCTGAAATCAATGGCTCTCAAACATCTGTGTAGGAAACAAAAGACTTGAACGCCCCCAAACTCTAACCCTAGTGAATTATAAAGTAACTAGTGTAAGCCTGTGACCATTTTTTTGCGTATCATCACAGGTCTAGAATAGTTTCATTTTTTAGGATGAAAGATTATTACAGCTTGATCTGATTTGACTAAATAAAAACTTGACCTATGTTTCAGGGTGAAACAATCTCTTGAGCTTGAAGAACTCAGAAGCATTAATAGAGGTAGGTATTAAACACGAACAGGTATGATAGTGCAATCGTATTATTGCTTAAATACCAACTTGAGTTGCATTTGACACTTAAAGTTCACTCTGCAAAATTTAAAAAATTCCTGTTTGCTTCGAAAGCATCACATTTTTTTATTGAGACTGGGACAACATCATTGAACACAATATCTGTAATGGCCAGAGAACTTAATACACATTCCATATTATTAAACAGTTGAGCAACTACAAAGAAATGAATTGCCAGAATAGTTGATTCCGTAACATATTTGTTCTGATGTCCACTTAAAATAACCTAATAACTCACGTACAGCAAACTTGAACAAAGAACATTAACGAACGTTGTCAGTTGAAATACCTAAAAAATCAACACCTAAACTTTGGTCAAGCAACAACATCAGTGAAAGTTTTAATTAAAATTAAATTTATCCTAAGCCGGAATGACGCCGGAATGACAATAGGCAATCTTGGTTAAAGCAGAGACCATGAGGAATTTAATTCTTTTAAGTTTTTTAAGTTACTTTTATTAGCAACATGTTACGGAACAAATCCATGTTTTTTCAGCCGCAAAATTTATCAACTTTTTTTTTTTTTTTTTAAATATGACACACTGCGAAAAGCCAACTTAATAAATGTATTATGGCAATTAATTTGGTAGCAGTTGCTTAGATATTAAATTGTGGACATAACTACGAATTTGTTCTAATGGTATCTCTGGTCACTGTTTTGCGAGCAAAGGCTGACACATGACACCGTTCTCCAGCCAATAGCTGTCAAGGTGAGTGAATTAACTTACGAAATGATATATTAGATCATGTTGCCACTGCACAGAAATCATGGGAGGTATAAAATTTTAAGTTCTGCAAAGTGTCAACCTTGATTCAAATTACTATACGATACAAACCCTCTAGCCTGCATTTCATGGTACCCAACAGAAAAATTACCCAAAGTTCCAAAGACAACTGTCAGATTCTGGCAAAATAATTTCACTTGCTCCTCCACTGCAAAGTTACAAAATCCATGTTAACTCAGCTTCATCGAGACCCCATTCCACCATCAAGAGAAGAACTGATAACTCAAGGACTAAAAAAACAATAAAGCACAGGGTGAGGATTCAGTCCTTGAACTTTGGCAACATTCAGGTAACATGGCAACTGATAAGCTGACATATCATAGGCAAGATTTAGGAAACTGAGAAAATTCCCAGTCCTTGGATGTCAGTGCCAGTTTACCTACTTAAAAAAAAAAAAAAAAAAAAAAAAAAAAAAAAAAAAAAAAAAAAAAAAAAAAAAAAAAAAGTGGCAGAATAAATTTGAACATTTCTCTTCACCTAGTTATCTTTAAGGTTCTATCGAAAATTATTAACACTAGATCAAAATAACCGTATCCACAATTGGGAGAAAGTCTGCGAGGATTCAGAAAATAACCATCATGTACCGAACAGATTGCCAATAGACCCTGACACCAACAAACAAATTCAGGGAAGAGTTTTCAGATGGCTTCAAAACAAAGACAGGAAGGAGATAGGTTTTCAACTCTATTTTCAATTGTACATCTCAGAGTCATGCCGTGAGCTGTGTAATGAACAGATCAAAAACAAGGTCAGACTGGGCTACAAAAATGTGAACCTTCAAACTGAGAAAGAAGCCTTCATGTAAACGATGATCAAAATGGAGAAGAAAATCAACCAAATGTGTCTACAACAAAATGTCAGTATCTATCAATATCAAGCTCAGGTATTATAGTCATCCATTCTGAGGCTTTATATGCTGCAGAATGTCTTGTGATGAATAAGAAAGGTCTGATTGAGAAGTTGGAAGTCAAAGAGAAAAATATATTGAGGAAAATATTTGTCCCAATCAAAAACGGTGAATACAAAAAAGTCACAACCACGAATAATTTGCAGACTTGGAAAATATTACACACAAGATTTGTAAAAGAACAAACAAGCCCAGCAAAAAGGACCATCTGAATAATTTGCTTTTTCTGAACATGAAAACCAAAGGGACCTGGTTCATTGTGATAGAAAGAAATCAGAATGAAAAGGAGATCAAATGTAAAGACATTCAAAAATGTCCCTCAAGAAGTCACTTCAAAAAACAACAGTTTTCAAGAATAGCTAAAGATTTAAAAATTTGGCAATACTGGACAAGTTTAAAAAAAAAAAAAAAAAGAGTAATACCAAATGAAATAATGGGGTCCATAGCTGGCAGAATGTAACAAAGCAGTTAATTAAAAATAAATAAAATTGTATATTAGATTGATAAAGACCATAATATTAGTAAATTAAAGGTTTAAGAGGAAAAGAAAAAGAATAGCAGATTTAATAAAGATTGTTTGCTCCGATATGTTTAAAAATATAGGATCTTTGAAAAAAGAAGTTAGTTTGGAGACTTGTTGATAAAAAAAGTCGAACGAGCAATATAAGATTAATCTAGCAGTGGATTAAGATTCAAAATAATAATAATAGTTGCATAATGAGAAGTTTGAACATAATATTAGCGGAGTGAAAATTCAATAGATCTTGAATAGAAAAGAACCTGAAAATTTTGGATCAAACTTAATTCAAAATTATTACAAACACGGTCGTTGTTGGTATGAGAGGATTTTAGACCAAGGAAACGAAAGGAAATAAATTACAAAGATTTCAATCCTAAATCTGTATAGTAAAATCTATTTATTTAACATCACAGTCGTAATAATAATGTGACAAGAAATGAATACAGAAAATAAAAGCATTAAACCCATACACTTGCTGTTCCATTTACGCAAACACATAATGACTCATGCACTACACATAAAACATGAACCTGTCAAACATTTTCAAAATAAGCACTATCAGCATGGTATCTGTTCGAGACGCTTCATATTTATTAATAAACTATTACCATTGCACATGATTCGGCATGAGATTACAGTGACTAGATAATACGGGTGATGTAGCAAAAGGATGTTTACGAAGTGTGCTGATGCAACTTCGTAAAAACGAACAGCAGTGGTAATGAAGCGGTCCACTCGCAGAAGCTTCATATTTTACTAGCAAGCGTTGATCGGTGTGAGCAGCAGAGAATATTTCGCAGTGCAACCATCGCGGCACCCTTTGTATGCAGTGCAGGTGTTTGGAGATGGGAAACGAGATAATGGGACCGCACATTCCTTCAGTGGGGGACAGTCCGCCCGTGGGAGCAGTGCGTCAAGTACAGAGTGGGTGTGTGCGTGCATGCATGGAAGAATAACACTATTAACTGATAATAAGTTCAGACAATTTTTTGTGTTTTGTTTTCATGCTAAAACCCTCGTTTTGAGGAGACCATTGCAACTGGCCAGTGAGACGCCATTCGAAAGAATAATCATCGAAGGTGTTCCAAAGCAAGTGCTCGTTCAGTGTTAAACACAGTGTGACGATTAAATTTTGTTTTGTGAGTGTTGCGCACAAAAATTCCAGAAGATCGGACAGCACTGACTTCAACAGAAACATCAACTAGATGGTAATTACACAATTTTTATTCCGCCAGAACAAACCAAGTCAAAGTGTGGCGCATTGTACCCGAAAGCGAAAACCTGTTGAGACTGGTGGAAACTTACCTGCAACATCCAAACTCTTCTTAGCTGCTTCAACTAATAAATGATCAGCAGCAAGCACTTCATCGGTAAGAAGTCGACCATAATCGATGGAACCTGAGGTGTCCAGATATCGTGTAGGAGGATTCGGAGGGGGTGGAGGTAATGCAGAAGGACGAGCCTCTCGAGTGATTGTTCTTCCAGTTATTGAATCAAGTCTCTGTAGGAGTTCTGGATCAGTCACACTAGATAATCCTCCCTGTCTGCGTACACACTCATCAGTTTGTGATGTTGTTTTGCGGAAACTTTTCTTCCTATCCACAGGAGGCGTGGCAGCCTTTCTATTGATCTCTTGTTTTTCTGGTGGATGTGTTTCAGGAACACATTGTTTATGTTTTCCATCAAGTTTAAGTTGTTTCAGCTCAACTACCTTGTTATACAAATTTTGTATCAGTTTGTCACGTGCGTAGTTTGCTGCAAACTGTCAAAGGAAATCAAATTAATAGCTATTTTAAATTACTATAATTAAATAGAAATTTAAATTTACTAATAAAATCTCAATTAATAACGGCAATAATGATAATAGGAAGACTTACAGGTTCCACAAATCTTCAAATTTATGGAATATATATTAAAAATAATCTACCGACTTCAAGTTTTCTGTAATAGGCAACTTTTACACTTCAGGTTTTCAAATAAAAGGATCTTATAAACAAAACAAAAAGTAACTTTACGACTGAGAATGTAGCAATAACAAAATTACTGAGAGCTATATGAGAAGAGGTGGTCAAGGAAACAGTTAAAGAACAAGGAATGACAATGAGGAACTGTAAAGGCGATAGTTAAGAGCACATGTCGCATATTAAATTGACTAGAATGTTCGTCACGCCAGAGAAAACTGCTATCAACCAAATTTAATGCAACTTTTTTTTTCATATGAATATAGTGTAATGTACCAGGAGCCAGAGAGTGAAACACGTGTGCGTAGGTTTTTTTTGTGCGTGCGGGGGGGGGGGGGGGAGGCTCAGTGGAGGCTACACTTGGGTCTGTGGGATGTCAGCCCTTGTATGTCGCCATTAGACGTGACAGATTGTAGAACAGTCCCGTGACAGCGACCACAACTCAGAATGGGGGCGGATGCGTAGCTAATCTTCAGTAAAAATAGTATAAAAGAAAAACTGTACCCAAGAATAAAGCGTGAAGCAGGGCGAAGAGTACAGCCAATTGGCACAATTGTTAATATTATTACTAACTGAGAGCAGTTTGTTGCATGTACGGGATAATCGGCAACAAGATCTTCCCTGATAATGTGGAGATGAGAAGACTGCCTCGAGAGGGGGTGGAACAGAAGCTTCTTCGTGGCAACGTGGATGAAAGGGTGGCACTTGCTTGGTTTCCTACCTAGAGGGGAGCCGTGCCAGCTGGACACTCAGCCACACCGGAGGGTGCCTCCGTTCTGTCACGGGGAGAGCTGATCAACCCACTGACTGCACAAATAGATTCGCCTGCACGGTAACCACCACTCAAAAAACAGAAACTTTCGCATCGTCGTTTTTTTTTTGCCCTAGTGAACACCCTGAGACAGATACTTCTTGCTCTCCAGAGAAAGCATCTGTACCCTTGTGTTCTAAAAAGAATATTAAACTTTGTAAAATGAGAAAATTCAAGTGCTCGAATAAATCATTAAGTCAGATTGTGAACCTTGTCTTCACTATGTCTCATCCAGTCATGTAATGTGTCACTTGGCTTGGTTAATAATTCAAGTTATTCAATAATTCACATTTAAATAATAATACCTTGGGATCTGGATGTCGCTTCCCTCAGAATAGGGAACACTTCAAAAGCAATATCTGGCACCCACCTGATATTTTTAAAATATTTAATACTGTTTGGAAATTAATAACAGAGAAGTTGCTCTCCTAACATCGGAGACACTTCAATACGGACAGCTTAAATGGTAAAACACCTTCTGAAATTATGGTCAGTGTGTGAGATGACATGAGCAACTACAAGTAAACTGTAAGGTAAAGAATTATCCTCAAATACTGTTTACTATAAAAATCATCATTTACTAGAGGTGACAATGGGATGTCATAAAAACCACAAATATGGCACTTTACAGTTTCCACCGTAAAGACCCTTGTTACAAGCAGAATATTATTACTTTTTAACTGCAAAAGAGCATTTACCATGGTGACAATTTCCCTACATTCCTACCTTTTCACTACATGAAACATCACTTTAAATTCTTTTACCATTTCAGATAAACTGTACAATACATTCCTCAATAATTTATTTAAATACCCTGGATCCCTCTCCTCCAAGTGAAAATGTTCTCACCTTTATGTCTGAATTCCAGTGTTAGTTTATAGTATCGGTCATTTCTTCCTTGAGCATAACATTCCTAATTTTTCTCCCAATGTCCATCAAGGCAATTTCATCAACAAATTCCTAATACACTCCCAGCACTCTCTTAACTTGCTTTCTGTCTTCCATCCACTCACAACCCAGCTCCTTTATCATACCAGATGTGGCTTGTATTCTACAGTAATTTTCACAAACAAATCTAGCTGCCCTCCTCTGAATTCCCTTCAACTCCTGCAAAACTGAAACCGGGAACAAGACGGAGGAAGAAATGAGAGAACATTTTGGGACAAAAATAAAGAATCATATTATGGAAGATACCTTGTAACCCACAAAACTTTAGTGAAATTCAAACTTTATTAAGGCTTAATGTCTTGCTGGACTACCAGGGTCATCAAGGATGTAGCCTATGGGAGTAAAATGAAGAAGTCATTTATTTGTCTGTGAACCATCAGGGTTTTGTAGATACATGTTTTCTGTTCGAGTAATGTGTAGCTTCAAAGCTGCAAAATGTGGATTAAAAACCGAAACCAGGGCTTGAATCAAATTTCAAACTGATATACTTTGTACAACATTATTTCCACTATGGCAGCACTTTAACAAGTTCAGGTAAATTGCTAGCTGGTGGTAAAGGTAAAAAAGGGTTTGAAGGTCACATTTATAGGTATAAGGAGAAGAAGTGAGTAACAATATTAATATTTTATAATGGATTGTTTGGATGGGCACTTAACAACAGCGTAAATTAACCATTTGGATAGGAGAATAACCACTACTTACCACAGTTGAAGACAGGGAGGGGTCAAAACAGACATACACATACAAAAACTCATTGAGCATTGAAATTTTCACATTTATGGTCCTCCATCAACAGGATGAGGTAAAATGTTAACATTAAACATGATATAAAATATTTTAAACATGATGAAACAATGATTAAACAATACTGGATTGAAATAAACTTTTAAATCTCTTCTCCACTAGATTCCTTACTTTATGAGATACAACTATACTATTATTGAAGTCAAGGCATTTTTAATAACCTTTTTCTTCATACTTCTTGTTATATATTCTCCACCTAAATTTTAGAAAAAGCTGGGAGTCAGAAGCCGTTCTTAAGTGTCCTTTGATTAAATGACCATAATACAATAACATTCACATCAGTAACGGCATATCTTAAATTCTTGATATGAGCCTGCAAAGACAGATTTAACTGCATACAATATTGATGGATTGAGAGCTTTAGGTAAGGATATTCATGTGAATTTCAAATGGTGGGCTATATCCAAGATAATTCAGATGAATTTGACAAGGGCGGGCAAGTTGATAGTGTGGCACCAGATCTTTCCAAGGCATTTGACAGAGTGAGCCATAAAATGATTTTTAAAACTGAAATCTACTGGATTGGGTGAAAAAGTTACTGCTGGGTAGAGGAATTCTTATAAGAAAGAAAGCAAAGTGTTAGACTAAAATATATATTATCAAAAGAGGTGGAAGTAAATATGGGAGAGCCATAGGGTAGTGTATTGGAACTGTTGCTGTTCATTATTCTAATGAATGATAGTGTTGATGAGTTACAGTCAGATTTTGGTTTTTTTTGCAGATGATATAATGGTATAAACACAAGAGAGGAAGAGACATGGCTTTTCGCCTCATCGATGTCGAGATCATTAGGGACTGGGAACAAGGAAAGGGAAGGAATTCGGCCATTGCCTTTTCTGAAGGAAGCATCATGGTATTCGCCTGGAGTGATTTGGGGAAACCACTTGAAAACCCAAAGCTAGCTATCCGGATGGGGATTCGAATCGCTGTCCTCCCGAATGTGAGAAAAGAGCATTAACCACTCACCCACCACACACAGTAGGAAGGGATGAAGGATTGCATCAAACCAGTCGAAAGACTAGCGACCAAAAAACAAAAAAAGTATACAATAGGATCAAAACAGATGAAGATAGTGAATAACTGCATGGTGACCTGGATAGAATATCTAAATGGGTAGGTCAGCAAGGAATGAATGCCAAGAAGTGTCAGCTTATTAGGTACACAGATTAAAAACTAAATGTTAATTATGATTATAGGGTGGGGTCAGAATTGCTGGTTGAAGTGTAAATATCTTGTCATAATGTTTGATGATAAACTCAACTGGGCAGAGTACATTGGGTAGATGATAGGAAAAGGTTACAAAATCCTTCATTTATTGGAGAGGGTGATGAGAGGATGTACCAGAGAAGTTAGGGAATTGGGTTACAAAACTTTGGCCAGACCATTGGTTGAATATGGTATAGCTTGTGATCCATATTTTGGTTATCAAATACAGGAATTGGAGGATGTGCAATGAAGAGAAGCTAGATTTGTTTGTGCAAATTATCACAGGACCCAGTCAGTAACTGTATGAAAAAAGAGCTGGATTGGGAGACATTGGAGGAAAGAGGAGGCTGAAGAGAGTGCTGGGAATGTACAGGGCTATGCCGGTCATGGTGTTTGGAGGGATATTGGTCAAAGAGTTAGGAAGGGGAAAGACAACCTACACCACAAGCTGGTGCACGATTTCTTGCATCAGGGAGTGGGAAAATTTTCTTTTGTTGGTAAGGGTGTTAGGTATTGGAACAAATTACCAAGTGAAGTAATAAATAATTTACCAAAAACTCTTTAAGGTTTTTAAAATTAAAATTTGAAAATCAGAAAAATAAATGGGAAAGGAATTTAACACTCCAATAATAAGAAGAAAATTTAAAAAAAGGGGGAGGGGGTTGTATTTAGATGTCTAGGGGAATTGCCACTAGAAGGTTAGCTCCATCACAATTAAAATTAATAATAATAATTGTTTTATCCACACGTTATTCCCTATGCGATTGGGCCTGTTGATATTACTAACTAGGAGAGGTCTTCAGTGTGGAGATCGTGATCATATAACGAATAAGTCTGATAAATAGTACACTCTCTCAGGTTTCTCACCCTAAAGCAATTCTGTCTGGTGGGCCTCCATTTAAGAGATATTGGGGGTTAAAAGTTGTATGTAAACATTGTATACCTACAGAGAAGACAATTAACTATCAGCGTCAGTTTGGCTGTGCTCATTAGGCTGCTGTATTCCTTGTAGTTGTTCCGGTTTCGATCCACAGATTGCTAACATTTTTTGTACTTTTTTTCTCATAGATATTTGCTTTTTCAACATTACAAATTTGTTTTGAAACAAATTCACCACTTTTTTTACTTTCCTGTGAGGAATACGCAAATGTTCCAAATTGGGAATCTAAAAAACTGTAACCTCTTAATTTTACTGTCAGTGCAACTTCACAACACAAACTTTTACACATATTGTCTTTGGTTGTACTTACAAGTAAAGAAGAAACTGTGTACATGTAGCATAACATAATGAAAGCCTTCTACTACTTGGGAGAATGCAGCAAATAAAGCTTATAGCAGTTAAGTTAGACTGTATAAAGTTATGTATGGTATAAATGTAGTGTTAGCACTAAACAGATCTTAACAGTAAATTTCAGGTCAAAAGACCAATTTAAAGAAAAGATATACTTATTTAAATATATATTACTTTTAAACAATAATTTTATAACTAAATTCGGATATCTAAGAGAAATTCTTCACCCTGCAGTTCTAAATCATGAATCAAACAATGAGAGAATATATAAATTACAAAAAGCCTATAGAATCACCTGCAACATATACACCAAAAAATCAATATCGCAAAATGCAAAGTTAACACACTATAACAGAGAAATCAAACTGGAGGCATTATATGCAATGGAAACTTTGATTATTGGGGTAGGTCACTGAAGATATTGGAAAGCAAGCAAGAAAAACTTTGAGGAAAATCTTTGGCCCAGTTTGTACAGGAGTAGTTTGGATGAAAAGAAAAACACACTAACTATATCAGCGTTCGGAAAACATTTCAGACACATTCAGAAAAAGACTAATTAAATTCTATGGCCATATTATCAGAATGAACAACAACAAACTAATCAAAAGAATTCTCAACGTGGACATTTCAATGAAAAAAATGACTAATTGTAATTGAAAAGGATTTCCAGGGAATTAGAATTACAGTACAGATGCAGATTTAGTAGCAAAGTCAATAACCACGAATTTGCCAACAAATACTACATTACATGAAGAAACACCTGGACGGACGAACACAACAAAGAGCTTGGAGAGAAGATGAAGAGATTTTGAGAAAAGAAGAAAACACATCTGCTAAATAAGTTCATTCGTGGTCCTCAGTTGGGCTTAGCGATGGAAGAAAAATATTGTTACATATGACGAGTTCAGGATCTAAAGAAAGGAAAATAGATACAAAACAATTAAAAGATAGCAAAAAACAAATATTTATTGAATGTTTCTTGGGAAACAAAACGAGTAATATTATCATTTATACACAATATTTTGGCGACATAAATCTCCGTCGCCATCTTCAGGTGTAGTCATAAAACTTGAAGCTTGCCTAGAGCAAGTTGTTTAAAAACTGGCATGACAACAGACGTTACATTGCCTAGCAGCATTTCAGACTTGTACTCTGTGGGTGTCTAATGAAAACACAGAGCGTTGCTGACGAGCAGCCTCAGTAACAGATATCCACACATCACTTACTTGGAAACCATAATCCCGGTTAACCAGGTCAGACGTGAGGCGAATCTCAAACACTTCTGTAATGACAATGACCCCGAAGCCTCTTGCATGTGCCAGCACCTTAGCTGATTTTAAATCGAATCTATGTGTGGCGAAACAGTATTAAGCCAGGTATATTATTTGTAAAGCTGAAGTCGCCACGAAACATTGTTGTGAGCGGAGGCACGGGGGGGCAAAAAAATAATTGTTGGGTGAGTCTGAGACTAGCCACTGAGAGTCTGTCTGTAGCTGGCTGCTGCAGGAGTCGGGTCAAGGTCACAGTGCACCCTGTATAATTGTATATTGGATCTAAAAGCATTAAAATGTCCGCTGATCACATTACGGAATGCCAAGCTAGCAGTAGTGAGAAGTGGTGACACAGTGTGTAGACTCAATAGACAGAAGCGTGGTCAGAACCTGCATTCAGAGGAAATGAAGTACTGTATAGCCTTATTTATGTTCAAGATGAACAAGTATAATTAGTAGTGGTGGTTGGGATAGATGTATGTGCTTGATAATAAATCAGATGTGAACTTAAAAGTGACCAGCGAACTGACTTAGTAGAGAAATCGAACCGGCAAGCCTGAACAGTATCAACACAAACATCCACTTCATTATGGAGGTGGAAAAGGTAGGCCGCCTGCCCTTTTAGACATTCTTATTGAAAAGAAATCTGATGGAACTTTAAGACACACTGTGTACAGAAAGCCAGCACACTCGGTCCTGTACCTTAAAGCGTGTAGTAATCACCATCCAGCACATCGCAAGACAGTACTCACTACTCTTGTCCACAGGGTGCGAGCAATATGTGATGGTGACAGCCTACCTGGTGAGTTGAAACATCTACGTCATACCTTCAGACAGAACGAGTACAGTGAACACCACATACAACTGGCATTCCTGGTAATAAAACGCAGGCCTAATTACTGTCATAATGTTTCACACGATCACTTAGCCTTCTTACCATACTCTGGCACCACAACATTGAGGGTAGGAACCGTTCTAGCAAGAAATGACATTAAGACCATTTTCCTACCACCTCCAAAACTAAGGAACATTTTGCGTTCTACAAAGGCTGACCTTGTCGTTCGTACATGGGGAGTTTATTCCATCCCATGTGAGTGCGGAAAAAAAGTAAATCAGCTAGATAGTATGGTGTGTTAAAGTTGTTGGGAACATGCCCGACATGTTCGCCTGAGGCAAAAGCACAAACCTGCAGTGGCAGAACATGGTTTGGAACAAGAACATGGTTTCAATTTCGAATCAACTAAGGTGCTGGCACATGCAAGAACAGGGTGGTCACAAGGTAATAATTTAAAAGTTCCCTGATATTTCCAGGTTTTCCAGAAAAAATTTGCCATATTTTTCCCTGATTTAGAAAGTTTACTTGCATGATTAAGATATTTAAAGTTTTAATTAGATTTTGATTGTAAACAATTAAATCTGGTATAAAACTAAAAAAATTAGAAAAAGAAACATGTTTAAGAATGTTTATTTGAAAATTTTTAACTAATTTAGTAATCTTATGAAGCATATTTAAAAATGAGTAGCACAAAAATAAGATAATGACTAATATGAACTAGAACAATTTAGTAATCTTTCAATATTTGGTAGATAAAATAATTGAAGATTTTTAAATTGTTCATCAGTAACTTGACTCAGTCAAAAGCTTAGCTTTTTTATGCCTTTCATCATTTGCTACACTTTTCTTTCCAAATCTTCTGGTTCAGTTATTGTAACTTCTTTTGTTCCATCTTCAATTTCTTCTGTTGCCAAGTTAAAACTTACGCGTAAGTTACCGAGAGTCTACGCAAGATAGCATGAACACGAGTTTGTAGAAACCATGCAATCGTGTAGGCTCACCTTGCGTTGTTGCTTGGGTGTGCCGCTCGCTTTGGCAGTGGTTTATTTGGTGCATGTCAAAGGCACGAGCACGATGTTTATACTATAGCATCAATTCAGCATTTGAAAGAGCTCTGAATGACACAAAACTTTATAAATCCCTATTTAGACCTCTGGTTAGTATTTACATGATCTTACGTATTATTTTCTTCCTGCTTTAATTCGCCTCATATCATTAATATGAAAAAGTTATAAAGCCATATAATTATCGCTATTCACATTTTTGCTGGCATTGGTATCTTGAATCTAGGCTTTTGTTTTGATATTATAGGTTCAATTTTTCTCAAAAGAAGTTCAAAACCAGGACTTCGAAGATTCTCCACAAATTCAATATTTTTGGAACATCTGTTTCACACTTTGCTTGAAATTGTAAAACTGTTTAGTGAAACATAAAAACATCTTTATAAACTTACTACTCTACGATTGCTGTTTTATTCACTAAAAAATATAAATTCTGAGTTTACATGTAGTACTATAATTCTGATTTAAATGTCATCCACCTTTTTTTAAAATATAATTTCGAATGCTGAGTTCCAGAGAGAGTTCATGTCAGCGCTTGCGTACGAACATCTCGTCATCCTATCTCGATGAGGCGCAAGACGAGATGCAAGTTGCTAGTGTAAATGTGGCATTTGTTAACTATTTTATGTAAAAAATATATAAGCTGAATTATTTAATGCAAAAGTTCAATATTAAAATAAATTATCAAAAAATTTCCAAATTTTGGGTTGTTGCAATTAAAATTCCCTGATAATTTTTCAGGGTGGCCACAGGGTAATGATTTAAAAATTCCCTGATATTTCCAGGTTTTCCAGAGAAATTTGCTATACTTTTCCCCGATTTAGAAACTTTATTTGCATGGTTAAGATATTTAAAGTTTAAATTATATTTTGATTCTAAATAATTAAATCTGGTATAAAACTCAAAAAATTAGAAAAATAAACATGTTTATTTGAAAATTTTATAACTAATTTAGTAATCTTATGAAGCATAGTAAAAAATGAGTAGCACAAAAATAAGATAAGTCAAATGACTAATATGAACTAGAACAAATTAGTTATCTTTCAATATTTGGTGGATAAAATAATTGAAGATTTTTAAATTGTTCATCAGTAACTTGACTCAGTCAACAGCTTAGCTTTTTTATGCCTTTTTTCATTTGCTTCACTTTTCTTTTCAAATCTTCTGGTTCAGTTATTGTAGCTTTTTTTGTTCCATTTTCAATTTCTTCTATTGCCGAGCTAACACTTTCGAGTAAGTTTCCGCGAGTCTACGCAAGATAGCATGAACACGAGTTTGTATAAACCATGCAATCGTGTTGGTTCACTTTGTGTGGTTGCTTGCCTATGCCGCTCGCCTTGGCAGCGGTTTATTTGGAGCAAGTCAAAGGCACGAGCACGATGTTTATACTATCACATCGATTCAGCATTTGAAAGAGCTCTGAATGACGCAAAACTTTATAAATCCTACCTATTTAGGATCTTACGTATTATTTTGTTCCTGCTTTAATTCGCCTTATATCATTAATACAAAAAAGTTATAAAGCCATATAATTATCGCTATTCACATTTTTGCTGGCATTGGTATATTGAATCTAGGCTTTTGTTTTGATATTAAAGGTTCAATTTTTCTCAGAAGAAGTTCAAAACCAGCTTGTGACATTCTACAGGACTTTGAAGACTCCCCACAAATTCAATATTTTTGGAACATCTGTTTCACACTTTGCTTGAAATTGTAGAACTGTTTAGTGAAACATAAAAACATCTTTATATTCTTACTCCTCTACAATTGCTGTTTTATTCAGTAAAAAATGTAACTTCTGAGTCTACTTGATTTAAATGCCATCCACATTTTTTTTTCTTAATATAATTTCAAATGCTGAGTTCCAGAGAGAGTTCATGTTAGCGCTCGCGCACGAACATCTCGTTGTCGTATCTCGATGAGGCACAAGACGAGATGCAAGTTGCTAGTGTAAATGCGGTATTTGTTGGCTATTTTATGTCAAAAATATATAAGCTGAATTATTTAATGCAAAAGTTCAATATTAAAATAAATTATCAAAAAATTATCAAATTTTGGGTTGTTGCAATTAAAATTCCCTGATAATTTTTTAAATTACTTGTATTCCCTGATATTTCCATGATATTTCAAGGTGGCCTTAAATTCCCTGATAATTCCATATTTTCCAGGTTTTCCAGGTCTGTGGCCACCCTGTTTTTGAAATTACTTGGATTCCCTGATATTTCAAGGTTGATTTAAATTCCCTGATAATTCCATATTTTCCAGGTTTCCCAGGTCTGTGGCCAGCCTGAAGAATCTTCTGAGACATCGTCATAACAGAAGTGGTTGAAATTTGCCTCAATTCTGATCTGGTTAAGCAGGATTGTAGTTTCCAACTTATTGATGTGTGGATACCTGTTACTGAGGCTGTTAGGCAACAAAGCTCTGCGTTTTGCAGTCCGTGGGGATCTAGGCAACGTAACAATGTCTGTCATTGGCATGCCAATTTTTAAACAATGTGCTCTACACAAAACTTCAAATGTTATGACTTGAATGGCAAGGGAGATTTATGTCATTGAAATATTGTGTATAAACAATAATTTTACTCAATTTGTTTCCACAGAAACACTCATAAATAAACAATGCCAAGAAAAACTGTGTTGAATAATTGTTTATTCAATGAAAAAGAAAATTTTAGTTGTTATGACAGATGGGAGAAATACGATTCTAAGTGATTCTTATTTAGAGAGACTTCAAAAGCGGATTACTAAATAAATGAAAGAGAATTTAAAATTAGTAAAAATAGTGAGAGTGCCATGTACAGTCGGGGACACAATTCGCGAGACCCCTCGCCTATCGATTATGCTTCGTTCTAGACACGAATACCGCATGGGACAGCAAAATTCGTGATAAAATAGACCTCTCATACCAAACACTTTTTCCAACACTAAAAAAAAAATGAGCCCAAGCAGCAAGAAACTCGCAGAGCTCAGAGGCAAAGTTCGGAGTTCTACTGTAAAAATAATCACGAATATCACCATTTTAGTCATATTAATTATTGAAATAACCAAATCGATTGATTATAGAGAGATAACACTTTTTTTCGTAATTTTGATTACTGTTGCGTATTTTTTTTCTCGAATAAACAGTTAACAATTCGCTATCAAACGCAATAATATAGCGAATACCGAAAAGAATCACTAAATTATGCACGGAAAACCAATAAAAGAGTTTGAATTGACTTAGTTAGACTTTCTAGCGCTGCAGCGTTATAGAACAGTGTGTGACAAATACACACTAAGGTTATGGGTAAGTAGAAAGAGCATTTATGAAAGAACTCTAATAGTAAACTAAGCCACGAAATATAAATAAACTGTATCCAGAAAATTAAATTGTCCTGAATATTAACACCCTAATTTTGTTTTCATAATACCATATTTCGAAGGTAAGCTATACTTGAAAGCAGTAGCAACAGTTTTAGTAGTAATAACAATAATTAAGAACAGTAAATAAATAAATCTGTCTGCAATGTGAATTAGCGGTTCCCCATTTTAAACCTGGAAGATGGAAGTAGGAAAACTTTCATCTCTTTCTTTGTTTCTAACTAACACTGATACTTCTATAAAATTTTCTGTCAAGCTTTATTTCCTGCCTTCCAAGCCCGATTGGTTATAGGTAACACTGTTGCCTGACATACGGGAGGACGCGAATTCAAACCTCGTCGGGGATCCAATTTCAGTATACCATGATTTGCGTAAATCTCTCCAGCTGAACTTCAGGAAATTTCTTTTAAAATAGCAGTGGTTGAAATTCTTACCCGATCCTAGTTTCCAATACTATCAGGATTCATATCACATTGGTGTCGAAGATATGAAAAAGAAAAAAATATGGTGGGTATGTGGTATCCGGCTTTCGGGAGGTCGTGGGTTCGAATCTCCATTTAGCCATCCAGGTAAGCGTTTTGGATGGTTTCCCCAAATCACTCCAGGCGAATGCCGGGAATGTTCCTTCAAAAGACCGAGGCCGAATTCCACGCCATTACTTGTTCCCAGTCCTTTCCTGTCTCTAATGACCTCGATTAGATGTAAAGCTAAAAGCAAAAAATAATTTCTAAAATAAAAATAATTTCATCTCTGTGGTGTATTTTGGACCTTTTCCTTGTTGGATTTATCTTATTCAACAGCCAAACATGGTAGCGAAGGGACTAGAGTACTATTTGCACATGTGGAGAGTCTCTAGTTCGGTGTTGTTTTAGGGCTGGTCGACGTCAAAATCATTATAGAGGAAAAAGGACTGGGGGCGTGTTTTGGGAAGGAATGCAGCCATGGAAATTCCAAAGAATCATCTCAGCACTCACGGAGTGATTTTGATTAATCATGAAATATCGAAATAGGGATGGCATGAGCGCTACCAGGACTCTCGGTCACTGGTGTGATTCCGGCCAAGGGCATGAGTCTTAAAACAGGTGTTGTTGTGTGTCTTGTGTCGACTTTCAATTGTATGAGCAAAAAGCATTTGGAAATACATCAGTACACAGGATAAAGACACAAAACGGCTAAGTCTGATGAAAGGATATCGGGAGGAATGTCATTAAAAATTTAAAGATAATTTTATTGAACCAAAAGGCAATTGGCCACCTTCAAAAATATCTCACAGGACCACCTCATCTCACAAAAAATATTCTTTGTTTGGTGCCAACTAGTAACATGGCTAAGTTCTAAAATCGTATAAGGATAAAAATTTTGGAAATTAGGCGTACTGTAGTGAAGCTCTTTAGTGCACATTGGAGGGGTATTTAATTTCAGTTGAGTGTATAGGATTTAATCTCCTTAAGATTATGTGTGGTTATTTCGCAAGAAGAAAATCTTCCTGCTTGCACAGTTCAGACGCAAGGAGGAAGTAACCGATCTAACCAACGTTTCGAGGAAGTGTTTATTTACCAGTGGCCCTAAATAAGTGAAGAACTATTGTTCAGTAGAATTAGCTCTAATAAGATTTGTGAATATGACCATAAGTAATTGAAATATGCCCATTTTCGAATTACGAACACCTACAAATACAGTGAAAGTCAAAATACCATGGTGACTCCCAAAGTGAGAAGAATTATTGCGCCGGTTCTAATTCCCGTTGGCTATCAGATTTCGTTTTTCCATGTTTTCTCAAAACCTTTGCAGATTAATGCCAGGATAATTCTTCTGGAAGGCATTGATCAACTTATGCGTGTTCTTTGTTCATAGTTCTCTCCTATATTTATTTACCTCGACAGTAACGAGGCGTTTAGCCCTAATTATTAAGAGTAGTTAATGCCTAAAAAAGAAGAACTGATGTGCAGTTTTCGGAGGTGAAATTTTAATTCCAAAATATTGTAAGCTATAAATTTTAAAAATACAGAAGTTATTATTATTATTATTTGTATTGACAGGTGTGGTTTTCAATCGTCGTTCATAAAAATCACAGCAAAATTTGAACTCTTTTTTCGGATATTTTTAAAAATATTATCTTTATTATGCGGGATTAGGAGCAATAAACGATTCTTGTTTAATTTTTCTGCAGTACATCACAGTGGCTAGTATTTTAAAGTTATTCACACATCGAGACTAGATAATTCCTTGCAGTTATTTTGTAAACGAATCTAATCCAGCAGTAGTCTTGTCAAACTTTTACAATTATAAAATTTTATTTTGGTACTGCTTTGTCTGGCCTCTAATGAAGGAAAATGTAGTTTCATCTCCATGGTAGATAATTCCAAAGTCACAATAGAAGGAAATACGCATCGTTTCCTGCCAGAAGACTTATCTCATTTTGATGTGTGAATAACTTTTACATACTAGCAACTGTGACGTGCTGCAGAAAAATTAAACAAGAATCATTTATTACCCCTAATCCTGACTAATAAAGACAATATTTTTAAAAATACCCAAAATAAAGGTTCAGATCTCGCTGTGATAATAACATACTGATCTGTAGTTTTATGAACGACGATTGAGAACCATGCCTTTGATATATGCGTCAAATACCTGTCGAGAGAAAAAAAAAAAAAAAATTAAAAAAATCAAAAATAACTTCTGTATATTTAAAAAAATTATTTTATAGTATTTTGGAATTAAAATTTCACATCCGAAAACTGCTTCTTTTTTATGCATTAACCATTTTTAATAATTAGGGCTAAATGCCTCGTTACTGTCAAGGTAAATAAATATAAGAGAAAACTGTGAACAAAGATCATGAAACAAGTTGATCAATGCCTTCCAGAAGAATCATCCTGGCATTAATCTGCAAAGGTTTTGAGAAAACATGGAAAAACGAAATCTGATAGCCAACGGAAATTAGAACCAACGCAATAATTCTTCTCACTTTGGAAGCCACCATGGTATTTTCTACAAGCAAGAATGGTCTTGGATAGAGACCGCTGTCAGTCTTCCAGTTAATGACGTTGGCTAATTCCATATGCAGTGGAGCTTTTAAAATTCTTATGCCTGCATTCTTAACAAAAAGGATGATTGCTTTTCAACTGGAATAAGCTGGATTTGTAAAAGAAAAATGATGTTATCTTCAAAAAAACCAATTGAAAGGTTACATATGTGGTTATAAAAGTGGGCGCATTATGGTTGTTTCCGGGTTCATGAGAAACAATGTGATTAAGATCTGACATCTTTAGTTGATCAAATATTTGTGCATCTACTAGGCTGCAAAAATAGATATATTGAAAAAAGATTCATGGCCGAGTCAGTCTGTAATTATTGTTCCTATATATCTACATGTTACAGTCAATTAAAAAAACTGGGCGTAGTGGACGAGCGAAAATGTTCTGGCCTGGCATTCGATCGGATGCGGGTTCAAATCCCCTTTTAGCCATCCAGATTTGGATTTTCTACGATTATTCCATATCACTGCAAGCGAACGTCGGGATAGTTCGATCAAAAAGCACATATTCCCGTCTCCCATTACCTCGAAGTCGTGAAGTCAAGCTGGAAACAAATTAAAAAAGTTCAGAAAGCCCTGGTTCCTCGAGGATAAACTGTTCCACTCCTGTAAAATTCTTTCGTCTGTTAACTGTGTGAGACAACAGCCTCAGTTAGCAATATAAGCAAGTTAGTTGAACGAGGAAGAGGAAAATCGCATGGATGAAATGTCTGATATTTCCTTATTCTGTGGGCCTACGGAATTATCGTCCATGTTAGGAAACCACGACCGCAGACACATTCACAAATTACTTCACTGGAGTTCCGACCAAGATACTTAAGCTGGCGCTAGCAGTGTAGGGGATACAACACTGTCTTTGCATTATCAAGGCCTCCTGCCTTATTCCGTATATCCCTTCCAAACCATTACCCTTTCGGATATGTGCAATGCACCCTCCACCACACAAACAATAAAGGTCACCGATTCGAGTGTTTCTGCACATATGGTTGCTTTTGAATGAGTGTAGTGTTCGTCTTATAATAACTTCACAATAGAGAGCCACATTAGCTCACCAAAAGCTGACACAGTAGTCAGCAGGTTAAATGGTCAAAGGCACCGAAGGTCATAAAATATTTAGATCATCAGATTGAGGCAGGTAATTTTTTCTTCTTCTTTTTTAAATAGGTCCATTATTACGGAATATTGATTTATTCATTTTGTAATTAAATAGTGCAAGAAGAACATTACAAGATGCAATAAGGGTATGCTGAAGTCAAAATCCTGTTACTTTCGGCAGATGACTTTCACTGTATTTGTAGGTGTTCGTAATTCGAAAATGGGAATATTTCGAGTACGGATGGTCATATTCACAAATCTTATTAGAGCTAATTCTACTGAACAATAGTTCTTCACTTATTTAGGGCCACTGGTAAATAAACACTTCCTCGAAACGTTGGTTAGATCGGTTACTTCCTCCTTGCGTCTGAACTGTGCAAGCAGGAAGATTTTCTTCTTGCGAAATAACCACACATAATCTTAAGGAGATTAAATCCTATACACTCAACTGAAATTAAATACCCCTCCAATGTGCACTAAAGAGCTTCACTACAGTACGCCTAATTTCCAAAATTTTTATCCTTATACGATTTTAGAACTTAGCCATGTTACTAGTTGGCACCAAACAAAGAATATTTTTTTGTGAGATGAGGTGGTCCTGTGAGATATTTTTGAAGGCTGCCAATTAATTGCCTTTTGGTTCAATAAAATTATCTTTAAATTTTTAATGACATTCCTCCCGATAGCCTTTCATCAGACTTAGCCGTTTTGTGTCTTTATCCTGTGTACTGATGTATTTCCAAGTTGTTGTTGTTGTTGTTGTTGTTGTTGTTTTTGGTGCTTTAGGGCACGTCGACGACTTGGTCATTAGCGCCCTAACTCAAACACAGAATGACAATGTGGGATAAAATTAGCTACCGTCTGCATGGCCGACTGTAAATGGGTCGGCCACACAGACAGAATAATAAAATACAAAAGCACTGACTAAAATACAGCCTACATGGCCGACTGTAAAGAGGTGCCATGCAGACAGCAGGTTTAAGTAAAACATTGAAACAATTACTGTGAAATAAGTAAACTATCTAATAACACTGGCTGGTTGGCTGTAAAAGGGCCGACCAGCTTACACAAACACTAAAAATACAGTCTGAATGGCTGTAAGGGGGCCATCCAGTTGTAAAATGTCGATCTTAAAAAACAAAAATTAAAAACCGAATAAGTCAATACATGGATTGGTGGTTGTAGACGGACCACCAAACCATTCTAAAAACTAGGTCGATCTACCCAAAATTTTTGGGATAAGACCGGCCATATTACAAAATTTTAAAACCTTCACCACATTGTCATTATTTAAAATTACGGGCAGATCGTTAGCTAGGCCAACGTCTGCCCTTATGTTTAAAAACTTTACAGTCAGTTAAAATGTGGTGCACCGTCAGAGGTACGCCACAAGCATCACATTCCGGAGGGTCCTCTCGGCGGAGAAGGAAACCATGAGTCAGAGGACAGTGCCCTATACGGAGGCGAGTAAGGAGAACTTCATCCCTCCTCGCCCGCTGGAAGGAGCTGCTCCACGGCTGAACGGTCGGTTTGACCTGCCGGAGCTTATTATGCTCGACTTCCAGCCACTGCCTCTGCCACATATCAAAAACGTTTCTTTTTACCACCGAGGCAAGGTCTGACTTCGGGACCGGAGCGAAGTCGATTCTGACCTTATCGCAGGCTAACCGGGCAGCTTCATCGGCTGCCTCATTCCCCCTGATTCCCACATGGCCAGGTACCCAGCAGAATAACACCTCCATTCCGTGAGACTGCAGGGAAAGGAGGGTGTCCTGGATATCCTGGACTAGTCGATCTGCTGGGTACATATTTACTAAAGCCTGAATACAGCTGAGGGAATCACAGCATATGATGAACCTCTTATCGCGGACTACTTTCATATGCTGGAGCGACTTTAACACAGCGTAACACTCGGCGGTGTAAACGCTGCATCTACCATCAAGTTTGTATGTGTAAGTTGCTCGAGGGAACACTACAGAGCATCATACTCTATTAGCCTGCTTAGACACGTCCGTATATACCGGGGTGAATGTGTGATACTGTTTTAGGATATCGGTAAAAACACTAATAAAGCGGGCAGCTCACAACCATATTCTTCTAAAAATAGCCTTTGTACGGTGGCTGAACGGTTTAGTCGCTCTACAGAGATTGGCATATAGCCGTTCGAAGTTCGGTCGCATCACTACGTTGTGCACGGGACTACCAGGAGTTGTGGCAATATGTACATAGTGTCGCACCATGAGGAGATGCCGCCGGGTGGAAAGCGGCGGCTCGCCAGACTCCACGCAAATGCTCGGTACCGGGCTAGTGCGATAGGCACCCGTGGCGAGCCGAATTCCTGCATGGTGGACACTATCCAGTATCCGAAGATAGCTATCCCGTGCCGAACCGTAGACAGTGCAACCGTACTCCAACCGCGACCGTACAAAGGCTCTATAAAACTGTAGCAGGCAGGAGCGGTCAGCGCCCCATGACCTGCCACAAAGACATTTTAAAATATTCAGAACTTTCAAGGCCCTGGCTTTCACATCTTTAAGATGAGGCAGCCAGCTGAGCCTTGTGTCTAGGATAAGGCCCAGAAACCGAACTGTATCAGTAAAAGTTAAAACGGTGTTCCTCAAGGTAAGGTGGGGCTGTGGTAAAAGACTTCTATTACGAGTAAAAAGTACACACCGGGTTTTCTCAGCAGAGAAACGAAAACCGGTGTGTACTGACCATTCATCCAGCCTGTTCAACGCGAGCTGCAACTGCCGCTCAGCGCTTCTCAGGCTGGAAGATGCAATAAAAATTAAAAAGTCATCCACATATAAGGCTCATTCCACGCCAAATCACCTAGTGCCATGTGCACTTAGGTCTCAGATTTTTTTCATATTTTTTCAGTGTATAGATACTTAAGAGATAAAACCATAGTAATTTTTTCAATTTTTTATCTCAAAAATTGGCTTCAGGAAAAATATTTGAAATTTCCACATTTCAAGCGATTGTTCCCATGATTGTGTTGGCATCAAATTGCATAAAATGTTGTAACTCATTTATTTTTTGAACAACATACATCATTTTGGTATCAAATTAAAGCTAATGATTGATACTTTCTAATTAAGTAATAACATTTGCAAAAAAAATTGCTAGAAAAAATTATGGGTGCCCTCAAAGTGAAAATTTTGATTTTTAAAAGTGTTGCAATAAATTTCCAATAACAGGCAAGTACCAGCAGACACATACTTTAAATTTGATCAGTAGCTCTATATCAATATGTGTTTTCAGCTGTAAAAAAATTAAAAGGGTGTTTTTTGTGGTTGTTAAATAATGCAAGTTTGTTGTTCTCTGCTATTTAGCGGTGATTATGATTTCTTAGCTGCTACTAGACCTTTAAAAAAGGGTTGAATTTTAGAAACAAGGTGAAACAATTTGATATTTTGGGAACTTATGAATAGACCAATAAACCTATGCCAAGCTATTAATTGTTTAACCACTTTATAAAATGAAACTTTTAATTCAAATGCATTGTGCACTCCAAGAAGAATTATTTTGAATGTGAAACATGAAGTTTACAATAAAATATCATGTAACAGGTTAACTCAATGGATCAACATACAAAAGAATATTTAAAATATTAAAGAATTTCATTTTAACATTTAATGCCTGTTATATGGGTGCTGATTTATAAAATGTTCTTAACTGATTCTACAATTAATTGTTGAATATCTTTTTCCAGGACATATGTTCTGCCTGATGCTGAAGTTGATGCAGGCACTGGTACTTCTTGTATAATGTTTTCAAAAGGTACCCAACAGCTGTCACTTGGTGTTGGCCATATAAATGTTTTGGAAGGTCTACAAGGGTGCATAAATCGAATTTTTGCATCTCTCACATTCAAAGAACATTGTTGCACTTTCCCTATCCACCATTTTTCTCCATAAATAACTGCATAAAATTTTTCTGGCACTATATCAATAAGATATTCTTTATTTTCACTACCAACAGAAGTTTTAAAAGATGTTTGAGATGATGAAACTCGTTTTACTAAAATAATTGTCTTATTCATTTGTTTCATAGTCACTGTCTGATGAAATGTTAATATTCTCATAAGTTTCAGTATTATTTGCTATAACTGATTTTCTACAAGATATGCACAACTTTTTGCCAGGTACTAATTCAATACCATGGTACTTCTTTCAAAATGATAAAGAAATTGATCTTAGCCCTTTTCTGACATTTTGTTTATGCCTTCTAAAAGGATCACAACATATTCTCGGCCTGTTCTCAAAAGTTGACAAAAACTTTTTTTAAATGATCATGCCACATGAATTATAAGTCCAAACATTTTGTTTTAAGCCTGATCAGTTCTATATCAGTTGGTTTACAGTCACAAATACTTACAGTCTTTTTTGGCTTCTGTGGCAAACTAGTTGTTTCTTGAAATTGTAAACAAATTGAACACTGCATTTTATCAAAACTTAAACTGAAATATAATACACTTTTAAATGATACAGTTCATTAAAAGGATTAGGGATTTACAGTACTACATGAATACTATGATTTCATACTGATAATTAATCACTACTATAGCATTAACCCAATATTTCTATACAGCTGAACACTAACTGAGACAGGGCAGATGCTTTGTTTTACCTCTTCACCTAACATGTTTTAACAAGTTACAACACATTGAAATATGTTTCAGCAAGTTAGAACACATTGAAATATGTTTCAGCAAGTTAGAACAGGTTGAAATATGTTTCAACAAGTTACAACAGGTTGAAAAATGTTTGCACTTGCAATGAAATTTAGGGTAAGGAGGGGGAAATTCTATTTTTAGAACTCGTCATGTCACCAAGTAGAGCTTACTTCTGGAAATAAACAGACAGTAATGGCAATGATAATCATAATTTTCGAAAAGACATATCGAGATAGATATTAAGATACTTCTTGAAAGAATTACCAGTGTCTGCATCAATGTTAATTTCAGGAAGAACATTTCTGAAGAAAATAAAGGCTGCAAATCAATCACAAACTTTTTATAAATCAGCACCCATACAACATGTATTAAATATTAAAATGTAATTCTTTAATATTTTAAATTTTCACTTGCATATTGATCCTTTGGAACATCATCTGTTACATGATATTTTATTCTAAACTTCATGTTTCACATTCAAAGTAATTTTTCTGGAAGTGTACAGTGCAATGAATTAAAAGTTTTATGTTATAAAGTGGTTATACAATTAATAGCTTAGCATAGGTTAATTTGTTTATTCACATGTTCTCTAAATATCAAAATGTTTCACCTTGTTTCTAAAATTCAGCCCTTTTTTAAAGGTCTAGTAGCAGCTAAAAAATCATAATCACCGCTAAATAGCAGAGAACAACAAACTAGCATTATTTAACAACCACAAAAAAACACCCTTTTAATTTTTTTACAGCTGAAAACACATATTGATATAGAGCTACTGATCAAATTTAAAGTATGTGTCTGCTGATACTTGCCTGTTATTGCAAATTTATTGCAACACTTAAAAATCAAAATTTTCACTTTGAGGGCTCCCATAATTTTTTCTAGCAATTTTTTTGCAAATATTATTACTTAATTAGAAAGTATCAATCATTAGCTTTAATTTGATACCAAAATGATGTATGTTGTTCAAAAAATAAATGAGTTACAACATTTTATGCAATTTGATGCCAACACAATCATGGGAACAATCGCTTGAAATGTGGAAATTTCAAATATTTTTCCTGAAGCCAATTTTTGAGATAAAAAATTGAAAAAATTCCTATAGTCATATCTCTTAGGTATCTATACACATAAAAAATATGAACAAAATCTGAGTCCTAAGAGCACATTGAATATTTTATTTTGGGTGATTTGGCATGGAATGAGCCATAAGGAGTACCGTATGGGACTCCTCATTGTGGCTGCAATACTATTAATTGCAATTGCAAACAATGTAACACTTAAAACTGACCCCTGAGGGACACCGTTTTCCTGAATAAAAAGATCTGGCACTTTGCTACCAACTCTGTACCGGAAGCAACGTCGTGATAAAAAAGATTTTAAAAAGCGGGGAAGTTTTCCCCTAAAACCCCATTCATGTAGTTGTTTTAAAATAATGTGTCGCCAGGTAGTATCGTATGCTTTCTCGATATCGAAAAAGACACCTACGAGGTGTTGGCTGTGGAGGAAGGCGTCTTGGATTGCAGCTTCCAGTAGGATCAGGTTGTCCAAGGTGGAACGGGACTTCCTGAATCCACACTGAAAGCGGCTGAGAAGATTTTGGGATTCCAGACGCCAGACGAGGCGGCGATTTACCATCCTCTCTAGCGTCTTACCCACGCAGCTTGTAAGGGTGATGCTACGATAACTACCTGGCAATAATTTATCCTTTCCAGGTTTTAATATTGGGATAAGCGTTGCTTCTTTCCACGAGTCGGGGAAGTGTCCTTCGGTCCAAATCTGATTAAAAATATCTAAAAGGTACTCCTTAGCATCTTTACTAAGATGCCTCAGCATCTGGTACTGGATCATATCAGGCCCTGGAGCGGTGTCATTGGCGCTGTTTAATGCCGACTCCAGCTCCCAAGATGTAAATGGGCAGTTGTAGGCCTCTGTATTCGACAAATCGAAGCACAGCGCTCGCCTCTCGGCAGCAACCCTTCGTTGCTGGAACCGAGGATCGAAACTGGCAGATGAAGTGATGGCAGCGAAATTCTCCGCCATAAGCTGCGCTATGCTTCGTTCGTCGGTAATTACACGCCCTTGATCCAGTAATCCAGATACTGGTGGGCGGGAGTACCTTCCAGATATACGGCGGATGGACTCCCATACTTTCGACGAAGGTGTGGAACGGTTTATGTTGCTCACAAAGTCCTGCCATGACCTTTTCTTGCTCTCCTTAATAACACGACGCGCTTTAGCTCTGGCTATACGGAACGCTGCCAGGTTGTCGGATGTAGGGTACAACCTAAAACGCCGCAACGCACGTCTCCGACCCTGAATAGCAGAACGACATTCGTCGTTCCACCAGGGTACGGGCATCCTTCGCAGCGTTCCGGAGCTTTTCGGCATGGAAACGTCATCTGCCTGGTGAATCACCTGTGTAAGGTGATTCACCTTCTCCTCAATACTGTTATACTCCTGGAGAGTAATGGAGTGCTGGTAAAGTTTCCAGTCGGCTTTGCTGACGTTCCATTTACGTCGGTTATTCCCTCTTCCGCGTTCAAACTCTACGTGCATCCGTATTGGGAAGTGGTTACTTCCATGAAGGTTGCGATCCACTTACCAATGCACTGAGTCCGCGATTGAGGGGGAGCACAATGAAAGGTCGATGGCAGAGGACGATCCGGAAGCAGTGGTGAAATGAATCATTTGCCCTGTATTGAGGATACAAATTTCCTCTTGCTCTATCAATCTACCAACCACTCGGCCCCGGGGGCAATCGGTGGTAGAACCCCACAACGCACTGTGGGCGTTGAAATCTCCCAACAGGAGAAATGGCCGAGTTAGTTGTCGTATGATGCCAACCAGGTCGTCGTAGTCGACGGACAAACTGGGTGGCAGGTAGAGAGAGCATACGGTCAGTTGGATTAGACCGTGTATTTTCACCGCTACTGCTTGTAGATGGGAGGTGAGAGCAACGGATTCGGAGCGGACAGTGTTCCGAACAAACACTGCCACTCCTCCCTTCGCTCGATCACCCTCGGTATCGTCCTTTCTATAGATGTCATAACCTCTTAGCACTGGCTGATGTGGTCTAAAATGTGTCTCTTGAAGACAGAGACACAATGGATTAGACCGTGCTAAGAGTTGGACTTCCTCTTTGTGAGCCTGAAAGCCGTTGACGTTCCACTGAAGTATGGGAGCCATCCTACCTATTTAAAACCACCCGCCCCGGTTCGGGTGGGTCCTCCGACGGTGATTGCTGAGGAACGAGACCAGGTTCGTCCACCAGCATAATTTCGTCTTCGGGGTCCGAAGTGATTTTTGTTCGAAGGCCTCGTGGTCTTGCGGATTTTTCTTCCGCCGAGGCCTTCTCCCCGACTTCTCCCCGCCAGTTGGAGATCTGGGCGGGGAAGCGGAAGGGGACTTAATGAACATAGTGGGGTCTGTGTGTTTGAACTTCGGACCCCGAACCTTTTGCACTGTCTGCCATCCGCTGCCGGCAGATGGCGTTGCCGATGCTATTTCTGATGTGGATGCTACATCATATACAGGCGCTACTTCTGCTGTCGCAGAAGCAACAACAGTTGTAGCCATTGCAGCAGATGACTGTGCTTTCGCTGGTGTACTTGCTGAACCTGTTGCATTTGTGGTCGGGTTTAATGAAGTGTTGCTGCCGACGTCAGAGGTCCTAGGTGTTATGACCTTTGTGGCATTGGCGCCACAATTGCATTGACATGAGCATGATGTACTTGTGACCATGTCCGCAACTGTCGTCTGGGTGGCAACACTTTCTTTCCTGACGGGAGTTGAAAGAGTCTTAGCGAAGCTGGTAGCAAAGATAGGTGGTGCTAGCGCCTTGTACCGCTTCTTCGCTTCGCCGTAAGGGATTCGCTCTTTCGTTTTTAACTCCTGTATCTTTTTCTCTTCAAGATACAATCGACACTCCCTGCTCCAGGCTGGATGTGCCCCGGAGCAGTTTACACACACCTGTGGGAGGGTACAACTACTACCCGGCTCATGTGCAGCCTTTCCGCTTTTCCCACAGGTGGGGTTGCCCTTGCAGGTCGCCGTTGTATGACCGAACCTCTGGCACTTGAAGCAGCGCATGGGGTCCGGTACATACGGGCGCACATTAAGTTTTAAATACCCTGCTTTGATGTCTTTGGGCAACGTTGGAGTGTCGAACGTCAGGATGAAGGTGGCTGTCTTCTCAAGACTGCTGTTAACCCTTCGCTTTATCTGACGAACCTCGACCACATGTTCGGATGCCCACTCCTTAAGGAGTTCCTCGGACTCTAAATCAATTAGATCATGGCAGGTGATCACGCCTTTGCTTGAATTTAAAGTTTTATGGGGTTTGCATTTTACTGCGAACTCTCCGAGCCTCTCTGACTTAAGGAGCAACACAGCCTGCTTATGAGTAGATGTTTCAAGCAGCAATGTCCCGTTCCTCAGCTTTTTAACTGATTTTAGGGTTCCCGCTATTCCCTCTATACTTTTTTGTATGTAAAATGGAGACATCTTCTCGAAAGATATCTCCAACCTTGCCATTATAATGAAGGCATTATCCAGCAAATAACCCTTCCGGTTACAATTACCTTGCTGGTCAGGAGGAGGGCTTTCCACCCTCGCTCGCTTACGAGTTTTTTGGGCGTTGGAGTGACATTGCTCCCACGGCGTGCCCAAGCCGCAGGAGGAGGAGTTGGGTTTTTTGTTATTTCTCGTTTTGGTCCCACGAGTTCGGAGGAACTAAGTGAGGTGATAGAGTATTTTCGGGAAGAAATGAACATGGAAACAGTTTGGTTGCAAACATTTTTTACAGGCTCACCCATGTACTGAGCATGCATGAGTGAATGCTGTGTGTGTGTGTGTGTGTGTGTGTGTGTGTGTCCAGAGCCTAACAATGTTCATTCTGAATTGAAGTGCGATAAACATTCCTATTCAAGTTTGTATTATTTCTGATATCGGTGGTAACTTCGACTTTTCAAAATAAACACACTGAAAATAATTTCTTGGCAAAAACCTAATGTAAATATACACTACTTGCTCACTATTGTGCCTCAAACAGATAAGTGACTAGTAGAAGAATTTTAAGGAAGCCGCTGACTGCCTTAAGGCAAGAACTTTGCAACTATAATTTACCAATACCAGAAGACTCATTTATTACAGCCCTGCATCTATTAACAAGAAGGAAACTTTTTCCACTCCATAATGGCTGAAATCAAATGCTTGTTTGTGATCACAGGGTGAAAGATGCTGGTGATAACAATATTAAAATAAAATTGAAAGACTAAAAGTATCTACCCTACAGGTAAAATAAATGAAAACAATTAAATAATGTTTTCTTTGGAGAAAATATTGAAGAAATGAAATGCTACTGTAATTGTTCGAACTTGGAAGATAGTCTCAGAGATAAAGAGTGCACAGTAGGTAGTTGAAAAGCATTTCTGTAATATTTAGTATGTTAAACAAGATGATTATTTTGCAAGGTTACCATTCCTCTTCCAATTGAGCACATTATTTACCTCCCAACTCCACCAGTTAAAATAAAATAGCTATCAAATACCATGAAAAATACTACATGAACATATCTGCTAAATTTTTTAACATTTGAACTATTTGGTCATTTAAATGCAAACTACTCAAGAAAATTTTGCAGTTTTTTTAATGCCTTTAAGTGAAAATATCTTGCAACAGAAACTATAAATGGGTTCAAGGAACAACTTTAAATTATTTTCTCCTATATCCGAAAATTTAAGTCATGACATTCCAATCAACAATAGTATTGGTGACACATGGCAGGAATGAGGCATCCAATTCTCAGAGTTAAATGTATAATTATTTCCTATGATTTAACAAAATACTGGCTTCAAAAGGAGGGTAGGCTAATTACAAAAACTAAATAATCAGTTTTTCTTTTATAATACTGGAAAGAATGAGTATCAACAAAAACAAAAGTCATCAACAATTTTCTCTAGTAACTAGTTGTCCACAACTTCATTTACATGGGCTGCTAATGTACAGATTAAACTGATCTAGTTCCAGTTAACACATTACCAATTGAGGGGAGGGGGGAAGGGAACTTAATTCCTCAGGAAAATAAGATTCCATTTGTACACTGAAAGCACAATATGCATTTTGACTGCAAGAATAAATTATACTTTGTTCATCCTCAACTGGTGGCTATAGATCACGTTCTCCTTGCCCTGCTCATCACCTCACCAACCGCTCCCTTCCTACCTCTGTGCCGAGACAGGGGCGTAGCATATTTCCTCTTCTCATATAGGGGTAAGAGCAAAGGTGAGGATAAAGAGCACAGGGAACACGAGCCACCTCTGTCAAATAAACGTGCTTTACATCTAACCAGTAGTTCTTGCATGAATTGCATACAATGAAAAAAAGGATTCTTAATTGTGGACTTAAATTTCTCAGCATTGCAGTTTCACATCAAAATGAAACATACCCTACTTTAACCCCAGTACCATAGGCTATACATTATTCAATAGTCCATCAAAAACCAAAGACCAGTTTTAGCATGAACCATATTCAATGATAAATTAATACTCATGTGTTTCTCCTTTTGTCAAAAATTTCTTGGATTTCTAACTTCAATTCACAATGAAACTTCAAAAACCCATCAAAAACTGACCAGTGGTTGTGTGAAACTTGTTCATCCAACCAGATAGAGAAATTATAAAAACAGTAGATATGGGTGATTAGAATGCAATAGTGGCAGAAGGAAAAGAGGGGAATACTGTAGGAAGTTTTGGTCTAGGAGAAAGAAATGAACAAGGAAGCAGGTTGCTAGAATTTTGTGAAAGATATAAGCTAGTAGTGGCAAACACACTGTTTAAGAACCATGCAAGAAGAATTTACACCTGGAAACGTCCTGGGGATACAGGCAGATATCAGCTAGATTATATCATGGTCAAACAGAGATTCGGAATCAAGTTCTAGACTGTAAAGCGTACCCAGGAGCAGACATAGACTCTGACCATAATTTGATAATGGAGTGCAGGCTGAAATTTAAGTGAATAAGGAAGCAGTATAAGCCGAACAGACTGGAAGTGAATAAACTGAAACAATCTAGCACGAGAAAAAAATTTGCAGAAATAGTAGGCTCGGGTCTAAGAAGTAACTCTGAAAGGAGCTCAACCGAGGACAAATGGAATTAATTACAGACCGAAATAATGAAAGCTGGAAAAGAAACATTAGGCCTTAGGGAACAAGCTGCCCGAAAACCTTGGATCACAGAAGAAATTTTGGAGCTGATGGATCAGAGGAGAAGGTACAAAAATGCTCAGGATGAAGCAGGAAAAGAGCAGTACAGGCAATTTAGAAATCAAATAAATAGGAAATTCAAAACAGCAAAAGAAAAATGGCTTCAAGAAAAGTGTGAAGAGGTAAAAAAGGAAATGGTCATAGGTAAAGTAGATGTTGCATGTAGAAAGATCAAACAGAATTTCAGAGAAATGAAGAAAAGTGGTGTGAACATTAAAGATGCTGATGGGAAACCTATTTTAAGCTCAGAAGATAGAAGCGATGGAAGGAATACATTGAGAAACTTTATGTTGGGGACGACTTGAATAATAGTGTAATGGAAAAGGAAGGCGATGTCGACATTGATGACTTACGAGATCCTGTTTTGAGGACAGAATTTAATAAAGCTCTCAATGACTTGAAAGCAAATAAGGCAGTTGGAATTGATGAGATCCCTGCAGAACTTCTTAAATCTCTAGGAGAGGAAGGAATCGAAAGATTATTCAAGCTGATATCAAAAAGTTATGAAATAGGAGAAATTCCAACTGATTTTAATAAAAATATCATCTTCGCACTTCCAAAGAAAGCACAAGCCGAAAAATGTGAGAATTATCGCACCATTAGTCTAACATCACATGCTTAAAAATTACTGACCACAATAAAATACAGAAGGATGGAAAGGGTAGTAGAAGAGATAGTAGGTGAAGATCAGTTTGGGTTTAGGAAAAATCGCGGTACAAGGGAAGCAATTCTGTCTTTAAGATTAATACTTGAAGGGAGGATCAAGAAAAACAAAGATACTTTTATGGCATTTGTTGATTTAGAAAAAGTTTTTGATAATGTTAGGTGGGACAAGATGTTTAAAATTAAAAGACGTCTGGTCTAAAGCATCAAGATAGAAGAATACTCTATAAACTATATAAAAATCAAGTGGCTATAATAAAAGTAGAGAATCACAAGAGACATGCATCAGTTAAAAAGGGTGTGAGACAAGGTTGTAGTCTATCCCCATTAATATTCAACTTGTATGTAGAAGAAGCAATGTAGAAAGTCAAAGAAAAATTTCCATATGGCATAAGTGTTCAGGGAGAAAAAATCAGTATGCTACGATTTGCTGATGACATTGTCTTGTTAGCAGAGAGGGCTGAGGATATTGAGAAGTTACTGAATGGCATGAACAAAATACTGAAGGAAGATTTTGGACTGAATATAAATCAAAGCAAGACAAGTGATGAAATGTAGCAGAGTAGATTAAACATAAGAATAGGTTCGGATGCAGTAGGAGAAGTAAGCGAATTCTGTTACTTGGGAAGTATAATTACAACCGATGGCCGAAGCAGGAATGATGTTAAAAGCAGAATAGCACTAGCAAATAAGAGCCTTCGTGAAAAAGAGAAACCTTTTAGTTTCAAATATTGATCTAGGAATTAGAAAGAACTTTTTAAAACTCTTTATGTAGAGCACAGCTCTTTATGGTAGTGAAACATGGACTTTAGGAATACCGGAAATAAAGAAAATTGAAGCATTTGAAATGTGGTGCTACAGAAGAATGCTGAAAATTAAATGGACAGACAAAGTAAGAAATGAACGAGTTTTGGAAATGATGGGTGAGAAAAGAAGTTTGAGGAAGAAGCTTACGGAAAGAAGAGACAGGCTGGTAGGTCATATTTTGAGACATGCTGGATTAGTTAATTTGCTTGTGGAGGGAACAGTCGAAGGTAAGAACTGTAGAGGAAGACAGAGATTAGAATATATGAAACAGATAATTGAGGACGTGGGCTGTAAGGGGTATGTAGAAATGAAGAGGTTAGCACAGGATAGGAAAGGATGGAGGATTGTATCAAACCAGTTGAAAGACTGACGACAGTAAAAAAAAAAAAAAGATTCCTTTTCTGGAGTTCACTAACAATGTCCCAAACTCGTTTCAAGAAAATCAGTTATAGTCTTATATATTTATATATAAAATCTTATGTGTTGTTAAATTGCATCATCACAGATAAACAGAACCCATGTAGGCCATATAAACACTGTATGTTATTGAGGTCATGAGTAAGGTTTTTAGATATGTTTCAATATGATAATTGATGGTTAAGTCTACCTTCTATATTCAACTGGGAGATGCAGTTTGTTTTGTTGAGGTACAGATATTGATGTTGAATATATTTGGTTCGAATTTATATTGTTAAGTTGAAGTAATATCTGAAATTATTTTATGCCTGACATGAGAAAAAAAGAATTTTTCATTATCATATGAAGTATACTCTTGGATCAGTATCCAACAAACATTTTTGTAAGCAGCAGTTACATGATATTACTGTAATGTGTAGTTGACGAAACTCACTATTTTGAACATATGAATTTTTACTAGGTTTTTCTGTATCATAAATGCTAATAAAAAATTAAGTCAGTTTGTTTTTATTAAAGTTATAATTTATTAATTGAGAGCATTAATCATAGCCAAAGAACAAAATATGTGTCATTACACATTTGTTGTGGTTTTTAGTCTTAGCGTGCTTCACCTTCAGTCAGTAGTGCTACAGTTGCAAGTTTTGTTTCTGGAAATTATCGCAGAATGCAATCAGTGACGGATATGATAAAGGAGCTGGAATGGGATTCATTGCAAGACAGGAGGAGGATTAGGAGGAGGGTCATGGGAGTGTACAGGGCATATACTGGCGATGAGGCATGGAAAGATATTGCAATAGGTATGAAAAGTAGTGCTTGGAAGGGAAAAGATGACCAGACCACAAGCTGGCACTCTATTTCAGGCACAAGGGTGTGGGAAGATTCTCTTTTTTAGGTAAGGGTGTCAGGGATTGGAATGAGTTACCAAGAGAAATGATTAATAATTTACCGAAAACTTTGAAAGAATTTAAAGATTAAATTTGTTGAGGGCAAATGTAGGTGGGTGCAGGATAGGGGGAAGATGGGTGTGTAGGGAAATTTCCACCGGAGTCTGTGCTCCATTGCAATTAAATAATAATAATAATTACTAAAATATACGATTATCAAAATTTGTACAAGCTGGATAATTGTCTTGCCCAATTAAATGCACCACGTGAACCTTAGCATTGTTCAAGTTAGGTGTGAGCCAAGAATCTGTTTTTGAGCAAAATTTCAAAATTCAACTCATGCTTTCAAATGACTAAATTTGGTGCAGCAAAAATAATTATTATTGATGATGAAGAAATTTCCAAACAACATTTAAGAAATAAGGAAAAGAAGGGCCTATATCATCAAATTGGATCTTTATTCCCCATATCAGAAAATGCACAAAATTTTTTGTAAATTAATTTTCATGTCAATGGGGAGAATAAAGTTAGGTTTTTTTAAAAAAATTCTTATGTTTCCTTTCTTTCAAAAAGTTTGCAAAGAAGTCTTCAGCTGCAGACATGCAAATAGTGCGACACATTGTGTGTTTCACCATATGCAGTAATAGGGCAGAAGACTGTGGATCTCCTCTCAGAACATTAATTTTTTTATCCTTTGTGTGTTCATTTTTGCTGTTTATGGTTTGAAACATTTAAAATTTATTTTTACAAAAATATATCTAAACGTAATGTAGGTGTAAATCATCCCTCTTTCTGGGTTGGCTGAGGGTGAATGTTTTATTACGTTCTGGAAATGGCCGAGGCGATTTTGATGAAAGTTGGTACTCGTTTCCCACTAGGCGACTAAAGAATCTGTAGTGGTAAATCAACCTAATCAACTTGAAGAATGCTGGGTGCTATGCCGATAAGAATATACAGTAGAACTCCAATTATCCAAATCAATTGGGACCAGACCCATTCGTACAATACAAAATTCAGATAATTGGATTTTTTTTTCCGAAAAGGGTCTATTTTAATTAATTACTGTATGTATGTTGAAAATGGGAGAAGAAAACTATATTTAAAGGAAAAGAGCTTTTAATTTATTGAATGAAAAGGCAACACTTTTACATGTTACGCATAGTTACAAGAGCTGTACGTTAGTACATTATGTACAGTACGTACCATACTCTAAATAAAAGTCATTGCTTGCTGAACATCTCTGTCAAAGTAAGCTGTTTGACTGTATTCATCTGTTTTCTAGCAGCAAAGTCGCTCATCCGCTTGACAGTGAAAAGTTTCATGTGGTATGTAGGCAGAATCGTTATTTTTTTGAATCTGCAGTACATTTCAGTTTTAATTAAAAAAGCGATTCGGATAATCGGAGTTCGGATAACTGGATTGCTACTGTAATCTCAAGTAAAGATGATTTACAAATTTGAAAACCCTCCTAGGTTGGCTTTCCCTTTTTCATTACTGATTTAAAATTTCTCCAGCTAAGTTAACAATCAGTCCCTAATGCGAAATTGGATAGTGAAAAAAATGTCCAATTCCAAGCCTTAAAATTACATTTTAACTATCTCTACAATATAATTATGAAAAACATACATATTATATTCTACATTCTCTTCTATCCAGTTCACATTGTCTAAACATTAGTCTTCAACAATCATACTGGGCTTTAAAAATTCATTTCTGATTAAAATTTATGAACAGACCAAGAAATTAAAAATTCTGAAGGTATTAGAGAGAGTGGATAGCTGGAATAGATAATATTAGTACAGACATATTGATTATTGTAGGGGGGGGGAGAGGTTTACAGTTTGTCAATGGGAGCGTCAGAGCCATGATACGACAGGGAGGAGCTATTCCTGCATTCACATAATGCAATTTTGCAAAAACTACAAAAAAGTTGGACTGAGGACTCTCGAATACCATGCGAGTTAATCTCTTAACCATCATCAGTGAAATGCACTGGATATCTGGTTGGACAGGTCAATATGGAATGAAGATAAATGCCAAAAAGAAACATCTCGTTGGATACACAAAAATAATTTTGATATTGAATTGCTTGTTGAAGGCATAAAAGGCATTTGGCTTATCTGATAATACCTCAGGGATTGCACTGTGGTGGTAGGGAGGAATTTCAAAGGTTGTCTCTATCAGAGAGGAAACATACGAGAGAAGGAACAGAAATGGCACACAATACATTTGTGTCAATATCCTATTTGGATTTGGTCAGAGTAATCCGATAACAAGATGAGGGTGAAAAGAACATGTGCTGTTTGGAAGAGACCTTGATGGACTTGAGTGAAGAATTAGATAATGGTAAGAATGGCCACTAGGCAATGAAAACAAGGTAGGATATGAAAAATAACCCATTCCTTAAACAGACGAAGGCTGGAAGGCCAAACAAACACACTTTGTAATATTTTGAACCTATTACATATAGTTAGGACTGGTCAATTTGGCAAGGGGAGATTTGCAAATACCACCCCTTAGCACATTTACAAAAGGATATAGCTGATAACTGTGTTCTGATAGAAGCTCTTCTCCTAGAACTGTGATGCACATTTGGATGTTGACGTGTCTGATGATTTTAATGAGTCAACTTCTGACATTGATGAAATTATTGAATTTGGGAATCTACTCTGAAGACAGCTCAGCATTCACCTTTGCATGAAACAGGTGGTGATGGAGAACAGTCAGTACCAAATTTTACCCTGAAACTTTGAATCGAATCCTGGAATAAATGTCCCATCAAGTAACAGATTATCTGACAATCCATAAGCAATCTTCATAAAACTAAAGCTTACAGAGCCCATTTGGTAATGAATACAATATGATAAGGAGACATTATAATGGCCCTCAGACCTAGCCTTGAATGAAATTTTATTTTAAGAATTATGTGTAGCAAGCTGGGAGATGATTGAATATGGTTTTGTATATTTTTCTTGTAATTAATTGCGATTTTGTGAAAATGAACATTATTTTATGGAGATAAATCATGTAAACACTGTGTGATATGTTCAAAAACAGTATTATACATGAAACATTGATTAAAACTTTGTAGTTCTAAGTATTGATATGAACTACGATGTTTGGAGGACCATTGGTCTGATTTATGTGAATAACTTTGTGTGTAATATCTTTAATTTTCATTCCTGTGCATTTGAAACCTAAAGACTGGCTACTGAAATTCAGTATCAAATTTTCATATCAGTGATGAAACCAATGTTAAACCCAAAGAAAAAGATAGGACAAAGATGACAGTTTCACACCCAAACATCATCAAGAACTACAATACATTCATGGATAGGGTTGATACTACTGATCAGCTGAGAGCTTTGTATTGACAGGAAATCTCCAAATTAGTGCAATAGATTGTTTTTAGAAATTATGGATATCACATTTGTTAACACCTATATTGCAAATGGGGGGGTGGAATGGGAGAGGGTCTCTACCAGAGATTGCAATTTTAGTACAAAAATATTCCTCCACAGGGACTAATGAGTTCATAACACTATAGTAATCAATTGTAAGACATACTACTTTCAGGCGGTAACTAGGTTGTAAAACACCTTGGATCAAGCAGTATTTAAGTTGTAATACACTGGTACAATACCGCGAGAACCACTTTAGAAAGTACTTCTAACAACATCTCGTGACTGACTACTGCTGTATTATGATGTCAATTCCTCGCGACGAGTAATGTTATTGCAGCAGAATCACCATCTCCAGTAATCCAGAAAAAAAAAAAGTCTAACCAATTTTGGAAGATCAGCTGCATACGGTATGATGACTATACAGGATATTGGTAAGAAGAAAAGAAAATCTCAATTAATTGTCTAAGTCCTGGTGCATTCAAACAATCCAAATCAGGCTATTCCATAATAAGATATTTAAGATTGTAAAATATAAGTTTCCACTGGCCTTTGTTTGCAGAAACCCAAGGAAGAAATGAAGAACACAGTATTAAGAAGACAGTCCAAACCTTGTTCCTAATGTTCCAACTGCAATCTTTTTTTGAACAAAAATTGCTTTATTGAATTTCGTATCATGAGCTCTTCATAAAGATATGAATAAACTGTCCTTAATCACTGTTTCTACACGTCATGTGATACATAAATTTCCTGGTGATTCAAATTTGTCTAGTTTTTGCTATTAATAATTAATAAAGCTGTAATAAAAATTTGAGAAAATATTTGTGCTTAACTTCAAATACTTTTTTACAAATACATTAATGAGATTAAAAATTTGTCTGAATTTCCAATAGCCAGTAGGAAAGTGTTGATCTAATTGCTGGTTCTACTGGAAGTCACAATACAATGAATGTGCTCTTTTATTCAGATTTCTCAATCTTAAATGTTTGTGGCTAGATTTAATCCAGTCAGGACCACAATGACAACTAACAACCCATGCTGTGGCACAAGAGATGAGGACTTTAATATTTATGTTTAAACAATGTTGTTGCCTCTACATCAAGTTACGAGACTGTGAATGTGCTCTTGCTTATATAGCTGATGTGTTGATTTTTAGGAGCTGTATTAGATGAGGTTGTGATTAGGTTGAAACGCAGGCTGGACCACATTGGCATTCAAATTCAAGGGTGCAACATAAGAGACCAGGATTTTATCACTGTATTTTAATCTACAGTGCTGGATCTGATACAGGTTGTAATGCAGTGAGTGTACTTTTAACATATGGTAGACATGTTGAGTTTCAAGGAGCTGTTGGGTATATGGTAGAAATGTTGATTTTTTTAGGACTTGTATTAGCCGAGGTTGTGGTTAGGTTGAAATGCAGGCTGGAGCACACTGGCAACCACCATTCTGGAATGCAGCATAAGAAACAATTTTTTTTATATTTTCTTTTAACCTACTTTGTTGGATCTATTGCAGATTGCAATTTGGTAAATGTGCTATTGTGAATATGGTAAATGTGGCGATTTTCAGGAGCTGTATTAGCCGAGGTGGTTAGGGTGAAATACAGCCTTAACCACAATAGCAATTAACATTTGGTGGCACATAATAAGAAGCCGATATTTCACTATTTGTTTTTAAGGTATGTTGTTGATTGTATCGCAGGTTGTGGTATGTATTTACCTTGAACCACTGGACAGTGCTACGATAGTACAAACAAATTTGAATGGTATTTACCAGGTTAAATAATACTTTTTGTCATAACATGTTCAAGACCATAAAAGAAAAGAGTAAAGTGTTCTCCTACAAAATAAAGCAATATAGTCTATTTATTGCACATTGGTGTGTTTGGAAAACCTTGAGAAAATTATTGGGCCTGGCACCATATGAATCTAATCTTTATTGCATGTGTTGATGGAATACATAGACAAATCACATCCACAAGTTGATTTTGGAAAAATAACGGTTACTGTGCAAAGTACGGCCACTAGAAAAAACTGTTAATTCAGGTTGAAAATATGGCTAGCTGCTTCCTTGGTGCTTACTCTTTAAGGAAAAGTGTACCCGGAAGCCGTAAAATATGTAAAAAAGGTGTAATCCGCACCGAAACATACAGTTACTCACATTACTTTGCGTTAATAGAAGTCTTATGCCACCTGTGACGTAATTTTAGTCAGAATTTGGCGTGACCACTGTCTTCTTCACTCAAAATCCACTAAGCACCAGGGAATATAAGTAGTCATTCTGGTCCAGGCTGCCATTCAACCTAAAAACAACACGGTTATGCATATTATCGAATTAGCGGCAATAGACATCTCATTCTGACCGTGATGTCATTATAGTAAGAATTTGGCATGGTGCCCCCCTTATTCGCTCAAAATCCACTATACAGCATGGAATATTAGTTGTAATTCTGCTCCAGGCTGCATTTCAACCTAACCACATCGTCCACTAATACAGCTCTTTGAAAATCAACATGTGCAGCTTGAGGAAGAGCACATTCGCGGCAAAGATGGCTGTTGCACATCGGCTAAAACCGCATGCAACCCGACGATATTCACTATATTACTTCTTTTCTACCTGTTATCAGCTTCATGTACACTTTTTCTTGAATAGAAATGCCCAACCAATGTGTTAATCACTTACTTCACACATTATATTTTTGCTATAAATTTCCACAGTTTTACATAGTACACTTTTTCTTGAATTATAAAAGCCAAGAAAACCAATTATCAACCCAAAAGGAGAAAGTTTTCTATAAGCTATTCACTAAACAATAGCCATAACATATTTCTACATGCAGCAACTACAGTTCTTCGTTATGAAAAGCAGTTCCGAGTGTGGCTGCGTGGCTTTAGGGCGCGTCGACAGCGAGGTGATTAGCATGGCAGTTCTGAGGGATGCTAAGATAACCATGTCACTGCAATTTGATGATGGATTTTTATGTAACTCAACAACACAAATCAAAAGTGAAGAATAAATTTCTTGATATCTCGCTCAGCTCTCAAGATATTGTATCTCAAAACTGAAGGTGGTTAGGCTGAAATGTGATCTGGACTAGGAAAAAATCACCAGTCACAAGGAACCACAAGCTGGACACGCATAACAGTTTTTTCTGCCCCTTTCTTTATAGTGGTTGTGTTTAGGTTGAAATGTGGCCGGTGCCAGAAGAAAATCATCACCAAAAACATGAGGAACTATACCTATCACTAAATTATAACATTCTATGTATCAAGAAGCAAGACATCAAAAAGATTCAATCTTCACTTCCAATCTGTCTCATCAAGTTTACTGTAAAAAAGTGCAGTTCTGCATTACAAGATGTTTTATTTCTAAGCTGTAATTAGGTGGAACTATACCCTAATCGAGCATGAAACTGCTGCAACTTATTCAGGAAGCATTTTTATCGGTGTCACACCAGAATCGTAATATCCAGTAAACTCATGGTTTCATTTTCCCACTGGCTTTTACTTCACAGCACTACTAGAATGAAGTTATAATTCATGAGCAACTATTGCTCAACTGGGGGTCAAGTTTATAGCGATACAATATGCATGCTTTAAACCAGTTGCAGTTCATACTGAAGGTGTATAATAAAACTGTAATAATTTGTATCCTGATGAAGAAAATGTTGCAATACTTGAAATGTAGTTCCGAAGCATTTAATGTGTTAAGGAGTGTTGGTATCATCTGATTTTGTAGCAGCAATATTAGCGGAGATAATGGTTAGGTCAAAATGCGGGATTTCTGGAGTTAGCATCATAATACTGCAGTGGTCAAATGCAAGATTCCATCAAAAAATCTTTCTGAAGTACATTTAACAGTTTCATGCTGGTCCAGGCTGTACTACAACCTAATTTCTGGTTGAAAATAATGGTCCAGGCTATATTACAACAGAATTACTGCTAATATGTCTTGCGACCGACTACAGCAGTATTACAACGATATTATTTAATGTTGTTGTAGCAGAATTGCGATTTCCAATACGCCCCAAAATGCTAACTGGACCAGAATAAGGCAGGAAGAATTTAGGGTTTAATTCTAGATGGGGATACCGCTGCCACGCGACTGTTAACGTGACGTCATCGTGACATCACGTTCACGTAGTCATCATTTATTATTGTATTGTGCCCTCGCTACGCTCGGTCACAATAATTTAAAGCTATACAATATCAACATAAACTGATATCCTGAAGGTAGATCAGAGGCAGGCGGCCGCTGGTAAGCGGCCGCAGATGTCCGATAACACAACCGGATGTTCAATGTTTCAGGTGAAGCTCGCATTTCAATAATAAATAATCTGCTGTTAACTTCGACAAGTAATAACACATATTTTACGCAGATGACTGTACGTGAACGTGACTTCACATTAACAGTCGCGAGGCAGCGGTATCCCCATCTAGAATTAAACCGAATTTAGTTATTATTAGTAATAAATAGGCTTCTTTCATAAGCTCAGTGTTAGTGATGATGTGCATGTAAGCTATTGCCCACAACTGGATCCTTCTTCATAATCAATGACACTCAGATAGACAATGAGGATCTTACTACAATTAGAGCATCGAAACAGAAATCACAGATGTAATTTTGGTTTGAGGTGTACACAACCTAGCCATGATCAGTCCCTTGGTTAATACCTTTCCTTGGAACTATGATTTCGAAGCAATACATTCACAGAACTGATAGCTAGAACTGAGATATGGTTTGATAGGCTTAATAGCTATAATCAACACATCAGTTGAAACTGAACTGTAATTCTATCATCAATTCATTACAACTAATAAACAATACAAACCTCTCCTCCATGCCCATCAAATACTGCATAGAGAGATACTCCAGTCTTATTAATATCTTCATTTACAACGAATCTGTCTTCCATCCGCTGCCGTCGTCCTTGAACGGCATAGGCCGCAATATTCCCTTCACGCAATTCCCAGCTTAACTTCTCTCCCCCGGTTACAGGGCCATTAACCAAATACTGCAATTTCTGGACTTTTGAGGCAGAACGTCCAAGAGCAGCATATGGTAGTCTGCCTATGAGTGATCTGCTCCATACATCTAAAGCTTGGATGTATATTAGTAGTAAAAATAACACTGCACTAAACACCAAAACTTCTGGTTTCAAAACGTAAATACGCAAAAAACGCCACATGCAGCTAATAGAGTTGGTGTTTAAAGGAACTCCCACTGCAAATCGCGATATGAGTTTCATATGTGATATGTACGTCTGATACAACACTCGATCTTCTAACTCGTCCTCCATATCTCAATCAACCACAGATGACTTTTGTGAATTATTCCGATATACATTTTTTTACCAAGGTCTTCCACTTAACGAAGCGTTAAATTCTACCAAAGATTTTATCAAAAAATATATTTTTATTTAATTAATTCTTTGAGCAAATAGTAACTAAACTGTTTTAAAAAGTTAAAGGCAAATTCAGTAAATGCAAACAATGAATTTTATTAGAAACGATATAGCAAAGACAAATAATGCGATATAGGCATTCGTGCATCATTGGAGACAGAAATATGCACAATTATATCCCTGACTGCAGTTGTTTGCTCCAGCGAACAACAGATGACGAGAACAGTGATCAAGTTCAAAAAAACTTTGTTTATATAAATAATATTCACTATCCGTTTGATTGAGCTCGTGAAACTCGAAAAGTATTTTGTCGATTGACTTGAAATATTTGAAGAATATGGTGGGTGGCACGAGGAAGGTATTTTAAAAAGCAAAAATTCGAAAAACCACACCCTCTCCCCATTTACACCCCTTAATTTTAGCAAAAGCATCTTGCCACACTCGGGTCAGTACGATGTCATTCCCGAGACGCTATATATATATTCATACATTTAATTCAATTGCGATGGAGCGCAATTTCCCTACATACCCATCTTCTCCCTTTCCTGCATGCACCTACATTTGCTCTCTGCAAAGAGTAACTTTAAATTCTTTCAACGTTTTTTGTAAATTATTCATCATTTAACTTTTTAACTTATTCCAATCTCTGACACCCTTACCTAAAAAAAGAGAATCTTCCTGCACCCTTGTGCCTGAAATCGAGTGCCAGCTTATCGTCAAGGTCATCTTTTCCCTTCCATGCAATACTTTTAATTCTTACACCAATATCTTTCCATGCCTCATCCCCAATATACGACTTGTACACTACCATTACCTTCACCCTCCTCCTGTCTTCCAATGAATTCCATTCTAGCTCTTTAATCATATCTGTTACTGATTACATTCTGTAATAATTTCCAGAAACAAATCTAGCAGCCATTTTTTTACACCCTCTCCAACTCCTGTATTTGCTACTCAAAATGTGGGTCCCATACTACACCACCATATTCAAGCAATGGTCTGACTAAAGTTTTGTAACCCAATTCCTTTACTTCTCTCGTATATCCCCTCATCACTCTCTCCAACAACTGCAGAATTTCGATACCTTTTCCTACTATCTGACCAATGTGTCCCGCCCAGTTAAGCTCGTAATCAAATGTAATGCCAAGATATTTAAATTTCAAGTCTTCAATAAACAATTCTTTCCCCGCCTTATAATCATAATACACCTTCAGTTTTTTATCTGTGTATCTAATAAACTGCCTCTTCTTTGCATTTATCTTCATCCCATGTTTACCAACCCAACTAGATATCCTGTCCAGATCTCTCTGCAGCCGTTTACAGTCCTCGACCGTTCTGATCCTTTTATATATCATAATATCATCTGCAAACAATCTAATTTCTGATAGTAAACAATCAACAAAATTATTCATTAGAATAATGAAAAGCAATGGTCCCAATACGTTACCCTGTGGCACTCCCATTTTTACTTCCACTTCTTTTCATACTGCATTTCCTACCCTGACTTTCTGTTTTCTACCTTTTAAAAATTCTTCTACCCTGTAAATCACTTTCTCATCCACTCCAATAGTTTGTACCTTATTAAATTCTATTTTATGGCTCACTCTGTCAAAAGCCTTTGAATGATCTAGTGCTACACTATCAATTTGGCCTCCCTTATCTATTGCATCTGAAATATCTTGCATATATCACACCAACTGAGATTCGCATGAATATTCTTTCCTAAACGCATGTTGCCTACTTGGAAACCACTTTCGCTGCTCCCATATATTTCTGATGTGGTTGCATATCAACAGACCCGCCGCTAGCTGTTTGAACGCCCGTGAGCAATACCGGTTATGCCGTTTCCTGTCTAACTACATCCTGTGGTGTACCAAGGAATTCTCCGCGAACTGGGTAATGAGATTGCCGATTGCCGCCCCTTCGAACATTATTTTGCCACCACCCCGAGTGTCGTCGCTGCCTGAAGCAGTAGTTTAGATAAATAAATAAAAAAAAAAAATCCCCCCCCCCTCCCGCTACAAAAATTTTCCGCCCTCCGCCCCCCTATACCTGCCACCCGTGTGCGGTGCACGCCTTGCACGCCCGCTTATGGCGCCCTGCATATAAATCTCTCCATTTAATTACCTACCGCTGTTGTCAAACTGATCGCCATGTAATTTGCCACTCTATTTCTCACCCATCCTTTATGTACCGGCACTACTATCGCACTATCAGATCGGCCACATTCGATCTCTGCTGTGAGGCGAGTGTATCTGGAACGAGAACGGCTTCTTATGTCTGATATTGGCTTTGGCATGTGCTTGGTACCTGTAAATGCTATTCATAGGTGGGGTTATACTAGGCATGCCCTACACTGCACTACTAGAGGGAAGTGGGTTATTTCAGGACATTTAATTGGGTTTACACATTCTCATGAAAAATTAGTGTTGTTGTAGCAGCTCCTATTTCAGATTAGGGTCAAGCATTAGGCAGATAGTTTTAACAGAAATTAGTTTAAAAAATAATGAGTTTTCCGAAACCAAAATTAAAAATTGCGTGGGGATTAATTTATTACATCAGAATATCAGAGAGTTATCAAAAGGGGATGAATTGCTAGTTCACAAAAAGGAATTAAATGCTATCAATAGAATTGATGTTATATGTTTATCTGAACACCATATAACTGCAGGAATAGATATGTCAAATGTTTCTGACTTTAATTTAGCTTATCATTACTGTAAAATAAATCTGGAGAAAGAATAAGTGGTCACGTATTAGAAACCGTTATAGTTTTGATGATATAAGTGTTAGCAAGTATTGTCTTGATCAACATTTGAAGCAAGTGCTGCATCGCTAAATTTCAATGATGAAATTTTCTTAATAGTAACTGTATACAGAAAACCCTCGGGAAATAAGATTTTATGTGCAAAGTAGTAACATATACTGAATGTCTACACTACACCAACAAATATTTTAGAACGACATTATCCTGTTGAGAGCAATGAATTAATTTATAACGATACGCCCTAATATTGCAGTTACCTATCAGACACTTCAAGAACATTAATTACAATGTGACGCAATTATGAAACGTTATTCCAGGTTGTTTCCTATCTTGTTTGTTTGTGCAAATGTATGCTACACAACTTGGCGTTACAGAAAACTTCAGAATATTAGAAAATGAAATATTCACAGCAGCAGACACAGTGCAAACAGCCCAATGTTTTGGGGTTATTCCTATGGCCACCGCGCATGCGCAGTAGGAGACTGGTTTTTATATGAGGTTTCACAGATTTTGGGTTATTTCGTCTTCATATATACGATATAATAAAAACAAATGTCTATGGTTGCTTACAAGGCACTAGAGATGGGCAAACAGCTTTTTTCCAGTAATACGTTAATCAGTTATTGCCTCTTTTTTTCTAACTGTTTTTTGTGCCCCTTCTAATTAGCGTTTAGTAATTTTTTCCGACGTAATATCTGTGAACAAGCCATTAAAATCTCTGCTTAGAAACGCTCTACTCTTATTGAAAATAGCCGGAAATTCCTTCAAATAACCGGATGTGTCCAAAATACCAACCACGCCCCCCAAAATAGCGAAATAGCCCTGACATCACGAAAAGCCGCTTATTAGCGTTATTTAGCGTTTAGCGATAACGCCCTAAAAAGTAGCTGAATTGCGATACGTTACCAAAAGCGGCTTCCATAATAACTGTCAGAGACATTGTATACACATTAGACTTGTGTCTATTTTTATTTATTTATTTATTTACCCTTTGGTCTGAGACCATTTAGCCAGCATTATACATTAATGTTTGTTTGTTATTTTCTTCTTACAGAGTATTGGAGGCTTCAAATCTTCAGTTCTGTGTCTTGAAGGAAGCGAACTATTGCCTTGTAGATTTGAACATTTTTTGATTGAAGAATTGTGGTAACACTCGCAGGGAATTTGACTGAAAGCTGTTCCAGGCGCCTGTAGAAACGTTTTCGTTGTGATTGAAACCGTGAACAGGAGAGAATGATGTGATTGAGGTCTGAAATTTCTTGGTCTAAGGTGCATATAGGTCTTTCTATTATATGAAGGCGGCATAAGTGGTGAGGATAACAACCATGTCCTAGCCTCATTCTAATAATGGTTGTTGCGTGTCTTCTTGCAATATTGTGCTCTGCGAACCAGGGTGTCTTCGGTATTGTAGGTTGTACTGCTGAGTAGTGTTTTCCTCTTAGTAGCTGCGTCCGGGACCAGTCTTCATTCCAACTGAGGTATGCCTTCCTAGAGACTAGTGGGATGAAATCCCTCCAAGATAGCTGAATGCCTGCAAAGTGCCCTTCGTTGATGCTCTGTTTCGCTAGCTGGTCGACGATTTTATTGTGCATTATTCCTATATGACCTTTAATCCAGAGAAAATGTACTTGTATGCCAACTGAAGAAGCTTCTGAAGCTAATCTTATTATTTCATACAGGTATTGATGCATTTTGTTACTCCATACTGGGTTCTGTAATTTCTGGAGAGCGCTCTTAGCGTCAGTAAGTATTAAGATCCTTGGAAAGTGCTTGTCTAGACCATACTTGATAGCTGCGCACATGGCTATAGTTTCCGCTGTGTAAATTGACGTCTCTGCAGGTAGTAATGTTTGTCCGTACTCGTTAGTATGTGGCAATAATAAGCGTATCCTGCACCTTCCGTAGTTTTAGAGCCGTCTCTGTAAATATGGATGTAGTTGGGCCAAGTTTGTTCAAGAAGTGTGAAATTGCTGTATTGATGTTGTTACTCCGGATGATATTTTCTGGTAGATAATATATTTGTAGTTTCAGGAACTGAAATTCGTATGGATACAGGAAGCCTGGAATAATGCGGCTTTTTAATACGAGTGGTTTAATCTTTTCATATTCCTTGTATCCTTTTGATAGTAGAGGCACTCTTTTCGCTGGTGGTGGTCCGTTCATTGTGAGTATTCTGTTCATTACTGACAGCTTCTTTAGTAAAGGATGTTCCTTTATAGCAAAGATGCGAATGAGGTATTTGTTTGTAAGAAGTTCCCGGCGTATAGAAAGGGGCATTTCCGTTGCTTCTATCAGAAGAGCATTGGTAGGACTAGACCTCATTGCTCCTAGGCATAATCTTATGGCCCTATGTTGAGCCCTGTCCAGTTTTTCCAAGACGTATTTTGGCGCGTTTCCGAACAGGGTGCTTCCATAATCTATTACTGGACGGATTAAGGATCGGTACAAGATTAGTAGAGTAGAAGGATCTGCTCTCCACCATGTTCCTGTGATGGATCGGATTATGTTCAGCGCTTTTTCAACCTTCTGTAATATATAGTTTATATGGCGGCTCCATGTTAGTTTGCTGTCCAGATATAGGCCCAGAAGTTTAGCCGACTCTTCTATTGGGAAGGTATATGGTCCGAGCCGTATGGTGCGTACTCCGAATGTGCAGCGCTTCCTTGTGAACACCACGACAGTTGATTTAGGTGCTGAGAGTGTAAGTCCACACTCAGATGTCCATACAGATAAAGTTATTGCAGCATCCGATAGCCATTGATAGGTTAAATACAAGGAGGGAGACATGGTATATATGCAGATGTCATCAGCGTACTGTAATACTTTTATATGCATGCTAAAGATTTTTTCCAGATTGGGGTATATATGGCATATAATAGCGGACTGAGGATTGATCCTTGGGGTAGGCCCTTCGATAGTGTTCTAGGTCCGAAAAGGTATTATCTTGCTTTCGTATATATATGGTACGTTGACGAACCAGATTGTAGATATTTTGGCAGTACTGCGCTGGGATGCCAATTTCTTTTAGCTTTTTGAGCAGCACTGTTGGCACCACATTGTCATAGGCTCCTGAAATATCTAGGAATATGGCTGTTAAGTATCCCTTTTCAGTGAATACCTTCTCTATATCTGCAGTTAGAAGACTGAGGTTGTCTATCGTACTATGTGCCTTCCTGAATCCAAACTGAGTCCTGGGTAATAGATTATTGTGTTCCAGCCACCACTCTAATCGTTGTTTCACTAGTCGTTCAAATATTTTGGCGATGCAAGAAGACAAAGTTATCGGTCGGTAGGACTTGGCATCGTTAGGGTTTTTCCCCTGCTTTGGGATGGGTACGATGATGTGTGTAGTATCTTCAGGAAAATTTCCTGTAATCCAAATTACGTTGAAAAGTTGAAGGAGAAGTTGTTTTGCGTTACTTGGCAAATTAGCGAGCATGCTGTAGTGAATTCCGTCGATCCCTGGAGCTGTGTTTGATGCTTTTTTGAGGGCTCTTTCTAGCTCGTTTTGTCTGAAGGGCCGCATGAGATACGTCTGATTCTCACCTGTAGAAGTCGATTGTAACTGCTCAGGTGGAGAAGCTACCGATGGCGTGGCCACAATGTCGGCGAATTCTTCAGTCCAACAATGGACAGAGCGAGTGGGTACACACTTCTTTTTGAATTTATTTATGGATTTGTTTATTAAGTGACAGCGATGCCTTCGTAAATTAATATCGAATTTTAATACGACCAGCTTTAGTGGTTTGTGTATAACGTGATCAAACAGGAGGAAATGAAGTATAAGTGATTTAGGGACGTACGATATATAAAAATAATCCGAAGTTGGCAGTGTTGGTTACGAGTTAATATAATTTTCTGTTTGAAACTAATGAACATGTGCTAGGAGTTTTACGAACATATACAACAAATACAGCGTTACGCGTAGCCTACTCGTAAAGAACAGGAAATTAACTTTGCTGGAAGGAAACAATTTTTTCAGTCTGGCCATTAATTCACAGTAAGTTTTGTGTGGCTGTAGTGATTTGTATAGTATATTTTACATATGGTGTAACTGTGTCCCAATAACAGATCAGCTGCAATTTAAATATGTTGTTACACACGTACATAAAAGTAATCTGAAATGTAAATATGGTTTGCTGTTTGAAACTAATTGACTTATGGGAATAGTGAAACAAATATGATTATGTTGCCTATTCCTTAAGAATATGTAAATGAACCGATCGGAAATAAAACAGTGTTGGATGAATTTTTGTGTAAACATTTGTTTTGACCTGAAAGAAAATGTAATGATGTAAGAACGGAGACTTTACCGGCGTATGCTTGATATGAACTCTTCACGGGTGTACCGCCGGATAATGTTTTGAAAACACGATATTTCGACGACTAGCTCCGTTGTCTTCATCAAGTGTTGAGACATCTGCACAGGTCTTTATGAAGACGACGGAGCTACTCATCGAAACACTATCCGGTGGTACACCCGTGAAGACTTCATTTCAAATGTAATGATGTTTGACGCATATTTTCCACATAGAGTGAATATGCTTTTCATCCTTCATAAAGTTTTACCTGAACTTGAATAATTGATTCCAGAAGGTTTATTTAACCAATTTGTATGCTATTTTATCGCACCCTTTCCTCAAGAATCAGTTGTAGTTTCACTTTCAGAATAACAAATTTGTTATATATGTGTGTGGGCAGTTTTTCTCTTAATTTGAAGCGTGGATTGAGACATGCGTTTTCAACATAGTGACCTTACAATTATACCCCCTCTACGACATCCTAAATACACAGCTGGCCAAATAACGCAAAACAAAGATAAAACAATTCACAGATTATTCAACAAAATAACTTTCATCCTTCTTACAGCATCATACTACAAGGAAACCGCAACGCATCACCTTACGACACAAACATACCACACAACGAACACAACACCGAGCAAGGTACCACATGGACCAAATTAATTCATGAACTAATCTCTGGATTAATCTCTGCTTTTCTCCCCATGATAAAGGAGATTATTATGGCGTCAGTAGCCAGTTTCCTCCAAAATGGCAAATAATACTGTCAATGTCTCTAAATTAACACTCCTAAACTGGAATCCAATAGTGTACGTAATAAGTGAATTTATGAGTCGCCACAATGTTGATATTCCTTGTACAACCGAGACACATCTTACCTCTAACGATACTTTCAAAATTACTGGATATAAAATACGGGGGTGAGTCAAATGAAAACCTTAAATTTGTAATAAAAAAATCGAAATTTCGCGCTGTTATCCTGTAAGTTGGTAAGCGTGCTACAAACAGCGTGCAGAATGGCCTGTAGGTGGCAGCATATTGCAGATGCACAAATACCGTCACAGTATCAGTATAAAGATGGCTGCCCAGCTTGAAACTTGCACCAGGGAAGAACAGCCTTTTGTTATTCGGTTTTTGAGTAGTGAAGGTGTGAAACCTATTGAAATTCATCGAAGAATGAAGGTTCAGTACGGTGATGCATGTTTGTCACAGCAGCAAGTCTACGAATGGAGTAGGAAGTTCGTCAGTGATGTGACTTCAGTGGAAGATGCTCCTCGTCCAGGTCAGGCACAACGAGTTGTGACTCCACAGAACATTGCAGCAGTTGAAGCCATAGTGATGGAAGACCGCCGAATGACATTGCAGCATGTTTAAAGATTAGTCATGGTTCAGCACACCACATTGTGCATGATGTGCTCCAGTTTCACAAAGTGTCTGCAAGATGGGTGCCACGGCAGCTTACTCCTGAAATTAGAGAACGACGTGTTGATGCTTGTGAAGAACTTCTTCGGCGCTTTGAACGAGAAGGTGATGGCTTCCTTGCAAGAATCGTTACTGCGGACGAAACCTGGGTTCACTTCCACCAAACGGAAACGAAGAGATCGAGCAAGGAATGGCGCCATTCCTCATCACTAAAACCAAAGAAGTTTCGAACAGAACCATCAGCAGGGATGGTTATGCTGACTCTCTTTTGGGACGAAAAAGGCGTCATTTTTTAGCATTACATGCCTAGAGGGACCACTGTCACCAGTGCATCATACATAGATCTCCTAAAAAATCATCTTCGGCCTGCAATCAAATCAAAGCGACGTGGATTGCTGTCATCAGGTGTCCTTTTGCAACATGACAATGCTAGGCCTCACACTGCCATACAACAGTTGCAACAATCACAGGCCTGCAATTTGAGGGTCTTCCTCATCCACCATACTCACCAGACCTTGCCCCAAGTGATTTCCATATGTTTGTACCACTCAAATAACCAATGGTAGGAAACTGCTCGACGCTGCAGGTAACCTTGGTCTGCATATAGTCGCACCACATGGGCCGACTTACTTTTCTAATAATAGAAATGTTGTGCCTGACATACTTGATACTGCCCTAGAAAAAAACACACCTCTACCAATATATATGGAAACAATTTTTGAGCTAGATTCAGATCACCTCTAGGTTTTAGCAAAATTTGGTACAAGACCCGAAACAATAGAACAAACACCAAAGATACTACATAGGTAGGTAAATTGGAATTTATTTGAACTTAATCTGAATCAGATACTATTACCATTTTCTAGCCAAGACACTAAAGACAGCATTGATGAAGGCGTACAACATCTAACAGCTGCAATTCACCAGGCGATAGAACTATCAACCAAGAAGCCTCAAACAACAACGTTTAAGTCACTCCATGAAAGAATGCCGCAACGAATCATTGACTTGATCAACTACAAAAATCACACCCACAGACAGTGGCAAAGGCAGTGACTCCCGCACCAACGCAGACTCCTAAACCAATTAATTATACAGGTCAAACTAGAACTCGACTCATTTCGCTGCCGAACATATCAAAATTATCTATCGGAATTAGAACCTGGTGACAGATCTCTATGGAAAACTAATGGAACGACAAATATATCTCTAGTGATTCAGAGAAGTGCGAAATTTTAGCAGATCATTTTGAAAATGTCTTCAAAACGAATCCTATAGTAGATCATGAGTTCAACAAAACAGTCGAAGATTCCAATCGGCATATGACAATTGGAGCTGAGAATTATGTCAAATTCACAACCCCAAGAGAAATGCGACAAATAATTAAAAGTTTGCCTGTAAGGAAATCGCCAGGTCATGATAATATATCCAACATAGCGCTGAAGTCATTATCCCCTAAGGCTGTAAGTTATCTCACAGCACTTTTTAACAGCATTCTCTGTACCGGATACTTTCCAGTAGAGTGGAAACATGCTAATATCATAGTTTTCAATAAACCTAATACACCAGCTTCCCTACCCTCTAGCTATAGACCTATAAGCGTACTCCCAACCATTCCACCACATCAATTTGGATTTCGCCCGATGCACTCAACCTCACACCAGATACTACGCCTGGTTGAAGACGTCACAAGTTGCTTTGAACTTAAACATCACACCCTGGCTGCTTTTCTCGATGTTGCCCAGGCAACTCATATATAAACTCAAAAATACAGGCAAACATCTATATTTGTATAAAATCTTATAAAGCTTTCAACAGAACCGAACCTTCAGTGTTCAGGTGGGCACCAAAATATCCAGAGCACGACCAGTAACAGCAAGAGTCCCATAAGAATCTGTTTTAGGACCCACCCTATCCAACATATACACGTCGGACATTCCAGCTTTCACAAATACCTCGATTGCAATGTATGCTGATGACACAGTCGTATACACTTCACACAACGACATCCACAACGCACGTAATTTCCTACAGGATGCAATTGCACAACTAACCAAATGGTTAAATCATTGGCGAATATCTCTAAACCCCAGAAAAGGTCAAGCCAAAATTTTTACACTGAGACGCCCACTAAACCCGCCAAAGATAAACATCATGGGAAATAAAATTGCATGGAACCCACCTGACCAATAAATTAAGTACCTCGGTGTCGACCTTGACAGGCGGTTAACGTGGAACACACACATTAATAATAAAATAAACCAAGCCTATGTCAGATTGTACAAACTATACCCAGTATTAAATATAAAATCATCATTAAAAACAGAATGCTGCCTACTAATTTATAAAATGATATTACGACCGCTCACAACATGTCCAATATGGGGATGTTCTATTCGTAGCAAGTTACAAAGTGTGCAAATATCCGAAATAAAGTTCTTCGACTAGCTGTGAGCACACCATGGTACGTACGTAACAGTCAGTTACACCGAGAATTAAATATTTCTTACATTAATGAATTCATAAGGCAAATAACGGGTCAAACTAGACTAAAAAAAACGCCATCCTCAAGACATTTATCTATCTTCCAGTGACTTTGAAGACGAAATGAACTAGTCAAGCATATGTTGTGAAACAAGATTATCCTTAGCGCTGAAAACTAAAAAACTATATGTATTTAATGAACAAAAGTGTAGTTATCTCAAATCAATTTCATTACAACTATTTTTACTACTATTTTCACACTGATAACTTTTCTATATATATTTAATACTAATAACCGTTCTTATTACTATTTAATACTGTTGACACTGTTTTCACTAATGTCACATAATATTTACTGTATCACTGTTATGTAGTTACAGAGGGGCCCTAATGGGCTGACCTCAACCATGTCAATAAGAATGCTATGATTTGTAGAAGACAAAGCTGTAAAGCTAAATTTGCTGATCGGATAATAAACATATAACAAAAAAAGAATGTTATACTTGTACAATACTGCTTCTTGCGCACATTATGGATGGAGCATACAAATGTGGCACCTAAATCAATATGTTTTAGCTTATGTACTACCTGAGCTAGTTTTCTGTAGCAGTATAACTAACTTGAATAATATTTGTCCATTGTAGTTTTTCATGTTATATTACTTCTTTATACTTACTTTCACAAACAGCCTTTATTATTTCAGCATAGTATATCATCAACTTCAGTAGAATCTCTTACATACTATTAGTTATTTAGCTTGTGTAGCATTTGCTGAAATAAATAAATGTCAATCTTCTGCCTCCCTCTACAAGTTCAGAATGAAATTTATCAAATTTGCACAATTTACCTACAATTCATAAATTGTGTACAAGTAAATGGTACTTAAGTCATTCACTCAGTATACCTTTCCTTGCACCACAAATCTGGCAGACAATTAAATCTAATTAGGTTTTGAGTTTTGATTGTGGAAAGTTATCTTTAAGACCTCTACTATCAAGAAGAAATATTTATCTGTCCAAAGGAAAATTGATAAAAAGTAACTAATGATCCAAAGACTGATGCTTTGTGCAATCTTCCTATAGCCTAACATCATGTAACTTTTTTTAAAAAGAGATGTTCACAAGGAAAAAATATTTTCCAGATAGTTCTGCTACAGCCACTTCTATCAGCAAGTTACAAACACAATTTAATAGTATTATTACTTTGTAGTGGAAACATGATTTATGAATAATGTCAGCACTTTCAACCAAACATGAAAACTCATCCTATTGTCTATTCATACCTAGTCTGAATGTTAACTAATACATTGTGAATAAATTTAATTGAAAATTTAAAGTCTTTTGGCATCTTCTAATAGTTTTATATGTAAAATATTAAAGCATTACAACCTGAGATACAATAACTGATACCTTCAATTATTTTAAGTTATTTAACCATCAGGGTCTTGGCTTGGAATATAGGAGTTAGGAACAGGATAAATTTTAAACAAGAAAAAGGTATATGTTACATACCAATTTCAAACTAGCGTTTTTAGATGGTTTCTCCATATGCTGGCCGCTATTGCAGTTAATAACGGTGAAAGGTAGTAAAAAGCGGTTTACATAGGTGATGTCCTCTAGTGGTCGCTATCGAAGTTAATATCGTCTTCAACTGGCAAAGACGCTATAACATGGGTAAACAGCTGTAACAAAATAATTTTACGACATATGCAATATATGAATGTATTTATTTTAATACAAGGCCGTACAGTGTAGTAGTGTGTGTAAATTTAAGTTTTTATAATATGTTGAAGTTGGTAGGCTGTAATTGTGTTTTTTTGTTCCAGCCAAGACCGGCATTACACAGTAAAAGATCTTTGTCAAAGATCCTTGATAAAAGATATTTTATAAAATATTTTACAGTGTAATGGGGCATATTTAATAAAAGATTTCTTTTATAAAAGATTTCTTTTATAAAATTTCTTTTATAAAATGTAAGACGTTGGAATTACATTTTATAAAAGATTTCATCACCCTGCTGACGTAAACAAAGAAAACGGCGTAAAGTACGTTACCAAAGTTGGTTATGGCAGTCGAATCCACGAAAATCTTTCTTTCTGAGTATGAATAGAAGGAAATGTGGTTAACTCAGAAACATATAGACTATAAGATTAGGAATAAAAAGCTGAACACTTACGAAAAGTTAATTAATTCTATGATAGAAGGCTGTACTGTAGAAGACGTAAAAAGAGAAAATTATTGTGTTAAAAAATTAGTATTTGACATATTTCTGGAATAATATCAGAAGTAATGAGCAGACCAATGCGTGTGCTATATTGCAGAATGGTGTAGATCCGTCACCATCAATCGAGTACAACCCATGGCACATTCACCGTAAAAATAAACACCCAATACTATATTTGGGGAAATAATTATGAAAATATTGTGGTAAGAATTTATTGGACGTATACTTCAGCGTCAACCATAATTTTTATAATTTGGTATCTCCTTACAATGCAGCTCTTTCACTAAATTTTCATATCAAGTCTCGTAATCCACGGTCTAACCTAAATATGATTACTTTTCTTCTTTATCTTCAATAAAATGCATATTGTGACAGTTGCACTAACTGGGTCTGCAAAAGCTTACAAGTTTACTCCATTCATTTCAGAGAACTATGACGAAAAAATTTATATAGTTTAATGGGACTGAAAAAAAAATCTAAAAAAAAAAATGACAAAATGTTTTATAAAAGATCTTGGACAAAGATCTTTTACAGTGTAATGCCGGCCCAAGGGGAAGCATATTGATATATGAGAACCAACAGATCCAAAAAAACTTCCGACCAGTTTCACTCCTTTGTCATTTATACAAAGTCTTGGAGAGATTGATCCTCAATCGTATCTCAGAGTGCATTGACAAAATGCTTATAAAGGAACATGCTGGTTTTCGACCTGGTAGGTCATGCTGCGGCCAAATTCTTAACCTCACACAGTATATAGAGAACGGGTATGAAAGAGGACAGGTTACAGGTGTGGCATTCATCGATCTCACAGCGGCGTATGATACAGTCAACCACAAAATTTTGATAAGTAAGGTATATTCCATCACAAAAGACTACCATCTTACACAAGTCATCCAGTGTTTACTACAATACAGAAGGTTTTACGTCACCCTCCACAATAAGAAGAGTCGATGGAGAACTCAGGAGAATGGCTTCCCTCAGGGTAGTATGCTGGCCCCGCTCTTGTACAACATATATACAAATGATCAACCAATTATTCCTGGAACAAGAGCATTCATTTATGCTGATGACACAGCAGTTGCAGCTCAAGGCACAACCTTTAAGGCGGTTGAGGTGAAGCTGACAAAAGCTCTTGAAGATATGGCCAAGTATTATGATGCTAATCACTTTAAGCCCAACCCTGGAAAAACACAGGTCTGTGCATTCCATCTGAGAAACAGAGAAGCCAGAAGGTAGTTGAACAACAACTGGAGGGGGCAACAACTACTACACTGCGATACTCCAAAATATCTAGGAGTAAAGCTTGATCGATCTCTCACATTCAAAACCCATTGTGAGGATCTGAAACTTAAAGTATCTGCCCGGAACAACATCATCCGGAAAGTTACAAGTACCTCCTGGGGAGCACATCCAAATGTGCTTAGTACATCAGCCCTGGCACTTAGTTTCTCTGTAGCAGAATACTCAGCACCAGTTTTGTAAAACTCTGCACATGCTAAGCAGGTTGATATAGCATTGAATGATACTGGTCGCATTGCCTAAAACCAACTCCTATTAGTAAAATATACCTAATCATGTGTATAGCACCACCTGACATTCGTAGGAAAACAGCTAGAGTGGGAGAAGAGGAAACAAGAAACAGACCACAGACACCCTTTGTTTGGACACGAACCTCAACCCACAAGGCTGAAGTCAAGGAAGAGCTTCGTACAATCAACTACAGCCATAACATCTTCTACTGGAGCACGCCGTCTACAACTATGGCGAAATTCGTTGCCTGAAGAACAGTGGAGGAACATCAAAGAGGCACCGGCTGCGGGGTGTAATCAGCCATATGCTACAAGGAAGGCTCTGAACAGATTAAGAACTGAAGTGTCCCGATGTAGATATAATATTAAAAAATGGGGGTACACTAATGACAACGATCTATGTGAATGTGGTGAGCTTCAGAACCCACAACATCTTCTGATATGCAGGAATCTCCCTGAAACCTGCAATATCGACGACCTTTATAAGGCAAACGAGAAGGCCTTCAAGATTGCGGAATTCTGGTCACATTCCATTTAATTGTATTTATAGTTTAATATTAATTAATTAATGTTATTTTTTTTCAACTTCTAATGTTATGTCCTGGACACGAGAAATAAATAAATAAATATGAGATTTATGTATGTATCAACGAGAAGTGTAATTATTTGAATTTATTAAGATGTGCTAGTAAATAGTAGCTGATTTTATAGAGAAGAGTATATAATTAAATTGAATATGTGAGGTGATAGCAAAAAAAACAAAAAACAAAAAAAAACAACGTGCGAGACGATATCCTGGGGCCACACATATTGTCCAGAACGTGCTATAAATTATAGAACAGATTGCAAAAGAACCTGGAAGGATTGGTAAAGAGAACCAGGATTTATTTAATTATCAACTGAAAAAGGATACCTCGCAATTTTTATTTAAAAAGACGAGACAAATAAAAAATAAAGAATACAAAATTTTGATATCTTGCTTAGTTCTCGAGATATACTGTCTCAAAAGTGAGTTGAAATACAGAAGAAAAATTTCGCAAAAAGTCAAATTTGATGATGGATTCTTGTGTAACACGACGAAAAAAATCTAAAATAATCAACAAACTTTTTCGATATCTTGCTTAGTTTTCGGGATATACTGTCTCTAAATAGCAATTGTATGGATAAGTAATATGGTCGCCACCGCTGCGCATGCGCAGTATTTGCCGAGAGTTTAGAGGCGGCTTCACGGAATAAGCGGTATTTCCTCTCCATATATTTCTTTCCTTCATGATAGGTGGTGTCCTCTAGCAGTCACTATCGTAGTTAATAACTGGCAAATAGCTGCAGCACACGCCTTCACTCCTTATAGTAACAGGCATGGTATGATGGAGGTTTTGCTGATTGACATTTCCTCCTATTTGTGGTATGTCTTCATATAGGCGTTTTTTTTTAATTATTGATGAAAAATCTTCAGTGGTCAGTTGTGTGGTCCAACATCCATCGGATAATTGCAAGCTCGTTAACCAATGGATTTTTAGATTTATAACATAATTTGTAGAACTTTTTCGCAATCTCGCGGAACCGATCTTTCAGCATTGGTAGATTTGCAGCTTCATGCAGGGCAGAGGTAGGAAATCTTGTGTCAAGATGTAAGGCTCTCTTTAGAGCTCTGTTTTGTATTGTTTGCAGGCGGCGATGATGTGTCGCAGCAGCGTATCCCCACACTGGACAGGCGTACTCGAGTATCAGCCTGACTAATGAGCAGTAAAGACGCACACCCATAGATGCTGCGAGATTGCTATCCCTGTTCAAAATTGGATACAGGGCTTGTAGGCTGGCACTAGCTCTTTTCAATGTGTGCACGCCACGTCAGTCTACTGTCCAGTGTCACAACGAGATAGCGGGCTGTTCTGGGCCATGGTATGTTTTTCCCATTTAACTGAAGCTGAAGGTCAGGTTGAATTCGCTGACAAGGTCCCAATCTTCTGGTGAGCATAAATGCTTGAGTTTTGGCGGGGTTGATTTCAATCCGCCACCGCCACGCCCAAGCCACTGTCTTCTGCAGGACTTCCTGCAAGCGGAGGGTGAATGTCCTGCTGTGGCTGCTGGTAAAGGACGCCGTATCATCAGCGTAGGTGGCAGTATTGACTGTTGACTGAGTTGGTACGTCAGCAGTATAGAGTGAGTATAAGGTCGGTCCTAAACCCAGACTTGAGGAACACCTGCCATGATTAGTCGTCGAGATGAAAGTTCTGCGCCTACTCGTACGCAGGAAGTCCGTCCCTCGAGATACGATGACAGCAACTTGATTAAATGACGTGAGAATCCCTGGTCATATAATTTCATCAGGAGTCCAGAGTGCCAGTCTGAATCAAAAGGCTCGTGGTATGTCTAAAAGCACCAGGCCACAATATTCCTCGTAGTTGAATGCATGCGTCGCAGCCTCTGTAACTCTCATCAGCTGTTGGATGTTCGAGTGGCCACGACGGAACCCTAGTTGGTGGTGGGGAGTAATGCCGAATCGTTCGATGTGATAATTTAGGCGCCTGAGCAGGAGACGCTCAAACACCTTGCTGACTGCTGGCAGCAAGCTGATAGGGCGATAATTTTTCGGCAAGCTTGGGTCCTTCCCGCTCTTATGAACTGGAACCACCTCCGCGTGTTTCCACCAACGTGGGTATGTCTTCGTCTAAATTATGGTGTTGAAAAGCTTAGCAAGATAGTCTGCAGCTACCGTTGGAAGGTTCTTGAGGCACATATTTCCAATCTCATCAGGACTCGTGGATTTATGCGGATGCAGTCTGGCTACACAGCGGAGGATCTCTTGAGGCGTAACAAGCACGATATCGTGCACTTCATCATCACCTGCCTCAAGGAAAGCACTTAGACGACAGTTCACGATGACTACCTGTTCAACGTCTCCTTGAGATGGTTGAAAATTTCTTTCAAACACATCCGCCAGGACATTTGCTTTGTCTGCAGAGCGGTAAATGACACCGCGCTCTCCTTGGTGAGATGGAAGTCTACTCCGTTTCTTGGTGAACTAACAGGTTTGCGACCACAGTGTTCCATCTTCCAGACGTAAAATCGAGAGGCGGGATTCCCACTCCCGATTTCGATGCTCCGATAGAGACACCTTCAGCTCTCACTGGAGGCGATTTAACAACGTTCTGGTTGCCGGGTTTCTAGTGAGCCTCCACTCCTTGGCAATCCGGTTTTGTGTCGGATCGCAGCAAGCAGGTGCAGTGGGAGATGTGGAGTAGAAGCAAGGTGAGTCTGCATTGGTGTCGTAACTGTAGTTACATTTTTGACTGCGCTTTCGAAGAATTCTAAGGCATCGTCAGTGTTTCCGTGAACTGGAAACTCTTCCAGAACCTCCGTTAACAAATCCCTGTACTTTCTCCAGTCAGTCTTCCGAAAGTCGAAGGTAGGCCTGTCTGTCGGCTGCCAGGAACCCACGCCAACTTCCACTATAACAGGCAGATGATCGGATGACATACTGTTCATTGAAGAGGCTGCGAAAAATCCTGTAATGCCCTTACAGATGAGGACATCGAGGTTATCCGGTCTGCCTCTGCCATTTGGATAGTGTGTAGATTCTTCAGTTGCCCAAACACACATATTGTGTCTGTTGGACAGACGCCGCAGAAGTTTACCTGCTTGATTGGTGATCCTGCAGTGCCAGCCTGTGTGCTTAGCATTGAAGTCACCCCCGATTAAACGCTTACCACGGATGGATGCAAGCGATATAAATTCAGCCTCAAGGAGATGCCGCCGTGGTGGACGGTAGGCTGAAATGACAGAGATACTACCATTAGCCGTGATCACCTCAATGCCGACTGCTTCGATGAGTTGCAGGGATTGAAGGGAAATTTCATGGTGTGGAATTCCTCTTTTCACGTAGATGGCGACGCCGCCTCCAGCCCTGAGACGATCTCTTCTGTAACAGTAATAATTTGCAACTACGGCGCGCACTTCTGGCTTTAGGTGTGTCTCGCTAACAAGACACACGTCAATGTTCCGCTCCTTAAGAAACTGCCGAAATTCCGGAAGTTGGGTATGGATTCCGTTAGCATTCCATACACAGAATGTGAGGTCATGGTTGTGCGGCCGTCTATCCATGGTGAGTGGAACAAGAGCATTTCGCTGTTGCAAGGGCAGTCGACACTGATGTATTAATGCTCGTGGTCATCTGAGTTAGGCTGAGCAGCATATTCAACATAGATTCCAACATGTTATACAGTCTTTCAAAGACTGCCGGTGCTGGATTGTTAGGCTGCTTGTTGCACCGAGTGGGTTTTTCCTTCACTGCGGCGTTTCGCGGTTTGTCATCATAGGTAACTGCTGCCTGCGTTGAGGGCGTAGGCGCCTAAGGAGTGATAGTTGGTAGTTCTAGATGTTTTCCTCCCGCGGCTTCAGCGAAAGAGCGGCCATCAATATGGCGGCTAACTGGTTTGGGATTTCTCTTCTACTGTTTTTGTTGCAATTGGGTTTTTGTTGAAGACTCTTGCATAGCTTCTTGTTGGTTATCCATCATAACCGACTGTTTCTTTTCGTCCATATTTTCTCGTGCTGTGATGAGGCCACGATGGCGGTCACGTGCCCTCATGTAGGCAATGCAACCCTTGTAGCTGGCTACATGGTTAGCTACTCAGTTGCTGCATTTAGCGGAGTCACGTGACTTCGGCAATAGACAGTTGTTGGAGTCATGTTGACCTGCACATATCACGCAGACTGCCTGCATTCTGCAATGTTGAGCCACATGGCCAAATAATTGGCAGTTGAAACATTGCCTTGGCCCAGTCGAAGATCGGAGCTTCTCTGTGGTGACTTTCAAATTGCAAATGGTTTCCACCTGGAATATTCGACGTTTGTGTGGCGTATCTGGAACCACAACAAGAAACAGCTGAGCCACTGTCTGTACGTCATAGCCCATGTCCATTAGTTCTTCTTTCAGTTCAGCAGTTGGAAACGTCCGTGGTATACCGCGAAATACCACCTTCAGCATTTTCACAACACCGGTTTGAAATGTAAAGTACGGCGTCTTTTTCTCGTCAAGGAGATTCATCACCGTGATGAAATCTTCTACAGTCGTAAAGGTGAATTTGATCTTGTCTCCTCCTGCTGTCTTGGCAGTGAAAGGATCCTTCGCGATGTTTTTCACCCAATCGTGAAGCTTCTTATAGCTTTCCTCAAACTGTAAGACGATGGGTGGAATATGAGAACATTTCACTCTAGTTGGAGTATCATCTTGCAATGGTTGGAAAGGATTACTCACTTCCATCCTTTCTGAAGGAGGAGGTTTCGCTGTGCGACGTGGAATCACGAACCCTTCACTGTGAGGCTGGTGGGCTGCATATCTTGGACTGCTAGTTGTCTTCAAGTCATGGTAAGTACTAGCAGTCTTGACGGTGGTGGGCCCGCAACTGCCATCCTTCGTTGTAGGTGAAACTCCCTTCTTATTTTTCTTATTGGCTTTCTTGTCCATGTTTGACAAGGATATTTGCGACACTGGTACCCTGAGCTTGGAATAGGTACATAATTCAGCACGTGGTTGCTTCGTTATTTCCAATAGGAGTGGTAAAGTGTATCTCTTCATTGAACCACGTGAGTCGTACCGGCTACCGTTAACTTGTCCGTTATCGAAATGGTATGGGGACTGCATTGTCGTGTTAGTCAAATCGCGTTGTATCTCGATGCCCGTTAAGCATTGGTTCATCTCTGAATATGTCATTTCTACTGCCGGGGAAGCCGAGTATGATGAAGTACTTGACCCGCCTGACGAGGCAATATTGCAAGTGCTTTCCTCTTCATACATTCTTCCTTAACTTCAGGCAAACATTCATGACCGAAGGAAATAGGCACACCCGAAAATGGGAAGAAGAAAGACTTGTTCACAGCAAACAAGACAACTTCAACGAGAAAATAAAACGAAAAATTAAGATAACTAAACCCAACAAAAAAATAATACGCAATAAATACACCGTCTGTACACTGAGTTACACTTTCTCTCTTTAAATCGAGAAAAAAACTATGTAAATGAACTTTTTATAGAGCAGCGAAACGCGATCGTGTTTCTACGTAAACAACCAGAGATATGGCAAATAGCTTTTAGCGTTTTACGATAGTAGTGTCATCTAGTGGTAGCTATTGCAATTAATAACGGTGAGAGAAGCTCTAAGCCATGACTGATGCACTCGTAGCGGGTGGTTGATGAACAATTACTGCGCTGTCAGAGAGAGGTACTGACACTTATTTGAAAAACTCCATCGTTTTGGACACTACTGGCTAAACGGCGTTTTTAAAATAACGGTTATTTGTAGCCGTTTAGTTATTAGTGACCCATCTCTACAAGGCACATCGCTGGAGCATACTCAGTAGCGATAAAAGTGTCTGGTGAGTAAATTGCAACTTTACTAGTTTTCAGTACTTACTGTTCGGCGTCAATAAATTTTGTAGCACTAAAACACTTTTTATCACTCTTTACTTCTCCTCGTAGCACTTTTCTTCCATTAAACACCACTTTTCACTGATTCTAAACACTTTATCACAACTCTTCACACACAAAATCACTACACTTCCCGCGTCGACTGTCGAAACACGTCGTCTTCACGCGTGAGTAGACTTGCATCCCGGGCCGAAAACTGGTATCCTGCGCCGCGAAATATCTCCTCATGCTGCCGTCGATGTCGATTTCACTTGTTGTAATTTTCCGTCGTAATTCTCCGCCGTGATTCTCCGAAGTGTGCTGCATTTAGAAACTCGTTGTACTCAGTTTTCTCGTTCTCGTCGTCAGTTTAAAACTCCGAATCTTTCATTTGCGTACTGCGCATCAGTTGCAGGATAATTTCGAATATTGATACCTGTTATCTCACAGTTGTCTGTTAATTGCATGTCTGTCCACGATCGCTATGACAGGTATCTCGAGTTCTATATAATGATGAAATAATAAGTCCAAGCATGGAGGAAGGAAATATATGGAGGAGAAGTGACGTTAAATTGGTGAAGCAGGCTCGCGCATGCGCAGTGGTGGCAGCGGCGATATTGCACTTTTATTCTTTATTTTCGATTTGTCTCGTCGTGTTACATAAGAATCGATCATTAAATTTGACTTTTGTGAAATTTTTCTTCTCCATTTCAACTCAAGACACCTCACTTTTGATACAGTATATCTCTAGAACTAGGTGAGATATCGAAAAATTTTATTCTTTATTTTTCATTTGTCTCGTCTTTTTAAATAAGAATCCATAATCAAATTTGACTTTTACCAATTTTTTCTTCTGAATTTCAACCAAAACCATTTCATATTTGGGACAGGAGATCTCGAAAACTAAGCAGGATATCAAAAAAATTTATTCTTCATTTTTTATTTGTCATATCGAGTTACATAATAATCCATCACCAGATTGCAGCGTCACATTTATCCTAGAGTCCCCTTGAGGTTTTTGTACATATTCCCCGTGTCTGTATGGAAGCGGCCATGCCCACTCCACTCCGGCCATGCCCCCCCCCCCCCCACTCCTCCTCCGCCATGCTTCACTTCAATGCGTGGTGAAGGTCTCTTGCGTCGTCTCCATATATTTCCTTCCTCCATGAGTCCAAGATACACTTTCAGATTAACTTTATCTTTTTAAAACATCAGACTCCAAAGATACTGGTTGCACTCGTAAACAAAAACTCCAGCGATTACACTCAAGACTCCTTTCAAATACAATACATGGAGAAAAGAATATATGGAGACGAAATAACGCTAAATCCGTGAAAGCTCATGAAAAAACTGTCAACTGCTGAGAATATTTCATTTTCTAATATTTTATTCTATAATGCCAAGTTGTATTGAATATGATTGCACAAACAGACAAGATAAGAAACAACCTGGAGTAGCGTTTCATAAGTAAGTCACGTTATAATTATAGTTCTTGAAATATCTGATAGGTAACTCCAACATTAGGACCTACCGTTATAAATTTATTCATTGCTCTCAATAAGATTATTTCGTTCTTAAATTTTTGTTGGTGTAGTGTAGACAATTAGCATTTAGCCTTATTGTAGACAAGTGTTGAATATTTAATTTAAGCAGGTCAAGTTTACATCACGACACAGTGAATATGGTATTCTGCAGAAAAATGTACTATGAAATTAATTGTGATAATTTGTGCTGTACGAACTACTAAACGTGATTGAATAAACGTTCTTGCCCGAAATGTAGTTCGCGATGCATTTCATGTGTTTAGGAGTGTCTCCATACTTTAATTTTCTAGCGGCAATATTAATGGAAATGTAGGTAGGTTGAAATGCGGTGTGTACCAGAAGAGAACAAACAATTTATTTATTATTGGTTGTTAGCTTCTGACTTATGAATGCACTGATGTGGCTAGCAAAATTATAAATGCCACCAGCAGCACAATACCTTCTAAGTAAGTTCAGAAACTATGAGGTCTTTTGAAGTGATCATTTTTAAAAAGCTATAAACATTTACATAGGCTATTTTTAAAATTTCAGATTTTGGTGTCGTTTTTATTCTAGTCCAGGCCGCGATTAAACCTAACCACAAGGATTAGTAAAAAAAATAAAACACCTAATCTGCATGTGCAGCAAAATTATATTTGGTCCAGTCTGCATCATAACCAGCAGTTCTATCATTACCGCCACAATCTGATGATGAACTCTTATAGAACTCAATGAAACAAATCGAAAATAAAGAATAATTTTTTTTTTATATCTCGCTTGGTTTTCGAGATATAGCATGTTAAAAATCAGTTATAGGTGTTTGTAGGAATACCGTCTGGTCCGGGAGTCATTGATTTTTACATTCATAAGCAATTTAGTTATTCCCTCGACATCAAGGATGAGATCATTCATAATTTTGTTGGTACGATTTGGAAATGTCGGAATCTCCTCTGAGTTTTCTGTCGTGAAAGCTTTTTTAAATATATTATTCAAGATTACTGTTTTCTCTACGCTAGTTTCGGATAATTCCCCATTTTCCTTAATCAGTGAAGGCATAACCTTACAAGAGCCTCTTAGTAATTTGACATACGACCAGAACTTTTTTGGATCAGTAATCAGATCTTCGGACAAAGTCCTGGCTTGGAATTCTTTAAACGCATCACGCATTGCCTTACGCACTTCCGCTAGTAACTGGACTAATTTAGAACGATTAGACGAGTCCCCAGATTTCTTTACCATGACATGTAAACGCCTTTGTTTCCTGAGCAATCGATTCACTTCCCTATTGAACCACGGAAATTTCTTACTTAGCTTAATAAGCTTCTTAGGAACAAATTGATTTAAACCGTTCCAAATTATTTTTTTAACTTAAACCAAAGTTCCTCAACATTTGTATTTAGTGTGTACATTTCAAAATTTTTCGTCAAGTGATCAACCATACCACCATCGTTTGCCTTATCGAAGCAATATACGAGTTTGTCTTTGTCATACTTCAAATTCATACTAGATTTTAAAGTTACCACAACCCCCTTATGATCACTTATACCGTCTTCTACACAAATCGTATCTACAATATCAGGATTACTTATAAGAAAAAGATCCAAAATGGACGAGGAATCTTTATCGCACCGCGTTGGCTCTTGAACGACTTTTCAAGAGATCTTTCTGCAAATACTTCTAGGAACGATTCGGTTATTAACCTATCTCTTCCGCCCAACCTGAAAGTGCATGTGTCCCAGTTAACGGACGGTAGGTTACAGTCACCACCCACGATCAATATATGTCCCTGAAATTTCTTATAAATTTTATTAAGCAACTCTCTGAAGTATTCTGCGTTAGCCAAATCAGAATCCGGAGGTCGATAAAATGACCCGATTATGAACGTTAAATTTTTACTAATTTTTACCTTGACCCATAACAACTCGCAAAATTTTCTGTTTCGGTTACGACAGAACAATTAACGGTTTTATTAACGGCCACGAACACACCCCCGCCCATTGAGACAGCTCTGTCTTTCCGAAAAACATTAAAATGAGGGTCAAATACTTCACTAGATTCTACCTCTGGCGTCAACCAGCTCTCAGTTCCTAGTATTATATCGGTATCATTAGTCGCCACTGTGGCATGGAAATCGGCTACTTTCCCTCTAATAATCCGACAATTTAGGACCATTATCCTTAGCTGCTTTGTATTATTTGTGGAGTCTAAATTCGTATTTTCCATACTCGCATTCTGACGGGAACTGGGTGAAGTATTTGGGGCTGCGACATTCAACTTATTCGCACCATCACTACCAGAACCAAGATCTAAGTTATCGGCACCTCCTCTTCGATGAACTGAAGGATCCTCGTGCCTCACGGTGTTCCTAAAAAATAATTTACATCAAGACGGTTCCATATTTTAGCATCCACCATGGTCGCCATTCTCGGTGTGTAGTGGACGCCCGACCTGTCAAATGCGTCCCAGCTGGCAGCTATCATCGGTCGAAGGTCAACGAAGCCCCAATTGTTTCTGCGACACAGCTCCTGCACCCTACAATTCAAATTCAAAATATTCCACCACACTGCCTCCCCACAGTCGATGCGCGGCACGACACTACAAATGGAGAAATGCACCGATACCGAATTATCCCGTGCGGCTTCATACGCCTTCTAGCCCATTTGTCCATAGATTTCACTATATCTACAACAGAAACGCGACACGTCATTAGTACCGACGTGCGCAACTACTCTTAACTGACGGCAATTCGATTCTCTGATTGCTTTCTGAATGGCCTCCATGACACGTGGTACGGTTGCTCTTGGAAGACTAACAGAATGCACGTTAGAATGAGGGTCTGCACCGTTCTTCGTGGCTAGTTCTCGAAGAGGTTTCTCCAAACGTCGGACGTTGGAGCTGCCAATGACCAGTAAACCTTTTCCTTGCATCGCTCGAGGTCTGCGAACCAATCTTCTCTGCTGCTCTTCTGGGACATCCACACTTGAATCTTCAGCCTCCTGCAACACGGAAAACGCATTCCTTAATGGCAAGATATCATTTTCCCGTCGGCTGACTGGGAATTTCGACGCCTTTCTCCGATCCACACGGTGCCAGACGGTTTCAGCAACAGGTTCTTGAAAATCCCGACTTGCCGGTTCTGCTACGGTTGGCTGCAGAATTTTTTCAACGCACTGCCGCTCCTCGTCTAGGATGCTCCAAACCTGTGCTTGAAGAGATGCCATAGTAGTAAGGATCTCCTCGAGAGCCAGACGCCAACTGGAACACATTGCACAAGCCATGTCCCTTGGAGCAGCAAAAAATGGAATAAATATACCAAAAGACAAAAAACGGAGATTGCTGCTAACGGCTGCTAATTCACTTCCTACACAGAAAATTCAAATATAAAGACAAAAGCTAACTAGCACACTTTAAATCAAACACAAAAGTCGGCGACTGCCGCTAACGGCAGATCAATACCTAAACAGGAAATATTCAAAGATAACGACCAAAAATAGCACAATTCAAATCTCACACGAAGATCAGCTACTGCTGCTACGGCTGCGGATGCTCAACTGACTGGATCACTACCTAAACAGGAAATATTCAAAGATAACAACAAAAACTAGCACAATTCAAATCACACACAAAAGTCAGCTACTGCTGCTACGGCTGCGGAAGCTCAACTGACTGGATCACTATCTACTGCTGACTCACTGATTACACAAAAAATTCAAATCCTTGTATAATTAAAAACTATTCTAAAATTCGTCTCTGCCGAACGCTGATATAAGTTCCATAGATAATTCCAGAATATTACAGTCTTCCGACAGATTGTTTGCTGATGATGCGGTTATTTATAGGGAAGTAAGAACTTTGGCCGATTGCTTAGAAATTCAGCGCGATCTGGATGTTATTTTGGCTTGGTGCGCTGAGTGGCAACTTACTCTAAACTGTAAAAAGTGCAAGACAATGAACATAACTAACAAAAAGAATCCGATTGTTCAGAAATACGAGTTAAACAATACAGTTATTGATATGGTCGATTCTATTAAATATTTGGGAGTAACAGTACAAAGGAACATGAAATGGGACATACACATTAATTCTTTAGTAGGTAGAGCAAATTCTAGGCTGCGATTCATAGGTAGAATCTTGAAAAATTGTAATGAACAAACAAAGGAGATAGCGTACAAATCTCTTGTGCGTCCACATTTGGATTATTGTTGTGCCATTTGGGACCCGTTTCGTAAGGGATTGATCGAAAGTATAGAGAAAGTACAGAGAAGAGCCGCTCGATTCGTGACCGCTTGCTACAGTCCTTATGAAAGCGTCACAGAACTGATTAGTAGATTAGGTTGGGAGTCTCTGGTAGATAGACGACACACGTTTCGTTTAAACTTATTGGAAAACATGCGTACTCCAACTTTCACTCATGAGTGTAGTGAAATACTTCTTCCACCAACCTATTTGAGTCGGAAGGACAGGAAAGATAAAATTAGAGAAATAAGGTGCCGGACTGATTCTTATATGAATTCTTTTTTCCCTCGTACCATTAGGGATTGGAATGCACAGCAAAGAGATTAGCTTTGGTGCTGAGCACCCTCTGCCACCCACAATTTTGTGAATTGCAGAGTATATATGTAGATGTAGATGTAGAACTCTAAAAATACTAAAACAATGAAAAACATATTAAAAACAATCAAAATCAATACAAATCGTACAGAAATTAGCATAAAAGATATTTATAAACATAATTATCCACATAAACCAGTCATCTCAATACTTGGAATTACAAACATTTAATAATTTTTCTTGCACATTTCTGACATTAAAAATATTAAATAGTTGTACACAAATTCTTTCCATAAAATAAATTCCGTTCACACCAATTCACAGTAAGTTACAAGGAAAACATACAAAATCATATTTACTCAACCCGTTAGCTTGCTAGAAATAATTCATAAAATACAATTTCACTCAAAGTCTGGGTTTTAGGGCTGTTACAACCTGCCAAAAATCTGTAATTTCCAGGATGAACCTAGGACAACACTATTCATACAATACTCTGTTCATTTCCAGTAATCATTTAAAAGAGCGCCGTTCATTTAAGAATTGAATTAATAATCGCGTTATGTGGAAGGGCTGCTCACATAAGAGTGGTGATGTAAATAAGACTTAAAGTTGTAGGGTTTAGTGTATTTATTTATTATTATTTTTTTTTTTTATTATTTTTTTTTTATTTTTTTTTATTTTTATTTTTGCAAGTAGGACGCTAGTACAGTTTAATATTCAATTTGTTATTCATTAGGTTGTTAAATACTAAGAGTCTCGTCAATATATTATCAACTTTCAACATTTCACTATCGGTTTTCTAAATGAATTTTTCGCAAGAATTCAGGACGTGCTTGTTTTTAGATTTAGTACCTAGGTGACCGATCTTCGCTCGGCATCTTTCAATTTCTGTTCGGTATGCAAGATTTCATCAAAATCTTTAGAGACGTTTGTGAGAAATTAATTTTATCGGGGACTGCACCACCTTCGGAACCGACGCGAAATTGGTAGTAACTGTTGAAATTTGTTTTAATTACTTCGTCATTATTTCCTTTTACTTTTTGCACTCTTGCTTTGTGGAAAACTTGCTAGGAATTTAATATTCCGAAATATGACAGCGACGCACAGCCGTTGGAAGCCGTCAGTGTTGAAAAATCAGTGATAGTCTCTTAAAATGTTGATTTAATCTTTTATTGTAATGTTTTCTTGCCATTTCAGCTTTTCTCCATTGGAAAAAGTCGTATTTAATTCACAAATAGACAATTTCTATCCGAGTTGAAATACGGTGATGCCCGCCATCTTATATAGAAACGAGCAGTCAGAGATTGCTTCCATTGAAAACAAATACACCATTTCCTATGGACGCCACAGAATGCAAAATTGCGTAAATTTTTTATCTTGGTCCAGGCTATATTTCAACCTAACCACGAAATCTATGACGAAACGAAACTGTTTAGGTTGATATTATCCCCGTTCCGATAGCGTTTTTGTTATTTTTGCAGTGCTGAAAGCATTTCGCAGTTGCTCAGCCTCATATTTCGGTATTTTTTATTTTTCTAGTGACTTTTCGCAAAGCAAGAGCGCAAAATGTGAAGAGGACATGTTGACGAAGCAATTAAACCAAATTTCAACAGGTTACTATTAATTTCGCCGAGGTTCCGAAAGTGGTACAGCACCCATTTTATGTATTTTCAAAAGTTGCTCATATGACAGTATTAGATTGGATAGAAGGAAGCATATTAAGAAATTCTGTCAGAGGTAGGACGGCCAGTTCCTTTTCTGTGAGACTTATTAGTTAACGTAGAATCCCAACCACAGAACGCCCAACCGTAGTTCATATGGCTAAATACATAACTGAAAAATGTTTGCTCCCACCGGAATTTGAACCCGAGATCGTAGCCAGAATTTTTTAAGAGCTAGTGCAGTAACCACCCTTTTCCCCCACTAATTACATATTTGTTATACATTCAATATATTTCCTTCCTACTTTCTTAAGAACTGCAGTCGGTTAAATAAATATCGTGAATAATCGTCAGGATTTTCTTTAATTGAGTCTTCACTGGGCGACGGTCTAGCAGCTAGGTTGAGACGATTTTCTATTAGGTTTTCTTGAAATGATTACAGTATAACTAAAATAAAGTATCACTTCTGACAAAGCCAAATTTTAAATATCTTCTTTTTAGATGTTTTACAATACAACTGGTAGTAATTAATGATAACCACTTTTTCAATATTTTTTTTCAAAACAGTTATGTAAATATAAGTATCACTTCTGACAAAGCCACATTTTAAATATATTCTTTTGAAATGTTTTACAATTACACATTCAGCGCTAATATTCCCTCGAGTCAGCTGGCATACAAGAAATATACATTTTAATATATAAGTTCTTTTAAACTAAAGAGAAAAATATTAGTTAGCTTCCTCGTACCTGAATCATACACGAGATGGTGTTAGAGCCGTCTTAGAGCCATTTTCGAGATATCAAAAGCAAAAATTGTTCGTATTTTGAAAAACTGTGTAATTTTTTTTCAGGGGGGAACACTATTTAGATGACCTTAAAAGTAAAAACGTTATCTAAATATCAAGTTTCATCCAAATTGTTAGCACCGTTCCCGTTGAAAGCCTTCTGGTGATTATTGATTTGAATTAAAAGTCACTTATGGAACACAAACTATTATTAATTAAATAAAAGATTACTTGAGCCGCGGTCGCCAGGTTTAGGTACTGTTCTTCGTAGGGATTATTAAATGAGAGAGTCATACAGTTTAGAGTGAATATCTACCAAAAAACTTTATTCTAGTTCATTAACCTCTCCCTCCTCACCGACAGAAAGTACCACCACCAAACAATATGTCAACAAGGAATCGGACTTCTTTGAAAACCACAGATTCGTGGGATAAGAGACGTTGGCTTATAAAATAGACTCCCACATTCACTATCGTCCTCTTAACGCTCTACAGTCACTTGAAAACACAGCATTCCATTTAAAACAGTGAGTTCCATCAGGCCCACCGCTCGCTGTTTGAGCGCCCGCGTGCAATACCGATTATGCGCCCCTTGTCTAACTACAGCCAGTGGTGGATTTAGGAAATTTCCGAACCCGGTGAGATTGCCGCCCCTTTGAACATTATTTGCCGCCCCCAATGTTGCCATTCCAAGTGTCGCCGGCCGCCCGAAGCAGCTGTTGAGCTAAAAAAAAAAAAAGATCGCCGGCTACATAATACGCCGATATCTATCGCGGGGCGACTGTCGATCGCTCGTTTTGCCGCCTCCCTCGATGTGCCGCCCGCGTGCGGTGCACGCCTTGCACGCCCGCTTACGGCAGCCCTGAGTTCCACATATTACAAGTCTCCATCATCCACTTCACAGAAGTTTTGACAATTTCTACTATTAGACCGAAAAATGTTCCCGCGTCAGACCTTCACCTGACGGAGGTCAAAGACTCACTACTTATACAAAGTCAACATCACATTTACTGACGACGCCGGACACAGATATTACTGTATGACTCAGACCATGGAGGAAGGAATATATGGAGACGACGCAAGGGACCTTCGCCACATACTGGAGTGAAACCGGGTGGTGAGAAGTGGGGAGGGGAGGCCGCCATATTGCTTGACAGGAGAAACACGGTAAATAGGCACAAAAACCTCAAGGGAATCATAAGACAACCGTGGCACCGCAATTTGATGATGGATTATTATGTAACTCGACGAGACACATAAAAAATGATTTTTTTTTTTTTGATATCGTGCTTAGTTCTCGAGATATACTGTCTCAAAAGAGTGGAGTTTCTGGTTGAAATTCAGAAGAAATGTGTCCCCAAAGTCAAATTTGGTGATAGATTCTTATATAAAACGACGACGAAAATCGAAAATAAAGAATAAATTTTTTCGATATCTCGCTTAGTTCGCGAGATATACTCTCTCAAAAGTGAGGTTGTTAGGTTATGAGGGGATTCAACGATAACCGTGGCACCGCAATTTGATGACGAATTCTTATGTAACTCGATGAGAGAAACTGAAAGTAAAGAATAAAATTTTTTGATATCTCGCTTAGTTCTCGAGATATTGTACCTTAAAATTGACGTGGTTAGGTTGAAATGCGGCCTGGATCAGAAAGAAACTATCGCCATATCCATATTTGATGATGAATTCGGACGTAACTTAATCAGCAGGTAATTCTTTTTAACTTGAATAACAAACTGTTTATTTCTACAGTCCTTAAATTTTGGTTGATGTTCAAATAGGTTATATTTTCACATTCTATTTCAGTAATTGACAAAATAGATTTCAAAATCTAGAAATATACTTTTAGACATATTTACAAACAGAAACAAATCATATCTGAAATTTTAAAAATAGCATAAGTCAATGTTTAGAACATTAAAAAAAATTAATCCTTTATAAAACCTCATAGTTTCTGAGCTTACTTAGAAGATATTGTACTGTTAGTGGCATATATAATTTTGCTAGAAAAATCAGTGCATTCATAAATCAGAAGCTAACAGCTAATAATAAATAAATTGTTTGTTCTCTTCTGGTATACACCGCATTTCAACCTGCCAACATTTCCATTAATATTGCCGCTACAAAACCAAACTATGTAGACACATCTAAACACAAGAAATGCATCGCGAACTACATTTCGGACAACAAAGTTTATTTCATCACGTTTAGTAGTTCGCAGAGCACAAATTATCACAATTAATTTCATCGTGCACTTTCAGTGTAAACTTAAACGTGAGTAATTCATGCAGAATACCATATTCACGCTGTCACGATGTAAACATGACCCGCTTAAATTAAATTTCCAACATTTGTCTACAATAAGGCTAGCTTTTCAGGTGCGAAATAGTAACATATGCTAATTGTCTACACTACACCAACAAAAATATGAGACTGATATGATCCTATTGAGAGCAATGAATAAATTTATAACGAATGGCCCTAATGTTGCAGTTGCCTGTCAGATACTTCAAGAACGATAATTACAATGTGACTTACTTATGAAACACTATTCCAGGTTTTTTTCCTATCTCGTCTGTTTGTGCAATCATATGCATCACAACTTGGCATTATAGAAAACTGTAGAATATTAGAAAATGAAATATTCTCAGCAGCTGACACAGTGCAAACAGCTCAAAGTTTTGGTACTCCTACGATGTCCGCCGCGCAAGCGCATTTTTTCACGAGGTTTCACGGATATAGCGTTATCTCGTCTCCATATATTCCTTCCTCCGTGACTCAGACGTATATACAAGAATTGCTCATTTAAAGATATAAGATTACTATCTTATAATGGTATGGTGAAATTTGTCCCAGATGTTAATGATATTCCCATAGATTATTATTATTATTAATTTTAATTGCGATGGATCTAATACTCCGGTGGCAATTCCCCCCAGTCATCCATTTATCCCTTTTTATATACACATATTTTTTTTTAAAATTTTCTTTTATAATTGGACTATTAAATATCCCCCCATTTACTATTATGATTAACAAATTTTAATTCTAAATTCCTTAAGCGTTTTTAGGAAAATTATTCATCACTATACTTGGTAATTTGTTCCAATCTCTGATACCCTTACCAACAAAAGAAAATTTTCTTACTCCCGTATTTATGAAAAAGAGAGCAAGCTTGTGGTAATGGTCGCCTTTCCCTATCCATGCACTATTCCTAATTCTTTGAACAATATCCCTCCACGCTTTATCACCAACATATGACCGGTACATTCCCATCACTCTCTTCACCCTCCTCCTTTCCTCCAAATAGTCCCAAACCAGCTTCCTTATCATATTAGTTACTGACTGGGTCCTGCGATAATTTCCACAAAATCTAGCTGCTCTTCTTTGCACACCTTCCAACTCCTGTATTTGATAATCAAAATGTGTGTCCCAAACTACACCATCATATTAGACCAATGGTCTGACCAAAGTTTTGTAACCCAACTCTCTAACTTCTCTGGTACATCCTCCCATCATTTTGTAACCACCTGTCCAAAGTGCTCTGCCCAATTGAGTTTGTTATTAAACGTTATTACAAGATAATTACACTTCAAGCTTTCAACAAGCAATTCTGTCCCCACCCTATAATTGTAATTAACCTTTAGTTTCTTATCTGTGTACCTAATAAGCTGGCTTTCCTTGGCATTTATCTTCAATTCATGGTGACCAACCCATTTAGATATTCTATCCAGGTCACCCTGCAGCTGTTTACAGAATTCACCTGTTTTGATCTAATTGTATACCATTATTTCGTCTACGAAATACCTTGACTCTGACCATAATCCACAATACAGTCATTCATTAGAATTATGAACAGCAATGGTCCCAATACAATCCCATATTTACTTCCCCCTCTTTTGATAATGTATTTCCTACTCTAATGCTTTGCTCTATGTCTTTTAAGAATTCCTCTACGGAACAAGTAACTTTTTCATCCATTAGATTTCAGTTTATTTAAAAAAATTGTATGACTGACTCTGTTAAACGCCTTAAAAAGATCTATTGCCACACAATCAACTTGGTCTTCCTTTGAGGCATAACAGATTCCTTGGAGAAGTTATAAAAGAACGAAAGTTACTCTGGGGTAAATTGGAGCTATAGTAACAAGATAGCAACAAGGTCAAGCGAGTGAGAGAAAAATTTAGTGTTCGCTTCGAGTTGTAAAAGTTACTGCAAGCTAAGGACCTTTGTATTCTTTTGATGTTAAAGTATTGAAGGATGTTTTAATAAATTACAACAAGTCATAGAAAGTTTATAATTATTCAAATATGAAAGACTAAACTTATAAGTATTAAGCTAAAAGTTCCTTCACGGATTCAAAAAAAAAAATTTGTATCTCAACTCCTACACCAAAAGAAGAACATACAAAAATACGACATTAAAAAGGAGAATAATCACATTAAATACAACTTGGTAATAAATGCAACATCTTGTACGATTCATCTGAAATATCTTGCCTACAGCCTACCATCTGTAACTCACGTGAATATCCTTGCCTAAAGCCTTGTTGTCGATCTGAAGACCAGTTTCTTTCCTCACAGACATTTCTGATATATTTGCATATCAATTTATCCATCATATGGCCTATCACTATTTTCAAACTAAATGGCCTGTAATTTTCAACCACATTTGTAACCCTGTATTTATGAACCGGTACTACTATTTCACTTTTCCAAAGCTCTGGTAAGCAGCAAGACTCCAAAGTGATTTTAAATAAAATTTCAATGTAAGGCACAGTATCGTATCCCACAATCTTTAGTAAATGTGTAGTAATATTATCTACACCAGCCCCTTTACGTTTTTTTTTTTTTTTTTTTTTTTTTGCTTTCTGAGTTCCTTCAAAATTTCCTGAGAATTAATTTCAAATTTTGTGGTTTCCTCATTTATACTTTTAGGGAGAGTCTCCTCTGATTCTTTCCCTCCCATCACAAGATGATTGTCCCTAGTTGTATCACTAAACCAGTCACTCAATATCTCTGCAATTTTCCAATATAGCCATAGAAGTTTCTGGATTCTTCTTTCATTGGTCCTCCTGAACCAATAATATTCTTGATAAAACCCATCCTTTGCTTCTCTCTTTGCTCTTATTAATTGCTTGTTTAGTTGTTTTAAGTATTCCCTACTGCCATTCTATCTCTGTTGTGTTCCCGTCTCACTAGCCTCTTTAACCATCTCACTTCCCTTTAGTACTATGTAGGTTCGGTACTTATCTTTCTTTTCTGCTTTGGAATAGACACTTCCTCGTCTTTTTTTATTATCTCCTTAAACTCTTCCCATTTTGCCTCCACTGTACTTGTGCAATCCTTCCATTTGCTGAACCTTTCCCTAAAATATCTCTTTAACTTCTGTTCCTTTTTGTAATTATACCTTTTTCCTCCTCCTATTTTGGTCACTGGTTTACTGAATCCCCGAATATCCATCAATACCGCAAAGTGATCACTTATTCCTTCAGTTACTTGACACCCTACAAGATTTTCATCAGGTTTTATTAGAAAGATATCCAACATGTTTGGTCCTCTCGTATTTTGCTCTACCACTTGTGCAAAACCTCCTACCCTTATCAAGGTATTTACAAATCTCTGTTCTCTTATTTCCCACCCTGTTGATACCTGGTAAATTTAAATCCCCTCCAATAATAACCGTTCTACGTTCACTGTGAATGTGAATTTGGTTTATCTCCAAGAATCTCGTCTTCATCATTCATTCTTCCACTAAGTTAAGCAGTCAATACTCTGATTACTTTTAATCACCACAAAAATCTACTCCTAGTAACTCGTGGTCATTATCTTTGAACACTAAAGAACTATAGTAATCTTTGTAACCTGTATGAATACCCTATGGAATACCTCCACCAAATGTTCCTCTGTTTCTGAGGTACACTCTGTAACTTTCAGGGAAAACCTCATTGTCTAATACTCCTTCTTTTAACCAAGACTCTACCCCTAAAATCACTTATGGTTCATGTGCCTCTATTACGTTTGCAAATTCTATCACTTTGTTCATTTTAATCCTACATAATCCCCATAACACCCTGATTTTTGACTTTGTGGTATTTTCAGCACAACCTTTGTCTTTCAAGTTGTACCCAATTCCGTTATTATTTCAATAGCTTCATTTGTTTCTTTAGCATTTGTATTTTTTCCCATAGTGGTTCAACAACCAGTATCCATTTGACCACTTATTTTTATCCCCTCACTAGCAACCCCTAACCTAAACATTAGGGCCATATTAGTTAATGGTCCCCAGCATTATTTTTGAGAACATTATGCTCCTCTGGTTGGAAAGGATTAAGAAACTCTTTATCACTGTATTTTGTTTAAAAGCATGAATTATGCCATAATCAGTCAGTACTCCTAGATTTAAGAATCCACGTAAGCCCATAGTAATGAGGAACAAAAGAGTGAACATTAGAAAGTATGGTTCAAAAGCAGAAGATGTCATGGCAAGTCATAGACCACTTTATCAGTAACATTCGGTCAAAGAGAAATAAGGTCACCCCCTGTTACTATACAGATGCCCAGGTGGAATATAACAGTTCACAACTCCACCACCTCACACATTATAACTCGCAGATTTGTACAGGATATACAATGTATTGTCAGAAGTCCAGATACACCTTCTAATAATACGCGGAGCCCCCCTTTTGTCCGGCGAAGTGTAGTAATCCGATTTGTCATTGACTCAACAATTCGCTGGACGCCCCTTGAATAAATATTTATCTATACTTTCTCTGCAGCCACCAATAATTTTACTGCCGGTGAAGGACATTGTGCACGAACTGACCTTTTGATCATGTCCCAGATATGTTCAATTGAATTCAATTGATCTAGGTGGTCAAATAATTTGCTAGAATTGGCCAGAATATTTCTCAATCAAATAGTTTATCCCAGTAACATAGAGCTTTGTCGTCGTGGAATAATCCATCGTTTTTTAGGAACATAAAAGCTGTAAATGGCTGCAATTGGTTCACGAATACCTGAACATAATCATTTCCAGTCAATGGTCGGTTCAATTTACCAGTAGTCCAAGGCCAAATCATGTAAACATAGCCCAGATCAGAGTTGAGTCATCATCAACTTGAAAAATGTCTTCCTGACTGGGTCTGCGCCATACTCCAACCCTACCATAAAACTTTTACCAACTGAAATCTTGTTTTATCTGACCATGCAACCTTTTTTCTGTAATTTAGGGCCACCCGGTATATTCATGAACTTGGGATGGTATTTCGTTGAGGAGGCTCTCTGGTAGGTGTTCTGCTTCCGTATTCCATCAGCGCCAAATTTAGCTGCACTGTATACATGAGTACGTCCCACATTGAGTGTTACTATCCTCTGATGCGGTGTTGCCTGTCTGTCAACAATGACACTCGACCTTGTTGTCGCAGATGTTAGTGGACGTGGTCGGCCGCTGTGTTGTCTACGGTGGGAGGTAAAGCCGGAAATTACCTATTGATATATTCTTGACACTGTGGCGAGGAATGTTTAATCGAATAATTATTCATAAAAACTTTGCATTCAAAGTAAATTAATTCGAGTTGTGCGTCTATAATCACGTCAGAAAATTTTTGACAGGACTCACGAAAGTTTAAATAAAAGCCCCGATATTGCGAAGCACGCTTAGTCAGTGGTGCCACCGCAATACATTTCAGTCTTCGTATACCATGACTTTTGGCTCTTCAGTGGATAGCTGGGAAAGTCAACATGAAATGATGGTAAATATCAAAAGGAGTCAGGTTAATAGAAACTTCTTCTTCTCTTTATGAGCGCTTGTCAGTTTCGGAGCATAGGCGCTTACCGTTAATGACACGTCTTTGAGATAAAATATGGTCGTCTGCCGATGCTATCTCCAGTGTGAGGAAGTACGTAAGCGTTGTTGTAAGTGTATATTGCTGTGATAGAGTGAGTGTTCAATGTAGATTGTTGACTGTTTTGCAGATAGGGCCACACGCCTTAACGTCTCGTACATGAATGGTGTTGTATGCCCTCACTCCATACGCACTGTGGAGAGGTTTGGGACTTAATCCAGGACTTTTGGTGATTGTTCACCACCACCTCTCCTACCCTGGCGGCAAAGTCCGCATGACAAAAATTTCTTCTACCACCAGGACTCGAATCTTGTCAGCGCCAGACACCATCACGGTGCCACAACCAACTGAGAAAGTGGGGCGGGCATTTTAGGTATATAAGAAAAAATTAAATTCTCATGATTTTAGGGTGAATAAGGACTTTGTTCAAAATATGGTGAGGTACAATGTTATCCACATTATAGGTGGAGGTTTTATATGTAAAAATTACCGCACAACACAATTAATAATTGATATAAGAGTTGCTTTGGGAACATGGGAAGAGAGGAGGTGAGTGAAGAGAGAACTGAGCGTACGGTTCATTATGGCTGTAAGGCTTGGATGGATATTGATAGAACTATTAAGAGTAGTGCATATTTGAGCATGGGCGCCGGGAGGGGGGTGCAAGGGGGTGCACTGGCACCCCCCCTGCTATTAAAGAAAATACACAGAAAATGATTAAGAAACAAAAATTCTATTATTAAATTCACTGTTTGAATAATAACTTAAGACGCCTAGGTTGTTGTCCAAATTTGTTCAACACCTTGTCAATAAATTCAGTATCCTTAGTTAATAAGTAATAAGTGTTATGTATAATGTATTTTTTTTTCAAAAAAAACCTGATACACCCCCCTTAAAGTAATCCTGCCGGCGCCCATGTATTTGAGGGAAGTGATAACTATTACATAAGCAGTTTCTTGATTTCTGGAGTGTGGGGCGTGGATTTTTTTTTTTTTAGTAATTTAACATTCCAATTACAAAAGAAAATTAAAATGATATAATATGAAAAGGGATAATTAGATGACTAGGGTAATTGCTACTGGATGGTTTGCTCCATCGCAATAAAAAATTAATAATAATAAAAAATATTTAGGCCGTTTTCCTTAGCTGCGATAGACGGATAGAAAAACTCAATATTGACAATATTTGAAATTAAGTATGTGGGTGATGAAATAACATTTAGGGATAGAAATCATGAAATCATGAAATATGAGTGTAAACTTGTATGAACATTAGAGAATATAATACATCACAGTTAAATTAAAAATCTTATGGCCATAATAAATACGAAAGGTACTATATTATGATTTTCGAATGTATTGTTTTCTCCTCCATGGTGTTAAGTACCAGGAGGAATCATTCCTCCATGATTCCTCCATGGTAACTTCCCAGTAAATTTATCTCTGACAATAACTAATGTTTTTATTATTTTATATATCATCTTTGGAGAGGAGGGTTGTCATCTGGTGGTGTGTTTGTATCTTGCTACTGCCTCGGTGGATGTTGATGATTTAATTGTCAACTTAAGTGTTGTGTTTGTGATGATATAACGTTTGCGCGGACGAATAATTATTGTTGTTTAATGAATTCTGTTCCGTATGGGTTTAATACGTGTTCTTTACCTACAGGATGATTATAATTTAATAGTTAGTGTAATTGTGGCATTTACCTAATGTTATAAGATTTTTGTGTGAACATAAAATAATCTAACATTATGAGTGGTGACGAAGCTATCAGCTACAAACGTACGGTGTCTGGGTCCCCAGTGTTGGGAAACAGTGCTGCAAAAGAGAATTACAAAAAAGCTAAAAAACTTGATAAAAGTGATCATCAGAAATTTTCTCAACACATGAAGATGGAAGGTAACACTTGTAAGAGTAGGGATTTACAGCGTGAGGAAGAAAGAAGAAAAAGTAAATACAAGAACAATGGAACTTCAGCTGGTGAACAGCACGAAAGAAATCTCGAAGATAAGTACTCTGTACCATTAAGGAATTCCGAAAGGCGACATTATCGAGAAGATAGGTATGATAGGAGAGATCGTCAGAAACATTATTCAGTAGATGCAGTTGAAAGCAAAAATTCTTATACTAAGAAAGATGAGGGTAGATACAGGAATGAAAAATATGAGCGCATGAGTACAACAAAGCGAGGAATTAAATATAAGGATAGATATTACGAAGATTTGCGAACTGATGGGGCGAACAAAACGAAGGATTTAAATTCTTCCAATAGAAGCAGTGATAACAGTGACAAGAGTAGTAATATTAATAGGGTAAATGAAAATATTTCACCTCACAGGTCAGAAATGGACTCTGCAAGTCACCAGAAATTAAGTGAATCTTCCAAAACTGAAGTTAAAAATTCATCACATGACAAGAAGTCTCTAGATATGCTTACATCAAAAACTGGCGGTGCATATATTCCCCCTGCAAAACTAAGAATAATGCAGGCACAGATAACAGATAAATCTAGTGCTGCATACCAAAGAATAGCTTGGGAAGCCTTGAAGAAATCTATACATGGACACATTAACAAAGTAAATACTGGTAATATTGGTATCATAGTAAGAGAGCTTTTACGAGAAAATATTGTACGAGGACGTGGACTCCTTTGCCGTTCTATAATCCAGGCACAGGCAGCTTCACCTACTTTCACTCATGTTTATGCCGCATTGGTTGCCGTCATTAACAGCAAGGTATTTTTAAGTATACAAAATATTTAATTTCATGCTTGGCTTTAATTATTAAGAAATACAAATGTAAGTGTGCAAGTTATGATTACCCAATAGCAGCCCTTTCCAAATGTAAATATTGGTTTAATTCTAGATGGCGATACTGCTATAGCAACTTTCTGCCACACACGGCTATCAAAGAATTATCCGGATCACTTTTACGACATTTTTCTTCTGGTCCAGGTTGAATTTCAATCTAACCTGAACTGATAGGAATAAAAAAAAGCAAGCTAGGTTGATATGATCCCTGTACTGGCAATAAAGTTGTTGTAGTTTTATCGCAATCTAGAATTAAACCAATGTAACTATCGAACACCTTATTGCGGATACCTAATTTTTATGTCTTAATGCAACCTGGACCATAGTGAAACACACGATATTGCTGAAACCCAATTTCCAAATCGTATCTATCACTGTTAGTATGGTCCAGAATGCGTTTCAACCTAAACACAAACGGTTATTGACAAAATCTTGTTTTTATAAATATTTTATTTCCTATGAATGATTTTAATAGCAATTTCAGCCACGCGACGAAATATAGAAGAACGGTATCAAATACAAATCAATGGAATTGTGACTAATAACGTTAACGCTAATGAACGATATCAATTATCAGTTTGGAATGTTGTACGTATTTTAATAATATTATTAATTGTGCAAGTTATAGTATTCTTTAACTTTTTCAGTCCGTAATTTTTTATTATTATTATTGGTCATGTTCTATGGTCTAAAGTGTATTCTCAAATCGATCGAAGGCTGAACACATCACACATGGAAAAACAGTGACGTCATACTCTCTCCATTGGGAAGTGTAACGTCGCGAGGTAGTAAGTTATTGCAGCGGTATCGTGATCTATATTACCCATTTGACTTTGGTGAAATTTTTCTTCTGATCCAGGTGACATTTCAAACTAACCATCTCACTTTTCAGGTATGATATCTTTAGAACTAAGTGCGATATCAAAAAATATTATTCTTCACTTTCAATTTGTCTCATTGCGTTATATAAGAATCCATCATCAAATTGTGCCTCACAGATACTGTAGAATTTCCGAAGGTTGCAGTTCCTCATGGAGGGGTAAGAACAGTGGAGATAGGTTGATGTAGAGTGTTCTTGAGCTGCTAGTTTATGATGAACAGACTATAACTTGGAAGTGTCTCTGAATCATTATAGCTTGCTAGCTACTAATCGAATGCGTGCTACGTTTACGTGATGCCAAACTGTTGCAGCCAATTTCAATATGTCATCACTATTTCTAGTGTTATGTAGTGACTTTGTGAATTTTATTGGCAGAGTGGTTGTGTCAGTTCATCCAACATCGAATACAATGATCCCTGGACCATTTACATTTGTAAACTTAATGCAGTAGTTAAACAAGGCACATGAAGTTACTCTGCCAAAAAGTTCATTCCCTTGTGGAATTGTGATAGAATTGTGAAAACAGAGCTCCATCAAAGATGTCTGTTAAGAACTATTCATAGTCCAGTAACGGTGTAGTTTTTCCTTGCAGTAGGTACATCATGTAGAAGATTTTTTTCCTTATCTTGTGCATATTGACAAGAGTATGCAGGAACCAAGTTTTCGACCTCTGACACCCTCGGCACAATTTTCTGTGGATAAAAAACTTCAAAATTTTGGTACTTTTTTCAATTTTCCGTCTATAACTCTTTTCTGATGAGTCCTAGCAAAAACTACTTTCTTTGCAATGTGAAAAGGATAATTTGTAGTACAAAGTTTTCTCTAAACTCAAAACTAAACGAACTACAGCTCTTCGAAAATCGGCAAAATTTCACTCTTTTCCTAAATGTTTTCACCTACTTTGTCACCCTACATGACATGGAACACCTGTATGTATAATTGATATATATCTATTTCTGTATGACAAAGTATATATATGTATTGTGCTTTGATTACTGAAAGTCGATTCAATAATCATATGACATTGTTGGCTGGGAGATCCCAAAGGATTGTTTGTCTGCTATGTGACAGTGTTTTTGGTTCGTCACACAATTTGCCTCTTTGTGACTATCTAACCTAACCAAAGTGTTCTGGTTTACTTCGTATTACACGGCAAGCTGTGGGAGATGTGAAGATCAGTTTAAGGGGCTTTGAAAGTCCCAGCTGAGACCAGGATTTCGATCTCCAGACAGACGCCTTAACCACTGAGCTACCAGACCGCTCTATTGTTGATGGTATTTGTATCAATTTGAAAAATAGGTTGCAGAAATAAAAGTATGATATTATGGCACAAAGTTATTAAGTCATAACAAATCCATATTAATTTAAAAATTGGTCATAAATCGATTTCTTTTCCATTTGGATTGTACCGCCTTATCAATTTACTCAACTAGAATTGTGTCTCGTTCATCCATTTTATCAGGAGCAGCTTCCTCTCCTTCATCAACTTCAGTCTCAGGAATTTTTCCACGAGACAGGCCAAAACAGATTTTTCAAGCAGCTGAACAGTGCACTCCTGATTTGCGAGAGCTGCATTGTGAAGTACAAACTTTTTTGCAGGAATAACTCAGTTGCAGCATCTTTTACTATTGTAACTGGAATAAGACTGGACGAGCCTTTCCTTCATCCCCATGGCAACAGGTTTCTCGACACAGCTATGCTTGCACTTGGTGATACATGCATATTGAGTGAAATGTTGCCACATATGATGTTGGTGACAACCGTGCTAGGTTGAATACATTTTTTTGGGCAGATTTCATATAAACAATTCGTATCTGAGCTTTCTATTATTCCACAACCAATTTGTCAGTAGCGTTACAAGATGAGCTTTTCCCCTCTCAGTTCTCCAGATGCTAGTCTCCGGAGGCTGGGAGTAGTGAGAATTTAGCATGCATTTTACTTTCAGATTCGGTTGGTGTTGAATGAGACAGCAGAATGTTTCTTACCCATAGCCGAAAAATGCTGATTATTGTGTCACATCCTGTAAATGCATGGATGAAGAGGATATGTGTGGGTTCAAACTTGAAGGAAGCAGTTGTGTAGCATAAACCTGCTTCCTTGCCTTTCCCTGGTTTATGGAAGTACACCATCTAGTAAGTGTTTCCAAGGTTCATTAGCAGAACGAGACAGCCAATGTAGCCTACTCATCCTCACTGGAAATGCTGTCTGCGAAAGTATCTGTTATTTTCAAATTACAAAATATTTCGGATGACTTTATTCCTTTCTGTGCAACATCATTTTATTATCTGTCAAATGTAACTGTGATGTTGGATCCAGAGTGCTTTCTGAACTAAGTTTCATATTTTCCACGGATGGAACCAAAGTTTTCATTACGATGCCACATAACCTTATCCTCTGTCCACAACAAAACTTTTTATGTTGGATGTTACATCTTGAAGAGATGTAAGTGTTTCGTATACGAACAATTTTGTTCCCTTTGAATTCAAATGCAAAAGAAAGTTTCAGACAATCCAACTGAAAAAGAAATTAGTTTATGACAAATTATTGACTTATTCTGACTTAATTTTGACTGTGTAAATAAACTTTGTGCCTTTACATTATCCTCTCATTTTTCCAAACCCACTTTTCAAACTGGTACAAAAACCATCAGTAATAGAACGGTCTGGTAGCTTAGTGGTTAAGGCGTCTGACTGGAGGTCCCCGGTTCAAATCCCGTTCTTGGCTGGGATTTTCAAAGGCCACTAGCCCGAACTTCACGTTTCCCTTAGCTTGTTGTGTAATATGAAGTAAGCAAGAACAATTCTGTGACTCGGATTCCATGTTAAGCTGCAGATTCCATATGCCCGATATGATTACCTAGTTAGGCGCATTGCATAGCAAATTGAAAAATTGTCACCTGGCAGCGGAACAATCCTTCAGGATCTCCCAGCCAACAGTGTCATATGATTACTGAAATGACCTTCAGTAATCAAAGCACAATAAATATATATACCATGTCATACAAAATAGATGTATATCAATTATATATAAAGGGGTTCCAGGTACTTTAGAGTGATGAAGTAGGCGGAAACCCAACATTTAGGAAATGTGTGAAAATTTGCTGATTTCCGAAGAACTATAAAAGCTCACTTAGTTTTGAGTTTAGAAAAAACTTTGTACTACAAAAGTTGTAGGAAATTTTGTCCTCTTTCAAATTGGAAATAAAATAGTTTTACTAGGACTCCTCGGAAAGGAGTTATAGACGAAAAACTGAAAAAAGGACAAAAATTTTGACTTTTTTTGACATCAGAAAATTGTGTCGAGGGTGTCGGGGGTCAATAGCTTGGTTTCTGTAGGCTCTCACCAATATATACAAGATAAGAAAAAAATCTTCTACGTTATATGATGTTTGTTAGACCCCATTACTGGACTATCAGTACAGTACACATTATTTCTGAAATTAAGTCTTCACAGGTGTACTGCTGGATAGTGTTTTGAAAACATGATATTTCGACTACTAGCTCCGTTGTCTTCATCAAGTGTGGAGACATCTGGACAGGTTGGCTGACCGTCGGATACTGTATCCAACGGTCAGCCGACCTGTGCAGTGATGAATATGACGGAGCTAGTCATCGAAATATTGTGTTTTCTAAACACTGTCTGGTGGTACACCCGTGAAGACTTCATTTGAAGCATACGCCGGGAAAGTCTCCGTTCTTACAACACATTATTTCTCTTATACCTGTTCAGTGGTCAGGTGCTTAGTTTATCTTGAAGACTAAGTCCTGAGGATTACATTTTGAAAGAAAACAGTTTCAAATATCCTTCCAGCCATCCAGATTTGGGTTTTCCATGATTTCACCAAATAACTCAAGGTAATTTACAGAATGGTTCATTCCAAAGGCCATGGATGAATTCCTTCCCATTCATTGCCCTCAGTCCTTTCCTGTCTCTAACATTGATGAGTGTAATGTCAGAAACAAAAAAGAAAAAATGCTGAATGATGTTTTCAGACTAAAAGGGCTTCTATGTGGCTGTGGCTTATTCCACTTGCAATAGTGTGGTAAAAGTATGAATTAATAAAGTATCAGATAGTCTTATCTTATTTATTTTTTTGTTCAGTGATCCTGCATAGATAGATCTAAGGTTAAACATTAGCATTTTTTAAATAGTTTTGTTGGTAACCTTGTTTGTCACATTCGGAAGGATAAAGGTTTGAATCTCCATCTAACCATGAAAATTTCTATTTTCCATGGTTTCCTAAAAACTTCCACCTGCCTCCTACAGATGTTGTCTAGTAGACGGAAGGAAGAATCGTGAAGACGTGCAACTTCGCACGAAAGTGACTGAATTGTGATAATGCTTCCGCCTATGTAATTTTAACGTGTCATACTTCTGAAGAAGACAAACATGTATTTGTCGAAACTGCAGTAAAGTTTTAAAGAATAAAAACTTTTAAGCAACTGGTGGCGTTTTCGTGGCTTTATGCTAATATAAAAAATTATCAGATTATCTTATGACAACCAGTTACACCTTAGGTGGAGTTTGGGTGGGGGCAGGGAGGTAATCTGTTTTGGGCAGAGATTGGTTATGATAGGATAACTATAGTTGACCAGAAGAGTATGGATCACAGATACAAATAATGAAAATTTGTCAGTGTCACAGACATGTTTAAAGGTGGTAAAACTTTAGTGAGGAAATAATTCTGAGGGAGAGTGTGTGTAAAGATATACAGAATTCAGATATCAGGCTTAAATTACATAACAGTAGGAATACGATACACAAAGCTTTAAATAGCCTAGTTGAGTAGCTCTTATTTATAATAGGTTGAGTCTCAGTTAAAAGAAGGTTCGCTATTAACAATACTTTTCTGTGGAGAAACATGTTAAGACACACAAGAGCAATATGAAAAACATTGAAGATTTAAATAGGAAATTAATTGCAACAGCAGACAGAAAAGTGAACGAAAGTATTAATTTGGCAGAAATTTATGTACAGTGGCAATGATAATTAGCATTGTTTGAATGTGTTTAGATGGTGGTACATAAAGCAAGGGTGGCAAATAGGATAGAAAATTATAGGCCACTCAGTTTGATACCAGTGGTAGGTAAATTAATAAATATTGAAACTTGTGTGGGAACATAATTAGTTTTCAAGTCGACAGCATGGCTTTAAATAATGATATTCATATGAATTTCAGGTAGAAGCCTATATGCAAAATATTTCACATTAAATGGACAGGGGAGGCCAGATAGATAGTGTAGCATTAAACCTTTCAAAAGCTTTTGGCAGATGAACCATAAGTAAGGTAAAAACTATCAGAATTGTTGAAAAAGTGATTTGCTGTGTAGAAGAGTTCTTGAAATGTTTAAAGAAAAAAGTTAGGGTAGGAAACGCAGTATTAAGAGAAGTGGGAGTACTGATGGGTAATGTTAAGGGACCATTGCTATTCATTATTCTAATGAATGATTGTGTTGATGGTACACTATCAGAAATCATTTTCAGATGACATCTTTATACATAAAATTGTAGGCATGTGTAGACCGTATCATTATGGACAAACCATTGGACCAATACAGGTCATATTCACACGAAATATCATTGAGGTGGCACTGAAGTGTAAGTCATATGTTTACAATTACTTTATGTTGACCGCAATTTCACAGATAATTCTGTATTTGAGAAGCATTGCTCACAAAAGATTACACTATTACTGTTTTTTTTTTTTTTTTTTTTTTTTTTTTTTTTTTTGCTATAGGTATTTATTTAATAAGTTTTGTTAAAAATATTAAGTGCATAAAATAAAACCAAATATGTTAATTAAACATAATATGTGTAACTAATAACTGGATGTTGTGGGCCATTTCCTCAGTTGCGAGTTAATCAATTTTTTTTTATAATGGTTAATAACATGCCAATACAATTGATTTTTGTTTTATTCTTTGTGCTGTACGCGTTTCACTTTGTTTCCAGAGCATCGTCTGTGACATCTGTTTGGTATTTGTACATTTATTTAGTTACATTAAATTTAATATAACTAAACGTACAATGAAATAGATTGAAACCAGTATGACACAAAGAATAAAACAAAATTCAATTGCATTGGCATGTTATTAGCCTTTATAAAAAATTGAGACTTAGGTCATCAAGACTTAAGTGGTTTGGGCATGTCAAGAGAATTACTATTACAAGACTACCATAAACTTGTTTGGAAAAACGGATAGTCGGCAAAAGACCAGTGGGAAGACCAAGAAGAAGATGGACAGACCAACCGAAGGAGGACATAGAGAGAGAAGAGGCTGGAACTGGGAATATATCATGAACCAAGAAACTTTTCCGGGTAGGAGACTGTGGAAAACAATCGTATACAACAAACAAGGCTCGTAAACCACACCGGGGTAACTGGATAATGATGATGATGACTGTAAAGCTCACGTTTTTGAGTAGACAATAATTTTTGTGTTGAAATGAACTATGCATTATAGTTGTTAATTATCTTTGGTTCAAATTTAAGATGATTTAATAAGATTGTGGAAAGTAGCCAGTTGTGTTGAGACAACAATTTTAAATAGTAAATTCAAAGGAGAAAATGTATTGTTGTCACAAGTACCAATGATACCAAATGGGCCAAGCGTGGTGGGTGAGCAGTTAACGCTGTGGCCTCGCATTCTGGAGGTCGCCGGTTCGAATCCCCGTCCGGACTTCCAGATTTGGGTTTTCCATTGTTTCCCCAAATCATTCCAGGAGAATGCTGGGATGCTTCCTTCAAAAGGCCGTGGCCGAATTCCTAACCGTTCCTGGTCCATCCTGCCTCTAATGACCTTGACGTCCAAGAGGTGTAAAGACACAAGTAAAAAAAACGATACCAAATGATAGACCATTCTAATTTAAACATTTGCAGTTCCCTATTCCTTCTGCATTTGCAATGATAATCAACAACAAGGACAATCAAGGCAAACATGTGCATTGGATTTGGGAAAACCATATTTTTTCATAGACAATTGTATGTTTGCTGTTCACATGTTGGGAAACAATCTGATCCATTTATTTATGCACAGAAAACCTCATTGTTCATCAGTTAGCATTACAATCAATCATTATTAAACTAATATAAATTTCTACATTACAATTAGACGTATGTTTTTTTCATTGATATTGTACAAATTCTCACATCAAAAACATATGCATCGTGATTTAATAAGTGGTTTTGATGGGTGCTTGGTGTTAGGAATAATTACAATTAGCGTTTTGTTTTGTTAGGGTTTGGAAGCATTGTAAACACTGAAGGCAGGTTGAGCGGCTATAAGTAATCATGCACAATCTATCTTCTTCATATATAAAATCCTATGGATTGGTAAACAGTCTAATACTGACAAAATACTTGACATATTCAGGTAATATTCACAGTATTTGCTATAGTGGTGGATTGTAAGGATTTTAGTTGAATAAAATTTTCTCGGGTAACTACTGTAGTTAGTCAATCGATTAAACACGACATTTCGGCTGTCATACTCTCTGTCACCATTTTCAAATAACTGCTGCCAGTAGGTTATAGAGCCATTTATATATCACGCGAAGTCCATGCTACGTCATCCTTTTTCCGGTCGGCCAATGGCTAGTGATGGGAAACGTTGGCCACTAGTGGGAATCTTTCCTATTGGTTGAAGCCATTAGCTGCTGGCAGGTGCCATTGATTGCTGGCACGCAAGAGAGATGTGTGCTTGCCAGAAGTCCTGCTGCAGTCTCATTTTCTGGATTTCTGGGCTCCAGGCCTTACTTAACTGAAATCCAGTATCTCTGTTAATGAGGTCCTTTGAGATATGGATTTTGATAGCTTCAGAGAAAATACTATCCCAAAAACCTCTCGTGCATGCAAGAATTCTTGTTGCCTTGAAATTAAAGCCATGTTCCATGTCGATACTGTGCTCAGCAACCGCTGACTTGTCAATCTGGCCCAGGCGGTCGTTGTGTGCATGTTCGGCGCACCTTTGGTTAATGCATCGTGTTGTCTGTCCGATGTAGGCTTCCAGCATTCGCAAGGAACGTGATATACTCCAGGTGTTTGTAAGGCTATATCATCCTCGGGTGACCGCAGTATATTCTTAATTTTGGCCGGTGATCGGAAAATGGTTTTAATGCCACATTTACGTAAACTTCTTCCAATCTTAGCCATAGTCATTTCCACATAAGGAAGAAAAGCGAAGCAGCTCGGGTTTTCCTGCTGGTATATTTTTCTCCTTCCTGCTCACCTGCAAACCAAGTTTATTTTTAACACCTCGTTGTAACCATTCTTGCAGAAAGTTTCACGTAAATGGTACATTTCCGCCTGCAAACTATCCTTATCACTTAGAGCTTGCACCATGTGCACCAATGTTTCCAGTACTGATCTGCATTGGATTGGGTGGTTGTGGCTGCACACGTTGAGCTAGAGATCCATATGTGTTGGTTTCCTATACATAGAATCTTTTCAATCAAAATATCCAAAAATTCAGTACATCACACAATATCACAAATAAAATTTGCAGACCAGTCCATTCAGGAGGTAGTGTGTGCTTATTGATCATAATTTAAATTGAAAGGTACATGTTTCTGACTTACAGAAGTGATTTGATGCAGCCACATTTGCAATTTGTACAATTTCAGCTATAGGTGACAACTGTATATACAGATGAAGAAACTAGTTTATTTTGCCTATTTTCGCTTTTTAATATCATATGGTATATTATTCTGGGACAGTTCTACTCATTTAGACAAAGTGTTCAGATCCCAAAAGAGAGTAGTAAGAATTATGTGTGGGATTAGCAGTAGAATTTCATGTATAGAGGTGTTCAAGAAGTTAGGTATTTTTTTAACATTGGTGGCTGAATATATATACACATTAATGTCCTTTGTAGTCACAAATTATACTTTGTTTGAAACAAATAGTAAAATACACAATTGTGGCACAACAAATAAAAATGATCTTCACAAGGATTACAAGTCATTGCCATTTGTTCAAAAAAGGGGTCAGATATTCAGGGATCAGTGTTCAATATGATCCAAACACATTAAATGTCTAGCAAATGATAAGATTAAATTCAAGAAAAGTTTTTAAAGAATTTGTAATTGACAACTCCTGCTGTTGAAGGATTTATTTCTAAGGTATCTACAAACTAACTGTCAATAGTTTGTTTAAATCTAGTTGATTTAATTAATTTACCATGTATGCTATAGCTATACATCCTCTGGTGTATGTATTATTTTGTTACACAATTGTTTAACTGTAATTTGACAACTTTCCATCCCACATAGCCAGTCTCTTATATTGGGATCAATGAAAATGAATGTATTGTACTGTAGTTTGTTGGTTCTGTACTTTTCTTTATTTTCTGTTTTGGTGTAAATATTTCCTCTCTATCTTTTATTATTTCCTTGAACTCTTCCCCCTTCAGTTTTTGCCACTTGTTTACTGACTTTCCTAATATACATCATAACTGCATTGTGATTGCTTATCCCCCTAGTTACTTGACCCCCCCCCCCCACAAGATTTTTATCAGGCTTTATTAAAAAGATGTTCAATGTATTTAGTTCCCTTGTGTTCGACCCTATCATTTGTGTAAAGTCTCATTCCCTTACTAAGGTATTTGCAAATATCTGTCCCCTGGTGGTGTTTTTCTTATTTCCTACGCAGTTGGCAACTGGTAAATTTAAATCCCATCCAATAGTAACGATTCTGCACTCACCTCTGAACTGAGAATTTAGTTTCTCCATAGCCATTGTTAGGCAAGACTTACCAACGTACTTTATAACAGTCTACCTGCATGATCCCAAAAGTGTTTCTTCACTTTACCATCTATTAACCAAAGATCCCACATGTCGTTTATCTTCTGCCGTGTATGAATGTCCTATTCCTCATTTAGTGCATTGCTTATCAGTCCACAGACGTTTTGTGAAGCACATAATGAATTGTATCATGTTTGGTGCAGTAAGTCTACTGTTCTAGGACTCAGATCAGTGAGAAACCTGTATATTCAGATAATATATTAGTTTTATTAGCTTCATTATACAATCAATTCATTGCCAACTGTGTGCTCTTTGTAAGGTGGAAGAATTATATGAAACATAAATTTTGAAAAAGTTAGAAAGGTTGGCAGTTGACTAAAAATGGACAAAGACTATTATCATAATGGCATACCACAGTTGTTTTATTTTAAAAATTCATTATGATATGATGATAATGTCAACGCTGTTTATTTCAGTTTCCAAATATTGGAGAGCTTTTGCTGAGGCGTGTGGTCATTCAGTTCAGGCGTGGGTTCAGAAGAAATGATAAAACTACTTGCATTTCTGCAGTAACTTTTATTGCTCATCTTGTAAATCAAAGAGTGGTGAGTCTACTATTTATTTATATCCAAATTTATGATTGATCTAGAGAATTAATATTCCATATAATTATTTAGAACTGTGTTTTACATATAATGGACAGATTAAAAAAAAATTATGCTGAAAATATTCATATATGCACTTTTTTGTTGAGTGTGTTTATTACCAATAATTAATATTAACAGTTATTAAAATTCTGCATAATGAAGATAATAGTGTTGCCTGAAAGAGAAATGGCTCATCATCATCTTCAATTTTCCATTCCAGTGGATTGGGTGTGGTAACGAAAAAGTCTCTTTCGTAATATCCCGTCTTGCAATCGCCTCTTTTCCAGTATCCTCTGGACTGTGACTGGCCAGGTCTTTTTGTGCTTGTATTGTCCAGTTATCTTGTGGTCTCTTTGCTTTAAAAATATGCCTCAGATAGTCTATGGCTATTAGTTATATATACTGATTTGTGTCAAGTTGTTTGCATTAACCCAATTAAATTTTTTTATGCATCATAAATTTGTGACCTCTGCACTACTCTTGAATACATAGAGATAAGGTTGACATTCCCCTTATTTAAGTAATAATATACTAATAGCTTTATAAAATGTTTAACTTATTTTAGTATATATGTTGCAAATCAAATTTCATAATTCGCAAAATCCATAGTTACATATGAAAATCCATGCTGAACAATACCAATTATCGGATTAATTAAATATTATCTCATTCTTGCTATATCTTATTTTCTTAAAAAGAATAATAATAATAATAATGCATGTGGACTGAAGTGTTAATAGAATATGGCCTTTTCAAAGTGGTAGTCACTACTTTATGTTTACATATACTGTATGAAAATAATTAAAGATGTGCAGCAAAATAAATGAAAACTAAGGAAGTGGAATAAACCAAAACTAACCATAGGTGGCCACATTGACACAAAAAAGATACTAAAACACACAAAGCATTGAAATACGATAATAATAAAGAGGAAAATTCTTTAAGGCATAAGGAAATAAATAATAATATAATAAGAAAAGATAGGGAAAGTCAACAACTTTCCATAGAAGAAGACGGCCGGGCTTCAAAAGAAAATACGAACGCATATAACACAATATTTTGATATTGAATCTTGGTCTTGGAAATAGCTGAAGCACATGGGGATTAGATCAGATGTGATCAAACAGATACTCGCCAGCCGAATGGGCAACCAAGTAAACAAAGCAAGGCTGACTGGGGTGGTAGTATGGTGGTGTTAGGAAATACTGAATCAATAATTAATACTTGTGGGGAAATATTATTGCTGAAAGTGGGGCACCATCACATGAGTAATGAACTTAGAATGAAATAAATATGAATACAAAATATAATATTTTAAAATTGTAGGTAAATGGTTAAATGATTATAAGTGCTGGATCTCCTAGAAGAGTTTTATTGTGGTTTGAGGCCAGGAAAATGCCTGGTATTATGGTTGTTTTGTTAAGCTAGTTCCCATCTGTGGAGTCCAGAGGGGTTTGTGGTTTCATGAAAGATTCTGATAGTCCTCATTACAAAACAGTTGTTTATGTAGTTCAAATTGTGGGCACGGGCATGAGCTGCCATAGGATAGCTTTAAAACAACTCTCTGATACCAGCACAATTTGACTACATCCTACAGATCCAACTACTTCAATTTACCAGGAAACATGTACTTTATTTGACCTCCCTGTACTTTTACAATTCCTGTCACCAAAATTCATGACACTCCTTTCTCTGCAGAATCCCCTTGCACCCACATTGTATCTTCTTCCCTATATGCACAAGGCTGGCAACTGCTGGAATAAGTTGCCGGGAGAAATGATGAATAATTTGCCAAAAGCATTGAAAGAATTTAAAGTTAAAATTTGTAAAGGGTTAATTTAGGTGGATGCAAAAAAGGGTGAAGATGGGTGTTTAGGGAAATTGCCATTGGAGCATGTGCTCCATTGCAATTTAATTTAAACTGTAACTTTCCAACCCCCACCGTTACTATTTCCCGGCTAATTTATTAATTATTTATTATCGAACTTCTTTGCCGGAGATTGCCTGCATTCTCTTTATAGAAGATCACAAGGTGAAAGGTCGGAACAATTGCGTGAAATAAAACTTGGATAGATGCACCACACTAATTTGAATTATATTCTGGCAAACTTGAGTACATTGATACAAAATCTACTCTCTAATCAGCCACTTATATTCAATCAAGTAAGTTCATGATGGTTTTTCCTTTAGCTATGCTAAATATCAGCAAATCCTTATATCATTATAGTCTCTCAAAGGCAATCATACACTTCCTTTTTAATGTTCTATATTTATTACACTTATAACTTGTAGCGAGAGTGATTAATTGGCAGAGAAATAGAGAGAGGGGAGAATTATATCACATGGACCTACACCATGCAGGCAATCACTGCACGCAACCACACAGAGCGAAACTGAGAACTTTTCGAAAACTGAGAAAAAATGATGACGCTATTGTATCCTTGGGGCCTTAAATACTTCATGGCTAACTGTGGGTGGGTCGATGTCCTTCTGGGAGGTGCACTACCAACATTGACTTTCTGGCTTCCCTGTTGGTGTGTGCACAATCTCTGCCAAATGGGAGAATGCACAGAGTTTCACATATACTGCCCCTCCCAGAAGATGCCTTTTTGCACCCGTGGTTTGGCGACAGACTATACTTCTCTCCTCGCCAAACGAGGAGGCAGGAAGGGGTTGACCTACCTCTAGGCTTTACCTTGGTACCATAATAGCCACTGCAGCCATCTCCTGAAAATTCTTAAATAAAATCTACTATCTGCCTCACTCTTGCTACCATAATTAAAATTTCTTAATTCAATTCCTTATTTTCTATTTAATACTCTGAACAAATTAACAAAGCCAACTTTTTTTTTTTTTTTTTTTTTTTTTTTTTTTGTACAGATTATTCCTTCATACATAAAAGACACTTATTTGAATGCCTGTAGATAGATCCTACTCGTCGACTGCTGGATTTCTTCCTTTTCTCATGGACATCACATTCTTGTAAACTAACACCCCTTACTGACAGCACCTCGATGCAATAGAACACTTCCTGGTAATAAGGCCAATCTCTCCCACATAGCTCACTGAACACATTTGGCCTCATTTCCTTGCTTACTTCATCCTCTTGATGGATTTCTTCTTCAACTCTCAAGCTTACTATCGGAAATGTGGCACTTCTATGTGGCCTCATCTTGGCCTTCTGGAGCAACAATATCTGAACAAAATCTTACTGAAACCTCTTTCGTGGTACATATTTATGACCAGAACTCACAGTGGAAATAACCTGCTATACTTTCTCAATTCTTTACAGTATAACCACTCCATCAACTCCACTTGAACTTATTCCCACACACGTCACTTTTCTTGATGTTGGCATTTCCTTACAGCAGAGTGATTTGCATACCTCTGTTCACATCTAACCTACAACTTTACAACAAGAACTTCACTTTAGAAGCTACCACCCATTCTGTATAAAATGTTTCCTTCCTTACAAGCAGGTCATCCATCGCAGATGCATCTATTCTGATGAAGAATCACTCTATAGATACTCCCAAAATCTATTATAACTTCTCATTTCCCACTGCTACCCCTCTCATTTGTACAAAAAAATAGAAGGAAAAAAATCTTTCACACAACATTCCATTCTTCACTCAATTACTCCAACCCTGTACCTCTAAAACTTAATCGTAGCATGATATTCATCACCCAGTTCCCTCCTAGTTTTGAACACGTTAACTTAACCCTTCAATGTGGGCACAGTTTTCTATGTTCTTTCCCTATCCTTCTCCACAAAATTGTGTCCAGTTATTTCTTTATATAATGGCAATGGCAATGGACTTACCTCCCCTTAAAATATATTACTTTAATTTTTAATATGGTATTTTATTAAGTGTTTAGGTTGGCAAGACATGTGACAAACTCAGAGAAGCAGGATCTTAGAAACAGTGGAGATTGGTATGCATAGAGTTGATTATGGCAGGTTGTGAAAAATATCAGAATTAATCATTGAGTCTCATTTAATGTATAAGGAATCTTTATTGTTATTAAAGTGAACATTAATGTTGAATGAATCAAGCTGTAATTAAAATCAAAATGTATATAATAAAGAAGACTGGAAAATTCTAGTAAGATTTTGAATTTGTGGAAGCTTACCAAAATAACATAATTCTTACAAGTTGACCATCCAGTGTTAACATCTTGTTCCACAAATACTCATCTCGTGATTCTCCCAAACTGCCACACGGATCCTTACCAAGCAATAGGCCCCATTATAAAACTTGGAGCAAGCACGCATCTGGCACCACAGGGAAAAGTTTCCCCATCACTGAATGTGCCATATGCTCTACAACACAACCCATCCATCAGCTCTCCTGTCTCAACTGTACCAGCTCATATATAGACCTCGTGACTAACCAACTTTCCATCAGAATGAATGACTACAGGCAAGCAGTTTACATCGGCAACTCAGACCATTCAGTGGCAGCTTATGCCACTTTCCACAGTTTGAACATTTTTAACAATTGTTTTACAGTGAGAGCTATCAGAATCTTTCCTAAAACCAAATCCTAATCTGAAATCCACAGGTGAGTACTAACTTACTAATGCATCCATGATACCAATCATCTCCCTGGTCTCAGCATCTGATAAAAGCCTTTTATTATTTATTTTATTATTATCTAAGCATAATTATCAACCTGGAAATTGGTTGGCCCCTCCTAAAGGAGGTATACTTAGTCTGGGTAAGGTAAGTTGGCCAATTGTCTTCTTCCTTATATAACGTCATCCGGTAATCCTTCTGGGTAAGGAGACCTACAGCTAAACATGGAATCTGAGCCCTTGAAGCTTTCTGGCATACTTATTATGTATGTAGTATTTGCCTATAAATATTGACTATTGATTCATTATTCCCCCCCCCCCCCCCCAATCCATTACCATCTCTGCCACCATTGCTTGATTTCCTTGGCTGACCATTTGTGTGGCAGGTATCTGTAGGATCACATTTCATCTCCTCGCCATATGTTCCATCTACCTGCAAGATTGGAATTATGTTTTAATCTTTTCAATATTCGTCACCTGCCTTCATGTATCTTAAGTGTTGGGTTGTCTCTCCAGTATTCATAACATAAATGCATGGAAAGGAAAGATAAAATACATCCACCATTCACCAAAGTTGAAGGAAAGAGGACAGAGGCAACAGAAAACATTCCACAGTAAAACACAATATTTTGGGCTATGCCCTTCTTCAAGAAAATGAAACATGTGACTGATCTCAAATGGGCACCCACAGTCAACACAGACACATGAGTGGCGATTTTGACTATTACGATCGTAGTGGACAGTAGTTTTTCTCCTCCTTCACACACACACACACACACACACAACCTCCACAATTTACTTACACTTGTAGTCTATAAACTGAAAAGAATTTATATATGTTACAGAAAAAACTACTTAGCAGATTTTGATGGGTTTTTCACCATTTTAAAGTTTAGAATCAGACTTGAATCATTTGGTATGTCTCATTCTTCAACATTATGTAATGCTGGAGCAGTAAGTGAAAATTTGAATATATAGCATGAAACACCAAAGATGCAATACCAACTAGATGTTGATATTTTATATTTCATAAAAAGTAATAGCCATATTACTCCACCTACCGGTTCCTTCCTTAAATTTCAGTTTTTCAGTCTTTAAACCCCATAGATGGCTGTATTATATATGAATGTTCCACACAGATCAACATAAATTAATTTTAATATCATCATAAAAAAACTCTCAAGAGATTCTGTAAGATCACAGTGAAACTTGTTCAGTGCGGACATGGAAGTAGTATGACATCTTGTGTTTCTCATCCTAATGTATTCATCACGGTTGATTTTTTTTCATGAAAAATGACTGTAAAAAATTGTAAAATCTTCTCAAAATGACAATTAACCCACTCTCCCTCGTAGTCCAGTTAGGATATCTGTGGAACATATCAAAAAGTTTCGTTATTTTTACAGAATGTCTGGGGAGAATTCGAGACAAATATTTCAAATTGTGTGACTAATAATAATTCTGTGTGGTTGTAATGACCTGGTGACAAGAGTTTTTTATTGGCTGCACATTCCGCCACTGTTGTAGCCACCTAACCTAACCCGGCAATCCTGCCGGGTACAGGGGACCTTCAGTTTAACAGGAATCCGAACCATGGAAGCATTCTAGCATACTTCACTTTACACAGCAGGCTGTGCCAGAGGTGAAGGTCAAGGTTAAGGGCCTATGAAAATCCTCGCTGAGACAGGGATTCAAACCTGGGACCTTTCGATCTCCAATCAGATGCCTTAACCCCTGATCCACCAGATTGCTCAGTTGTGTGACTGAAATTGCTTGTAATATAACCTAAATTTTGTCATTGCATTAACAAAATTTGTTTAAAGAATGTCGTAGCTAGCACCAATTCTATTGCAAATCACATTTAAATTCATTTTCTTAAGCATTTAAAGGAATATGTTGAACTAGAGAATGATATTTATGTCGTAACGTCTATATAGGATTCTGCCTATTTGTTAATAGAAAATGTTGCATTCATTTTCTGAGGTACTTTAAGCCATAAGAAGCAAAACAAAATATGTAACTTAGCAGATACAAAATTTTACTGAAGAGATATCAAGCTTTGAAAATTGAATCAGACAAATCTGAAAATCATTTAATAAATTCTTGAAGCCACAGTTTTAAAGATAGGAGAATGATCTATAGCTTAAAATATGCATAAATTTTTATTACATGTTATGTAATAATTTGAGAAACATAGTTAAAATTATGGGTTGTTTATGGAGGATTTAATGAAAACTAGTGATGGCCCAGGGGTCGAAATTCGTTCTAATTCATTAATTTTTTTTACTGTAAAAAGAGTAATATTGATTGAATACATTCTTTTTAAATTTGTTCTATTGCATTTGCTGTGAGCATACATGTATTATATACTGTATACATTGACGTCTGGCTGCGAGCGTGTACCAATACTTCATTAACTCTTAGCTTGTGTTATTTGCCTTAATTCCCTGCAATACCTGTAAAATTTAAATGACACACTCCACACTTGTCTGAATTTGAAATTTTAGCTTCTGAACTGAACATAGCAAATGATGAATGGTATATACGAATATTTTCAAAATTGTTTTTTGACTTTTGTTTATCGATGGTTCATTTGAATTAGTCCATCATACAATGACTTAAAGTATTCATTTTGACTTAAGGCTGATAAAACTACCTTAACCGTATGACAACATGAAATGAATGCACTCCTTTCACCTGAAGTGACAATTGATTGCATTGCAAACCTGCATTATAAATTCTAAACTATCAGAATTTCTTGGAATGACATTTAGTGCACATTTAAGAGTATCCATGAAAATAATTTCATCATTTTGTGTACTATGGTCACTATTTAAATTTGGTCTATTATCATAATTTCACGCAAATTGGTATTCCTTCTTCTTTGTCTCTCACTCCGACCTGTCAAGGTTCTATGTGGAGGCATAATGGAAGCAGGGGCGAATATCTGAAGAAAAATAAAAAGCCAATTTAATTGTCTGTTAGGATGTCGAAGTCTCTGTAATATAGAAAATATTTCTTTGGAAATGTTCCTTTTATTAGTTCAAAGATTATGCGACTGTTTTGTTTCATCAAAGACCACAGAATATCTCATTGCTGGGAATAGTTCTGTGTTGGGGGTTGTGCCTGTGAACACCATTGGTAGGTGGGGTTTCACTAGGCATGGCCTACACCTAAATAGAAGGGGGAAGGGAGTACTTTCTGAGTTGTTAGCTAAAGCAGTGAGGGAGCCCGTTTCCAGTGATGATGGGGTCAGGACTGTGCCTTTTTTAGGTTAGGGGCTGCTGGTGAAGGGACAGAAATAGATTATCAAAGTGATACTGATTGCAGATTCGCGATGGGGAAAGTCACAGATATTAAAGAAATAGATGAAATGGCTGAAACAATAACTGACTGCGGTAAAAGTGGGAAAGAGGAGATAAATTCTGAAAATGTAAAGCCAAGTAGTAAGGGTGTTAATGGTAAACTGTAGAAGTATAATGAACAAAGTAATCGAATTTGCAAACTTAATAGAGATGCACGAACCACAAGTAATAATTGGGGTAGAGAGTTGGTTAAAAGAAGAAGTACTAGACAGTGAGGTTTTTCCTGATGGTTACAGAGTGTACCGCAGAGATAGAGGAGCAATTGGTGGAGGAGTCTTCATACTAGTTAGCAAAAACTACCACAGTTCACTGGCGTTCATAGATCAAGACCATGAGTTACTTGGGGTAGATTTCTGGGGTAATAAAAAAGAAAAAATCAGAGTGTTGGCTGTTTACCGCAGTGGAAGAATGACAGAAGAGGATGAGGCTCTTGGGGAGAAATTAAATTCATACTCAGATTTCAGAGGTGAGAATAGAATGATCATCATCGGCGGGATTTAAATTTACCAGGTGTAAACTGGGAAGGGAATAAGATAAATAACACAAGGGAACAAAGATTTGCAAATATCTTAATAAGGGAAGGAGGATTTACACAAGTGGTTGAGCAAAACACAGGGGACAAAATATTTTGGATATATTTCTAATTAAGCCCGATGAAAACCTTTTGAGGTATCAAGTAACTGAAGGAATAAGTGATCATGAAGCAGTTCTGATGGATATTAGAGGATTCAGTAAACCAGCAGCCAAAATTGAAGGGGGAAATAGGTACAATTATAAAAAGGCACAGGTTTCAAATTTGAGGAGATATTTCAGAGAACAATTCAGCAAATGGAAGGAAGGCTCAGGTACAGTAGAGTCAAGGGGGAAGAGTTCAAGGAGATAATAAGAAAGGGGGAAGAAAAATTTATTCCAAAGCAAAAATAAAGAGAAGTAGAGAACCTATGTACTATAATAGGGAAGTGAGGAGGTTAAAGAGGTTGGTAAGAAAAGAACATAACAGAGTTAAGAGACAGCAGGGTAGTAGGGAATATTTAAAACAACTAAACAAGGACTTAATAACAGCAAAGAAAATGGCTAAAGATGGGTTTATGAAGAGTATTGTCAGTGCAGGGGGACCATTGACTGATGCATCTAGAAATTTCTATGGCTATATCAGGAAACTGAGGGGAAGGGAGGTGTAGAGACACTTATAGATAAGGATGGAGAAGAAGTTACTGACGATTTGAAAAAGGCAGAGATTTTAAGTAACTGGTTCAGTGAAAGCATTAGGGACAATGAATCAGAAACAGGAGGGTCTAATTCGGAGAACGAGCTTAACAACACAATTAGAAATGACGATAGTAAAAAATTTGATATCCACTGAGGAAATCATGAAGGAAATAAGAAAGCTGAAAAAACATAAAGGGGCTGGTGAAGATAATATTACTACAGATATCTTAAAGATAGCCGGATGTGACATTGTACCTTATCTTGAAATATTATTTAAATTGAGTCTAGACACTTGCTGCTTACCACAGGACTGGAAAAGTGCAATAGTAGTACCGGTACATAAGGGAGGGGTGAGAAATAGAGTTGAGAATTACAGGCCAATCAGTTTGACATCAGTGGTAGGTAAATTAATGGAAAGATTGATATGCAACCACATCAGAAATATATGTACGTAATTGGTTTTCAAGCAGGCAACATGGTTTCAGGCAAGGATATTCATGCGAATCTCAGTTGGTGGGATATATGCAAGATATTTCAGATGAAATGGACAAGGGAGGCCAAATTGATAGTGTAGCACTAGATCTGTCTAAGGCGTTTGACAGAGTAAGCCATAAAATGGTAGTAAATAAGGTAAAAACCATTGGAGTGGATAAGAAAGTCATTTGCTGGGTAGAAGAATTTTTAAAAGGTAGAAAACAGAAAGTTAGGGTAGGAAATGTAGTATCAAAAGAAGTGGAAGTAAAAATGGGTGTGCCACAGGGTAGCGTATTGGGACCATTGCTATTCATTATTCTAATGAATAATTGTGTTGATTGTTTACTATCTGAAATTAGATTGTTTGCAGATGACATAATGCTGTATAAAAGAATCAAAACGATAGAGGATTGTAAACAGTTGCAGGGTGATCTGGACAGGATATCTAATTGGGTTGGTAAACATGGAATGAAGATAAATGCAAAGAAGAGTCAGCTTATTAGATACACAAATAAAAAACAAAAGGTTAATTATGAATATAAGGTGGGGAAAGAATTGCTTGCTGAAGACTTGAAATGCAAATATCTTGGAATTACTTTTGATAACAAACTTAACTGGGCAGGACACATAGGACAGGTGGTAGGAAAAGGTTTCAAAGTTCTGCACTTGTTGGAGAGAGATGAGGGGATGTACGAGAGAAGTCAAGGAATTGGGTTACAAAACTTTGGTCAGACCATTGCTCGAATATGGTAGTGTAGTATGGGACCCTCATTTTACGTATCAAATACAGGAGTTGGAGAGGGTGCAAAGAAGGGCTGCTAGATTTGTTTCTGGAAATTATCGCAGAATGCAATCAGTGACGGATATGATAAAGGAGCTGGAATGGGATTCATTGCAAGACAGGAGGAGGATGAGGAGGGTCATGGGAGTGTACAGGGCATATACTGGTGATGAGGCATGGAAAGATATTGC